>OU343220.1:169411049-169491098 GCA_910596185.1 Chrysanthemum makinoi
TGTTAGGAATTAGAAATTACGGTATTAAAGAGTCGGTCACCTCAAGTATATGTAATCGTTAGAATGCTCGTAGTCATAGTTATATTTAGTTAAGTAGTATTTTGTTAAATAACACCGTGGAGGAATGAGGGCCGAGGTCTTTACCCTTTGTATGCCGATCCACGACCCGTTGTGGCGTTTTATGTAAGACTATAAATACTCTCTACCTCCCAAGGTAGAGAGTTGGAGCTCATAATAATATTTTCTTTCTCTCACTAAGTTCCCTAAACCTCTAACTCTCTCTCTCTAGAACTCACCATTATACGCCCACTTTGTGTTATGGTTTGATGTGTATGTGAAATCAATATCCAACAATTGGTATCAAGAGCCATGGTTAGATCATATCTTACACATCTTTGGATTTCTAGTGGTTTTGAGTTTGAAAAAAGTTTAGTGGTTTTGTGCATCATTTGGTTGATTTCTTGTGTTAAAGCTTGGATTTTGTTAGTACTTTTGTGTTTAGAATCATCACAAGTGTTTAGGTTTTCATTTGGTAAGCTTGAATCATCTTGGTTGGGTTGTTTTGGATTGAAAAGTGATGTTTATGTGGTTTTTCTTGCTAGCGACTTGATATCACGGATCCTTTCTTACGTAGCGACTTGCTTCACATTTTGTAGCGAGTTACGGTTTGGAGCTAGCGACTTAGACCTAGCGATTAACGATTACAAGTAGTGGACTCTCCACTACAATTGCTTGAAACAGTGTAGTAGCGACTTGGTACATGCTTGAGTTGCTCTTTAGCGACTTGATTTAGCGACTTGAGTAGCGAATTCTTTGCCAAAATTTTGCTAGCGACTTGAGGGTTAGCGAGTTACTACTTAGCGACTTGCATTTGTCTAGCGACTTGGGACTTTAGCGACTTGGGGTGTAGCGAATTAGGTGTTAGCGACTTGGTGCATTATCTTCTAGCGACTTGGGTGATTGTTTACGGTTTTCTCTTGATTTAGTAAAATCCGTGAAAGAATCTATTTCCCGGTTTAATCATAGAGTTATAAATCCCGTATAATCTGTTAACATGTCTACCAACGTTCCTACTATCATCTCCATGACTCGATTCTTGGGCTCAGCGAATCGGTTATGCTTGCCTTGGAAAGGAAAATGGTGTCAACATTCTCAAATCCATTGATGAAGGACCGTATCGAGTTGAGGCGACTAGAGATGTACTTGATACTGCTGAAGATGGAACTCACGTCTACGGAATGGACATACCAAAGATGTATGATGAGCTTGATGATAAGGAGAAAAAGAGATTCGATCTTGATATCGGGGGCTTAACTAACATTGTTCTTCAAGTCTTCCTAAAGACATCTACAAGTTGATCAATCACAACACGAGGCAAAGCGTATGGGATAATGTCAAGATGCTTCTCTGGGTCGGAATTAACTATGGAAGGCAGAATCACAACTCTATGGCCAATTTGAACACTTCAAGATGAAACAGGATGAGAGTGTCTATGAGTACTGTGAGATTTCATAAGTTGGTGAATGACATGAGGAACATCGAATGACTATGCCTAACATTATTTGAACTCAAAGTTTGTGAACAACATGAATCCCGAATGGCACAAGTTTGTCACCTCCGTGAAGCTCACTAAAGGATTGAAGAATACAAACTATGAGCAACTCTATGCCTTCCTTCTTGGAATGAGACATGCTATGTTTGAAAAATTGGTTCTTAATCAGTTCAAAACCAACGAGGGAGAGACAAGCTCGTCTAATGACTCAACTGCCTTCTATTCAAACATCGGAATCACAAACAAAGCCTCACAAGTCATACCCATGGGAAATGATAATCACAAACTAATTCACGATCCACATGTTCAAACAAGGCGTCTTTGATGCACCGTGGGTAATTTCATTAATCAACTAGCTCTTACGATCAGGTCAAAACATGAATTCTCTCCCACAAACCAATAACAACCTCGAGAACAACATCTAACCCACAATCAAGCTCTTGTTAAAGATGGGAGGATCGTGGTGCAACCGATTCGGGAAAAGCGGTATATGATCGGGGAAGAGGTGGGTCGGTAGAGGTTATGTTGTTAATCGAGTCGAGGAAGGAATGGTAATCAAGGTCAAGCTAAGCTGATCAAATGTTATAATTGTGGTGGTGGGGGACACATTGCAAGAAGCGCACATCTCAAAGCGTCCACGAATCTTGATTACTTGAGAGATAAGATCTTCTTGTGCAAGCTCAGGATAATGGTGCTACTTTGGATGAAGAGGAATTGTTGTTTCTTGTTGAGGGCAATGCCAAGACTTATGATGCGATGTGGATGGCGGCCTATTAGGAGATAGGTCACAATCATCGGAATGCCTTTCAAGTGGCTGATTGTGATGCATCACGATTCGATGTGGATGATGGACCTCTGCACAATCTTTATGGCTAGCATTTCTCCAATGGTTTCTCCTCAAGGTCTCCTCTTCACAAGGTGGCCCATCCAAAGACACACTCATCTCAGGAGGTACTAAAACTATCGATGATCTTGATGTGCAAAGATGCATGACAAAGTACTATCAAGCAAAACTTTTGTTTCAAATAGTGAAAATATGGGTAATATCAATGTTGTCCCATATGATCAATATGTGAAACAAAGTGAAAGTGAAATTGAATCAAGTGATGCATCTCTGCGATCAACAATGACTATATTTTTGATGAATACTGCACTTGTACTTACTGATGATTCGTAATATCTGAATTAAATGCCTATAAAGAGCGTGTTGCTATTTATGAACAACGTGCTAAATTTGAGTTGACCACTCGTGGCGAGGAAATGGATGACCAAGTCGCGTACAATTATTAGAAAAGTAATTTTAGAAGAAGTATTAAAACAAGAGTTAAATTCCTTGCAAGAAAAACTTTCTAGCTGCTAAGCAAAAACAAGAACTTCAAGAAAATGTGAGAATGCTTAAGCAAGAATTTAATGCAAAGGAATCAAAACTCTTGAAAGATTTTTCTAATCCGAAAACTTTGAAAAACAAACTTGAAAACAAGTTGTACATACAAGGGAACACCATTGATTTTGCTCACATGATCACTAAGCATAGGGTCCTAGCGATAAGCATAGCATTCCCTTTGTTGAGGAACCAAATCCAGAGGTCATTAAAAGGGCTAGAAATGCTCATAAGGTTCTTTATGATGGCAATTAAATCCTAAAACCTAGGCGAAACCTAGTTGCGTTGAGTGCAGAGGGAAGATAAGAAATCAGGATGAAGTCACTAGGGAAAAGATGAACAAGAAATTAGATGATCCTAAATGTAGAGAGAAAAAAATAAAGATCACACCCCATGATTACAAGAAGGAAAACTGGATTTCCTTGAACATGTTTAAACCTCAGACATTGTTGACTCCAGAACAAGTTTTACGGAAAATGGATTTAGATAAGCGAAAGTGAAAATATTGTTGAAACAAACCCTCTCTTTGGAAAATGCCTAGAAGCGTATGTATCCTCCCAATACACCAATGCATCTTGTTCCTAGAACAATTGCCACTAAAAGCAAGACCTTAATTAGCCAATATATTATACTTCAACTATTTGTTGATTTTGAGAAAACTTGCAAGAAAAGGATCACACCCACTGGTATTACGGAAGGTGAAAGGGGTTTTGAGCAAATGAAAGAATGTTATTTAGCGAGGTCATGCCTTTCTTTAAAATTCTTAAAGATCACTTTGAGAGTCTTAAAAGGGGATAAGCGATATTAAGGGAATGGAAAGGAATTTGATGCAATGATAGTTGAAGTTAGTGACTATGAGCGAGCACTAAAATATAATGAGATTGAGAGGAAGAACTTGCTTACACTAAATGAGAACTGATTTAGAATGTATTACTCAAGATGTGTTTTTCCTTTGCTACAAATTGTTCCATTAATGCTTCCAAATTTCATGAATTATTGGTTTACCTTTGAAAGTCTCCCATGATCGTGTCATTGAGCTTGAAAAACTAATTCGAACTAAGCGAGAAAATTGGCCCGGATGATCCGCGACAATTTGGTTAAACATTTTTCTAAACTGGAAGTTGAGCATTTTAATTTACAACTAAAATATCAACATCTTAAAGAAAATGTCAAAACTTCAAATATCAAGACATCCTCGGATGCTCGAGTTTGATCACGATTTTCAAATTAACAAGCGTGATGAGCAATTCAAGCTCGATTGTAACCGATGAGAAAGTTGAAAGCCCAAATCTCTCAATTAAAGGGTCAAGCGAACAATATGCGGGCTCCCAAATGCCTCCTCCTTTAGATTCTCCGAATTCTCAAACTTTTCATCTTCAAAACTTAGTTGATGCCTTACAAAAGGAAAACAAGAGTTTTCTAGAAGAAAATGAAAAAGTTAAATGACATTTTAAAGAGTTATATGATTCAATAAAAGTCACCCGTGACCAAAACAACAAAAAAATAACGTTTTACAAAAGGGAGAAATCGAGAAGTGAGGAAATGGAAGCTGCCACTTGTTTTCAATAAGAATGTTGTCTCAAAATCACCCTTAGGCTGCAAATACCTTGTGTGATTAAATATATTCCTCCTCATCTTAGGAATAATGAACATGCTTTTCATGAATCCTGTGCTCACCTTAAGGATAGTCTAGAATGTCTCAGTGAGATTGTATGAAGGGATTTCATTAACAAACCTCTTGATAGTGAAATTAGGTTTGCTTGCCTCGAGCCAGCGATCTCAAGAGTTGCTAGAATGTGTAATTGCAACATGTCCCAAATCCTTAACCTTAGGTGCAAAAGCAAAGCTGTGATGCCTTGTTCTATGCCTAGTTCCAAGAAGGAAATCCGTTCTATGCCCAATTTTAGAAAGGAAACACTAATGTGCCTTCAAGTAGTTGATTCGGATATGTTAGTACTAAGAAAGTGAACGTCGGTGTGCACTAAAAGCTCAAATCACAGTCTTAAGAATTATACACTAATGTGCCTTCTAGTACTTGAGATCCTTGCACATCAAGTTAGGGAATGAAAAAACTAGATCAACCAACTAATGTTTCCATTCCCTCTACAGGAGTAATCAGTGACATTAAAGCAAGCGGGTCAAAGTCTCAAGACAATACAAGGAATGATAGGACCTTGCAAGCTAAGAATGTGCATTGGAAGAGAGTAGAAGACCAATCTAGGAACTTTAAGCTTGAGTTGAATAAAGCGAATCGTGTTGATTCTAGTATTAGCCTTAGAACGTCTTGTAATTAATGGTCACGATACTATTTGCAAACCTTGTAATGATGCCTTGAATTCATTTTGCTAATCATGAATGTGGTGTGAATGTTTTGTCTAATGCTGTCAAATGCCCAATTAAAATTGTTAATGCTAATGATCGTGCAAATAAGGCAAAAGGCAAAAGCGAAGATTGTTAGAAAGCATTGGAAACCCACGGGAAGAACTTTTATAAAGATAGGTTATTATTGGATACCTTTTGGCCATAAGAATAATCATTTTTACTCTCAAACTACTAAGATTATGCCCACTAGAAAATGGATGCCTCTTGGTAGAACTATTCCCTTAAGAAGTGAACATACTTTGAATAGGTCAAATCTGAGACACGACATTGCATCTATTCCCAATGATTCCATTGCTTCTACTTACATATGGATGTTTTATTTACGATGTGGGTGTTCCAATTCTTATTACTAACCAGTGGAACCCATTCTTGCATGGGGATCCCAATTATCGATTATCCATTCTTATGCGTGTTCAACTGAGATCATTCAAATCGATTACGTGGTACACGGACTCAGTACATTTCAAGCATATATTTGGAGACCGGTCGCGGCTCATGAACTTCGTGAGCAAATTCATGGGAGACGATTAGATTCGGTAATGATCATTTCGGTGCAATTAAGGGTTATGGTGATTATGTTGTTGGTGATAGTGTTATCTAGAGTATACTATGTGGAAGGTCTTGGTCATAATCTATTCTCTGTCGGTCAATTACGTGACTCACGATCTAGAAGTAGCCTTGAGAAAACATACTTGTTTTGTTAGAGAACTTGATGGTAAGGAACTTTTAAGAGGAACTTCGTGGTTCAAATCTTTACACCATCTCTATAGAAGATATGATGAAGTCTTCTCAATTTGCTTCTTTGTCAAAGGCTTCAAAACAAAGTCATGGTTATGGCATCGTCGTCTCAATCACTTGAACTTCGGCACCATCAATGATCTCTCCGGAAAGGACTTAGTTGTAGGTTTACCTCGACTAAAGTATGAAAAGGATCATCTTTGTTCGGCATGTCAATTGGGAAAAAGCAAGAAGTATGCCCATAAACCCAAACCTACTAACTCTCTCGTCACGAAGTTCTTCATACAATTCATATGGATTTATGTGGACCAATGAGAGTGTTGAATATCTTTGGGAAGAAATATGTGTTAGTTATAGTTGATGATTACTCTAGATTCACTTGGGTCAAGTTCTTAAGGACAAAGGATGAAACTCTTGATATCATCATCAAACTCATCAAGCAATTTCGAGGTTGACTTAACAAAACCGTCGAATTATCAGGACGGACAATGGAGTTTGTTAACAAACAACTTAGTGAATTTTATGAAAGCATTGGTCGACCATGAAGTGTTCCACGAACTCCTCAAATGAGCGGTGTAGTTGAAAGCGAAATCGAACTCTTGTAGAAGCCGCTAGAATAATGTTGATTTACTCAAAAGTTCCAATGTTTCTCTGGGCTGAAGCTATTGCCCTTTGCATACTACACAAAATCGTTCCACGATTCACTTGTTCATGGAAAGACACCATATGAACTTGTCCATGAGAAAACCTAATCTCTCTTCCCTTAGTGTGTTTGGAGCTTTGTGCTATCCAACTAATGAGGGTCAAGACTTAGGCAAACTTAGAGCTAAAGCGAACATTGGAGTATTTGTAGGGTATGCACCAAACAAAAGGGATCCGAATCTACAACAAAAGAACCGAAACATCATGGAAACAATTCACGTTACGTTTGATGATGAGTGACGGTCAAACGGCTCTGAACAATTGATTCGGACCCGCACTTCAAATCGTCAATTGGTTCATCCCTTGTTCCAAACTCTTCTCAAGCTCCATATGTACCTCCATCGAAGATGATTTAAAGGAAGTTTGATCCTATGTTTGATGAACTTTATGATCAGTACTAATGAGGTGTTGATCCCTACAGCGAGGAGCTCATATTCCGATGAATGAAGTCAATCCCTCGGTCTCAATATCTTTAAGTCGGAATTTCGATCCTTCGTCTCATCAACAAATCATCATTCTTCAAATGTACATCATGGAATGTTTTACGGCATCAATGATGATAGTTAATCCCTTTGCTAATCCACGAAGATGCTCCATTTGAAAACATATTTGCTCTGAATCTTCTTGGAACCATCCTCTTGAGACATCGACTCTGCTACTTGATCCCTCAACAACTACCACATGAACACCTCGAAAATGGACTCACGATCATCCATTAGACAACATCATTGGAAATCCCTCTCGTCCAGTATCCACGCGGAAACAACTTGCAACGATGCCTTATGGTGCTTCTTCAACTCCGTACTCTCTAAGATCGAACCAAAAGATGTTAAAACCGCCATGAATGAAAATAGTTGGTTCAATGCTATGCAAGATGAAATTCATGAGTTTGATCGACTAGATGTATGGGAATTACTGCTCAGTTATTGCTATGATTATTGCTCTAAAATGGATCTTCAAAGTGAAACTTGATGAGCATGGTGATGTGTTAAAGAACAAGGCTCGATTAGTTGCTAAAGGATACCGTCAAGAGGAGGATATTGACTTTGAAGAATCTTTTGCTCTCGTGGCTTTCGAATCGAGGCAATTAGAATCTTTTTGGCTAATCTTTGTAAGTAAGAACATGGTAGTCTATCAAATGGATGTAAGGCGGCATTCTGAGCGGAGATCTTAAAGAAGTCGTCTCGTCGGCCAACTGAAGGATTTGTAAATCAAGAGCATCCTACTCCGCGTTTATCGTTTGAAGAAGGCCTTTATGGTTTAAAGCAAGCTCAAGGGCATGGTATGATCGTTGTCAAAGTTTCTTCTATCAACGGATTTAGCAAAGGCGGTTGATCCAACATTGTTCACGGGAAGTCGGGCAAACATTTAACTCATGTTCAAATTTATGTTGATGATATTGCCTCGTGACCCAATGGAATGTGATCGTTTTCTAATGAAATGAGTTCAAAATTTCAAATGTCAATGATGGGACAAATGTCATTTTTCTTGGGATTACAAATTTAAAGTCAGGCATTTTCATAAATCAATCTAAATATGCAGCAGAAATCTTAAAGAAATTTGGATTTGATTCAAGTGACCACATTGACACTCCCATGATTGATCGAACCAAACTAGATGAGGACCACTTAGGGATCATGATTGACCAAACAAAATATCATGTGTATGATTGGATCCACGATGTACCTCCACGTAGTAGACGGACATCTTGTTACATTTTACATGTGTGCTAGATATCAGGCTAAGCCTACCAAAAAGCACCTTGAAGCGGTTAAGCGGGTCTTCGGTATCTCAAGGAACCATCAATATGGGACTTTGGTACCCGAAGACACCGTTATGTCACTAACGACCTATATGGTCTTGATCATGCGGGATGTCAAGATACTCGTCGAAGTACGTGCGGAGGTGCTTTCGATTTTGGGTGATAAGCTTGTGAGTTGGTCTTCAAAGAAGCAAATGAGTACTTCTATTTCCTCTACAGAGGGTGAATACATAGCCATGTCATCTTGTTGTGCTCAAGTCTTATGGATGAGATCTCAATTATCTGACTATGGCTTTATATTCAACAAAATCCTACATCTTGTGACAATAAAAGTGCTATTGCTCTCTCTTGCAACAACGTTCAACACTCAAGAGCAAAGCATATTGACATTTGACATCATTTCATCAGGGAACAAGTGGAAAAAGGTGTGGTGGAATTCTATTTTGTGAGATCGAATATCGGTTAGCGGACATCTTCACCAAAGCTCTTCCAAGAGAGCGTTTTGAGTTTATTCTTCCACGTCTTGGCTTGAAAAGTCTTCAACCAGAAACACTCAAACGTCTTGAGGAGGAAGACGAGGAGTAAAGGTCTATCTTCATCTATCTCTTGTATATATCTATTCGGAAATCAAAATACAAAATTATAAAACCTTCAAAACCATAAAAATCGAAAAATTGAAAAATCTTCAAAAATATTGTCATTTTGTCATGCGTTTTCTCGGTTCGACAATATCTACGGTCTTTTTGATGTCATTCAAAGAATGACACGGGACTTTAGATGTTGTTGAATGTTAAAAAATCAAAAAATATTTTTTGGGAAAGAGAAACAATGGTTTATTGTCATTTGAGCAATAACCGCTTTTTCAAAGAAAGAAACGAGCCATACTTTATCATGTTTTCAAAATTCCATGCTCTGATTCTTTAATCATTTATCTTTGAGAACTAAAGCTTTGAAAAATAACTTCGATCTACTATTTTTGATAATCATCCGGACTTATTTGTCAAAATATCAATCTCTCAATCAACAACCTATGTCATTGATTGAGGGGAGAATGATTTCAATTAAATTAAAAGTTATTTGGCATTAAATTGTTTTCAAAAGATATTCAAGCATGTTTTATCAATGGAGTTTAAAGTCTTAAAATCCGATCATTATCGATTAAACGCTTTCATAATCAAGTCACAATTCTCCTTAAAAGCTTTCAAAATCAATTTAAATCTATAAGAGATCACAAATCTCAAATGATTTGATAATTGTGATCGGGGAGAATGTGTGATTTAAATTGGATTTAAGCTGATAATTATCTAAATGGTTTTATAAGGATGTACAAGCTCCTTCCCACATATGACAAGCGATTTCAAATTTTCAATGCACATGTTGAGGGGGAGCATCTATCTTAAACATATGATTTGAAACGTGATAACTTATCTCAAGGTCGGAGTTCCCTCAGTATGTGCAAAACTCTTTTCAAATCTCGAGGCACATATTGAGGGGAGCAAAATCATGAAAACCTCATCCTTCCCAAAATGCTTTATCTACTTGATTCGATTAGGGAAGTGATGTTGATATTTTTAAAATGGTAATCAAAGAAGTTAATTCTTTCTCTTGCCTCTTGTGGAAAACTATTTCAAATACTTGATTCACATGTTGAGGGGGAGTTCTTCTTCTAAAATATCAAAAACAATTCAGGTACAAAATGCTTTGATAAAATATCATAAGTATCTAGATTGATTTTCAAATGGTTTTCAATTGGTTCCTATGGCAGACGAACAATACCAAAAAGACTGACCAATGGTATGTGCTAAAACACATACCTTTTCATTGTCAAAATAGACCCAAAATAACCAAGAAAAAGCCGTTTATTGCTAATATTTATGGTTTTCTTGAGTTTGTATTAGAAATGCGGTATGGATATGTAAAACCGCAAAAGGAACCCGTCAGAATTTGTAATCAGAGCCACGAGAGATTAAGAGGCTTAAGCGGTAGGAGAGATCAAATTGAGCATTTATGATGATTTTATCCTCCGAGGATGATTTTTGGAAGAAATAACTAAGTTTGAAGAAATATCAAAAGGCCACTCAAGTTTGAGCAATTGGCAAAATTGACCTTGAAGATTCAAAGTTACAAATTGGCCCTTGGTATTTGAATATTGAAAAAATCAGTCCTTGGAAGATGATTTCAGATTTACATGTATGGTCCCTCCAATTTTAGCTTTTACAACTTTAGTCCCTATGATTACCATTAATCGATACTAGTCCAAGTTAATATCTAAATCAATCCTAGTCCTAAATCCACTTAACAAATCCATAGGCCCCAAAGACTAGTCTAAAGTCAATCAATTCACAATTCATGTACCCGATTTATCCACCCATTTATCCATTTACAGGATTTAATATTGACTTAAGTCAACCCAATAACCGATTGTCAAACATCTCAAAATATAATAAATAAAAACACCCGCGCCCAAACCCAAAGAAAAATCCCCATTGTTACTGTTTTACTTCCATCACCCCATTTACCCCAGGTACACCAATTTTACCCACTCTTTAAGTGACCTTCTAGAAGACCTCTGCCACCTTGTCAGAGGTGTGTGTCATTGGACTGCCAACGTGGACAAATGGAAGCACCTCATTGGACAAAACACCTCACCAATTCAATCCAAAGGTCGAGAATGAATTAGATGAGTAACAAGGATGATCAATGGACATGATTAGAAGACCTAGATGCTTTGAAAAGCTCCCTCTTTGCTATTTAAACCCTCATTCAGTCACAAGATGGGATTGTCCAATTCTCGTAGCATTTAAAGGATTGTTACCATTTGTTTTAATGTCATTTTGTTACTGTTTTAAATCTTAGTGTAATGTTAGTTTTCATATTGTAATTTTAGTTGAGTAATGAAATATCAGTTTTGAATTTCTCTAAATTTCTTGCAATAATCTCATTTCTGTTCAAAGGCCTTGTTTTAATGTTCATCAAGCTCAGCTAAGCTTGCATAAAGCTTAATTGAGCTCATATCTGCTTTTAAATACTCTAATTCTCAGTTTTAGAAAATGGTCAACGAAAGTCAAAGCAGGTCAAATTTGAGAGTCAAATCAGTGGTGTTCAATTTCTATTTTCAAATTGTTGTTTGAGTAAGTTTCATATCAGTTTTAGACAAAATCTCATCAGGTTTTAGTAGTTTTAATGCATTTTGGAATCTTAAAGGGGTGTTTGGATTGTGCTTAATGTAGAGGTTTTGGTGAGATAAAAATGTAAAAACTGAGTTAAGAGGACTTGGTTTATTGATTTCAATAATTTAGTGTTCATTACTTGAGGTTTCCAAGCCAGTCAAGGTAATTTTGGTTTCATTTTCATTAATAAAACTGCATACTTGAGTTTGTGTTCTGTCCTGCTGCTGTCCCATATAATGTTCTTATAGTCTAGTTATCTGCTATTGTTATTAGAGTTAAAGTTTTATTTGAGCTCATTTAGGTAGACACTTATGCATACTCATCTTTTCCTTTAGAAGCCTTTTAGTACTCTTTAGCTGCTTAAACTTTAGGCAGTTACACTCATAGATCAGTTTGAATTTAGTTGTCAATCTCTAGGTTGGATTGTTGGATTTCTGTTGCTCTAGGTATTAGATAGTGTAGGTTTCAAGTGTAATTCCCTTAGAAGCTTTTAGTAGCCTATTTTAGAGCTTTTTCATTTCTGCACACTTTTTCAAGCCTTTTCCCAACTGCTATTTGCTGCATCAGCAGCCAGTGATAACAGTCACTTAATGCCTTTTGTCTTGATCTATAACTTCTTCATTACTAGACCTCATAGGAATTTGTAATTTTGGATATAGAATCTCTGCTAGGTGGGCTTGAGATCTCTACTTTTAGTTTTCACTTCAGCTTACTGAATAAGCTTGTATTTACAGCGGCTTAAACAGTGGGGTCAAGAGTTTAATTTGCTTTAGTATCAGTTAGCTTAATCTTTGTAATCTGCTTATTAGGTGTTAGAAGTAGTGTTAATTAGTTGCTATTAGCTTATTTTAGCATACATTAGCTTCTGTTATCAGTTGGTGCATTTTATAGCTTATTTGCTTATTTCCTATAGCTTATTTCATATCCGTTTACACTGCAGCCTTCATATCTTACACATAAGCACCATATTTGATATTTTTCATAAAACTAGAATAGCATTTTAGAATTTTCCTGAGTTTTTCATAATTTTTGGTCACTGTTTGCTATTTTTCTTAATAAAAAATGGTTTTTAATCCCTTTATTGCAAATAATTAAGAAAAAGTTCCAAAAAATAATTTTTCAATTTTCTCAGTTTAAGAAAAATATAAAAAGCATAAAAAATATTTTTCCATATTTTTCCCCTTTTATTTGGTATTTTTCACTATTTAAATTAGATTTAAATAGTTTTAAATTCATAGAAAATAGAAAAATAATCAGAAAATTAAAAAAATAGTTTTGAAAATTCTCTTATGTTATTTTAGATTTTTAGAAATTAGTTTCATAATTTTCCCTTTGTTTTTATAATTTTTAGTTATTTAGTCTTATTTTTAAAGTTTATAATTAGTTTTTAATTCTAATAAAATCCAGAAAATTCCTAAAAATTAGTTTTAATTCAATAATAGTTTTCAAATATCATTTTTAGCATAAAAGTAATTTTAGGTTAATTTTAGGATTTAGAATAGACGTAATTGCATTTTATTCGCGTTTTGTTTTAATCCCGTATTTGCGTTTTAGTGTAGAATTGCGTAGTTTGCCTTAATTCTTAGGATTTCCCATAGATTTCATTTCCATGTTACTTTCCTTATCCCGTAGTTTAGAATATATCATATTATCCCCTTCTCTTATTCAAATCCCGATTATCGAGACGTGAGTTGGAAATTCCATTCAACCCTCGTTCCGAACGATCTCGGTGCTCAAACCTAACACGTTTGAGTTACCCACATACTACTTCTTCTCTTATTATTGATCAGTGTCCGAACCGTTTTAAGTTTCTTACGGTTAGTCATTCACAAGTGGCTAGCTTGTGTGAGATAACTTGACGGTTTGGCAAACGATATCAATTTTTGGCGCCGCTGCCGGGGAGGGCTTGTAGCGAGTTTTCGTATTCCGTCTCGAATCGCGTGCATTTGAAGATCCTTCCCCGAGTGAAGTTACCGTCGTTTTTGTATATATATCTTTTTCAAAAACCCAAAAACATTTAAAAAACCAAAACATTCTTCCTAGAGTGTTTTCAAAACCACAAAAATTTAAAAACCAACAAAACAAACCCGAACGTTGATTGTTACGTCGGCTCACCTTGAAGGTACAACCTATACACGGGGTATAAGGAAAGTCTTGACATTAAATTGCAGACTGAAGAACGATCCACTCTTCGTTCCCGCTCCGCTGCGCGTACTTTTGAGAGCTACCGAGCACCGATTGACGTGAAGGTTACAAAAATATTGTGTTTTCAACATTTTCTTAATTATAAAAACCCAAAAAGATTTTCCTTTTTCAAAATTTGTTTTAAAAACCCAAAAATATTCTTCTTTTATCCTCTGATTTGATAATTCTTTCTCCTTAACCCTCTATATGTTCAATTCCCATGGAAACAATCAATTATCGTCATTGTTTTCATTGCCAAAGCCGTATAGAAGAAAAACAATTTCGATGTTTGAAATGTATATGTGATTGGTGCGGAAATAATTGTCGGAATGGATTTTGTGATGTATGCCAGAATTTTATCAATCCAAATCCAGATCTCGCGCGTCTTTATGCACGTCTAGAACAAAAGGGAACTCTTCATAATGATGATGATATAAAAGCATGGTGGAAGAATTTACTTGGAGAACCTTCGATTCCTACTCCCTCTCCGGTGAGGGAAATGGAATATGTTTCTGAGCCCGAGATGACTCCCGTTCAAGAATCAGAGCCTCTCACGGAAACGGTGGAAATAGCTAACTCTTATCCAGATAATTCTTCGATGTATCAACTCGTATGTATATGGTGCAGCGGACCCGAATATGGTGGGAATTGTCCCTGTTGTAGCAATGGAAAATCTGGAACCGAGTTTCACCACAATCCTAACTATGAGATAACCGATTTTCCTAACCAACCTTTGTACCATGAGCCGGAATCATACTCTTGTGAGTATTGTGGTGGTCCTCACCAAGGTTTTCAATGTCAAGTTCAAGTTAACAACTCAACCTTTGGTTATGAACCTTACCCTTATTCGTCACAACAATCATATTGTTGTAAGTATTGTGGAGGTCCGCACGTTAATTCCGATTGTCAGATTATGAATCAGAATCCGATTGTTTACGAGCAAGATCCTTGTAACAATTATGATTATCCTTATAACCCACCTCCACAATACCAAGAAGTTCAACCACCACCTTCTCCATGTTCTGAAGAATTTAATCAAAAATTTCAAGAGATCATGATTGATCTTAAGAGTCTTCTTGAAAAACTTTCCCACGGAAAAGAAGATCCTCATCAAAAGACCTATCGTGAATCATTAGCTGAAGAAGCCGCGAAAGTGATCCAACATCGTCCAACTACCTATTATTACGATTCTGATTCTGATGACGATTATACTCCTCCGAGTGGCAATCCCACTCCCGTTTCTGAGCCTTTAATTTCCGACCCTTCCCCTTTTCTCACGCCGGTTGAGAGAAGTGACGCCGTTTTGGAAGAGGTTGATGATCATAATTCTACGGACATCGTTGAACCCGTTGATTCTCTCATAATGGGGGATGAGCATCTTAGTATTATTCCGGAAACGGAATCGACTAGTGTTGAGATCTTTATCCCAATCCCAAGAGAGTCTGGGGTTGTTGTTGATATTTGTGATGAGCCTTCTCTTGATAATTTGAATGATTATGTTGAGATGTTCTCCGATTCCGATGATGATTCTTATGGAGACATCGATTTTGTCGACGATTTACCATCTGAGCCCGTCATTATTGAAGAAGAAAACGATTTTGAGCCAGAAGAGGAAGAGATTGAGCCCGATGATGTTCAGATCGAGGATGAAGCATTACGTCAAACATTGTTGAATGTTAATCTTCTCATTTCTAAGATTGAAGCCTTAAACGATAATTCGAGTTCGCCTCCTATCTCCGTTAAAGATAGTGATTTCTCTCCCGAGCTTGAGACTTTCCGATTTGATGAAGAGATTAGTGGCAGTCCCACTATGGCATATGTTTATCCTCCGATTCTTGAGCGATTCTACTTCGAGGTTGATATGAGCAAGGTTTTGAACGATATTTCCAATAATTCGACAAATGACCCAATCATTGAGGAAGCCGACTCATTTCTTGCTCTTGATGACTTGATACCACCGGGTATTGAGGATGTTGTTGTGAATGATCCCGAGGGGGATATGATGTTTCTTGATGGACTGCTTGACTCACCTTTCTCTGACGAGTCCACCATCACATATCCCGTTGAGCCCGCATGTGAAGACAAAATCTTTAAACCCGGGATATGCATTGATGAGCCTTTTGTTAAAATCATTTCTGGATATAAGGATCCTTCCTTGGATGCCTTCGTTGATGAGCCTTTGAGTCACACCTTTCTGTACCATGAGCTCCCGTCTTTCTTGGAGTATTCTCTTATCGATCCTTCATCCCTTCGTCAGCCCGCAAAACCACCGGATGATGGATCCTTCTTACATCATATGCCTTATCCACCCATTTTCTTCTCCACCCAACCCACCCAGTCTCATTCTTTCAGGAATGAGGACACCGTTTTTTACCCTGGTATCTCTACCACTTTCTTCCCCAAGGACAAATGAATTCGGGGACGAGTCAGGCTAGCGACTCGTTTAAGAAAAACAGTAGCGCTTCGTGGGAGGCACCCCATGCTTATCTCTGTCTTCTTTCTATTTTCTAATAAGTGACGTGAAGGGGTTAGCCTCTTCGATTTCTCGTGTTTGGTTATTTGTGATGTTGTGTAGGATTTTGCCGATATGAAGACTCTCGTGCTCAAAGTTTGTCATTTTCTCTACTCGAGTTTCATGATCGATGCTGATGGAAATCCGATATCCTAATCTTATCGACTAACGTTTATCTTTGAGCATACTTAATAAACGGCTTTTAGATTTTCGTTAATACCCTTGCTTTAAACATTGAGGACAATGTTTCGTTCTAGTCTGGGGTAGGGTAATCTTCGATTTGATTTGACCGCACTTGCTTATTTTTGTCGTGAACTCTCGCAACCCCGTTTTTCTTAGAAAATAAAAAAAATTGTGCAAAAATGTAAAAATTTAAAAATTTTTTTGTAAGCTTTTGTTAAGTCTTTTTGATTAAAAAGTTTTGCTAGTCTCTTAGATAAGAAGCTATAAAATGCGAATTCTAGCTCACAAGGCCAAGATTTTGCAAGTTTCCCTGAGTGACTTTAAATATGCATAACTTTATTTCATTAGACGAAGCATTTGCTAAGTTAATATATGTTTTGACATCTTGTTGACTTTCCGCTGGTGAGAGTAGGAATAGAATTCTGACTTGACCGGGCGTGTTGAGCCCTAGCTTGTTCCCTTAACCATAGATAATCTAAAAATTATCGGCTAAGCATCTGCGGATCTCATTATTTGGGATTTTAAATTTGCAGAGATCGAGAAATGATAGAGTTACTTATGAGTTTAGATGCTAAGCGTGGAGTAGTTGGTTCTCTTTAGAGCCCATCGAAGGTACTTATGGCTTTTTGTTCCCACAAAATTGTTTCACCCCATATCTGCTAATAAATAATTAGAGATGTTGAGTTTTTGGCGATAGTTAGTTCTTTATCTTCTTTAAAGAATCTTTGTTTTAAAAATTGGGTACACATCAAGGATCCGTAATAAATAAGCAATCAGTAATAAGTGATATGTGAAATGTAATAAGTAAAGTTGTGAGCTGCGGTGTCGAGATCGGACCCTTGGATCTTTAGCCGGGATTGAGTGAGGTCTTAGCCTAGCCAGCCGGGATCCTCATTTCATGAAGCCTATAGTCTTGGAATTACCCCGTGAAGCTCCGTGGTTCACAGCTCATATAAATAAAAGTACAAGATTAAAAAAAAAAAAAAAATGAAAAATGAAGAAAATGAAAAATAAAGTATAAGTTAATAAAAATTCCTTGATGTGGATCTCATTTTTACGACAATGGTTCTTGAGAGAAGGCGGATAACTAATTAGCGACTTAGCTTTGTATCTTTATCGGAATAAAAGTTATCGAAACGAGAATTTGAAGAAATTCATTTCTCACAAAAATAAAAAATCTAGAGGAAAATAGGAAAATGGGAACAAAAGGTATTTACACAAGTAACTTCCATGGGTAGTGTTAGCATCTAGAATCATATTTAACAATGATTTCGATTTTACGCTTAGTTTGGGACTTGTGAAAAATCAGGGACGATGTATTCTATCCGTATGGTCACTTCACGCTGTGTTGTGTTTTATACTTCGTGATCCTAATGTGTCGTTTGAAAAATGTTGGAGTTATTAATCGACATGAAAGTTCAACAAACCGTCATTCATAACCGGAATGTGCTTAATCGTAATATCTATACATGTGATATTAAAAGGTAAACGGGGCATTTTTAGAATTAAGGCTTTCTTAATCTCTTTTGAGGAATCTTTGCTATTTCTTCATAGGTTTAGTAGAAAGAGATTGAAATCCTTGGTTTTAGAAGCGTGAGTTGATTGCATTGCGTGAGGACACGACAATGGTCTCGTCTGGGGTATTTTGGTATGTGCTAAAACACATACCTTTTCGTTGTCAAAATAGACCCAAAATAACCAAGAAAAAGTCGTTTATTGCTAATATTTATGGTTTTCTTGAGTTTGTGCTTGTGCAGGTATGGATATGTAAAAACACGCAAAAAGGAACCAAATCAGACGTAAATCCGAGCACGAGAGATTAAGAGAGCTTAAGCCGAGCCGGAAGATCAAAATTGAGCATTTATGATGATTTTATCCTCCGAGGATGATTTTTGGAAGAAATAACTAAGTTTGAAGAAATATCAAAAATGGCCCCTCAAGTTTGAGCAATTGGCAAAAATTGACCCTTGAAGATTCAAAAAGTTGCAAATTGGCCCGTGGTTTATTTGAATATTGAAAAAATCAGTCCTTGGAAGATGATTTCAGATTTACATGTATGGTCCCTCAAATTTCAGCTTTTACAACTTTAGTCCCTATGATTACCATTAATCCAATACTAGTCCAAGTTAATATCTAAATCAATCCTAGTCCTAAATCCACTTAACAAATCCATCAGCCCAAAACTAGTCTAAGTCCAATCCAATTCACAATTCATGTACCCGGTTATCCACCCATTTATCCCATTTACCCGAGTTATTAACCCAATTCAACCCAATAATCGGTCAAACATCTCAAAATATAATAAATAAAACACCCCGCGCCCAAACCCAAAGAATCCCCATTGTTACTGTTTTACTTCCATCACCCCATTTACCCGCGTACACCAATTTTACCCACTCTTTAAGTGACCTTCTAGAAGACCTCTGCCACCTTGTCAGAGGTGTGTGTCATTGGACTGCCAACATGGACAAATGGAAGCACCTCATTGGACAAAACACCTCACCAATTCAATCCAAAGGTCGAGAATGAATTGGATGAGTAACAAGGATGATCAATGGACATGATTAGAAGACCTAGATGCTTCTGAAAGGCTCCCTCTTCTGCTATTTAAACCCTCATTCAGTCACAAGATGGGATTGTCCAATTCTCGTAGCATTTAGAGGATTGTTACCATTTGTTTTAATGTCATTTTGTTACTGTCTTAAATCTTAGTGTAATGTTAGTTTTCATATTGTAATTTTAGTTGAGTAATGAAATATCAGTTTTGAATTTCTCTTAATTTCTCTAAATTTCTTGCAATAATCTCATTTCTGTTCAAAGGCCTTGTTTTAATGTTCATCAAGCTCAGCTAAGCTTGCATAAAGCTTAATTGAGCTCATATCTGCTTTTAAATACTCTAATTCTCAGTTTTAGAAAATGGTCAACGAAAGTCAAAGTGGGTCAAATTTGAGAGTCAAATCAGTGGTGTTCAATTTCTGTTTTCAAATTGTTGTTTGAGTAAGTTTCATATCAGTTTTAGACAAAATCTCATCAGGTTTTAGTAGTTTTAATGCATTTTGGAATCTTAAAGGGGTGTTGGGATTGTGCTTAATGTAGAGGTTTTGGTGAGATAAAAATGTAAAAACTGAGTTAAGAGAATTTGGTTTATTGATTTCAATAATTTAATGTTCATTACTTGAGGTTTCCAAGCCAGTCAAGGTAATTTTGGTTTCATTTTCATTAATAAAACTGCATAACAGTTTGTGTTCTGTCCTGCTGCTGTCCCATATAATGTTCTTATAGTCTAGTTATCTGCTATTGTTATTAGAGTTAAAGTGTTATTTGAGCTCATTTAGGTAGACAATTATGCATACTCATCTTTTCCTTTAGAAGCCTTTTAGTACTCTTTAGCTGCTTAAACTTTAGGCAGTTACACTCATAGATCAGTTTGAATTTAGTTGTCAATCTCTAGGTTGGATTGTTGGATTTCTGTTGCTCTAGGTATTAGATAGTGTAGGTTTCAAGTGTAATTCCCTTAGAAGCTTTTAGTAGCCTATTTTAGAGCTTTTTCATTTCTGCACACAAGCCTTTTCTGCCCAACTGCTTGCTGCATCAGCAGCCAACAGTCCTTAATGCCTTTTGTCTTGATCTATAACTTCTTCATTACTAGACCTCATAAGCTGTAATTTTGGATATAGAATCTCTGCTAGGTGGGCTTGAGATCTCCACTTTTAGTTTTCACTTCAGCTTACTGAATAAGCTGTTGTAACAGCTTAAACAGTGGGGTCAAGAGTTTAATTTGCTTTAGTATCAGTTAGCTTAATCTTTGTAATCTGCTTATTAGGTGTTAGGAGTAGTGTTAATTAGTTGCTATTAGCTTATTTTAGCATACATTAGCTTCTGTTATCAGTTGGTGCATTTTATAGCTTATTTGCTTATTTTCTATAGCTTATTTCATATCCATTTACACTGCAGCCTTCATATCTTACACATAAGCACCATATTTGATATTTTTCATAAAACTAGAATAGCATTTTAGAATTTTCCTGAGTTTTTCATAATTTTTGGTCACTGTTTGCTATTTTTCTTAATAAAAAATGGTTTTTAATCCCTTTTAATTAGCTTTTATTGCAAATAATTAAGAAAAAGTTCCAAAAAATAATTTTTCAATTTTCTCAGTTTAAGAAAAATATAAAAAGCATAAAAAAGATTTTTCCATATTTTTCCCCTTTTATTTGGTATTTTTCACTATTTAAATTAGATTTAAATAGTTTTAAATTCATAGAAAATAGAAAAATAATCAGAAAATTACAAAAATAGTTTTGAAAATTCTCTTATGTTATTTTAGATTTTTATAAATTAGTTTCATAATTTTCCCTTTGTTTTTATAATTTTTAGTTATTTAGTCTTATTTTTAAAGTTTATAATTAGTTTTTAATTCTAATAAAATCAAGAAAATTCCTAAAAATTAGTTTTAATTCAATAATAGTTTTCAAATATCATTTTTAGCATAAAAGTAATTTTAGGTTAATTTTAGGATTTAGAATAGACGTAATTGCATTTTATTCGCGTTTTGTTTTAATCCCGTATTTGCGTTTTAGTGTAGAATTGCGTAGTTTGCCTTAATTCTTAGGATTTCCCATAGATTTCATTTCCATGTTACTTTCCTTATCCCGTAGTTTAGAATATATCATATTATCCCCTTCTCTTATTCAAATCCTGATTATCGAGACGTGAGTTGGAAATTCCATTCAACCCTCGTTCGTAACGATCTCGGTGCTCAAACCTAACACGTTTGAGTTACCCACATACTACTTCTTCTCTTATTATTGATCAGTGTCCGAACCGTTTTAAGTTTCTTACGGTTAGTCATTCACAAGTGGCTAGCTTGTGTGAGATAACTTGACGGTTTGGCAAACGATATCAATTAACTTTACATTATGTATGGTGATATAAGGACGATAAGGTTAGGTATGTGTTCCCATGATCCGCCAGAACCGGAGGGATCTACCCAGGGACTATCCACTAGTTAGTGTAGAGTTCTTAGGTATGATGATAAAAGGAGAAAAATGAGATATGGGAAGAGTGCGGACTAAGACTGAGCTAGTACTGGAATAAACCCAACAAGGTTCTTGCTATGAAGTCTCGGTAAGCACTGAAGGGGTTGAAGAATTAAAAAGAATTGAATGAGAAAAGGGTGAAAACAAATAGCCCTCCATTTATTCAACCTTAGGGCAGAAACCGGGTTCAATTCATATGCTACTGATGGTAACATCGGTATTGAAGACAAGACGTCATGGACCCAGTGACGCACTGCACTTCAACTTTCCAAACCACTCAAGTTCCTCTTAAAAGGACTTGTTTCATTCTCACGGGGAACCGACATTATCTATCGACTTTCTCTTAGAGATTGTTGATATTGAAGGAGGAGACCCTCTCCCTAGTCTCCGATATAGGATCCAAATATGCACAAATTGAGTCTAGAGCCACGAGATCATCAATAAATCTCATTAGGACACTTTCAATGAAGACTCTCTGTTTCACACAATGTGGAAAGAGAGATTATATCTTGAGTCCAACGCATTATCCTTGTGGTATTGCCAGAACATCTGAGTGATGTGTTTACATATTCATTGTGAAGATGGAAAGCCTTCTGGAGCCAACATCTAACAAGCTCCTGGTAGGTGGCATGTGAGATCTATTATATAGATCAACCATGTGACAACTGAACAGAAACAATGGGGCGATTCAATCTTTTGAATCAATCCTGGTTCAGGTTATGGATTGACGGATACCTTTGAAAAACCAGTCTTTGTGCTTTAAAACTCTTTTCATTAGCACGTCGACCGTGTACTAATTTTTCAAATCAAAAGGTGTTTTATGATTGATAATTGATTTTCATTAAAACCTTCGTTATATTGCAAAAACAATTTCTATTGAGCAATACACGATTGTTTTTTTTAAATCTCTTTTCATCAATCAGTGGACGTAAATTCGCTGGTTCACTCACTCCGTGTTGTCTTCTTTGAGACGTTCCGGTTTGAGAACAGCTAGAGCAGCTGCGAAACCCTGTCAAGGAAATTCTTCGGAATTATACCTGATCACAGGCAGTACTTGTACTGATCAACGGGGAACCGTGGGCCGTGTACCTCAATTCATCGAAAGTGTTCAAAGACACTTTCGTGCGCTTTATTGCTAACTGTCTTATGCAGGTACACCCCGACGTTTGCAGCTGATCGAATGAAGCGGTCAATCCATAGCCGCATGCTCACCTAACACATTCATCTCAAAAGAAATCATGATTAGTGCATCAATGACTCTGATATTTTCACTCCATGCTTCTGCTACGCTGCTGCCAATATCATGAATCAACGAATGCTTCCGCTACTCTGATGAGAATATATCATGATCCCGAATGTGAGCATGTCGGTCCGAATGTCACAACATCACATAATACCAACACCACAATGGATGTATCAGAGATTTTCTATTAGCTGATGATCTCAAAAGCTGGCTCAACATTATTATCACGTGGATCATTAAAAGACCTCCACTTGGATTAACCAAACATGCAATGAGTGGAATCAATGACTACGAGCTTCGGAGCAAAGTACTACATCAAGAATGCAAGATCAATTGTTAATGTAATATCTGATTGTATTCAATGTCATTTTAGTATATGGTTGAGGTGACCTCCCTTAGGGGGAGATTGTTAGGAATTAGAAATTCCCGGTATTAAAGAGTCGGTCACCTCAAGTATATGTAATCGTTAGAATGCTCGTAGTCATAGTTATATTTAGTTAAGTAGTATTTTGTTAAGTAACACCGTGGAGGACGGACGGGTCTTTACCCACTGTATGCCTGATCCACAGCCCGTTGTGTGGCGTTTTATGTAAGACTATAAATACTCTCTACCTCCCAAGGTAGAGAGTTGGAGCTCATAATAATAGTTTTTCTTTCTCTCACTAAGTTCCCTAAACCTCTAACTTTCTCTCTCTAGAACTCACCATTATACGCCCACTTTATGTTATGGTTTGATGTGTATGTGAAATCCAATATCCAACAACTTGCCATGTAAAAAAGAATATAGATAGAAGAATATTTTTGTAGTTTTATCAGATTTTATATTTTTGTATTTTGTTTTTGAAAATATTTACAAAAGAGGTTTTGGTGTTTGATTGGTTTTAAGATTGTTTTAAAAGTTCATCCAGTTACTCTGGAGTCAAACACCGCATACCAATCTGGTGGACCAACTCAGTAAACCTAGCAGGAGCCAAGGCTTTGGTGAGAAGATCTGCCAGTTGGTATTCAGTACCCACAAAGTATAATTCAACAGTACCATTTTCCACATGCTCCTTGATGAAATGATATCGAAGATAGATGTGCTTTAATTTCGAATGTTGAACAGAGTTGCACGAGATTGCAATAGCACTTCGATTGTCGCAGTACATCGGGATTCTGTCAAATACGTAACCATAGTCTTTGAGTTGTGTTCTCATCCAAATGACTTGAGCACAACACGCCGACATGGCTACATATTCTGCTTCTGTTGAGGACAGCGATGTATAATCCTGCTTTTTCGATGGCCATGACACCAGTTTATCACCAAGAAATTGTAGAGCTCCTAAAGTACTTTTCCGAGAATCTAAGCAACCTGCGTGATCAATGTCTGAAAAAGCTATTAGTTCAAAACCAGAATCCTTCGGATACCAGATCCCCAAGTTAATGGTTCCCTTGATGTATCAGAGGATTCTTTTAGCCTCAGAGAGGTGAGTTTCAGTTGGTCTCGACTGATAACGGGAGCAAAGATATACAGCAAAGACAATATCAGGTCTACTGGCTGTTAGATACATGAGAGACCCAATGATACTTCGGTATTTGGTAGGGTCAACCAATTTCCCATGCAAATCAGCGTCCAGTTTCTTGGTATGTGCCATTGGTGTGGCATAGGTGTCACAGTTTTGCATTCCATGTTTGTTTAAAATTTCAAGGGCATATTTGGACTGACTCAAGAAAATACCACGAGGTGATTGATGAACTTGAAGTCCTAGAAAGAACGTAAGTTCACCCATCATGGACATTTCAAAATGTTTTTTCATGAGTTTTGAAAAAGCGTTTGAGTATTTTAGATGTGTTGACCCAAAATGATGTCATCCACATAAATTTGAACGATTAAAATGTGTGCCCCGTGATTAGGGAACTCTGGATCAACGAATCCTTCTGGCTGGCTAACATAGACCGTTTCTTTTAGTTGTCCAATGAGAAAAGCAGTTTTGACATCCATCTGAAAGACCGTGATGTTCATGTGAGCCGCAAACGCCAGAAAAATCCGTACAGCCTCAAGACGAGCAACCGGAGCGAATGATTCTTCAAAGTCAATACCCTCTTCCTGTCTATAACCTTTAGCCACCAGACGTGACTTATTTCTGATTACTGTTCCTTTAGCATCCAATTTGTTTTTCCAAATCCATTTGAGACCAATGACGAAGACCCCTGTTGGTCATTTAACCAATTCCCATACTTCAAGACATTTAAACTGATTGAGTTCTTCTTGCATGGATTCAATCCAGTTGTCTTTGGTCATTTCATCTTTAATGTTTTTAGGTTCAGATTGGCAGACAGTGAGTGCATAAATGCAATGTTCTTCGTCTGTGTGAAGACGTTGTCTAGTTACGGATAGTTGATTCGGGTTACCAATAATGTTTTCAAGACGATGGTCTTTCCTCCAACGATGTGTGGAAGGTTGATGTTGATATACATTCTGCAGATTGGGAGGATTCAAATGGCTTGTAGATGATTCTGCAACATCAGGTGCGGCAGTTTCATTTGCAAACTGATTAAAGAACGCATTTGGATCATAATCTGTAGGTGGGGGTACTTCATTGTTCAGAATATCATCAGCTGGTTCAGCGTCGTTGGACGTGTTTTGTTCAACTGTTGTTGTAGAATCAACTGGTGGTGCTTCCTCAACAGTAGTTGTTGTAGCAGGTGTATCAGGTATTGGATTTTGATCAGGTTGAGCAGCGGAAACATTTGATACAGCTGGAGCACGTTCATCAATATCATCACTAAACAGAGGAGCAAATAGCTGTTCCATTTGACGTCGAGTTAGTTGTAAACTAGGTTCAGCTGATGATGGGGTTTGAGGGAAGTTTAAACGGTTATGACCGGGTTCCAAGCTGTTATGCTCAGAAGCCATTTCTGTAAGCTCATCGAAATTAGCATGAATCGTTTCCATAATCTCCCTTGTACGACGATTACATATCCGGTAACCCTTAGAGTTTTTACAATATCCAACAAAGACTCCAATGTCAGCTTTGGCTTTGAGGTTACCAAAGTGATCACGATCATTATTTGGATAACAAAGAGATTCGAATACATGAAAGTGTTTGAGATTCGGTTTTTGGTAATGGATAAGCTCATAAGGTGTTTTGTTGTGGCGTTTGGTAATCATTGAACGATTCTGAGTGTAGCATGCAGTTGACACGGCTTCAGCCCACAAGTAATCTAGAAGTTTAGCATTTATTAACATCGTTCTTGCAGCTTCCACTAACGTACAGTTTCGTCTTTCAACAACTCCATTTAGTTCTGGTGTTCGTGCAATGGATGTTTGATGCTCTATTCCCACTTTCTTATAATATGCACGAAGAGTTTGATTTACAAATTCAGTTCCTTTGTCTGTTCTGATTTGTCGGACTGTGTTCCGGAGCTGAATTTGAATTTTTGTGAGAAAGATGATGATCATCTGTGGAGCTTGATCTTTACTTCGAAGAAAATAAACCCAAGTCCATCGTGAGTAGTCATCCACAATTACCAAGATGTAGCGTTTGTCATTAATCTTTTGCACGCGGATCGGGCCACACAAATCCATGTGAAGGAGATGAAGCACATGCTGTGAGCTGTGCTCCACCTTTGAAGAAAAATGAGCACGAGTGCTTTTTCCTTGTTCACAAGCTGAACATAGGTGATCTTTATGTCACACCCCCAAATTACCTGTTTTGCAGCGGAATGGAATTCCTGGGGATTGACTGTCATAGCATCACAATCACAGTTATATTGAACGACCTAAAGTGTCGTTTGGAAAATACATCGTTTGATTTAATAAAACAATCAGAGTTTACAAAGTAGGTCCCAAATGAAAATCAACTTGTGCGGAAAAATAAGTTTGTTACAATTCAAACGATGTTTTAAAGTACGTAAAACCCAAGTGAGACGCGTCGTCACCACGACTCCATGATGTGTCCAAATGCATGCCATGAAGTGAATGCCTTAGTTACCTGAGATAAAACATGCTAAAAAGTGTCAACACAAAGGTTGAGTGAGTTCATAGAGTTTGAGTTGAAATGTAAAGCCTTTCAAAATCTTTTATGCAGCAAAGGCATTGTAAATCGTTGAAATGTAAAGACTTTCAAAATCGTTTATGTAGCAAAGGCATTGTAAATCCACTCAGTTCCAAGTCCCGCCCATACAAAACTTGCAACCTGTGTGTTCACAACCCACTGCCAGAATATGTAGAGTTAATGTTCAAGTGCATGATGTCAAATGAATTCACATAATAGTGCATGGCTCAATGTATCGAAATCGTTTATGCAGCAAAGGCATTGTGAATCCACTCAGTTCCAAGTCCCGCCCATACAAAACTTGCAACTTGTGTGTTCACAACCCACTGCCAGAATATGCATAGTTTATGTTCAAACAGAAATCGTCAAATGAATTCACAAAATAGTGCATGACTCAATGTATCGAAATCGTTTATGCAGCAAAGGCATTGTAAATCCACTCAGTTCCAAGTCCCGCCCATACAAAACTTGCAACCTGTGTGTTCACAACCCATTGCCGAAATGTATATATAGTTTATATTCAACCACACATCGTCAAATGAATTCACAAAATGCCTAACTCGACGTAAAACCATAGGTTTAATTAATTCGTTTGAACACAATCATCGTAGTGTGAGTTAAATTGTTTCACACTCATCGTTAAAAACAACATCGTATTTATTTCACTAAGTTCATGACACCAAAGCGTAAACATCGCACCAATAAAAATTGGTAATCATCGTTTCATCGCCGCCCTAATAGGTAAACTTGCCAATTTACCTTAATGATTCAAATATAGTGCGCTCGATTTCCCCTAAATGGGTCAATAGGAGCGGGAGTGTTAATTCCAATAGGCCTATTCACTATACTCGCGCTCACCCGCAAGTGACTAATGGTTCATGATGTAGGGACTTCGAACATGGCAAATACTTAGTGACAATAAAACATCGGATATAGCATACAGTTCAAAGCATTTGTGTTCGATTAAAAATGTAGCATGTATCTCCCCCAAGAGTTTGTAAAACCGTTAAAAGAGTAAAAGTGGGGCTATGAACTCACAGAAATCCTTAAATGATTAGAGTAACTATGAAAGTAATTGAAAATAGTCGAGCATGTATCTCCCCCAAAACAGTTATGAAAGCATGTAAAGCAGGGCTACGAAAACTCACGGTAATCCTTAAAAGTTAGATTACTTATGAAAGTAAATGAAAATAATTGAGCATGTATCTCCCCCAAAACAGTTATGAAAACAAGTAAAAGCAGGGGCTATGAAACTCACTTGGTGGAATGATGCGAAGACAAAAGTGAGTACACCGAGATGTAGTGTGATACGTAAATCTTGACCTATTGTGAATGATATGATACGTAATGAGTTGCAATGTAATGTTATGCATGCATTTCGTATGTTATTTATACCATTTGTGAGTTTTGAAAATAAGACTCTTCGTCGAAAAGTATCCTTTTGACGTCTTGACCATTCTTAAATTACTTTACAAGTATTTACGTCAAAATGTCATCCTACAATAGATTCTTAATGATTTATTGTGAAATTATAACTTTTCGTCGTAAAATAATGTCGTTGGAAATTTCATGAAAGTGACAAAAATGGCTTCGAAAAACTAGTCGTAAATGGTGTACGTCGAACGTTAGGAAACGAACTCGACGGTTTTGGAAAGTTTGTATTAAAATCTAAAAGTTTCAGTTCATGAGTTTTCGTCATAGAGGTCTCGAACATATAGATAATAGAGGTTAAAGATGGTGATTTTAGTTACCGTAACACTTATCTCGTAAAAATAATATAGTTTTTCTAAAAAATAATAGTTACGGCAAGTTTATGAAAACGTGTATATCTTAGTCGTTTCAAATCCGTTTTCTACGTATAATACGTCCTTAGCTTCTTATCGAAGTAAACTAATATATTTTTGAGAAGTCGAAATAATTTGTGAAGCTTAAGGCTCGTTTTTGACCCGAACAAGATAAATATATGTTGCTGAAATTTCAGAAAACTATTTATTTCGTCGCCAAACTTTAAAAATTCACCACGGCTTCGTTATAACTCCGTTTTTATCCGTTCAAGCGGCCACGGATTCGTTTTAAAGTATATTTTCTAAAAATCAAGGCCAAAGTTTCGTACCAACTGTCGGTTTTTCCAGAAAAATGAAACAAGGACAGAACCTCTTTTATACGTATTGAAAATAGTTTTTCTCGGACAAAACCTATTCTAATCCCTTCAAATCAACTCCAAAGCTAATCTAATCCTACCATACACCTTCTTAGGGTGTCATGGGTTCCTAAACATCATCAAGACCAAAATATAACAAGGGGATAATTATAGGATGACTTTATATATATATATAACTCTAAAAATCATGTAAAATGGTATAAATCAACATAAGTCATGCATGTTTGCACCAAATATAAAGAAATAAATATGAAATGAAGATGAAACATGAAAAATGTAAATGATATGCTTACAAGTGACTATGATGAGGTGCAAAGAACCAAGGATTAACCTAAACACCCTAGGTTTTTATTTCAAAACCTTATCAAGAGTGTTATCTAGATTGTTTAGAACTTGATTTGAAGATTTTTGGTGAAGATCTCCTTCACCTATGGCTTGGCCGGTTTTGAAGAAGGAAAAGAAGAGAGAAAAGCTTGTCTTTACACAATGAATTATTTGATTGAATGTGAAATGAGTGAAAGTAAATAACATGGAGTATAGATGTAGATATGTAAGAAATTTTGTCACCAAATAATCAATGTCTCATCCCCCTTGGTCGGCCAAGGGGGGATGTATTTCCAAAATGTATATTTTTTTTTTTTTTCTTCTTTTATTATGTATATAAATGTGTATATAAAGTGTAAGTAAAAAGGGATTTAAGTAAGGATAGTTGGTAACTTGTGTATTTAAAGTAGTTTTAGCATCAAGTAAATTTTAATTGACCAAAGTAAAATATATTAAGATCATAGAAATTGTAAAAATATATTTCTTGCATAATTTGAGTGATAAAATAATTATCGTGTCGTTTTTAAGAAAAACGTCGTAATAATATAAATTCAACGATTTATATACAAAATAAATTTAAAACACTAGGTAAGCTCAAAATATAGTTTTTATAAACTAAATGTAAGTAAAAAAAAAATATATCGGAATCATTTTTGTAAGTATCGGATTAAATGTTCAAAATAATAACTCACGCGATAACGTTTATTTAATATAAAATTTACGCGGTTAAGGTGAAATGCAAAAATCATGAATGAATCGTTATGAAATGATGAATATGGAGTATGAGAAATGACCGGAAAATGAGAATTGTGACATTCTTCCCATGTCAGAGGAATCACGTCCTCGTGATTCAATCGATGATACTATGGTTCGAACCTCGACAAGGGTTCTAAAAGTTTATGCTCATGTATGGTCTAAATGATTATGTCAATGCTCATGCATATGTCGTGACTATATCTCATTCTAAAGACATGCTCCCTTATGATTAGGCTCGATGAGGCAGGCTTTCCCATTCTCAAGCAAAATTTTTAAAAGACTTTTTGGTAACCGATTTTTACTTAATCCCACAACTCATCAAACAAGAACTGTCATACGATTAGGCTAAATCGGTTTAGGTAACAACTTGTTTCTATCTTGATCTTTGCAACTCATCAAACAAGAACTGTCACGCGGATCAAACTGGAAACAAGTAGTTTGAAGAAAATCTTTTGAAAATTTGGCTCGATTACGGAATTGCTTACTCATATGAGACTACTACTCCCTTCATTGCATGATTCTTCCTGAATTAGACATAGGTGATCAGGCTATGTATAATTTAGGAGTAACTATGCAATGCTTGGACTAATCGACTCATATGATGTTTGGTGTTGAGTCATAAGTCCGCATGTATAAAGAATGTGCACTTATAATGATATGATGAGATGCTATGATGATGTAGTTATAGTCTAGGGTCAATGATGCAACCTAGTTCTCTATAACTGAAGCTCTGATACCAATCTGTCACACCCCCAAATTACCTGTTTTGCAGCGGAATGGAATTCCTGGGGATTGACTGTCATAGCATCACAATCACAGTTATATTGAACGACCTAAAGTGTCGTTTGGAAAATACATCGTTTGATTTAATAAAACAATCAGAGTTTACAAAGTAGGTCCCAAATGAAAATCAACTTGTGCGGAAAAATAAGTTTGTTACAATTCAAACGATGTTTTAAAGTACGTAAAACCCAAGTGAGACGCGTCGTCACCACGACTCCATGATGTGTCCAAATGCATGCCATGAAGTGAATGCCTTAGATACCTGAGATAAAACATGCTAAAAAGTGTCAACACAAAGGTTGAGTGAGTTCATAGAGTTTGAGTTGAAATGTAAAGCCTTTCAAAATCGTTTATGCAGCAAAGGCATTGTAAATCGTTGAAATGTAAAGACTTTCAAAATCGTTTATGTAGCAAGGGCATTGTAAATCCACTCAGTTCCAAGTCCCGCCCATACAAAACTTGCAACCTGTGTGTTCACAACCCACTGCCAGAATATGTAGAGTTAATGTTCAAGTGCATGATGTCAAATGAATTCACATAATAGTGCATGGCTCAATGTATCGAAATCGTTTATGCAGCAAAGGCATTGTGAATCCACTCAGTTCCAAGTCCCGCCCATACAAAACTTGCAACCTGTGTGTTCACAACCCACTGCCAGAATATGCATAGTTTATGTTCAAACAGAAATCGTCAAATGAATTCACAAAATAGTGCATGACTCAATGTATCGAAATCGTTTATGCAGCAAAGGCATTGTAAATCCACTCAGTTCCAAGTCCCGCCCATACAAAACTTGCAACCTGTGTGTTCACAACCCATTGCCGAAATGTATATATAGTTTATATTCAACCACACATCGTCAAATGAATTCACAAAATACCTAACTCGACGTAAAACCATAGGTTTAATTAATTCGTTTGAACACAATCATCGTAGTGTGAGTTAAATTGTTTCACACTCATCGTTAAAAACAACATCGTATTTATTTCACTAAGTTCATGACACCAAAGCGTAAACATCGCACCAATAAAAATTGGTAATCATCGTTTCATCGCCGCCCTAATAGGTAAACTTGCCAATTTACCTTAATGATTCAAATATAGTGCGCTCGATTTCCCCTAACTGGGTCAATAGGATCGGGAGTGTTAATTCCAATAGGCCTATTCACTATACTCTCGCTCACCCGCAAGTGACTAATGGTTCATGATGTAGGGACTTCGAACATGGCAAATACTTAGTGACAATAAAACATCGGATATAGCATACAGTTCAAAGCATTTGTGTTCGATTAAAAATGTAGCATGTATCTCCCCCAAGAGTTTGTAAAACCGTTAAAAGAGTAAAAGTGGGGCTATGAACTCACAGAAATCCTTAAATGATTAGAGTAACTATGAAAGTAATTGAAAATAGTCGAGCATGTATCTCCCCCAAAACAGTTATGAAAGCATGTAAAAGCAGGGGCTACGAAAACTCACGGTAATCCTTAAAAGTTAGATTACTTATGAAAGTAAATGAAAATAATTGAGCATGTATCTCCCCCAAAACAGTTATGAAAACAAGTAAAAGCAGGGGCTATGAAACTCACTTGGTGGAATGATGCGAAGACAAAAGTGAGTACACCGAGATGTAGTGTGATACGTAAATCTTGACCTATTGTGAATGATATGATACGTAATGAGTTGCAATGTAATGTTATGCATGCATTTCGTATGTTATTTATACCATTTGTGAGTTTTGAAAATAAGACTCTTCGTCGAAAAGTATCCTTTTGACGTCTTGACCATTCTTAAATTACTTTACAAGTATTTACGTCAAAATGTCATCCTACAATAGATTCTTAATGATTTATTGTGAAATTATAACTTTTCGTCGTAAAATAATGTCGTTGGAAATTTCATGAAAGTGACAAAAATGGCTTCGAAAAACTAGTCGTAAAATGGTGTACGTCGAACGTTAGGAAACGAACTCGACGGTTTTGGAAAGTTTGTATTAAAATCTAAAAGTTTCAGTTCATGAGTTTTCGTCATAGAGGTCTCGAACATAAAGATAATAGGGGTTAAATATGGTGATTTTAGTTACCGTAACACTTATCTCGTAAAAATAATATAGTTTTTCTAAAAATAATAGTTACGGCAAGTTTATGAAAACGTGTATATATTTGTCGTTTCAAATCCGTTTTCTACGTATAATACGTCCTTAGCTTCTTATCGAAGTAAACTAATATATTTTTGAGAAGTCGAAATAATTTGTGAAGCTTAAGGCTCGTTTTTGACCCGAACAAGATAAATATATGTTGCTGAAATTTCAGAAAACTATTTATTTCGTCGCCAAACTTTAAAAATTCACCACGGCTTCGTTATAACTCCGTTTTTATCCGTTCAAGCGGCCACGGATTCATTTTAAAGTATATTTTCTAAAAATCAAGGCCAAAGTTTCGTACCAACTGTCGGTTTTTCCAGAAAAATGAAACAAGGACAGAACCTCTTTTATACGTATTGAAAATAGTTTTTCTCGGACAAAACCTATTCTAATCCCTTCAAATCAACTCCAAAGCTAATCTAATCCTACCACACACCTTCTTAGGGTGTCATGGGTTCCTAAACATCATCAAGACCAAAATATAACAAGGGGATAATTATAGGATGACTTTATATATATATAACTCTAAAAATCATGTAAAAATGGTATAAATCAACATAAGTCATGCATGTTTGCACCAAATATAAAGAAATAAATATGAAATGAAGATGAAACATGAAAAATGTAAATGATATGCTTACAAGTGACTATGATGAGGTGCAAAGAACCAAGGATTAACCTAAACACCCTAGGTTTTTATTTCAAAACCTTATCAAGAGTGTTATCTAGATTGTTTATAACTTGATTTGAAGATTTTTGGTGAAGATCTCCTTCACCTATGGCTTGGCCGGTTTTGAAGAAGGAAAAGAAGAGAGAAAAGCTTGACTTTACACAATGAATTATTTGATTGAATGTGAAATGAGTGAAAGTAAATAACATGGAGTATAGATGTAGATATGTAAGAAATTTTGCCACCAAATAATCAATGTCTCATCCCCCTTGGTCGGCCAAGGGGGGATGTATTTCCAAAATGTATATTTTTTTTCTTTTTATTATGTATATAAATGTGTATATAAAGTGTAAGTAAAAAGGGATTTAAGTAAGGATAGTTGGTAACTTGTGTATTTAAAGTAGTTTTAGCATCAAGTAAATTTTAATTGACCAAAGTAAAATATATTAAGATCATAGAAATTGTAAAAATATATTTCTTGCACAATTTGAGTGATAAAATAATTATCGTGTCGTTTTTAAGAAAAACGTCGTAATAATATAAATTCAACGATTTATATACAAAATAAATTTAAAACACTAGGTAAGCTCAAAATATAGTTTTTATAAACTAAATGTAAGTAAAAAAAAAATATATCGGAATCATTTTTGTAAGTATCGGATTAAATGTTCAAAATAATAACTCACGCGATAACGTTTATTTAATATAAAATTTACGCGGTTAAGGTGAAATGCAAAAATCATGAATGAATCGTTATGAAATGATGAATATGGAGTATGAGAAATGACCGGAAAATGAGAATTGTGACACTTTAGAATATCGAAATCTTGGGAGACCTTCAACGAGTTTGTATCGTGCAAGATTGGTTATGGTTTGAAAGTTTAAATGTGAGAGACGACGGTGCTATATCCAAGATTTTGTAGATGTTTCCTTTGAAAGTTGACAGATGGGAGATGAAGCAATCATGTCTTGCATTGAGATTGTATAAAGACTTGAATTGCGGGTGACAGACATAAGATCGTTTCCTTGTAGATCACGAATGAAACAAGTTTTCTCCCGAAAAGCAACTTCCAAATCTCCATCACAAAATTGACCGACTGAAAAGAGATTGTGACCGAGACCTTCCACATAATAAACCCTGCTAATTTCGATGTTACCGTTGATGTAATCTCCGTAGCCCATGATAGCTGCGCAGTGATCATTCCCGAACCTGACAGTGCCAATGAACTTTGAGATAAAGTTTGATAACAGTTTGAGATTGCCTGTCATGTGCCAGGAATATCCGCTATCAACAACCCAGAGGATGATCTGTATCACCTGCATTACACACAGACCACACAGATGGAATAGAAGTAGATGTGGAACCCAAAGAGTTAGAGGGTTCCGTTAGAGATATAGATGAAACACACACATTTATGATTTTAGGTATCCATGTAAATCCAAGTGTATTATGTAACCATTTCTGCCATCTCCAACTAGTCTTAGCTTTGGTCTTAGTGAATCCACTAGGTGATAAGTTCTTCCTAGGAGGTGAAATGGGTTCTAAGGGTACATCAATGTTAATAGCATGAGCACTAGAAGGCGGTTTACCTAGCACAGACTTAGAAGCATTAGTGGGCTTAGAGGTATTCTGATTTCTATTGTTCCACTTACGAGATAAGATAGTCTAAGCAACACATTTGTCATGACAACCAGAAAACATACTTTTACGACAACCAACACAAGAAGCTTCAAATTTAACATTTAAAGTACTTAACGGTTCAGCATTCGTTACATCAATTTTTCCATTACATTTGATAGACGCAATATCTAAAGTGGGTGCAATTTGAGTTTTATTCAAAGTCCTAAGGTGTTCTTCTACTTCAGCATTCTTTATTGTTCTTTTCTTATGACGCAACTTCCTATTTTTTCTTGTATTGCTCCTAGGCGATGAAGTGCGGGCGTTGGGAAAAGAGGCAACTATTCCTGTTTCAGTAGATGGAAGCACATTAGATTCTTGAGGTTTGTCATTAGATGTTCTAGAGTCATTTTGAGTCTGTTTCACCAACTCTGCTTTTAGATGGAAGCACAGTGTTACTATCCCTATCTTGCTTAAGTTTCACCAACTCTGCTTTTAGATCATGGATTTTGTGTAACAAATCTAGATTTTCAGAACGAGTGAGTCCATTTCGTCGTAAAACATCTTTGGTGTATGCAAGATGATCATCAAGGTCTTTTGACGCTTTAGCACGAGTCTTTTTGAGTAAATCAAATATGACACTATATTCCTTTTTAACTTTTGAAATTTCTTGTTCATATTTTGAGATTTGACACTTCAAAGACACATTTTCATCATCCAGTTGCTCAAATTTTGGATTAAGAGTTTTGGTATGCAACTGGTGGAGTTTGTTTTGCAAAGCGAGTTCACGATTTTGACAATCTTTTTGACACCATTGAAGATGACATTTTGCATTTGTAAGCTCATTTAATAATCGCTCATTTTCAACTTTTAAAGAATTGATTTGTGACACATTATCAGTATTCTCAACATATGCAACGGAATCAACAGAATCAGCAGAGATATAATCAAATGCATATGCAACAGAATGTAATAACACAACATTATTGATATCAGCAGAGATAACATCTTCAAAGAGTCGATCAACATCTTTTCTTAACATTTTCTTTTTACGTTTAGTATTTGAAATCGATGTTTCTGTTTGTTCGAAAACTCTTTTCATAAGTCCAAGTTCCTTGTGAAAATCCCTTTCCCAATATATTGCACACATTTTCAAATTTTGGACATGTGGTAAAATTCTTTTCTGAAAAATATCTCTTTGGGCTCGCGCTTGAGGCGATTGAAAATGTTTAACTTTTATTTCAGAATTGATTTCAATTTCACGTTTCAAAAGTTTGATGTCCGATAAGAATGTTTCAAAATATTTTATAACTTTGCATTGTTCGGCTAATGGCTTTATTTCACTGAGTGAAGGTAAAGGACCATTTATTTGTGCAGTATTGGAAAGGGGACCCTCATTAGAAGACTCAGAATTAGGTGTGATAACCCAAGGTGTGTTAGAAAAATCCTGTTATGTGACAAAAGTAACGGCTTTTGAATAGTTAAATGGTTTATTATAAACAACATTTTCCAATTTTGACCGACTCTCGTCTTCTGCATCTAATTCCTCCATGCGATTATATTCAACAACAGTCATAATGGAATCATCAATTCTGTGTTCTGCACTGTAAACTTCAGGATTTGGTTTGAATGCTCTATTTGAAAACTTTGGCTTGTAATCAGCAAGATTCGGTCCATATCCATTTGAATTTGGTTTAAAAGTAAACTTTTGAATAGTTGTGATTGACTCACCATGTTTATAAACAATATTTCGAAACTCTTTGATTTTGTTTTGTAAGTCTACAATTTCTTCAAGATAGTCATCTATTCGTTTCGTTGAATGCTTTTTGTACTCACAGAACTGTTTTTGACAATTTAACAACTCAGACTTGGCTTTGTTAGTTTCCGAAGTGAGAGCGTTAAGTTGTTGCTTATGATCATATTTCAGTTGTTCTATTTGAGACAACAAAGCATTTTTGGATGCGACTAGATCACGTATATGTTGTTCTAATGATTTTTCATTTTGGTAAGATTTAGCAAAAGCGACTTCAAAACCTTTTTCACGTTTTTCTTGTGTTTGAAAAATGTTGAGTTGACACTTTAAGCATTCATTATCCTTAGTTAACAGTGCATTTTTATCTTTTAATTGCTGATTGATGTTACGTCATGTTTCCATTTGGGATTTTTGGTCGTTAAGTAAGGTCATGAGCTCAATATCTAGATTAGACGAAAGAGCAGCTTGTTCAACGTGAGTCTCAACATGATCATTATTTAGATCCTCAAATATAACCACAGAGTCAACTTGATTATCAGTGTTAACCATAAGGTCATCTTGATTGTCAAATATAACTACGGGATCTATTTGATTATCATCGGAATGAGATGTAGACGGCTCATGTTGAACACTCTGAGCCTTGTCGGATGCAGATGTTGGCGGAGATATCATATCAGAAATGATTATAGTTTGATCCGGTACCTGAGACAAGCCGTCAGTGTCATACACTGGGCCTGTGTCACTCATGTAGAGTTCTTGTATGTTTGCCATTAACATCATAGCTGCATTAGCCTGCAAGTCCTCCATATCATCATCTGATTCTGCATTGCCCATAAAGTTGTGTTCCTTGTTGGTAAGAGTTCCACCAGCTTCATCCTTGAGAGCCAAGAGTAAAGCCTCCTTGTGATAAGCGCTTCCTCTTGTTCTCGGCTTTGGGCATGCATTGTCCAGATGACCCTTCTCATTACAGTTATAACAACGAAGACCATTAACCCCATTCTAAGCATTACCCTGTTCAACCACTTGAGCCCTTTGTTGTTGTGGAGCACCCATGTTATTCCTTCCCATTGGATTAAACCCTTGACCACCGCCCATCTGACGAACATTACCACGATTCTAAACTTCAACACATCCATTGTTAACAACAACCTGATTCCTTGTGTTTGATGAGGTACGAATACGATTGTTGGATTTGTTTGAATATCGGCTGAAAGCTCTATCAATCATGACAAACCCTTGTTGCAATGCATCAAAAGCTTCTGTATCCTCATTTGATTCACTGTAAAGTACTTGATCATTGTTGTTGTTGTATGGAACCAATTGAGTTTCTTGAGATTGTTGCTGTGATGGATCATATGGGGTAATTGTAGCAGTTGGTTGTGGAGGATTTGTGAAGACAGTTTGTAGAGTTGGAAATTGAGGATAAAAAGCTTGAGCCCACAAAGCTAATTGTTGATTATCCGGAAGTGAAGGTGAGACAGGAAGTCCACGGATAACCCTTTCTTTGTCAACTTCTTTTTGGTGGGGCTTCAAATAGTCGTACAACAATCCGTATATAGCATGATGAAGATTCTTTGCTTGACGGATGAAGATAACATAGTTTTCCCAATCAGGACCAAGACTACTAAGGAACTTAGTGTTGACTGCAATTCTTGGCATAATAATGTCATGTTTGTCCAAGTCATTGATGATGTCTGAAAATCGATGATGATATGACTCTAATGTCTCCCCTGGTTCAATCATGAAGTGTTCATAAGCCAAGTAGATTTTGGATTCCATGTCTTCTTGATTGAGTTCTGTGCCTTCCTTGAGAAGATGAATATGCTCCCACATTGCTTTAGCAGTCTTTTGAGCATCAACACTTCGAAGTATCGGATTAGGTAATCCCAAAAGGATGTATTGCATTGCCATTTCATCAGCTTCAAAGTGTAGAAGTTGATTAGTAGTGAGTTCATTAAGACTGACAACGTTGGTGACATCACCTCTTGGTGGATTAGCATTTGGATCTCCGGGTGTAGTAATAGTAGGCATCTGAAACGGACCTTCCAGGATGACCTTCTTCAAGAACTTTCCATGTGGCTTCTTTAGATCACAAAACCTAAAGAACCGTATCACCCATTGATCGTAATTTCCGGGAGTAAGCATTGGAGGTCTATCAAATGATCCAGCCTCATGAATGGATTGTTGGCTACTTATCTAGTGTAGAAGATATCCAAAGTCGAAGTGTTTTCAGGCTTATCAAAGCAAGAAAACACTGAGTAAACCAATTAGCACTGAAGATTAAGCTTAGAAACTCTTACGCGTAAAACTAGGGTTTTACTTAGGCGTAAGAATAACCAAATTTTTCCAAAACGGATATTTCTGCCCAAGAGTGTTTCTAAACCAGATTTTTGTGATGAAACAACTTTAATATCACCAAACTAACACAAAAGTGTGAAACTTGATGATCTAAAACCCTTATGCACCTTACGCGTAGACAGAACTACTCGTATAAAACCAAGTTCAAAAACAATGAAAAACACATAAAGTTTCAAACTTTTTGCCAAAAACTTCAACTTTATCACCAAATAACCTTTAAAGTACAGGAATCTTGAGTTTTAAAGTGTAAAAATCAAAGTTTTGAAGCGTTTGAAGGTTTGAATACCGAAACTTATGCGCAGAAAGAAAAACTTCAAAAACAAAATTGTTCACCCAACTATTTGGCAAATGATACCACTGTTAGGTTCCCATTTATGTAACACAAGCATCAATATAAGAAGTATACATGACAGAGTGATCGGATGAACAAGTTAACACAAACACATGAGTATATAAAGAAAGTTTATGCGTAGGATTTGTGATAAGATGAACAACCAACTCCCAAATGGGAGTTTACAAGACTATTTATAGGAGAGGGAGCTAGAGCAACACTCCTAGTCCCTTCCTTTCCTTATTAGGCTTTGGCATAGGCTCATGGGCTTTCTACATAAGCCTAGCCTTAATAACTAACATAAAAGCCTTAATTAAGCTAACTATTACATATTAATTACTAACACTTGTAATCTAGTTTAGGAGTGATTCCAACACTAATGCTGACTATTATCACTGACTTAACTTGAGAATTTGATGCATTGACCAAAATTCCTAAATGTACTTGTGAAGTTAAGTGTTCATGTGATGCTAGTAAAGAATTAGGGTTGCATCAACAGATTATGAAGCTGATACAGTTCCTAATGGGACTTGATGACTGTTATCAGCCTGTTAGGATAGCTCTTTTAACTAGTGATACTCTCCCTAGGGTGAAAGATGCTTATACCACAATTTTAAGAGAGGAATCCCATAGAGGGGTTTTTGAGTCCTCTGGTGTTACTGAATCTAAACTGAATGCTACTTCTTTTAATGCTAAATCTTTTAACACTAATAGAAGTAGTTTTAACAATAATAATAACAACACCAGAGGTAATGTGACCAATACTGTTAATAGGGGACCAAATCATAATCTGAATTGTAATAATTATGGTAAGATTGGTCATACCATAGAAACATGTTATGAACTTCCTAGATTTCCTCTTGGTTTCAGAATGTTTTCAAATCCAGTTAAACAAAGTTTTAATGCTAATATTGATGTTAAACAAAATAAAAAACAACCATTTGCTAGTCTTTCTTCTAGTTTTACTTCTGAGCAGATGATCTAAACCTGGTCAATGATAACTCATCTAGAAGTATTCATGCCAATATGGCAGGTAGGCCATTTTTTAAAAACATTTTGTGCCAACTCAAATTTATATGTTAAAACTATAAGTATGGGTTGCATTATTGATTTAGGTGCTACTGTGGGTATGTTTAATGTTGTTGACATAACTAGTTTAAAGATTACTGTTGGACATCCTAATGGTATTATTGCTATGATAAGTCATATTGGAAACCTGAAATTGTCTAATAATGCGAGTCTTTATGATATTCTCGTTGTTCCCAGTTATTGTATGAGTCTACTATCTATTAACAAAGTGATTAGAGATAGTAAGATGTTTGTTGGTTTTGATGAGGAAAAATGTGACATTAAGGACTTGAACAAGGTAATTGCAATATGATTATGAGTTTTAATGTGGCTAAACTATTATGGCATAATAGACTTGGTCATCCTGCTGACCCTGAGTCTTATTTTTTTTTCATAATGATCTTAATATATCTAAGAACTCTTTTGTGCCTGTTTGTAAGGTCTGGGATAAGGCTAAGCAGAAAAGGGATCCTTTCCCTTTGTCTGACCACAAGTCCAAGAAGTTAGGTAACTCGTTCATCTGGATTTGTGGGGCCCTTACAGTGTTCCTAGCAAAGAAGGGTATAAGTATTTTTTTTACCATTGTTGATTATTATTCTAGATTTGTGTGGGTTTACTTGGTTAAAACCGAGGATGAGGTGTTTGATGTGTTTGTGTCTTTCATAAACTTAACTCATAATCAGTTTAACATCAAACTTAAAGTTGTTAGGTCTGATAATGGTACATAATTTGGGAATAATAAAATGAGCAATATGTTTTATGATCTGAGTATAATATATCAAACCACTTATGCTCATACTCCTTAGCAAAATGGTATTGCTAAAAGGAAACATAGACACTTGCTTAGTGTAGCAAGAATCTTATGTTTCAAGGGGAATTCCTTTAAGGTTTTGGTCTAATTGTATTCTGACTGTTGTCTATCTTATAAACAAGTTGCCTTCATTTGTGATTAATGGTAAGTGTCCCTATGAGTTGGTTTTCAAAAGGAAACCTAGTCTTTCCCATTTGAGGTATTTTTGTTGTCTGTGTTTTTCTACTGTCTTAAATAATCATGATAAAATGTCTTTTAGGTCTGCAAAAATATGTTTTGATTGGTTATTCTATTGTTAAAGAAGCTTATAAAGTGTTAAGTTTGGATAGCAGAAATGCTTTTTATTTAAGAGATGTGAATTTTTATGAACTGTGTTTCCTTTTAAAATGATAATCTATGACTCTGTTGATGCATAGTATGCAAGTGAAATAGATCATTTGAACGTTTTTTATAGTAAAACATCTCAAAGACTCAATGATGAAGGAAGGGCTACATCTGTTGAGGATGGAAGTTTCTTTCTTCAAATGATACAACAGATACTCCACCTAATATTTATCATGAAGAGAACACGGCAACCCAATTTGGTGAACAAAGCTCATCCGAGGGCAATGATTTCAAACATATACCAACTCAGTTTGTTAATGTTTTTGGTCAAGATAAAGTGCAGACACCTGGTGTAAGAAGATCTGGTGGGCAGACTAAATTGCCTACTAAACTAAATGATTATATGATTGGTTCTAATGTTAGATACGGTATAGAAAAGTATGTTAGTTATGCTAAATTGAAAGGTGCTAACACGTGTTTTGCTACCACTTTGAATAAGTATGTTGAACCTACTTGTGTTAATGATGCTTTCTCTAATCCTAACTGGGCAGAGGCTATGAATAATTAGATAGAGGCTAAAAACATGAATAATACATGGACTGAATGTAACTTTCTTATTGGTAGAAATCCTATTGGTAGTAAATTGATTTTTAAAATCAAGTATAAAGCTTCAGGGGAAATTGAAATATATAAAGCCAGATTAGTGGATAAGGGTTTCAGTCAAATGGAAGGTTTTGACCATGATGAAACTTCTAGTCTAGTGGTCAAAATGGTTACTGTGAGATCCTGATTAGTATTGTTGTTAGTAAGTCTTGGGCTTTATACCAGTTAGATGTTAATAATACTTTTTTGTATAGAGATTTGATTGGAGATGTTAATATGACTTTGCCTCAAGGTTATAACTGTGTTGATGAGAATAAAGTATGCAAACTGAATAAATCTTTATATGGCTTAAAACAAGCTCCAAGAAAGTGGAATGCTAAGCTTACCACTACCTTGATTGAGCAAAGTAAATTTGACTATTATTTGTATGTTAAATAAAAAGGAACTGTGTTTGTTGCCGTGCTTGTGTATGTGGATGACATTGTTATTACAGGCACTAATGTGTCTGAGATCAATGATTTTAAAAGGTTTTTGAGTTCTAAATTGCTGATAAAATATTTGGGAGAGTTAAAATATTTTCTTGGCGTAGAAGTCTTGAAAAATGAAAAAGGTATCGTATATCTCAAAGAAAGTATTGTTTAAAATTGTTACATGAATATGGCTTGTTAGTTGCAAAGCCAATTGAAACACCTTTTCCAGAAAATACTATCTTAAATTTTGTTGAAACTGAAAAGGATAAACTATTGAAATATTTTACAAGATATCAAAAACTAGTTGGAAAGTTGATGTATTTGGCCAACACAACACCTGATATTAGTTATGTTCTGCACTACTTGAGTCAGCACATTCATAGTCCTTTGCAATCACATTTTAGGGCAGCTTTTAAAGTCTTAAGATACTTGAAAGGGTCACCTAGTTCTGGTTTGTAGTTTAACAAAAGCTCTCGTTTGAAACTTGGAGCCTATGCTGATGCAGACTTTGCCAAATGCCCTAAGACAAGGAAGTCTGTAACTGGATTTTGTGTATTTCTGTGTCAATCTCTTATATCTTGGAAAAGTAAAAAACATGGCACGTTGCCTAAAATATTTTTAGAAGTTGAGTATAGAAAAATGGATTCTACTGCTTGTGAAGTTATCTGGTTGGCGAATTTGTTGCATACGCATGGGTTAACATATTTATATCCAGTAGCCTTAGTTTGTGATAAGATCTCAGCTATACAAATATCTGCAAATCCTGTTTTCCATGAGGAAACTAAACATTTTTTAAAAGGCTATGAAATTCATATTGATTCTCAAATTGCTAATATTTTCACAAAAAGTCTTGTTATAGTTCACCATAGTTTCTTTTGCACGAAACTTGGTTTGTGTGAAATGTTTGCAGGAAAAGTTGGTGATACTTTGAAGAAGAAAGAGCAGCAAGGTGTGCAAATTGTTGAAAAACCGACTTGAGGGGGGATGTTGAAAGTAAGTCAAATTGTGGTCAACAAACTTTGAAGGACTTGTTATGCCAAAGTCTAAAAGATATTCAAGCTACGTTCAAGTTTAGTTGTTGTTTGAAGAATATTTCAAAGATGAAGGACCCAACTGTAATTAGCTTCCATGTAAGCAACATTACACCATTAGAGTTTCATTATCTTTCTGTGTGCAGTCTTGTTTACTCTCTCACTTTGTTATATTGCCTAGTTCATCTTTTAGATATCAATCTTGATATCCAATGTAGTCTGAGTCTTGTATAACACAATCAATCAATTTATTTGATTGTGTTAGTCTGAGTGAAAGTGATTTGTAGTGAGGTTTGATAAGATCCACCTAGTGGGGATTATCAGTTTTCTTTTGTATTTGTTTGGTAAGAATCCGTTTGATGACTCATCTACTTTTGAAGTATTAATAAAGACTCACCAAAAGGTGGTTGGCTATGTGATATTATTGTTGTAATTGTTACCATTTTTACAGAATTTTTATCCAGTTGATTTACTTTTACTAATACAGTCAACTAACTCACTATCATTATGTTTTATTATGTTTTTATGTTACAAGTTGTTTATAACAAATGATCGCAACTATATTATTTATCACTAATCTATACTTTTCACATCTCTAATACAATAATGAAAAATATTTATTGCAGAGCTTAATTGCAAAACGGTATCTTTAAGTAAAATAAATTTGACTAATAGAAAAGCTCAATTTAAAAATAGATTTTCTTGATTGGTCAATAAAAGTTAGAATTAAAATAAATTTTGGTTTAAAGATTAATTTTTATATATATAAAAAAGCAAAAATACGTATGGCCGTGTGAGCACTTTATTTTTTTATTTTTTGACTGAGTGTAAAATAACGTTATATTCTTATTGTTTAACAAAAAATTACAATGACATCCAACATTTGAAAAAGAGGTTCATCTTAAATTCAATTTTAGCAAATTTATAAATTTAACAAATACTCTCGTGTATTTTATAAACTTATACTATTATTCTTTTATTTTATTTTATTTTTATTTATTTTTTAACGTCACTTTATGAGAAATACATAAGATTTTAAAAGATATTATTATTATTATTATTACATCAACATCACTTTAATAGAAATTATTAAATTTATATTAACATCACTATATTATTATTATTATTATTATTATATTAAACATCTGATTTTTTGAGGCCTCTAATTTTGAAATTAAAGATTTAAAAACTAGTTTGGGATGATTTGAGTGAATTATGGTTTTCGGATGCAAAATATACTTTCTTATTATTATTACAGAAGGTGTAGAAATACAGAGCATGGGTTATGCTTTAATGGGGTTATACTTTCTTGTGAAGAAGATGACCTGGTAACTTTAAGTGGCCACAGTAAAACTTCTTCTCTAAATTGAATTAAATTGATTTTAGCCCCTTTATTAACTTGATAAACCCAAACCTAATTGATGAATATAACCATATTATTATTATTAGTTTTGTATTTGAAAATAATCATGTATTGATTATTATTATTGCATCCCACATATTTTTTTGTTTTTAAAAAAGATTGTTGTCAATGAAAAAAATGCAAAATTTACTATCGTTGTTGCTTTGCTCAACCACTTTTACGGTCTAAAATGGCGATCAAGGCCTATATATATGTATATAGGTATATATATCATGTTGAAGCACGAGTATTGAAATATGTCAAATAAATATATGAAATCTTAACTTTAAAGTTTTTAATTTTTAGATGAAACAATGTTTATAATAATATTATTAAATTCAATTAACTTTTGTACTAAATCGGTTTCTGCATGAGATTATAACATATATAAATACAAATATTATTGAATTTAAGTTATGTCAAAACCTTGTATGTACACAGAATTCCACAACTAGTTCTTTATACATTAAAAACTAAATAAATAAATAAATAGTCACGGGATTATCTATAAATGACAAATTATCATCCGCTAAACATATACCTATATTTGTATCCACATCTATTCTACTTTATAATGTATTTAGACATTTTCAAAATAGAACACTTCAAATTTTAAGCAACATATGTACTAACAATGAAAAATGAAATTACATCTGAAAATTTAAGTGTCTTAAATTTGTAGACTTGTAACAACCTTTCAATAAATACATAATAAATGTTATTTTTAAAGCACCCCTACAATAAAAAATGCATGTTATTATACATATTATACAAACAAATAAAACACACAAAACTATATACAGTTTATATGAAAGCAAGTTGATGGAACATATGGTTTTAAAAACCTGACCGGACCAACGGGTTCAGCCAGTTTAACCGGAAATCGGAGTCACCACCGGTTCGGCTAGCCAATAAAAGCTGTTAAAAAACGAATCTAAGAGGATCGTCGGAACCGGTAAAATCGGATTAATCGTGTCAGACTTGTTTTTCTCAGGTTAACCTACTTATTATTGTTATTTTGTTGATGCTGAACTTTAATTTCAAGGTATCCGTCGTCGCAACATGCGAGTACCAAGCTATCACTATTAATCCATTTACTTCAACCATTTCCCATGGATAATGAATTTGATCGGGTGCATATACCCATGGGGTGGATGACTAAGGGTGTCATTCATATATCAAGTTGTTATAACATCTTTTTGCTAATACACTTTGATTAATTATGATCAAAAAATTTGTTTCGTGTTGTTATAAATTTCTACCGAAAAATAACACAAAGAAACATTTGTCATGTTACCATATATGCTGGTGAAAAGTTGAATATGGTGCACCATGGTCCAAACAAAGGCGTCACAATCCAAGTTCCACTTCTAATTTCTAAAGGCATGCACCACTAGCTTATGCTTTACAACTTTATAATGAATCATCTTTTTCAATCCACACACTAACAAAAGAGGGTAGGGTATAGTATGGCAAAAACATATCTTTAAAAAGGCATTCTTCTTCTTTCCATCTGAGGTGCTTCCCCCTTTATCCCCTACTCGATCTCCATTTACTTTACCTTAGCAAAGAAGGAAATCATTAAACAAAAGTATGTCCAACTGTTCACATGTACACTTTCTATTTGAAATGGTATGATTTGCACACTCTATTTTTTGATTGAGACACTCAATCTTGTGCATTAAACTGTTGTACTGTAGACAGGGACGGACCTAGCTAGTAAGTGTGGAGGGCATGCGCCCCCAAGCTAGCCGAAAAAGTTGATATTTTAGTGTAATTTTTATTTAATTTTGACATTTTTTCGAAAGTGACCCCCACCAAAAACTCAAATTGCCCCTCACTCACATACTAAAATCCAACATTTAACTCTTTAAAGCCTTAAAAATCATTCGTGTCTAAGTAAAAATACTCGATTTATCATTACGTTTTTAGTTTTTTCATTCACATTTTATTGCTATCATAAAAATAAAAAAAATTTGCCCCCCACATCCTATTTTTCTAGGTCCGTCACTGACTGTAGATGTATACTGCTTTAACCGGTTGTACATATGAGTGTCCCAATCAAAAAATAAAATGTGCAAATCATCTCCCTATTTAAAAGTCGTTGAAAAAAAGATGTCTTTATTTTTGTTTAATTGCTTAAATTATGCTTAACTGATCAATATGTGTAGTATATCAGATATTAAAGTTGCCTTTTGCTTATAAAAGATTATAAGAAATTCTTTATCGGGAAAAATAGAACCTGATGGCCATATCCTTATTGAGATATTAACGCTAATGGATGTGTTAAAATGTAACTTGGAATTGACGATTCAAATGGTTTTATTAATTGACCGGGAAGTTGGGACGTGGTTCTCAACATGATAAGTAGATGAGTAGGTTTTGGACTTGTTTAGGGACGACCTTTATGCGAGTTAATTCGATACAAGCTCATATAATTTTGCATGTATTAATATTGTATTTAGGCATTCTGTACACTTTTATCGTGCATGCGTCTGGGGACGTAGGTCGATTTTCTTGTGATTCGGTTACCTCTTGTTAAATCATCGTGTCCTTGCATAACTACTTACTCGTTTTCTCGTTACTCTATAGTGTTTAACCTGGCATGCATGATTTATACATGCTTTCTATTGTACTAGTTTTTGAACCGGTGCATGCACGAGGTTTGGGCAAATAATATAACGGGTTATAATATTTTAATAATTTTGTTTTCGAGTTAAATGTTAGAAGTTTATAACAATTCATAAATCTATGGTTTCGTAATGTTTACGATTTTTCTATATATAGTTATAATACTCGTGCAGGCACGGGTTTTTACACAATTTTTTCATTAAGTGTTATTGATTAATATTGTGTACAGATTTTTGTTGCACGAAAGATTTGACTTTGTTTAACTGGCATGGTGTTAAGTTGATCAATTTAAATTTAACTATTCATACCATGTTTTAGACATTATGTGTGTTTTGTTGCACATAATGACACTTCAAAAAAAAATATATGTCGTCGTTATATGTATAATCCCGTACCTTCATTTTGATATTTATATTACTGTTAATAATAATTTAAGACATATTAAATTAAACACGTGCGCAAGTTAAACATATAAAGTGGAATAACATGAGTCGTTATAAAATGCGAATAACTAAAAAAGAAAACTTTTCATATATTCTCACTTAATCTTATAAAGAAGAATAACATGAGTTGTTCATATATGTATAATATCGTATTTTCATTTACATGTCATTCTAACATGTGCTTTCTTTTTATATTTATAATTTTGTGCAAATTAATTAAATATATACTAATAATAATGTTTTTAAATAACAACTACATATATGTTTTTTTTTATATATATAAAATATAAAGTCTGTGAGGTATTTATTAGATTTATAAAATTATTAAAAAAGATAGAAATTCGTAAGAATACTTGAATCCATATAATTTATTTAAAAAATAATAACTAAAATTTTATTAATTACCATTTTTTTTAAATGTATTTTTATACATGTGTTTTATTTGATACTGTAAAATTTAGATGAATTTGACTAAATTGAAGCCAATTTTGACTTTATTGAAAAATGAGAATGCTTATTTTTGTCACATCTATAGAATGCTGCACTCTTATTAGTCCAATTGAGTTTTTCCAACATTTCCTTTTTCACTTATTGAAAAATCTCTTATTATATAATAGATGGTGGATTTAAATTTTTTTTATCAACACAAATAAAAGAGCTAATACATATATTATACATCCACACAACAAGAAACATTGTTTGAGCCAAATACAATGAGCTACTTTACTAAAATCTTGTGTAAAAATCGATCACTCGTTCACCCTAATCGTATAATCAGATAAGCTACGATTGGCCTTCAAGAATCAAACTCGGTGGTCGATATATGTGCTTACCATTTTAGGCTATATTCTTACAAAATGTTGATAACTAATCCAGGCTATATACCTTGGAAAGCGAAGGGTTAGCCTAATGCAGGGCATGTTCAAGCACCCGCCATCATGGTCAGTTGTCCTTCACCTACACGCTAAAAAAAAGTAAAATAATTTTATCGGGTATTTTAGCTGTTTAACCATTTCATTTAGTCGAGAATATTATTTTTATCAGACTCCAGGTTAATTCATTGTAATAAAGCCTAATTGGTTAAAATTAGGAATGAGCACAGTCCGGGGCGGACTCAGAATTTTCAAGAGGGTGTTGCACAAAAGAATAGATGAGCTAACTTAAGTTACACGGTAAAAAACGAAAGTAGCAAAAAAAGTTATTGGATTTTGCACATACCAAAAAACGACGGTTTTGAAACTTTTTTGCACTTCGTGACTTAAAATCGGGTGTAGCCCGTGCAACACCCTTCACCCATGTAGGTCCGTCCATGAGCACATTATCATAATGGTATCGAACCCGTACCGAATTAGTGGTATCGTTTTTTTTCGAACATGAAAGTGGGTACCGGTACCGTATCGAACGGGATTCGGGTACCAGATCCGGTACCGGTATTCGATACCGGGAAATCGGCCTATACAGTTCTTCCCGTTTTTTGTTAAACCAAAAAGGATTTCAAGAAAATGCAACAAAAAATAAGATTAAACATTCATTTTCAAGTGATTTCAAATCACGACGTCTCACAAAACGCGATGAACACTTAAATAAATATATCACCAAGATATTCGTAACATACAAACGTTCCAAAACTTATAAAATATGTTCGGGTTTAATTTTTGTGAGCAGTTATAAAGGATCTATAGTTGCCACAATAAGTTTTTCAAACGTTTGGTTTCTTTCTTATGTTTTACATTGTTGGTTTTATGGATATAAATTAGTAGTCGTGTGTTAGGATCGAAATCGAGACCACGGGATTGCACGCTTTACGTATGAGAATTAAAGTTAATAATTAAATGTAAATGTTATATTTATTTATAAATTACACGAAATAATATTTAACAGACGTTAACTTAATTAAGTGTAATGGACTAACGATCGTTAAATTTTAATTGGAAGGACTAGATTGCAAAATAAAGATTGGGAAGGTTCCGAAATCCCCATTGGGATACATAACCGATCGGCCAAGGGGTATTCCCAACCCAACCCAAACTCAACTTGTTCACCAAGTTATGTTGAGTATATATACAAGGCTAGGGGTCTTGGTTTTGAATCTCTTGTACTCATAAGCTAAAAACCTAAATTGTTTGTGTGTGTTTTTTTGCTTGAATCGATCGACCACCTCCCAAAGGTGTCGACACATTTGTTTTCCAAAACCAAATTGTTTCGTGTGATTTAAAACTAGCATTACTTTAATTTGATTTAGTATGTGTGTACAAGAAAGTGGTACTAACATACTTTTGTTAGTATTCTTTGATTGGATTACAAAATCGGTAAGGGGTAATTCTAATAATCCTATAAACCCTAATTAGGATTCATCACTTGCTAGTTTTGTGGATTTGTCTTGTTCGGCTAGAATCAATAAAGGTACACATACTTTATGTTTTGTTAATTAATTATTCATTAATCGTTCCTATACGCTTCCGCATGTTTTCTTCGATGTATATGTGTCTTATATTTGATTGTCATGATATATAATTCCATCAGTGGCATCACGCGTCATTGGTTTAATGAGTAATTAATTACTAAACACGTAAAAAACGAATATTGTATGTTGTTTGATATGATTGTTGGTATGTGCTAAAATACATACCTTTTCATTATCAAAATAGACCCAAAATAACCAAGAAAGAGCCGTTTATTGCTAATATTTGTGGTTTTCTTGAGTTTGTGCTTGTGCAGGTACGGATATGTAAAAACACGCAAAAAGGAGCCAAATCAGACGTAAATCCGAGCACGAGAGATCAAGAGAGCTTAAGCCGAGCCGGAAGATCAAAATTCAGCATTTATGAAGATTTTATTCTCCGAGGATGATTTTTGGAAGAAATAACCAAGTTTGAAGAAATGTCAAAAATGGCCCTTGAAGATTCAGAAATTGCAAATTGGCCCTTGGTTTATTTGAAGATTGTCAAGAATGGTCCTTGAAGATAATTTCAGAATTTACATGTTTGGCCCTTGGAGTTTCAGCTTTCACATCTTTGGTCCCTAATATTGTTAATGGGTTCAATTCTAGTCCAAGTCTAGTCCTTTATCCAAAGTCCAAGATATCTAATAGTCCAAATCCATTATCAAAGCCACGGCCCAAATTCAATCCAATAATCCAATACCCGGCCACCCTTATAACTACCCAACCCGGTTCAATATACCCACTTGACCCGCCATTTAACCCAAGTCAACCCATAGACCCGGTCAACACTATTTGAGAAACAATAAATAAATCCAAACGCGCCCTACAGTGTCATCTCCTTCCTCCCAAACGCCCATTTACCCACTTACCTTTTACCACCAATTACCCAAATCCAAACCTCGTACTAGCATCTTCTCAACCTCTTCTAGAAGCTGACATGTCAGGATAAGAATGCCACGTGGACATTTGAAGCTCTCCCATTGGCTGCAACACCTCACATGGTGAAATGGAGCTCTCTGATTGGTGGTGATGACTCAGGATTGATTTGTGGCTGTGGATAGCCTTCTAGGCTCTTCTGAAGAGGATCCCAAGCTTAAATTCCAGCTATAAATAGACCCTCTTGGCTCACATTGAAATCTGTCCAATCTCTTAAGCTTTAGAGAGATTTTGACCATTTATTTCTGTCATTGCTCTTTAATCTTTTAGTAGTTGTAATTTCATTTTAAAGTTGTAAGCAATTTTTTGATTAATGCAAATTTACTTTTCAGTTTGTTACATGAATTTCTGCCAAGGCTCTTTTGATTGTTAATCTGGTTTTAAAGCTTGTGTTATCAGTTGTTAAGACTCACAGAAGCTTATCTAAGCTTTTGTGATTCTTAAGGTTTTTCAAATCCTTTTCTCAATTTCAAGTTTTCTTAAAAAGTTAATGATAGTCAAACGGGTAAATTTGGAAGTCAAACTCAGTTCTGGGTTACATGTTGTTCTTAAAATGATTTGTAATTAAGCCTTAATCAAAGTCCTGTTATTTCCATACCTTAGTTTTGCATATGTAATGTTTTTACTTTGAAATCTGATTTCAAAAGGGGTGTTTGGATTAGGAGTTTAATTGTGATTCAGAGCTCAATAGTGGTTAATGTCTGTTGCTATAGTCTTAACTAGTCATAATATAGTCATTTAAGTCTCAGTTTTGTGCCTGTTTGCTTTAAAAGTCAAAAAGCACTTTAAAATCATTTTAGCTAAAATCTGTTAGGATCTAGTTGTTAGAATAGCTTAAGATAGGTGTGGGAACTGTAGGAGTAGCTTGAATTAGTCTTATTACATATGATAACATTGATCTTAGTCCAAAATTTTCCATTTAATCTCACAAAAGTCAAATTGAACCACTGTTTTCAATAGTCAAAACTGTGTCAAAAACCAGTTTGTGCAGATCTTGCAGACACTGCACAAGGTTCAATACAGCTTGTTATGGTCTCATGATTGGCACATTTTCAGTTTGTTAGGTGGTCTTGAGTTCCACATATCTGTTTTTGACTTAAGTCCTCTTGATAAGCTTGTGGATAAGCTCAAACTTGGGTCCTGAATCAGCTTTTGGTATAGAAATCAGTTAGTATCAAATCTGAGTAGATTGCTTATTAGGTGTTAGGATTAGCTTGAATTAGTTATCCTAGAGTAGTTATAGTATAAATTAGCTTCTGAGATAGTTGGGTAGCTTATTTCACTCTCTAGCTTATTTTCAAGTGCTTATCTTCTTAACTGTTTACACTGCAGCTCTATTTTCTGTCACATAAGCCTCATGTTTTATATTTTTCATAGCTTTAGAATAATATTTTAGAATTTTACTGAATTTTTCATAATTTTTAGCTACTGTTTACTATTTTTCTTAATTAAAAATAGTTTTTAATCCTTTTTAAATAGCTTTTATTGCAAATCATTAAGAAAAAGTTCCAAAAAATAATTTTTCAATTTTCCCAGTTTAAGATAAATATAAAAAGCATAAAAAATATTTTTCCTTATTTTTCCCCTTTTATTTGGTATTTTTCACAATTTAAATTAGATTTAAATAGATTTAAATTCATAAAAAATAGAAAAATAATCAGAAAAATAAAAAAATAGTCTTGAAAGTTCTCTTAGGTTATTTTAGATTTTATAAAAATATTTTCATAATTTTCCCATTTGTTTTTATAATTTTTAGTTATTTAGTCTTATTTTTAAAGTTAAGATTTAGTTTTTAATTCTAATAAAATCCAGAAAAATCCTAAAAAATAGTTTAAATTCATTTATAGTTTTCTAATATCATTTTTAGTATAAAAGTAATTTTAGGTTAATTTTAGGATTTAGATTAGACGTAGTTGCTTTTTTATTCACGTTTCGTTTTAATCCCGTTTTGCATTTTAGTATAGAATTGCGTAATTTGCATTTGCATTATAGATTTAGAGTTTTATATGCATCCCATATGCTTTCCTTATCCCGTAGTTTAGATAACATCATTTTATCTCTTTCTCTTATTCAAATCCTGATAATCGAGACGTGAGTTGGAAATTCCATTCAACCCTCGTTCGGAACGATCTCGTTGTAGTATAGTGGTAAGTATTCCCGCCTGTCACGCGGGTGACCCGGGTTCGATCCCCGGCAGCGGCGCCAAAAATTGATTTCATAAAAGAATGCCAAACTGTCAAGTTATCTCACACAAGCTAGCCACTTGTGAATGACTAACCGTAAGAAACTTAAAACAGTTCGGACACTGATTTAAAAACCAATAATAGATGAGAAGTTTAGTATACGGGTAACTCAAACGTGTTAGGTTTGAGCACCGAGATCGTTCCGAACGAGGGTTGAATGGAATTTCCAACTCACGTCTCGATTATCGGGATTTGAATAAGAGAAAGGGATAAAATGATATTATCTAAACTACGGGAAAAGGAAAGCATATGGGATGCATATAAAACTCTAAATCTATAATTCAAATGCAAATTACGCAAATCTATACTAAAATGCAAAACGGGATTAAAACGAAACGTGAATAAAAAAGCAACTACGTCTAATCTAAATCCTAAAATTAACCTAAAATTACTTTTATACTAAAAATGATATTAGAAAACTATAAATGAATTTAAACTATTTTTTAGGATTTTTCTGGATTTTATTAGAATTAAAAACTAAATCTTAACTTTAAAAATAAGACTAAATAACTAAAAATTATAAAAACAAAGGGGAAAATTATGAAAATATTTTTATAAAATCTAAAATAACCTAAGAGAATTTTCAAGACTATTTTTTTATTTTTCTGATTATTTTTCTATTTTTTATGAATTTAAATCTATTTAAATCTATTTTAAATTGTGAAAAATACCAAATAAAAGGGGAAAAATAAGGAAAAATATTTTTTATGCTTTTTAAATTTATCTTAAACTGGGAAAATTGAAAAATTATTTTTTGGAACTTTTTCTTAATTATTTGCAATAAAATCTATTTAAAAAGGATTAAAAACTATTTTTAATTAAGAAAAATAGTAAACAGTAGCTAAAAATTATGAAAAATTCAGGAAAATTCTAAAATATTATTCTAAAGCTATGAAAAATATAAAACATGAGGCTTATGTGAGAGAAAATAGAGCTGCAGTGTAAACAGTTAAGAAGATAAGCACTTGAAAATAAGCTAGAGAGTGAAATAAGCTACCCAACTATCTCAGAAGCTAATTTATACTATAACTACTCTAGGATAACTAATTCAAGCTAATCCTAACACCTAATAAGCAATCTACTCAGATTTGATACTAACTGATTTCTATACCAAAAGCTGATTCAGGACCCAAGTTTGAGCTTATCCACAAGCTTATCAAGAGGACTTAAGTCAAAAACAGATATGTGGAACTCAAGACCACCTAACAAACTGCAAATGTGCCAATCATGAGACCATAACAAGCTGTATTGAACCTTGTGCAGTGTCTGCAAGATCTGCAAAAACTGGTTTTTGACACAGTTTTGACTATTGAAAACAGTGGTTCAATTTGACTTTTGTGAGATTAAATGGAAAATTTTGGACTAAGATCAATGTTATCATATGTAATAAGACTAATTCAAGCTACTCCTACAGTTCCCACACCTATCTTAAGCTATTCTAACAACTAGATCCTAACAGATTTTAGCTAAAATGATTTTAAAGTGCTTTTTGACTTTTAAAGCAAACAGGCACAAAACTGACACTTAAATGACTATATTATGACTAGTTAAGACTATAGCAACAGACATTAACCACTATTGAGCTCTGAATCACAATTAAACTCCTAATCCAAACACCCCTTTTGAAATCAGATTTCAAAGTAAAAACATTACATATGCAAAACTAAGGTATGGAAATAACAGGACTTTGATTAAGGCTTAATTACAAATCATTTTAAGAACAACATGTAACCCAGAACTGAGTTTGACTTCCAAATTTACCCGTTTGACTATCATTAACTTTTTAAGAAAACTTGAAATTGAGAAAAGGATTTGAAAAACCTTAAGAATCACAAAGCTAGATAAGCTTCGTGAGTCTTAACAACGATAACACAAGCTTTAAAACCGATTAACAATCAAAAGAGCCTTGGCGAAAATTCATGTAACAAACTGAAAAGTAAATTTGCATTAATCAAAAAAATTGCTTACAACTTTAAAATGAAATTTACTAAGATTAAAGATCAATGACAGAAATAAATGGTCAAAATCTCTCTAAAGCTTAAGAGATTGGACAGATTTCAATGTGAGCCAAGAAGGTCTATTTATAGCTGGAATTTAAGGATCCTCTTGAAGAGCCTAGAAGGCTATCCACAGCCACAAATCAATCCTGAGTCATCACCACCAATCAGAGAGCTCCATTTCACCATGTGAGGTGTTGCAGCCAATGGGAGAGCTTCAAATGTCCACGTGGCATTCTTATCCTGACATGTCAGCTTCTAGAAGAGGTTGAGAAGATGCTAGTACGAGGTTTGGATTTGGGTAATTGGTGGTAAAAGGTAAGTGGGTAAATGGGCGTTTGGGAGGAAGGAGATGACACTGTAGGGCGCGTTTGGATTTATTTATTGTTTCTCAAATAGTGTTGACCGGGTCTATGGGTTGACTTGGGTTAAATGGCGGGTCAAGTGGGTATTGAACGCGGTTGGGTAGTTATAAGTGGCCGGTATTATTGGATTGAATTTGGGCCGTGGCTTTGATAATGGATTTGGACTATTAGATATCTTGGACTTTGGATAAAGGACTAGACTTGGACTAGAATTGAACCCATTAACAATATTAGGGACCAAAGATGTGAAAGCTGAAACTCCAAGGGCCAAACATGTAAATTCTGAAATTATCTTCAAGGACCATTCTTGACAATCTTCAAATAAACCAAGGGCCAATTTGCAATTTCTGAATCTTCAAGGGCCATTTTTGACATTTCTTCAAACTTGGTTATTTCTTCCAAAATCATCCCCTGAGAATAAAATCTTCATAAATGCTCAATTTTGATCTTAAAACCCTCGGCTTCTCTTGATCTCGTGCTCGGATTTACGTGCGTCTGATTGTGGTTTTGCGTGTTTTACATATCCGTACCTGCACAAGCACAAACTCAAGAAAACCACAAATATTAGCAATAAACGGCTCTTTCTTGGTTGTTTTGGGTCTATTTTGATAATGAAAAGGTATGTGTTTTAGCACATACCAAAATACCCCAGACGAGACCATTGCCGTGTCCTCACGCAATGCAATCAACTCACGCTTCTAAAACCAAGGATTTCAATCTCTTTCTACTAAACCTATGAAGAAGTAGCAAAGATTCCTCAAAACAGATTAAGAAAGCCTTAATTCTAAAAACGCCCCGTTTACCTTATATATCACTTGTATAGATACTACGATTAAGCACATTCCGATTATGAATGACGGTTTGTTGAACTTTCATGTCGATCAATAACTCCAACATTTTTCAAATGACATGTTAGGATCACGGAGTAGAAAACACAACACAGCGTGAAGTGACCATACGGATAGAATACATCGTCCCTGATTTTTCACAAGCTCCCAAACTAAGCGTAAAACCGAAATCATTGTTAAATATGATTCTAGATGCTAACACTACCCATGGAAGTTACTTGTGTAATTACTTCTTGTTCCCATTTTCCTATTTTCCTCTAGATTTTTTATTTTTGTGAGAAATGAATTTCTTCAAATTCTCGTTTCGATAACTTTTATTCCGATAAAGATACAAAGCTAAGTCGATAATTAGTTATCCGCCTTCCCTCAAGAACCATTGTCGTAAAAATGAGGTCCACATCAAGGAATTTTTATTCACTTATACTTTATTTTTTTATTTTCATTATTTTTCATTTTTCATTTTTTTTTTTTTTTTTTTTTTTTACTTATACTTTTACTTATAAGAGCCATGAACTACGGAGCTTCACGGGGTAATTCCAAGACTATAGGCTTCATGAAATGAGGGTCCCGGCTGGCTAGGCTAAGACCTCATTCAATCCCGGCTAAAGATCCAAGGGTCCGATCTCGACATCATGCACTCATAACTTTACTTATTACTTTTCATTTATCACTTATTGCTTATTTATTACGGATCCTTGATGTGTACCCAATTTTTAAAACAAAGATTCTTTTAAGAAGATAAAGAACTAACTATCGCCAAAAACTCAACATCTCTAATTATTGATTAGACAGATATGGGGTGAAACAATTTTGTGGGAACAAAAAGCCATAAGTACCTTCGATGGGCTCTAAAGAGAACCAACTACTCCACGCTTAGCATCTAAACTCATAAGTAACTCTATCATTTCTCGATCTCTGCAAATTTAAAATCCCAAATAATGAGATCCGCAGATGCTTAGCCGATAATTTATAGATTATCTATGGTTAAGGGAACAAGCTAGGGCTCAACACGCCCGGTCAAGTCAGAATTCCATTCCTACTCTCACCTGCGGAAAGTCAACAAGGTGTCAAACATATACTAACTTAGCAAATGCTTAGTCTAATGAAATAAAGTTATGCATATTTAAAGTCACTCAGGGAAACTTGCAAAATCTTGGCCTTGTGAGCTAGAATTCACATTTTATAGCTTCTTATCTAAGAGACTAGCAAAACTTTTCAATCAAAAAGACTTAACAAAAGCTTAAAAAAATTTTAAAATTTTTCATTTTTGCACAATTTTTTCATTTTCTAAGGAAAAACGGGGTTGCGAGAGTACACGACAAAAATAAAGCAAGTGCGGTCAAATCAAATCGAAGATTACCCTACAAAAATTGATTTCACAAAAGAATGCCAAACTGTCAAGTTATCTCACACAAGCTAGCCACTTGTGAATGACTAACCGTAAGAAACTTAAAACAGTTCGAACACTGATTTAAAAACCAATAATAGATGAGAAGTGTAGTATACGGGTAACTCAAATGTGTTAGGTTTGAGCAAGATCGATTCAACGAGGTTGAATGGAATTTCCAACTCACGTCTCGATTATCGGGATTTGAATAAGAGAAAGGGATAAAATGATGTTATCTAAACTACGGGATAAGGAAAGCATATGGGATGCATATAAAACTCTAAATCTATAATGCAAATGCAAATTACGCAAATCTATACTAAAATGCAAAACGGGATTAAAACGAAACGTGAATAAAAAAGCAACTACGTCTAATCTAAATCCTAAAATTAACCTAAAATTACTTTTATACTAAAAATGATATTAGAAAACTATAAATGAATTTAAACTATTTTTTAGGATTTTTCTGGATTTTATTAGAATTAAAAACTAAATCTTAACTTTAAAAATAAGACTAAATAACTAAAAATTATAAAAACAAAGGGGAAAATTATGAAAATATTTTTATAAAATCTAAAATAACCTAAGAGAATTTTCAAGACTATTTTTTTATTTTTCTGATTATATTTATATTTTTTATGAATTTAAATCTATTTAAATCTATTTTAAATTGTGAAAAATACCAAATAAAAGGGGAAAAATAAGGAAAAATATTTTTTATGCTTTTTAAATTTATCTTAAACTGGGAAAATTGAAAAATTATTTTTTGGAACTTTTTCTTAATTATTTGCAATAAAAGCTATTTAAAAAGGATTAAAAACTATTTTTAATTAAGAAAAATAGTAAACAGTAGCTAAAAATTATGAAAAATTCAGGAAAATTCTAAAATATTATTCGAAAGCTATGAAAAATATAAAACATGAGGCTTATGTGAGAGAAAATAGAGCTGCAATGCAACTGATATGAAGATAAGCACTAGAAAATAAGCTAGAGAGTGAAATAAGCTACCCAACTATCTCAGAAGCTAATTTATACTATAACTACTCTAGTATAACTAATTCAAGCTAATCCTAACACCTAATAAGCAATCTACTCAGATTTGATACTAACTGATTTCTATACCAAAAGCTGATTCAGGACCCAAGTTTGAGCTTATCCACAAGCTTATCAAGAGGACTTAAGTCAAAAACAGATATGTGGAACTCAAGACCACCTAACAAACTGCAAATGTGCCAATCATGAGACCATAACAAGCTGTATTGAACCTTGTGCGATTAAGTTCTGCAAGATCTGAAAAACTGGTTTTTGACACAGTTTTGACTATTGAAAATAGTGGTTCAATTTGACTTTTGTGAGATTAAATGGAAAATTTTGGACTAAGATCAATGTTATCATATGTAATAAGACTAATTCAAGCTACTCCTACAGTTCCCACACCTATCTTAAGCTATTCTAACAACTAGATCCTAACAGATTTTAGCTAAAATGATTTTAAAGTGCTTTTGACTTTAAAGCAAAAGCACAAACTGAGACTTAAATGACTATATTATGACTAGTTAAGACTATAGCAACAGACATTAACCACTATTGAGCTCTGAATCACAATTAAACTCCTAATCCAAACACCCCTTTTAACATCAGATTTCAAAGTAAAAACATTACATATGCAAAACTAAGGTATGGAAATAACAGGACTTTGATTAAGGCTTAATTACAAATCATTTTAAGAACAACATGTAACCCAGAACTGAGTTTGACTTCCAAATTTACCCGTTTGACTATCATTAACTTTTTAAGAAAACTTGAAATTGAGAAAAGGATTTGAAAAACCTTAAGAATCACAAAAGCTTAGATAAGCTTCTGTGAGTCTAAACAACTGATAACACAAGCTTTAAAACCAGATTAACAATCAAAAGAGCCTTGGCAGAAATTCATGTAACAAACTGAAAAGTAAATTTGCATTAATCAAAAAAATTGCTTACAACTTTAAAATGAAATTACAACTACTAAAAGATTAAAGAGCAATGACAGAAATAAATGGTCAAAATCTCTCTAAAGCTTAAGAGATTGGACAGATTTCAATGTGAGCCAAGAGGGTCTATTTATAGCTGGAATTTAAGCTTGGGATCCTCTTCAGAAGAGCCTAGAAGGCTATCCACAGCCACAAATCAATCCTGAGTCATCACCACCAATCAGAGAGCTCCATTTCACCATGTGAGGTGTTGCAGCCAATGGGAGAGCTTCAAATGTCCACGTGGCATTCTTATCCTGACATGTCAGCTTCTAGAAGAGGTTGAGAAGATGCTAGTACGAGGTTTGGATTTGGGTAATTGGTGGTAAAAGGTAAGTGGGTAAATGGGCGTTTGGGAGGACGGAGATGACACTGTAGGGCGCGTTTGGATTTATTTATTGTTTCTCAAATAGTGTTGACCGGGTCTATGGGTTGACTTGGGTTAAATGGCGGGTCAAGTGGGTATATTGAACCGGGTTGGGTAGTTATAAGGGTGGCCGGTATGGATTATTGGATTGAATTTGGGCCGTGGCTTTGATAATGGATTTGGACTATTAGATATCTTGGACTTTGGATAAAGGACTAGACTTGGACTAGAATTGAACCCATTAACAATATTAGGGACCAAAGATGTGAAAGCTGAAACTCCAAGGGCCAAACATGTAAATTCTGAAATTATCTTCAAGGACCATTCTTGACAATCTTCAAATAAACCAAGGGCCAATTTGCAATTTCTGAATCTTCAAGGGCCATTTTTGACATTTCTTCAAACTTGGTTATTTCTTCCAAAAATCATCCTCGGAGAATAAAATCTTCATAAATGCTCAATTTTGATCTTCCGGCTCGGCTTAAGCTCTCTTGATCTCTCGTGCTTTCGGATTTACGCCTGATTTGGCTCCTTTTTGCGTGTTTTTACATATCCGTATCTGCACAAGCACAAACTCAAGAAAACCACAAATATTAGCAATAAACGGCTCTTTCTTGGTTGTTTTGGGTCTATTTTGATAATGAAAAGGTATGTGTTTTAGCACATACCAAAATACCCCAGACGAGACCATTGCCGTGTCCTCACGCAATGCAATCAACTCACGCTTCTAAAACCAAGGATTTCAATCTCTTTCTACTAAACCTATGAAGAAGTAGCAAAGATTCCTCAAAAGAGACTAAGAAAGCCTTAATTCTAAAAACGCCCCGTTTACCTTATATATCACTTGTATAGATACTACGATTAAGCACATTCCGATTATGAATGACGGTTTGTTGAACTTTCATGTCGATTGATGCGTGCCAAACAGTCAAGCTAAATCACTCAAGCCTGCCACTTGTGAATGGCGACCGAATCGCTTTAAACTGCCTAAGCGAATGCAATGAAGATCAGGAGAGTATAGTGTTTCCCTAGGTCGTTAAGTCCCAGCGAGCTGTGCGAGAATACCAAACGTGTAGGATCGAGATTTGAACGGAAAGGATTGTGGTTGATCTATACCTAAAGAGAAAGCCCATAAACTACAGGGGCTTAAATGCAAATTAAAGGAAATTAAAAAGATAAAAAATTTTAAATAAACGCTATCACTATTTGCAAAATGATGTTTTTGGTTTTATGTTTTTATAAAAATTGAATTAAAAACTACGTAGCGTACAAAATAAAAAGTGAAACTTATACAATATAAATCCTAAAAATATGAAAAATACATTTTTACAATCCTAATGATATAAGAAAATTTATAGAAAAGGAAAATTATTTTATAACTAATTAATTAATTATTATTAATTAAAAACTATTTTTAACTATTAAATAATTACCTAAAAGACAAGAAATTAGGAAATAAAGCTAGAAAAATAAAATTAAGACTTGGAAAAATCTAAAATATCAAAATAGAATTTTCAAAATTATTTTTGCAATTTTCTGATTATTCTTTTATTTTCTATGAATTAAAAACTATTAAAAACTAATTAAATGGCTTAAAAATACAAATTTAACTAAGAAAAATCTAGAAAAATATTTTTTTCTCTTTTTATATTTATCTAAACTTAAGAAAAATGAAAAATTATTTTTTTGACCCTTTTCTTAATTTTTTGTATTAAAAGCTAATTAAAAATGCTTAAAAACTAAATAAAATGCAGAAAAATAGCAAACCAGCTTGGAAAAATATGAAAATTTCAGGAAAACTCTAAAATAATATTAGGAAGCTAGGAAAATTGGAAAAACAGGTACTTGTGTGTGGAATTATGGAACTGAAGTGTAAAGTGCTTATAAATAAGCACTTTGAATAAGCAAATGGAGACCAATGAGCACCAAACCAAAACAGGAACTTGGATAAGCTAAAAGATCCTAAATGAAACAGATTACAACTATCTAAAACCTCAAAATCACAAGCTCAACAGATTTGATGAAATGAGCTTTTGAGCTTAAAACAGATTTGGGGTGCCAAGTTTGAGCTCAAGCTCAAGCTTCCTAATAAGCTAAAACTAAAATCCAAAGTGGAACCTAATGGAGACCTGGCTAGGTGTTTATAAACCAAAAATGAGCCAAAGATGAACTCTAATGAGCTTGTTACAAGAGCAAACCGTAAGTGCACTCAGCTTAAACCGAGTCAGTTGCACAGGGCATATCAAGCCCTTTTGACAAGCTCATTTGGAACTTATGGAAAATTCACAAAAATACATAAAAATAACAATAATGAACTAGACCAGTAGAGCTTTTCAAAACCACAAGTTTTATAGAAATTGGTCCAGAAATGAACTCAAAACAAATCAACTTCGGTTTGGTAAAACTGAGTTTTTCAGCTTGACTTTTGAGCAATTTGGAGATTTTGACTAAATTGAACTTTGGAACCAATTTTATGGACTGAAATAGATGTTTATGGATGAAATGAAGTTAACAAAAGCTTTGTCTTTGTATTCTAAGCACAAAACAAGTGATTTGATTTTCAAAAAAAACCAACAGTTAAGACAGTGAGACAGAATTTGTGGAGTTTTAACTTTCAGTGTTAGCAAGCATAAGACTAAGACAGATATGAGCATACAATAGCTAAACAAGCATGAGACAACAGATTCCAATCAATGAACCAGCCTCTAATGCAGATTAATCAACTAATCCAAACATCACTTTATTATAATCTGATATGTAATTTCAAATAAGCTAACTGATGAACAGACTTGAGTTATTGATCAAACTGATCATAAATCTCCTAAATACAACTAAATAAACATATTTGAACTATTTATAAACACAGATACAAGTGCAAACAGAAAATTGCAAATTGACTTGAAAATGAAAAATGAGAAATAAACTCACATAAGTCCAACTGCTATGGGGGCTAAAACCAACCCAAATGGTGCTAACCTATTCTATATCAACCCAATTTCAACACTGGATCAACCCATATCATCACCAATTTGCTTGAACCAAAATTTCTTGCACCATTGACTTTTGTTGACCACCAACAAAATGTATCCAAACTTGAGTTTTAATCTTGCCAAGAGCTTTAAATGACTTAAATAAGCTCATTGGAACTTAAAAATAAGGTATTAAAGATTTGGATATAAGAACTTGAAAATGCATTTTCCAACAGTGAAGATGAATATTGGAATCTTAAGAAAAGCCTTGAAGTATCACTTGAAAACAGATTGTATTGATTAAACAACTTAGTTTGAGTACAATATAACAAAAGATTACATCTTTAAACTTAAATTAAAGCATAAGTGTTAAAAACGACATACAAGAGAAAAATAAAACTAAAACTACTCGCCTCTTTCTTCCCTCTTCCTTTTTATAGCTCCAAAAGCTTCCACGTGTCCTCTTGATCCAATCCCACCACTTTATTGAGCCAATGGGTGAGTAGAGGCCATATTGGCCTTTACATGATTTTGGCGGGAAAGGTGCTTTTTGACCTCTGTTGACTTCTGAGCTAGCAACTAGGGGGGGGGCGGATTTGTAGGGGTTATGATGAGTGGTGAGAGATGTTGGGATAAGGGGCGGTGATGGGAGAGGGTTGCAGGGTTGCGACAAGTGTGGGAAGAAGAAAACCCGTGGTGGAGGGAAAGGTTGGGTTTGACTTGGTTTTGACCGTGGGGTCCAAAAGTAGAAAAGACAGGGTCAAATGGGTGGGGTCAAAATGTATTTTGACAAGTCTAGGTTTAGTAATTCAAGGACTAATATTGCAAATCTGCCAAATTAGAGGGACTAAACCTGTAATTTTCCAAACTTGTTTTAAGGGACCAAAATTGACAAGTCCCAATAGTACAAGGACCAGTTTTGACATTTTCAAATTTTCCAGGGACCAAACTTGACAATTTCAAAAGTTCGGGACCTTTTTTTCGCCATTTAACAAAAGATTTATTCAAGGACCATTTTTGACAAATTAGAATATTTCATGGACCTTGAATAACATTTTTCTTTATTTAGATTTACCAGGGACTGTTTTTGACAACTTTTGAAACTTGGGGACTAAAACTCAATTATGCAAACTGTCGTTTTTCACCGATTTTGATATTTTTTGCATTTAAAACACATAAAACACTTATTTGTGATATTTTTATCATTTTGATGCATTTCGAAAGTGTTTTCAGATGTTTTTACAGCTTAAACAAAGAAAAATGATGAGTATTTAGACACTCATCAATCCCCCACACTAAGATATTGCTAGTGCCTAGCAATGTTTTGAGAAAAATTTAATGGATTTCATCTCTTTACCAAAAGCCATTACCTCTGGAGTAGCCAAATGTTTCAGTTCAAGTAAGAACCTTGGTACACCGATAACCAAGTGATTTTGAGCAAACCACCAGCTTTCAACGGTTTTGATTTGTCTTTACCGAAGCGTTTGCTTTCTGGACTAGCCAACTCTTAGATAAATTATCAATATTATCTTTGGTGAGTCGATTACCAATTATGGTTTTCCATCTGCCTTTACCACAAGCCATAAACTTGCGGGCTAGCCAACTCTTCACTTTTAAGGATATGGTGAGTTGAATACCATACAATTTTGGGCAAATTGTAAGCCGTCAACGGCTTTGAGATATCTTTACCAAGAGCCGTTTGCTCTCGATTAGCCCCTTATGTGGGTTAGACATGGTGGACTGATTACCATTTGTTGTGTTTAGTACATAGTACTTCCACTACAAAAATTTTTTAAATTTGGCCATTTTGGGGGAAAAGGGATTAAAAGGGTACATTTATGATCAAAATTCACAGAATTTCCCCACACTTAGAAATGAATATTGTCCTCAATATTCAAAGTACCGGCTGTTATGCCGAAACTTAGAACGTAAAAAGATAACATTACTAGCCAAGTGTGGAAACACAACAATTATTCTCTTTTTTAATATTTACAATTTTCATTCATTTTTAGATCTATATACAACATGTGGGCATCTCCCCACACTAGGTGGTACACACGGGTGAAACCCATGTTGCTACTGTTTTTGATTACCGAAGTCGCTAGCTTGACTCGATTCCTAATTAATTTGTTCATGGGGAAGTAAGTGGAAGAGACAATCTCCATCGGACTTTCATTCAAGATGTTTGGATAAACATTGAAGTACGTGAAAGTTCTACACCGATGAGATACGCATGCACTGCCTCAACAAATGGTACATGGAAATGCCTGGTCAAAGATAATGTCTTCATTCCCCGGAGGAGTGAAGAACAGAGAAGCCACGGATATATGAAGAAAATGAAGAAAATCATGATACAAATCATGACTAACTCTTCATCCTCAATAGGAGAATTCATATTTTCATGAATCTCCTCGCTTTTACTTGATCAAGACATACTATGGGTGTGTCTAGATCAAATGGAAGTTATCATAATTCCCGGGAGATATGATATGAGTGAGTTCACCGGCGAACTCCTCGTGAAAAGAATCAATCACAAGATGTAAATCGTGAATTTTGTTCCATCAGACTCATCACTATCCTCAATCTGAGTATCAAAGATGATTCTCAGAAATTAAAATGAATTCGAGAGTTGAATTCAAATAGAGGATGGTGACGAGTTTTGCATGTTTCAGAACAAAGTGATTAACATTCTCTATTGGACTGTTGGGATAAGAAGTGAGTGAACGATTATTATCAAGGAGACTTTCCCTCCAGATCAACTTTGAAATCGAAGACTATCACTACTTTCTGATGAAAGTGGATTGGTGTGAGTGAGTTCATAGGTGAACTTCTCAAGATGATGATCAAGATCAGCCTGGGGAGTGATGTCTCAACATACTCGATGTTTCCATAAGAAGTACAATCGTCGCTAACATCGGAGAAAGTTTCAAAATGATCTTTTGAACACTCAAGAGGGAAATAGAATCACACACATATGATCGAAGTTCCCCGTGACTCTTTCGATTGGGACAAGGTTCTCAACACTAGACTTTATGAATTCGTCCGATTCCTTTTCAGAACATCGATGCTCGCCCCCATGGTCGAGAGAGAGCTGGTGTGATAGCAGTTGTTTGAGAATGAATCTCAACCGCTGGATATCATCTCGATGAACTTGATGAATCAAGTGTATCTTCATCATCACCGCCATCGAATAAAACGAAACCTGAGAGCTAGATCTGGCTGCTTTTTCTTTGCAATTGATTCCCTAATAGATTTTTCAAAGGCAATTTGGGAATTTATTTTAGCGTACCGCTCTTCACTAGCAATTCTTCCATGGATTTCTCATGAATTTGGAATGACGGACATTTTGGGAGTGAGATTTGTCAAGACCGGAAGGTTGACATTGATAATCATCATGAGGACCCCCACAATGTACACAAGAAAAACTGGGAACATTATGAAATGCAGTTTTATTGAACTCCTCACCTCTTTTCAATAACTCCAGAAGCTCTAGATAAGTGTCTTGTTGGGTTTGTTGAGGAGGTTGAGTTATTTGGCACTGGAGGTTGGTCGTGATATGGATAGTCGTAATTGTTACAAGGAAATGGATTCTGTTTGACAATCGAGTGAAATGGGGACCTCCACGCTTCTCACAACAAAATGATTGTTGTGTCTGGACATGTGAATAATATGGAATTTGGTCATTTCCAAAGTCCGAGTGTTACCGAAAACTGCTCAGACAAACGTGTTTCGGATTGACACTCAAATCCTTGGTGAGGACCTCCACAGAATTCACAGCAGTGATGTTGATTATATGAAGATAAGTCAATGTGGTGGGTAATTGGAAAATTTTGAGGGGTCGTTAAATGAGTTAGGATCATAATCAAATGAATTCCTCGAACCACAAAACAAACAACTCCCGTACGAATATCATTACCACACCGTACACACGTACACCAACTAAGGGTGAACCATAAAGAGGCTCACCACAACCGACACAAGGAATAAACGATTGTATTTGAGAATTATGAGAAGGAATGCGATTATTCAAAGAATCAACAAAACCAACATGGTGATCTGAATGACTATCAAGTCTCGAAGAACATTTTGAAAATTCCGGAGGTGGGACAAGTGGTGCTCAGAGCTAGCGATTTCCACCACTTCCGTTATGGTCTCCTGCCTGGTTCTTGAGAAACGCGGAAGATTAGGCAAGTCATTCTTGCTAGTTACCGGTCTAAATTCCGCATGTTTGCTTTTAACCGTAAATCGTGAAAGTTTAGGATCAATTCTAGACCTTAGGAGCATTGAGGATTAGATCTTTGGATAACCGTAGGTGGACGTGATTTAGCACTTCCTTTATCGGAGGAAGTACCGGTCCTTGTCACCCCGTTTCTCGTTCCATTTCCTAATGCACGAGAATTAATGGATCTTCACGAACACACCGAATTCTAGACATTTGTGATAAAGTCAAGCTTTTCGGCACTGTCCCGAATTCGTCGTAGTCGAGAGATTCCATGAGAATAGAAGAAGTTAGAATCAAATGGATAGAGGTAAAAGGATAAAGAATCAAAAAGGTAGGAGTGGTTAAGAGGAATATTTTTGGTATTTTTGAAAACATGATGTAAAAACTTAAGAATGAAAATCTTTTGGGTTTTTGATTTTTAAAAGATGGTATAAACAGATGGTATGAACAAGGAGTGATTATTCAAATCACTAATCTGCTAAACATAAGACTATTAAAGCACACCGCTAAAGCGCTTCTGCAAAATTTGATAAGTGCAAAAACAAAATAAGCTAAATCACTCAAGCCGCTTAACTTGTGAATGCTAACCGCACCGTTTTAAAACCGCTCCAATGCAATGAAGATCGAGAGTATAGTGTTTCCCAGTCGTTAAGTCCCAACGAAAAGGCGAGAATAGCCAAACGTGTAGTGATCGAGAGATTTGAACGGGAAAGGATTGTGGTTGATCTTGTAAGATATAACTTTTCACATACACATCATAACATTAACACAAGGTAGCATATAGATGGAATTCTAGAGAGAGAAAGTTAGAGGTTTAGGGAACTTAGTGAGAGAAAGTGAAAGATATTATTATGAGCTCCAACTCTCTACCTTGGAGGTAGAGAGTATTTATAGTCTTACATAAAACGCCACACATCGGGCTGTGGATCAGGCATACAAAGGGGTAAAGACCGTCCGTCCTCCACGGTGTTACTTAACTAAATACTACTTAACTTAATATTACTATGACTACGAGCTTTCTAACGATTACATATACTTGAGGTGACCGACTCTTTAATACCGGGAATTTCTAATTCCTAACAATCTCCCCTAAGGGAGGTCACCTCAAACATATACTAAAATGACATTGAATACAATCAGATATTACATTAACAATTGATCTTGCATTCATGATGTAGTACTTTGTTCAAGCTCGAGTCATTGATTCCACTCATTGCATGTTTGGTTAATCCAAGTGGAGGTCTTTAACTGATCCACGTGATAATAATGTTGAGCCAGCTTTTTGAGATCATCGCTAAGTAGAAAATCTCGATACATCCATTGTGGTGTTGGTATTATGTGATGTTGTGACATTCGTACCGACATGCTCACATTCTGGATCATGATATATTCTCATCGAGTAGCGAAGCATTTGTTGATTCATGATATTGGCAAAGCAGTAGAGAAGCATGGAGTAAAAATATCGAGTCATTGATGCACTAATCATGATTTCTTTTGAGATGAATGTGTTAGGTGAGCATGCGTCTATGGATTGACCGCTTCATTCGATCACCGCAAACGCCGGTGTACCGCATAAGACAGCTTAGCAATAAAGCGCACGAAAGTGTCTTTGATCACTTTCGATGAATTGAGGTACACGCCCACGGTTTCCGTTGATCAAGACAAGCACGCCAGATCGTATAATTCAAGAATTTCCTTGACAGTGGTTTCGCAGCTCTAGCTGTTCTCAAACCGGAACGTCTCAAAGAAGACAACACGGAGTGAGTGAACCAAATTTTCGTCCAACGATTGATGAAAAGAGATTTGAAAACAATCGTGTATTGCTCAATAGAAATTGTTTTTGCAATATAACGAAGGTTTTAATGAAAATCAATTATCAATCATAAAACACCTTTGATTTGAAAAATTAGTACACGGTCGACGCGCTAATGAAAAGAGTTTTAAAGCACAAAGACCGGTTTTTCAAAGGTATCCGTCAATCCATAACCTGAACCGTGATTGATTCAAAAGACTGAATCGCCCCATTGTTTCTCGTTCAGCTTGTCACATGGTTGATCTGTATAATAGATCTCACATGCCACCTACCAGGAGCTTGTTAGATGTTGGCTCTAAAAGGCTTTCCATCTTCATTGTGAGTATGTTTGCATATCACTCGATGTTCGCAATACCACAAGGATAATGCGTAGGACTCAAGATATAATTTCTCTTTCCACATTGTGTGAAACAGAGTCTTCATTGAAAGTGTCCTAATGAGATTTATTGATGATCTCGTGGCTCTAGACTCAATTTGTGCATATTTTGGATCCTATATCGAGACTAGGGAGAGGGTCTCCTTCTTCAATATCAACAATCTCTAAGAGAAAGTCGATAGATAATGTCGGTTCCCGTGAGAATGAAACAAGTCCTTTTAAGAGGAACTTGAGTGGTTTGAAAAGTTGAAGTGCAGCGTCACGGGTCCATGACGCCTTGTCTTCAATACCGATGTTACCATCAAGAGCATATGAATTGAACCGCTTCTGCCTAAGGTTGAATAAATGGAGGGCTATTTGTTTTCACCCTTTTCTCATTCAAATATTTTTAATTCTTCACCCCTTCAGGCTACCGAGACTTCATAGCTAGAACCTTGTTGGGTTTATTCCAAGACTAGCTCGCCTTAGTCCGACTCTTCCCATATCTCATTTTTCTCCTTTTATCATCATACCTAAGAACTCTACACTAACTAGTGGATAGTCCCTGGGTAGATCCCTCCGTTTCTGGCGGATCATGGGAACCAATACCTAACCTTATCATCCTTATATCACCATACATAAAGTAAAGTTGGTCGGTCTATTTGGTATTGTTCATCCGCCATTGGAACCAATTGAAAACCATTTGAAAATCAATCCAGATACTTGTGATATATTATCAAAACATTTTGTACCTGAATTGTTTTGATATTTTAGAACGAGAACTCCCCCTCAACATGTGCATCAAGTATTTGAAATTGTTTTGCACACCGAGGCAAGAGAAAGAATTAACTTCTTTGATTACCATTTTCTAAAAGATATCAACATCACTTCCCAAATCGAATCAAGTAGATAAAGCATTTTGGGGAAGGATGAGATTTTCATGATTTTGCTCCCCTCAATATGTGCTTCTAGGTTTGAAAGGAGTTTTACACATACTAGAGGGAACCCTCGTCACATTGAGATAAATGATCACGTTTCAAATTATAGATGCTCCCCCTCAATGTGTGCATGGAAAATTTGAAATCGCTTGTCACTTACGGGGAGGCAAACATGCTAATCACTTAAGAAACCATTTATCGAATTATCGGTTTAAATCCTATTTAAATCACAACTTCTCCCCCGATCACAATTATTAAAACATTTGAGATTTGTGATCTCTCATAGATTTAAATTGATTTTGAAAGCTTTTAAGGAGAATTGTGACTTGATTATGAAAGCGTTTTAACCGATAAGGATCTGATGTTGAGATTTTAAACTCCATTGGTTAAACATGCATGTACATCTTTTGAAAACAATTTAATGCCAAATAACTTTTTAATTTAATTGAAATCATTCTCCCCTCAATCAATGACATAGGTTGTTGATTGAGCGATAGAGATTTTGACAATGATAAGTCCGATGATTATCAAAAATAGAGACCAAGTTATTTTTCAAAGCATTTAGTTTTCAGCAGATAAATGTTATAGAATCCGAGCATGGAATTTGAAAACATGGTAAAACATGGCTCTGTTCTTTCTTTTAAAACCGGTTTATTGCCTGAAAATGACAATAAACCATTGTTTCTTTCTCAAACATATATTTTTTTTGATTTTTGATTTTTGAATTAACAACATCTAAAGTCCCGTGTCATTCTTTGAATGACAGCACAAAGACCGTAGATATTATCGAACCGAGAAAAACATGACAAAATGACAATATTTTTGAAGATTTTTCGAATTTTTCAAATTTTTATGGATTTTGAAAGTTTTATAATTTTCTATTTGATTTTGAAGGTTTTATAATTTTGTATTTTGTTTTTCGAATAAATATTTACAAGAGATAAATTAGTTTAAGAGGATGATGAAATGAGTACCGAGATAAAGATATCGCTCAAAGACGCTGTAGAAGAAAGGAATCAACATCTCTTAAACTTTCGCCACCAAAGCATTCGAGGCTTCTAAGAAAATCGTCAGGACATGAGCCTTCTCAATTTGAATCTTTGTACCTTCCCCAAACGACAAACATCGAATAAAGACCATTTCCCTAAGAAGTAGAGTTGAATACAAAGCGGTCTTATTGATTGAAGCTCAAAGACTCGAAGAACACGAGAACACCAAGTAACAAGTTGAAACATTGATCATCTCAAAGGGTTATCAAACCGATTAACCGACACGACCGATCACATGAACTCATTGGTGCATCCTCGATGTACACCTTACTCTTCAAGATTGACCAGCTTGTCTATTTAGGGGAACAATATATCAACATCTTCATTTTACCAAGTGCATTCCGGTTATATAACATATAACCAATCAGGACATAATGTACACATGTACCCAACAAGAGTAGAGACGATGACATCCATGTAACATGTTGATTCACTAATCATCTCTGGATGTCAACTCAAATAATCAATTAGCTCGATCAAGTGAACATGTTGTGCATATAACCGAAGGCACTTTATCATAAACCGTATATAAGATGTCGATAGCGATCATCTCACGCTCCAAATATTCTTCTCACATTTCTTCCAACTAACACCAAGTAACATAAACCAAAGGTCTCCAGAGACCACTTCCCCAAATAGTTGGAATAATATATCCTTCCCCCAAATGGTTTTGATACCCTAATCAAAGAAACATAATATATCCATAAACTTGAAATCTTGTGAGAAGAACTCAAATAGCCCAAATGAATCCTGTGAGAATCAACGCTACATAAACTCTCTCTGACTATCTTTATCAACCCATATGTAGACAATTTGAAGTGACCAATGCTTAAGAAAACCCAATATACCAAACTTGAAACTCAAGTCGAATTCTCCGATTTGTGTCTTAAGCTTGCACTTAAAGATGGAAGAACGTGTCGAATTTATGCACCAAGCAAATCTCTTAAGTACTCAATACTCAATTAAAGTATGAGACATTAACACCTCTTGCAGTTATCCACAACGTAATATACGCTGTGCGAGTAAAACAACGTAACTCCTAATAGTGATAGTTAACTGTGTCTTCAACCATCCACTCGACCGGTAACTAGATAACCCAAGACTTCAACTCTAATTCTTAAGCTCGAGCAAGATATCAAATAAGATCACTTTTAACGTCAACTTCAACCTCAAATAAGTGATAAAAGAGTAACTTCGAGGTAATCAACTTGTGTCAAATGCCCAACATGTGAATAAACATACAACCGGATGTACATTCACCCACTGAATGAACCCGAACAAATGATGCCTCAACATCAATGTATTCTTCCTAAAAGTATTCATGTAGAGATTGATATGGAGGATACACCAATAACTTCGAGAGGATGAGGTAGACATTTTCCTTGAAGTTCATGTGGTTGATTTATAGCATGCACGATGAGAGGAATAATAATCCATGAAGATTTGGCAAAGGAATACCAAAGAGTGGATCATTATTCATGAACAATAATCCGTGAAGATTTGGCAAAGGAAAACCAAAGAGCGGATCATTATTCATGAGTGCAACTGCAATATTATGATAATCATTATCAACGCCTTGAGGAATAACCGGAGATTAGGGATTTTTGAGTAGTTCTGAGTTGTACTTCTTTGATGATCATCAAACATATCTTGAACTCATGAATCACATATTCTTTTATGATCATCAAATATTCGCTAGCGGTTGTAAATACTCATCAAACATATCTTGAACCAATGAATCCCAAACAATAAATCCCATTTATCCTTAGTGAGTGAAACATTAGGCGTTGGAGGAGAGTCATTAAACTTTAAGTCGTATAACCATTATTCAAACATCCATCATCATTTAGTATATTTACTCTTCTCATAAATCCCATTTATCCTTAGTGAGTGAGAGTCATCAAACTTTAAGTCGTATAACCATTATTCAAACATCCATCATCATTTAGTATATTCACTCTTTTCCCCCCTCAAAAATTGCATCCGAAGTTGCCATTTTTGATTTAGCAAGCGAATAAGAATATATGTTAATGAATGTAGATCCACTTGATGACCGAATGAGCATGGGAGAAACATGAAGCTTGTTGATGAAGAATGTCGATGAGAATGGTCATAAACATGAAGATTTCTCTTCTTCTCAAGATAAAGCGACCAAGCGCATTCTTTTCTTTGAAGAACGGGACCTGAAGTGTTATCTGCAGACACCATAATGATGAAGTACGAGGCCCCGAATCATGTGAACAGACGCCATTGTTTAGAGCCCCGTCATATGTTTAGAGCCCAATCCAAATACCAAGGGACGATTTACGACCGCTTTTGGACAACAGACGAAGACAGAGAATTGGAAACATTGATCCCCACGCTCATGGGGTCCTTTTGGTTAGCACAAACAATCTTTGAATCAGCAGAAACCCTAGGTGCAATGTCATTGTCACTAGGAGCTAAACTAGTAGAAGCATCAGACTTAGTCGAGGGACATTTTGTGCTTAATGGGATTGTTCTACCAGTTGGCTTCCAAACCTTAACTGGCACTACTCTAGGCATAGTGGATCTAGTTAAGGGGCAAGGTTTGCCATTCGTGAATATTCGACCTGTTGGCTTCCACTCAAATCCTACATTGGTAAAAACCTTCCCCTGTAGGTTTCCGTGATTGCTTAACTGCTTTCGCTCTCCAAACTTTCTTAACTGGTTATGAATCTTAGACCTCTAAATAACACATCACATTTATCATGATTACCGAAATTAAACATTTTTTGCATGTTTTGCGTGACAAAGATAAGGCCCTCAATTAATTTTAGTAAGCTTAGAGCTAATACTAGAACTAACACGATTCTTTTTGTTCAAATCAAACTTCTTGTCCCTATGGTGTTTTTTCACTTCCTTATCATGAACACTTTTAGTTTGCGTAATCCTATCCTTCTTTGCATAGCTTCTAGGTTTTGACCCGCTAACTTTAGTGTCAATCTTAACATCTCTAGAAGTAACGATGGGAACATTACATGGCTTCACTACTTTCTGCATTCCCGTCTAGAAGTGTGGGATCTGAAATTCTAGGAGGCACATCACAAGTTGCTTGCTTGAATTTAGATATGGAACAAGGCATATCAAGGGTCACATGCTTGGCTTTAGTCATAGAACGGATTTCTGCTTTGGCACTAGGCATAGAACAAGGCTTCACAGCTTTGCCTTTTCACCTAAGGGTTTTGGACATGTTGCAATTACACATTCAAGCAGCTCTTGAGATCGTTTGGCCTGGAGGCAAGCAAACCTAATTTCACTATCAAGAGGTTTGTTAATGAAATCCTCTTCGACAATCTCACGGAGACATTCTAGACTATCCTTAAGGTGAGCACAGGAGTCATGAAAAGCATGTTCATTATTCCTAAGATGAGGAGGAATATATTTAACTCGTCACGTGTATTTGCAATCTAAGGGTGACTTTGAGACAACATTCTTATTGAAAACAAGTGGCAGTTTCCCATTTCCTGACTTAGATTCTCAATTTCCCTTTGTAAAGACGTTATTTTTTCGTTGTTTTGGTCACGGGTGACGTTTATTGAATCATATAACTCTTTAAAATGTCGTTTAACCTTTTCATTTTCTTCTAGAAAACTTTTGTTTTCCTTTTGTAAAGCATTTACTAGGTTTTGAAGATGAAATGTTTGAGAATTCGAGAATCTAAAGGAGGAGGCATTTGGGAGCCTGTCATATTGTTCGTTTGACCCTTTAATTGAGAGATATGGGCTTTCAACTTTCGATCGTTGACTGAGCTTGAATCGTTCATCACGCTTGTTAATTTGAAAACTGCATCAAACTCGAGCATCCAAGATGTCTTGATATTTGAAGTTTTGACATTTTCTTTGAGATGTTGATATTTGAGTTGTAAATTAAAATGCTCAACTTCTAGTTTAGAAAAATGTTTAACCAAATTGTCGTGATCATCCAGTTCAATTTTCTCGCTTAGTTTAGAATTAGTTTTTTCAAGCTCAATGACACGATCATGGGAGACTTTCATGGCCACAGATAGTTCATGAAATTTGGAAGCATTAATAGAGCAATTTGAAGCAAGGAAAAGATATCTTGAGCAACACATTCAGGAATAAGAGTCTCATTTAAGGTATGCAAGTTCTTCCTCTCAATCTCATTATATTTTAGTGCACGCCCATAATCACTAACTTCAACTACCATTGCATCAAATTCCTTTTCCATTTCTTTAATATCTGATTTTATCCCCTTTTAAGACTCTCAAAATGATCTTTTAGTTGTTTAAAGAAAGGCATGACCTCAGTTAAATAACATTCTTTCATTTGCACAAAACCCCTTTCCCTTCAGCTTATCCCAAGCAAGGTGTGATCCTTTTCTTACAAGTTTTCTCAAAATCCGTAAATAGTTGAAGAATAACATATTGACTGATTAAGGTCTTGCTCTTAGTGGCAATAGTTCTAGGAACTAAATGCATTGGTGTATTTGGAGGATACACAGTCGCTTTAGGAATTTCCTACAAGGGGGATTTTTTCAACAAGATTTTCAGCTTTTTGCAAGTCCATATCCTTTTTCCAGAACACTTGTTCAGGGGTCAATAGAGTCCGAGGCTTAAACATGTTTAAGGATATCCAATTTTCCTTAGTGTAATCATGGGGTTTTATAGTTATCTTGTTCTTTTACACTCGTGATCTTCTAGCTTCTTATTCATTTTCTCCCTAGTGACTTCATCTGATTTCTTATCTCTCCTGCACTCACAAAGCAACTAGGTTTCTGTCTAGGCTTAAGGATCTCATTACCATCATACAGTACCTTATGAGCATTTCTAGCCTTTTAATTACCTCTGGATTAGGTTCCTCAACAAGGGGAATGCTATGCTTATCGCTTAGGACTCTATGCTTTGTGATCATGTGAGCAATTCTGAATGGTATTCCTTGTACGCATAACTTATTTTCAAGCTTGTTTTTCAAAGGTTTTAGATTGGAAAAATCATTCAAAAGTTTTGATTCCTTAGCCTTGAATTCTTGCTTAAGCATTTTAACATTTTCTTGAAGTTCGTGTTTTTGCTTAGCACTTTTAGAAAGCTTTTCTTGTAAGGAGTTTAACTCTTGTTTTAATACTTCTTCTCTAAACCTACTTTTTCTAATAGTTGTATGTATTTGGACATCCATTTCCTGCTCACGGGTGGTCAACTCAAACTTAGCACGTTGTTCATAAATAGCAACCCGATCCTTATATATGTTAAGCTCAAGTGGTAAGGAATCATCGTGCACAAATGCAGCAGACTCATGCAGCTTCATAATCATCATTTTGAGTAGAAGATGCACAACTAGGTACAGCAGAAACATCCATGCAACTTACATGAGCATTGACATGCATGTCCGTGACGGGTGCATCTCTATCTTGGGTACATCCGAAGCTTCCATGGGCTGCCTTTGCATTAACTTGCACAGGTTGTGTCCGGTGCACCTCTCTCTCTTGTGAATTTGAGCACGAAGATTCCATTTTTCCATTATCCGACTCGTTATTTTTTGTTGTCACCCATATCTCATTCAAGAACACCCGATTCTTCAACATATACATTACCCAACTTATCACAACAATCTTTCAATCGCACTGACACTCATTCACGTCTTCATTCTTTTGAGCAGATTCTTCAATGTACTTTTCACATTATCCATGAGTTGGATAAATGTTCAATGAATTCTCAATTTCCATTCCAAGATGTTTTTGAAGGAAATTCCGGTCAAGTGTTGATCGAATCACGAATATTCCCCACCGATGAATGGCTGAAATTGTTTGTAGATTACTTGAAGAGCTGCACTGAACCATCCTTTTGAACCTCTTTATTGGTAAGTTGCGCTTTAAGTGTTCTAAGTTCAACAAAGAAGCTTGTCAATGTAGGTAAGTCCCGCGAAAAGAGCACTACATGTTCGATCCCCACTATGGATAACAAATTTATGAGGTGCAGATGAAGAGTCGATAGGGCTCAATGTCGATTCCATTTGCATGGCATTCTCAGAAAGCGGTGTGCAATTCACTCATTGTACTGAACATGAAGATCTCACATCCTCATTGTTTAATTCAAACATCTTTAATCGCTCGATGTAGCAATCATTAACATTATTGTCCACAAGATCATACAATTTAAGCACTTCAAATCATCGGGTCAAGAGAGTAGAGTAAGACATGATGTGGTGGAATGCACGGATTTTACAAGTCTATGATTTAAACCCAGAAATAGAATCTTTCGCGGGATTTTACTAAAATCAAGACCAAACCGTTAAGCAATGACCAATGGAATGTGTTAAGATGACCGATGGATCGACACAATGATAGACAATTGTGTGTTAGGACTTATGATTGTTTGTGGGATAAGCAGAGATGTTGTTTGGTTGTGATTTGGGTGGGTTGTTGCACGATTTTCCGAAATTTTAGGTCTAAAAACATAAAAACCTCAATAACTTATGTCTGCATGATTTAGCCCTCGTTGACCCAATGAAACTTTAGTTCTCACGGCTGCTTTGATGGGTAGAACGCTGAAAACGGAGTTACGGATCAAAAGTTATAGCCGTTTGAAGTTTTGTCGCGAAAAGTCAACAAGTCGCTAAGAATTCTTGAACCAAGTCGCTAAGACCAAGTCGCTAGGACCTAATTCGCTACACCACTAAGTCGCTAGAGTCCCAAGTCGCTAAGTAAAAGCAAGTCGCTAAGTAGTAACTCGCTAACCTCAAGTCGCTAACCAAATTTTGGCACAATTCGCTACACAAGTCGCTAGAGACACAAGTCGCTAAAGAGCAACTCTCAAGCACCAAGTCGCTACCACAAGTCGCTACCCGTAGTGGAGAATCCACTACTTGTACTTTAACTCGCTAGATCTAACTCGCTAGCTCCAACACCGTAAGTCGCTACAAAAATGTGAAGCAAGTCGCTACCAAGAAAATATTCCGTGAACTAAGTCGCTAGCTTGAAAAAACCATATAAACCACTTTTCAATCCAAAAACAACCCAACCAAGATGATTCAAGCCTACCAAATGAAAACCTAAACACTTTTGATGATTCTAAACATAAAAGTACCAACAAAATTCAAACTTTAACACAAGAAATCAACCAAATGATGCAAAACCACTAAACTTTTTCAAACTCAAAAACCACCTAAAACCACTAGAAATCCAAAGATGTGCAAGATATGATCTAACCATGGCTCTTGATACCAATTGTAAGATATAACTTTTCACATACACATCATAACATTAACACAAGGTAGCATATAGATGGAATTCTAGAGAGAGAAAGTTAGAGGTTTAGGGAACTTAGTGAGAGAAAGTGAAAGATATTATTATGAGCTCCAACTCTACCTTGGGAGGTAGAGAGTATTTATAGTCTTACAATAAAACGCCACACGGCCGTGGATCGTGCATACAAAGGTAAAGACCGTCCGCCCTCCACTGGTGTTACTTAACTAAATACTACTTAACTTAATATTACTATGACTACGAGCTTTCTAACGATTACATATACTTGAGGTGACCGACTCTTTAATACCGGAATTTCTAATTCCT
>OU343220.1:169491198-169635744 GCA_910596185.1 Chrysanthemum makinoi
CACATAGCGCTACAAAAACATGCACAATCTAATGAGCGTTATCAAATTCCCCCACACTAAAACTTTGCTTGCCCTCAGGCAAATCTAGGAAAAACATCCACTGGTACAAGATCGTGATTATGAAAAATGTGATGCAAATCAACCTAGTATAAATACAAGAGAAGATTCATCAATTATGCTTTATAAAGGTGAAACATCTAGATGTTTGACAATATCCAATGATTTTCTCGCATAATTAACATTTCAGAACACCTCATGAAAAGGAACGAAATATAATTCACTCAATCACTCATTTTTAGTGGAGTAACAAAATAATTCACACTCATTGCTCAGTCATGATTAGATTATTACCATAAGCTTGTACAAGAAACAAAACTCCACCGACGTGGCGTGAGCACCAAGCAAAAACATCTAAAGAGGGCTTTTATTCGGGTTATAATGATATGGCTAAGGGTTAAGGGTATGGATAAGGCATGGGAATGTTTATGAAATTGGTGTTAAAATAAAGATGAAATCAAGTCTAATACCCGTGTTGCTAGCTACCAAACATTCCACGAACCAAATAAACGATAATAGCTTTGTTTCTTCTTTTCCGCTTTCCACAGCTTTTTGCTTTTCATGACAATTGTTCCATGGTCATAGCTCATTGGCTATTATTTTCTCTTTTTTTTTTTTTTTTTTGAATCATATCATGGCATAATCAATCTCATAGGATATGGTACTCATAATCATTTGAACAATCTTCACTTTTCAGGCGACTAGCAACCAACCATTTAGACATTGATACGGGGTAGGCTAAGGTTTTAAAGTGTAAAATCTTTTTGTATTTTTACGGGTGAAGCAAAAATGAAAAGGAAGGCTCAGAAGGTGTACTAAGGGTATCTAGTGCTAAAAATGAGCACTACAAATGGGTCCATGTGGGTGGTTAACTAACCAATGAGGCTAGCTAATATAACATTAGATGTAAAATGGAAGGCCATTTGGGTTAAATCCTAAGGTGCCTCTTTATCACAATTTACTTATATCGCATACGAATGCAATCTCCTTTAACTGCTGATGCAGTAATGATTTACAAGCACAAGTTCTAGAATAAATAAATACACCGGCACACTCATAGCAAAAGATCCAAGCATAAAAGATGTATGCTATATATGAAATAGGCTCAAATCCTCACAATTTAGTGGAAAGGGTATAATATGCGCTAGCAAATGTTTATCGATCCCAGAATGGATTGCAATAGTAATCGGAACACATCTCGAAGTTTCAAATATTACCAATTTTACCACTGGTTTTGATCCAGTTATTCTAATAGATAATCCTAAAAGCGTGAAAACAACTAGATCACAAGGGCAAACAAAATTTAAAATTTAAGCATGAAAACTCTAATTTTTCCTATTCACCCCCCCCCCCCACACTTAAGTTAGACATTGTCCTCAATGAAAAATGAACTTCAAAGTATAGAAATAGGGAAAATAGAGATGAAACCAGGATATGTCCATGAGTTTATCGACTTAAAATCTTTCTTCATTCACGGCGTCCATTGGAGAAATCATCACACCACAAAATCTTATAAACAAACAAAAGGTTTTATTAAAAGGATGGAACCCCCCCACACTTAAGTTCAACCAAAGGTTAAGACTTTGGGGAGTGACCACAGAAAATCAAATCTGAAACACCGGGGTTGCCTCCAGAAGCGCTTGTTTTATTACGAGTCATCGGCTGACTCGAATCTTCGAATTTATTTAGCTTGCGGGGCGCTTTGAACATTTTGTAAAGTTGGGGATATACATGAATTCTTCACGGTAGCTTCAATATCGTCCCAGGGCGAACTTAGCAGATGGTTTCCATGGAACAGTTTGTGGGATTCTTCCAGGAAATGGTGCTACAAAGGTGATAGTTTGAATTCATTCTCATGGGTCGCAAGACACATGCATACTGAAACTTCTTTCGTTTGCTCCTTGTCGTAATATAACTTGATTTGGTGTCCATTAACAATGAAACTTCCACCTTGTTTGTCATAGAGTTGATATACCCGGATGGATATCCATGTTTAACGACATATGGTCCAAACCATTTTGGTTGTAACTTAGGAGCTTTGAATTTGAATTTCATGTTAAAAGCGAGAACTTTATCTCCGGCTTTGAATTCTTTTGAATTGTAGCTTTTTATCGTGATAAGCTTTTGTTCTAGCTTATGCAGTTTGGAATTTTCATAAGCTTGGAGTCTCAATTCATCGAGTTAGTTGCAATTGCGGGAATCTTTTCTCTCGGCTATTTTGAGATCGGTGTTACAATTTACGAGGCCCAATAAGCACGATGTTCAACCTCGAACGACAAATGACAAGTCTTTCCATACAAGAGTCTGTAAGGAGTTGTGCCAATTGGAGTTTTATAAGCTGTACGAAATGCCCACAGAGCATCGTCAAGTTTTCTTGCCCACAATGAAGGATTGTCCTTTACTGTTTTTTCTAGTATTCTTTTGAGAGCTCTATTGGTATTTTCAACTTGACCACTGGTTTGTGGATGATAGGCTATTGCAAATCGATGATGAACTCCATATCTTTTCATGGTTTTCTCCATTTGTTGGTTCTGAGAAATGGGTTCCTCGATAAACTTATTAATGCCTTGGGAATTCCATAGCGAGCGAAAAGCTTTTTGAGAAAATTAACGCGACTACATGAGCATCGTTTGTTGGTAAAGCTTACCACGCCCATTTGGACACGTAATCTATAGCGAGAATGTATCGAATTTGTGGGATTTAGGAAAGGGTCCCATGAAATCTATTCCCCAAATATCGAATATTTCACACACTTGAATGCTTGTTAATGGCATTTCATCTCTCCGAGAGAGATTGGTGGTTCTTTGACAAGCGTCACAATTTTGAACAAGTGTGTGTGCTTCTTTGAATATTGTTGGCCAATAGAATCCGGCATCAAAACTTTCTTAGGTGTGGTGGAAGGACCATAACGTCCCCCAGTTGGGCCATGATGACATTCGTCAAGAATTTTTTGGGTTTGGAACGAAACACATCTTGGATCATTCCATCGGGACACATCTTGAAAAGATATGGCTCTTCCCAAAAATAGTATTTAAGTTCCGAAAAGAATTTGCTTCTTTGAGCATGAGTTTGACCTTTTCTAGAAATTCCTCGGCGAGGTAGTTATAGCAAAGTCGACAAACCGAGGATCGTTAGTTTCATCGATGGTCATGAGAGTTTCATCGGGAAAATAATCATCGATTTCCTCTTCTTCTAACTCCTCAAGGTTGGGGTTTTCTAGGCGAGATAAGTGATCGGCACAAGATTCTCGCTCCTTTCTTATCTTTGATTTCGATGTCAAATTCTTGGAGTAGCAAAATCCATCGAATAAGGCGTGGTTTAGCATCTTGCTTGGTGAGCAGAGATACTTGAGCTCTGAATGATCGGTAAAAGCATTTGTTTTTGAGAGCACGAGGTATGATCGGAATTTGTCGAATCAGCAGCGGCAATAATTTCTTTTTCGGTGACGGTATAATTTTCTTTGAGCACTATTTAGTGTCTTGCTAGCAAAATATATAGGCGAAAGTGTTTTCCTAGCGTTGTCCTAAGACAACTCCAGCGGCAAATAAACTTGTCGCACATAAGTTGAAGGGTAGTGACCAATTAGGTGAAACCATGATGGAGCACTAGTAAGTTGAGATTTCGGTGTTTGAAAGCTTTTATGCAATCAGCATTGAAGTCAAAGATAGATTCTTTTTCAAGAAGTTTTGTCATCGGACGAGATATTTTGGAAAAATCTTTGATGAATGGTGGTAAAACGGCATGTCCTAAAACTTCTAACGGCTTTGACGTTAGTTGGTGGTGGAAGTTTTGATATGACATCGACCTTTGCCTTGTCTACTTCCATTCCGGCACTGGAGATTTTGTTGCCAAGCACAATTCCTTCGGTTACCATGAAGTGACATTTTTCCCAGTTAAGGACAAGATGTGCGACTTACATCTTTCGAGCACTTTATAGAGATTAGAAAGACAAGCTTCAAATGAGTCTCCAAAGACTGAAAAGTCGTCCATGAAAACTTCCATGGAGGTTTCTAGAATGTCTTGGAATATGGCAATCATACACCTTTGAAAAGTCGCAGGTGCATTGCAAAGACCAAAAGGCATACGCCGATATCGTAGGTTCCAAAGGACAAGTGAAGGTGGTCTTTTCTTGATCGTTAGGATCGATGGGAATTTGGAAATATCTTTAAAATCCATCGAGGAAACAAAATTTATTTCTGCCAGTCTTTCAAGCATTTGATCCATGAATGGGGTGGAAAGTGATCCTACGGTGGCTTTGTTTAACTTACGATAATCAATACAAGGCGCCATCCGGTGTGATTCTAGTTGGAACTAGTTCATTTAGTTCATTAGTCACAACCGTCATTCCTCCTTTCTTGGGACACGGTGAACGAGGGGCTACCCAAGGGCTATCCTCAATTGGGTAAATGATTCCGCATCGAAAGTTTAATGATTTCCTTTTTAACAACTTCTATCATGTTGGGATTAAGTCAACGCGTTGACGTTCTACCACGGGTTTAATCCCTTCTTCAAAATTGATTTTGTGTTTGCGAGAAATTAGGACTAATTTACGGATGTGGATGTTTTCAAGCAAAAGCTTGTTTGTGATTTTTGAGACGGCTAAACTTTCTTTCTCACTATCCTCGAGCAATGAAGATATGACTCTTTGGAAGAAGAGAGTTTTCCTCCAAATAAGATATTCAAGATGATGCAGGAGAGTTTAGTTGAGAGATCGTGGGTGGTTCTTCGATAGAGGATTTAATTCGCATCTCGTCATTGAAAGTTATTTCTTCAAATTTTTCTTCCTCTTCCTCTATTTCTTCTTCTTAAAGTTATCTCCTTGAATTCTAATTTCATGAAATCATGAAATTCTTTATCAAAGTCTGTTTCATTGATCTTTTCAGAAGTAGTCATGAATGGGTCGGATTCGTTCGATGCGTCTAATTCCTCATCAGTGACTTCATCAATAATATCGATGTTAAAACAAGTGTCATCACTGGAATGTGGGTAGCGCATTGCTTTATCGATTAGAAAAGTGATTCGATCTTCCCCAACTCCAAGGTTGAGTTCTTTTCCTTTCACTTTGATGATTGCATCGGTAGTATTTAGGAAAGGTCTTCCTAGAATGAGTGGAACTTTACTATCTTCTTCCATTTCCAAGATCACAAAGTCCACTGGAAAAATGAATTTACTGACTTGAACAAGCATATTCTCGGCGATTCCCACAGGATATTGGTAGGAGTGATTTGCCAATCGAATGCTCATTTTGTTGGTTTTGTTTATTGTTGCACAACTTGGAATATAGCGAATAAGGCATCAGATTGATACTTGCGCCAAGATCGGCCAAAGCATCACATTTAACATTATTCCCAAAAGTGCATGGAATAAGAAGCTCCGGGATCTCCGAGCTTTGGTGGGATCTTGTTTTGGACAATAGTGAGCATTCTTCGTTAGAAAAGGCTGGCGATATTTGCTCAAGCTTGCTTTGTTATTAAGTTCTTTCAAGAATTTCCCGTAATTGGGCATTCCGGCTAAGACATCAACGAGAGGAACATTGAGTCTAACCTCTTTGATTATTTCGATGAACTTTTTATAACGTTCTTCCATCTTTTCTTTCTTTAGACGTTGAGGATAAGGAATTTTTGGTGTATACACCTTAACGGATGGAATGTTTTTCTTTTTGGTGGTTTGAGTTGTGTTGGATTCCTCGGTTTCATCCTCACTATTAATGGTGGCGAGTTATTAGGATTAGGTGGTGGATCGTGCAGAGACCACTTCTTGTGAAGACAGCATTGATATGCTCATTTCTTGTTTGTGGTGGGCGGTACGTCTTATCATTTGATGGTTTTGGGTTGGATTGGGTATTACTTGGCAATGAACGGATGGTTACAGAGGAATGTTGGTCGAAAAATGCAAAACTTGTTTTCAAGATCTTAGATAGATGCTTGATGATTTTTTGTCCTTGCTCAACTTTGGCTTTGAGATTGAAAAATTGATTTTTGATAAAATCATTTGAGGATTTTTGAGCGACCAGAATTCTCTCATGGTTTTCGAATTGGTTTCTTCCATCTTTTTGTGGGATTTTGTGGTGGTGGATCGTCGGTTAGTGGTTGAGAATCACGGTTGTCATCCCTTGGTCGGCGATCTTGCCAATTTCCAGAATTTCGACCATAATAATTACTATGATATCCTCCTCCACGGTATCCTCCTTGAGCATAACTTCGCTTCTCCTTCCTTGGTCCATCCATAGGTTTATCGTCGCACTCGGACGATGGATGATTTCCTCCACAATTGTTACATCCGTCTCGCATTTCCTTCATTTCATCTTTGATATCTTTGTATTGCGAGTCGATTTTGAGGTTAACAGCTTCATCTTCTCCATGAGTTTTGAAGCATCGGTGTTTTCGACAAAAGCAGCGGTTTTTAGGAGAGGTTTGGTTTTGGAATCTTTGGACCAATCAAGTTTTAGAAGTACTTCGATCTTGAGTAATTGATGTGCATCGTTGGGAGTCTTATAGAGAAAAATTCCTTCGGCATCAAGGATGCCTTGAGAGATTTCATCTAGTCCATGGTAAAAGATTTGGATAATGGTTCCTTTTGATAATCCATGTCCATGACAACTATGAAGCAAATCTTTCATTCGAAGCCAAGCTTCGACTAGTGATCGTTGGGTTTTGGTTGAAAGCATGAATTTCTCCCATGTCGATCAAACATGGCGGTGGAAAGAATCGACTTAAAGCTTGCCTCATCTCCTCTCAAGTATTGATGATTCTTGGGGTTAATTCATTGTACCATACTTTAGCATCTCCGGCGAGTGATGATGGGAAAAGTTTAAGTTTGATGGCATTGACATCGGTGTCGCCATAACGGAACATGCCGCAAATTTCGATGAATTGACAGTGCTGTCTTGGATCGGCCAGCGCGGCCATCGAATTGACCCTTCACGGTGAAGTTGTCACCAAGATTGATGCAACAATAGCACCAGGAGTTGGTGCTACGGCTCGGTTGGTTCCCACATGGGTTGATCGTCCGCCATGGGAAAAGGTAAATTGGTGAAAGGGTTGAAAACAACTTTGGCTTCTACGAGGTTATCAAATGGTGGGTTTGGTACTCTTGGTACACGATTTTCCAATGGTATGAAAAGTGTTCTTCTTCTTCTTCTTGAATCAAGCGTTGGGGGTTGGTAAGAGGTGTAATTGGTTCTATTTCCGCTGCTCGAGTGTTCATACAATGTCCTAGAGAATCCAGGTAATATCTAAACACACGGACAAACAACGAAAATAGTTTTTATGGGTCGAGAATGGGTAACGGATCGGTTGCGGGTTGCGACCGATCGGTTAGACCAGTGAGTAATGGAAAAATAAGTAACCGATTCGGTTGAGGTACAACGGGATCCGGTTAAGGATTTAATTTTTGGTTGAATCAGCGAGGGAAATTCAAAACTTGTTGAAACACAATCAAATCCCGGCAATGGCGTAAAAACTTGATGTGCCCGGTTGGTGCAAGTTTTTAATTTATAAAAGGTGAATTACCAATATTACCAATAACACATACGATCCAGTATACTCGTCCGTTATAGCAAGATTATGAAGGTAAGTCGGGATGGTTCAGCGGATTTGAGTGAATCTAAACACAAGTTTGAATTAGCAGTCTATCAAAACATATAATAAAAGCAAATAGATATAATGAAATTCAGATGATTAAAAACTACACTTGCTTAAACTAGTTTCATATCATAGATTAATGTGATTGTGTTAACCTCTTAACATGTTGGTTATGATAATTAGTTGGAAGACTAATCTATTGTTCTTAAAAGTTAAACCTTCGTCAAGATTTTAGTTCATAAAACAAGCATTAAGTTTAACCAATCAATTCAAGATCAATTCAAGTTTCATAAGTCTACATACATAAACTTAAACACAAAACATCCACTTGTTCATCAAATTGCTTAAGAAATGGTCAATACAAAAGGTAACCGATCGTAGACAAAAGGCTACAATTGATTCTCAACAACTAATCTTACGACCTTTTAGATGTTTCCAACCAATCAATTTGATAATCAAAAGCGTTTATATTACAATCACACCTTAGTTCCTTTGTATATCAAGAATAATGGGTAAAAACAATCATCCATAGACAAAATGATTATGACTAATTGAATAACAATAAGTTCTTTCGACCCCAACGTTTACTATCAATTAGCCAAACTTGATTAACAAATGTCACTATGAAACTTTAGCACAATTGGATCTTAGAATCAACTTGAAATTGAATTAAAACATGTTAACACAATCACTAACTAATCATATGATAATCAACATCATTTAAGCAAGTGTATAAAGATACTAGCCACTCATAGCAAACATGAACATAAACTCAGAACTTTGAACATTAGAAAACATGATTAAAAGTCTTACAATGCTTGGAATAAGATTACAAATGGTGTAATAATGATTCTCAAAGTATTGGGGTAGACTTCTTGGTGGTTTGGCCTCCAAATGGTGAACTTACGGATCTCCAACTTCTCTGGACTTAAGGACGAATTTTGAGAGCTTAAGGCTTTGTTTGATGAGTAGAGAGATTGGTATTTGAGGTGTGTCTCATATGCTCACAATTAGCCTCTATTTATACTAGTTCCAAGTCCTAGGGTATTAAATCTTGAACTTGGCCTCCACGGAGTAAGGAAGGGACTAGAATACACCAAGAGAAGGACCTAGAATCGTTTGGATGCAAAGGGAAGGCTTAGTGATGAAGATTTGGCAGCTATGGCTTCTCTAACCGTCGGTCATACAACCAACCGATCCGGTTGGTCTTCTACAAAAGGCCAACCGATCGGTTCGCGGGTTGCGACCGATCGGTGGCGATGGTTAAAACATTGATTACGGCGTTTTCTAACGATCCGGTTATGGTTGTAACCGGATCCGATTGGATCTTTTGAGATACGGAAAACTTGATCTTCTCTTCACTTTGTCTTGTAGAACTTTGGTTCTTCAATCACTAAGGTCTTCAAAGGTTTGCGATCTGATTTAGTCTTCTGAAATGGGAATCTTCATTTTGCTGAACATTTCTTTATTTTCCCTCCGATTCCCTGCACTTGGTTATAAACACTAGACAAACATCTTTTGATGCGTTTAAGCACTATAATCACGCAAATATAACCAAATAACAGATATAAAAGCACACATAACGCTACTAAAAACATGCACAATCGAAAGCGTTATCATCAACCAACGACTCTTAGTAGAAAACTCCATGTGAAGATGACCCGATATGTAACACCCCAACCCGACAAGGGCAAAGATATCACAATACGGTTTCATATCAGAACTTTAAATAATATACAATAGCGGAAGCCTTTACAAAATAATCAAAAGAAAACATAATAACTTAATAATCAAAATAAATCTAAGATCCCTATTTCAAATCTTGCGGTTGCCTCTACTCTCAACCCAGTGGATCGGCTATCCCATAAGCTCATCTTGAATGCTAAATACTGCATGAGAAAGAGAAGTGCGGCTGAGCTTGCTACAAGCCCGATGAGCAGATATATGAAACAAAAGCTAAAATAGAATAATATACAATGCGAAATCACAAAAATGAGAAATAGCGAATCTTTGAGGATTATGCGGGCGCAAATATCAGAAATCCAGAAAAACACATAACATTTAACGATCACCTCAGAACACGTTTATGACACAAACGCAAACACATCAGAATAACCAAACACTTAACATATAAAAAAATATATTTCATATAAACCAAACGAAAAGTCTAAGGCTAACGGAAACACTTTCTAGAAAATAAACATGGCATTCAAACAAATTAATTAACCTTCATTTAACACACTTAATTCAATATTTCCGAGCAGCGAAATAGCAGTCCAAATCATGGCAGTCTCACATACAGATAGAAAACATAGTAAACATACTATAACTAAATAGACAAAGACATAACATAGCCATTAGCAATTATCAGAACATATATCATAAGCTAAACCAATTCTCAGATCGAATCTTAACATTACTTGAGTTTTAACATAGCGAGATCAATCATAAGCAGACAGGATAACTAACATATAGGCAAGGTTTACAGTTAACGGAACAATTGTACTTATCAACCTTCAGGATACTTACTTTCACATTAGCACATTCATCTCACAGATAAGCAATTCACATAACAATAAACTAACATAACATCGGATGACAGACATGCAAATCATATTTAAACATATTAATCATATCCTAGCATAGTAGACGGCAATCACATAAACATACAAAAGCATAATAACATATGGTAACATATAATAAGCCTAGCTTATAAACACTTGAACATACCGAATCATAATCAGAATACTTAACACGAAATACTTGAGATAAAGATTTAGTAAACTACCACGAGCCCAGAACATATCATATCAGAAATATCTTTCTTCTTCAGAAGGTAACCTCAGAAAATAATTGGAGTAGCTAGCTCCCGAATTTTGTGAAGGCGCGTATTACAACGACATCATTCACGAGAAACATATCAGATAACAGATCAGATCTAGGATGCATCCATACGCCCCTTCCTACATATACAAAATATGCTCCACCATCCGGAACGTGGCGAGAACATCACTCTATTTTCCCTAGAGTCATATCGAGTGCATCACGATCACGGACATGGAACCCCCATGACTAGTGAAATATTTGGCTCGGGTGTCAAATTAACTCAGGTCAAACAGATTTTCATACATGACACAGATCATAATTCATCATAAAGGTCACAGATAACATATCAGATAACTTCATATCATAAGGTTCATATTCAGATATTGAAAGTCGAAGTTCATATCACACTGGCATATCATACATTCATAAGCAGAAGTTCATAATCAACCATAGCAAGGTTCAACGATTGTGCACATCAAAATCTTCCTAACATAAGTTCACATCAGATATTGCATAGTTCACTAGAACATGTATTTTACGAATAACAGATCAAACAATCGAAAGGGTTCATAGCAATGGCATGGAAACCCTAATAAGTAAAATAAGCGAAGCGAAAAGAACATCATAAGGAACCTTTACTAAAAAGTTCAGAATATCTGTACCTTAAAGCAAATGAGAGGAAAGCAAACGAATGTAGGAACACGAAGATGTAACGTCGCATCTCCTTCAACGAATCTACACGGATTATGATTTGTTTAATACTTATTAGCTCATTTAAGTTATAACGGACTAATCGCACTAATACTTTTAGAGTTGTCAGAATATTCTCATTTTTAGTGACGGACGGAATTCCAACATTTTAGAGTATTAATTATTAATTAGCCAAACTTATGGGTTGCAAATGACAAATGGTAAACTTAAGGGTTTAATATGACAAATATCTTAATTGAGGGCTTATATGATCGTCGTTCAAAGTATAGGATTTACAAATGTCAAAAGCGGTTTTAAGACTCTCTTTCCAAACAGTTTACACAAACTTCTTTTCCTTACGTAATTTACCAAGATTCACATGTAACATTGTTCGAATACAACTCAATGAGACCATGCATGCAATACTTTAATTCATGATATTTAGTTCTTTACATACAATCATAACTCACGCATGTTTACATCACGCTTAGTACTAGCTCATTATACTCTTAATCAATAGTTATTAATGACTCCAAGACTTACCCTTTTTCACATGAAATAACGGATTTACACACTTAGCTTTTAACCCTAATCGACTTCCTATTTATGTTCTAGGGTTTCCCATACTTTTAATATCACTTAATACGCATTTAATTTACATGTTACCTCTTTTAATGACTTCCACTTTGACTTAGAACATATGAGAACAAACGGAATATGGCTAGAACTCATGCATGCCTCTACACAATTAACTCACACTTGTCGACCCATAATTACTCAGAATTACATATTACACCTTTAACATCTTTAATTATACGATCTAACCTTATATTATCAGATTTTACAATTTTAGCCCAAAGATTTTAGAATTTACAAAACATACCCTTTTAATTTAATAACGATTCGAATGGCCCTCTAAATATCCAAAATTACACGTTTAACCCTCATACTTATTCTTATCACGTTCGGTACCTTTATTTTCTTGTTCTGAAATAACCTTTAAGTTTCAAAATTTACAAAACCAACCCAAAACTTTTATTTAAAACCGATTGATGCATAATTCAAGAACAACCTTAAACCTAGGTTTAACCCATCATTAATTCATCATTACTACAGCATTAATTAATCTTTACCATAAAAACAAACCCTATTTTTATCCAAGCCCTAATCGTCCCTTTTTAAATTCTTCCTTTTTCATACGCGATCGAACAAAACAAATCCATAACAATTCACACAAGCTTCTAATTCACTAATATGTATTTTATTCAGGTCGTATAACATATAAGAGTCTCCAGAAAAATTCAGATCATGGTCCCAAAATTTATTATATGCTCGTTCTCTATTTTATACGCTTTTAGGGTTTTAATTCAAAACAATTCCATACGACTTGTTAAATATGCATGAATAATTTTTACGGAGTTCTATATGATTTTAGGAATGAAAATAATATTTGAAACATACCCTTGATGAGATCAGGACGTTAGAACAAAAAGAATACACCAACTCCACTCGGTAAACCCTAATCGACCAAGAAAATCACAACGATCAAATCAGCACCTTAGAACCTCGAACCAGATTTTTAACACCTTCTTTACCTTCAAAATCGTCCCAGAAAATAGCTCTAAGCCTTGAAAAACGAATGTCGAATTGTTTATGGTTTTTAGAGTGTCGGCCAAGGTTTTGGAATCGTTAGGGATTAGAATAAACCGTATAATGTGTTTATATATGGTTTTTATAATTTTTATATGGGCTATATAATGTATTGGGCTCATAAAAATTACCATAAATTTTTCTTAAATTACTTTGGGCCTTATTCTTAATTTATACATTTTATTAATTAGTTTAAATACTTTTCGGGCCTAAATAATTATATGGCCGATTTTTATACTTTTCAAAATACAAAAATTAAACTTATAAAGTTCTTAAAATTTATTATGATCATATCTGATAATTCTCTGAATTTACATAGCTTATTTGGTACTCTTTAAATTAATTATTCATACTTTTTGATCATAGGGGTATTTTGGTCTTTTTGTGAATTTTAGAAATTCGGGTTTTACAACTTCTTCCCCTCTAAAATAAAATTTCGTCCTCGAAATTGAACAAGACGAAACAGAATAGAAACAAATCGGATTTCAGAATTTCAAGGAACATAGCGAACACGAAACTTATCCTAGAACAAACGGATTCTTATCAAAACACTCAAACTCCTACTTATCAGAAATCAAATCAACCACTTGTAGCAGATAATCATGTGCTTATCAAAGTAATGGCAGAAAACAGATGAGATGCAGAAAATCAAACAACACGATCTAACTTATCCAGATATCTAATGGTGAGAACAATTATATACATAGACAGAACGAATCTTAACGGTCTTATTAATCGCAGAAGTACGTGGAGACGTACAAGCTTAGGGCAGAAATAGCAATCTATAGGTTCACACTAATCATAACAATTTCGGATTCCAAGCGTACAAAACTTATACGTAACAGATATCGACGAAAATCTCACAATTAGGTACAGAATTTCAAACGAACATGAGGAGTGCCAAATAACGGATACAAGTCATATTCTTTTCACGTATCAACCATAGGCATTTCCCGGACATCATATGATTTCAATAAGTTCAAATTATATGATCTCGGTATTATCACGTTGATCGGGCGTCATAATACTTGCATCACATAACAAGTCCTCATTATCATCATATTCTGTCTCGGTTCATGACAAAACCACATAACTAATATCAGAACAAAACGGATAACATATAGGTAACAAGTAACATACCAAAACAGACGAGATACACATTCATGCAACATATAACACATCGGACAACTGACCATATTACCAAACAAGCGAGGCCACCAACTTGCATAAAACGGCTCCTCATGACTCATTACTGCGATCCAGAAAGAAAGGCGAGAATATACGGAATGCTAAACGATAAAACTTCACGACTTCGAACGAGTTATGAACAAATCAGAGAGAAAGCAATACGGATCGAGATCACTTGAGAATATCAAACCGTCACAAAAGCGCATGACAAGCGAATCAGAATATCACAAGTCGCGCCAAATCATATGAAGTAGATGAACCTTCCCACCCACCGCCACGTTGAATCATGTCTTCGTCGTTGCGTCTTTGGTTGATTCGTCCAACTTCCTCAGCAGCATCGATGTCTCAGCAGGCCGGCTGCGGTCGGTGTTGGCTACGCTACGAACCTCTCGGCCACGAGGGACTTTGCGGCAATGTAATGCGTCACTATCTTGTTCGGCTCCACGGGTAGTCTCCATCTAACGATCAACAAACGGACGAGCGAAAACAAAATAACAAAATTCGATGCGAACAGAGGAGGGCCAATTCAGTGAAGGCAAAAGGATATCGAAGTCAAATCGAAGCGACCATCAAAAGGAATCGAAAGATATGCAACAGACGGAAACCTTATGTCTACCCAATCCTCACAGGTCATAGCCTAAGCTCTAAGGGTCCTAAAACCTAGAGCTCTGAAACCATAAATTGTAACACCCCAACCCGACAAGGGTAAAGATATCACAATACGGTTTCATATGGAACTTTAAATAATATACAACAGCGGAAGCCTTTACAAAATAATCAAAAGAAAACATAATAACTTAATAATCAAAATAAATCTAAGATCCCTATTTCAAATCTTGCGGTTGCCTCTACTCTCAACGGATCGGCTATCCCATAAGCTCATCTTGAATGCTAAATACTGCGGCAGGGAAAGAAAGTCTTGGTGAGCTTACAAAGCCCAATGAACAGATATAACGAAACAAAAGCTAAAATAGAATAATATACAATTAACGAAATCACAACGAAATGAGAAATAGCGAATCTTTGAGGATTCTGCGGAAGCGCAAATATACAGAAATCCAGAAAACACATAACATTTAACGATCACCTCAGAACACGTTTATGACACAAACGCAAACACATCAGAATAACCAAACACTTAACATATAAAAAAAATAGATTTCATATAAACCAAACGAAAAGTCTAAGGCTAACGGAAACACTTTCTAGAAAATAAACATGGCATTCAAACAAATTAATTAACCTTCATTTAACACACTTAATTCAATATTTCAGCAACGGAAATAGCAGTCCAATCATGGCAGTCTCACATACAGATAGAAAACATAGTAAACATACTATAACTAAATAGACAAAGACATAACATAGCCATTAGCAATTATCAGAACATATATCATAAGCTAAACCAATTCTCAGATCGAATCTTAACATTAACAGAGTTTTAACATAGCAGATCAATCATAAGCAGACAGATAACTAACATATAGGCAAGGTTTACCAGATTAACGGAACAATTGTACTTATCAACTTTCAGGATACTTACTTTCACATTAGCACATTCATCTCACAGATAAACGAATTCACATAACAATAAACTAACATAACATCAGATGACAACATGCAAATCATATTTAAACATATTAATCATATCCTAGCATAGTAGACAGTGATCACATAAACATACAAAAACATAATAACATATGGTAACATATAATAAGCCTAGCTTATAAACACTTGAACATACCGAATCATAATCAGAATACTTAACACAGAAATAACAGATAAAGATTTAGTTAACTACCACGAGCCCAGAACATATCATATCAGAAATATCTTTCTTCTTCAGAAGGTAACCTCAGAAAATAATTGGAGTAGCTAGCTCCCAGAATTTTTGTGAAGACGCGTATTGCACACGACATCATTCACCAGAAACATATCGGATAACAGATCAGATCTAGGATGCATCCATACGCCCCTTCCTACATATACAAAATATGCTCCACCATCCAGGAACGTGGCAGAACATCACTCTCCTGCCCTAGAGTCATATCGAGGTGCATCACTGATACGGACATGGAACCCCCATGACTAGTGAAATATTTGGCTCGGGTGTCAAATTAACTCAGGTCAAACAGATTTTCATACATGACACAGATCATAATTCATCATAAAGGTCACAGATAACATATCAGATAACTTCATATCATAAGGTTCATATTCAGATATTCAGAAGTCAGAAGTTCATATCACAGTGGCATATCATACATTCATAAGCAGAAGTTCATAATCAACCATAGCAAGGTTCAACGATTGTGCACATCAAAATCTTCCTAACATAAGTTCACATCAGATATTGCATAGTTCACTAGAACATGTATTTTACACGAGTAACAGATCAAACAATCAGAAAGGGTTCATAGCAATGGCATCGGAAACCCTAATAAGTAAAATAGAAAAGCGAACAAAAAGAACATCATAAGGAACCTTTACTAAAAAGGTCAGAATATCTGTACCTTAAAGCAAATGAGAGGAAAGCAAACGAATGTAGGAACACGAAGATGTAACGTCGCATCTCCTTCAACGAATCTACACGGATTATGATTTGTTTAATACTTATTAGCTCATTTAAGTTATAACGGACTAATCGCACTAATACTTTTAGAGTTGTCAGAATATTCTCATTTTTAGTGACAGACGGAATTCCAACATTTTAGAGTATTAATTATTAATTAGCCAAACTTATGGGTTGCAAATGACAAATGGTAAACTTAAGGGTTTAATATGACAAATATCTTAATTGAGGGCTTATATGATCGTCGTTCAAAGTATAGGATTTACAAATGTCAAAAACGGTTTTTAAGACTCTCTTTCCAAAACAGTGTACACAAACTTCTTTTCCTTACGTAATTTACCAAGATTCACATGTAACATTGTTCGAATACAACTCAATGAGACCATGCATGCAATACTTTAATTCATGATATTTAGTTCTTTACATACAATCATAACTCACGCATGTTTACATCATGCTTAGTACTAGCTCATTATACTCTTAATCAATAGTTACTAACGACTCCAAGACTTACCCTTTTTCGCATGAAATAACGGATTTACACACTTAGCTTTTAACCCTAATCGACTTCCTATTTATGTTCTAGGGTTTCCCATACTTTTAATATCACTTAATACGCATTTAATTTACATGTTACCTCTTTTAATGACTTCCACTTTGACTTAGAACATATGAGAACAAACGGAATATGGCTAGAACTCATGCATGCCTCTACACAATTAACTCACACTTGTCGACCCATAATTACTCAGAATTACATATTACACCTTTAACATCTTTAATTATACGATCTAACCTTATATTATCAGATTTTACAATTTTAGCCCAAAGATTTTAGAATTTAAAAAACATACCCTTTTAATTTAATAACGATTCGAATGGCCCTCTAAATATCCAAAATTACACATTTAACCCTCATACTTATTCTTATACGTTCAGTACCTTTATTTCTGTTCAGAAATAACCTTTAAGTTTCATAATTTACAAAACCAACCCAAAACTTTTATTTAAAACCGATTGATGCATAATTCAAGAACAACCTTAAACCTAGGTTTAACCCATCATTAATTCATCATTACTACAGCATTAATTAATCTTTACCATAAAAAACAAACCCTAGTTTTATCCAAGCCCTAATCGTCCCTTTTTAAATTCTTCCTTTTTCATACGCGATCGAACAAAACAAATCCATAACAATTCACACAAGCTTCTAATTCACTAATATGTATTTTATTCAGGTCGTATAACATATAAGAGTCTCCAGAAAAATTCAGATCATGGTCCCAAAAATTATTATATGCTCGTTCTCTATTTTATACGCTTTTAGGGTTTTAATTCAAAACAATTCCATACGACTTGTTAAATATGCATGAATAATTTTTACAGGTTCTATATGATTTTTAGGACTGAAAATAATATTTGAAACATACCCTTGATGAGATCAGGACGTTAGAACAAAAAGAATACACCAACTTCACTCGGTAAACCCTAATCGACCAAGAAAATCACAACGATCAAATCAGCACCTTAGAACCTCGAACCAGATTTTTAACACCTTCTTTACCTTCAAACTCGTCCCAGAAAATAGCTCTAAGCCTTGAAAAACGAATGTCGAATTGTTTATGGTTTTTAGAGTGTCGGCCAAGGTTTTGGAATCGTTAGGGATTAGAATAAACCGTATAATGTGTTTATATATGGTTTTTATAATTTTTATATGGGCTATATAATGTATTGGGCTCATAAAAATTACCATACATTTTTCTTAAATTACTTTGGGCCTTATTCTTAATTTATACATTTTATTAATTAGTTTAAATACTTTTCGGGCCTAAATAATTATATGGCCGATTTTTATACTTTTCAAAATACAAAAATTAAACTTATAAAGTTCTTAAAATTTATTATGATCATATCTTATAATTCTCTGAATTTACATAGCTTATTTGGTACTCTTTAAATTAATTATTCATACTTTTTGATCATAGGGGTATTTTGGTCTTTTTGTGAATTTTAGAAATTCGGGTTTTACACGATAAGAAGAAGCTCGGTTCTTACATGAGTTTGGAGCCGTATGACCATTTGTTCTCAGAAGTCAATCAATCATGCAGAATTATCACACTTCTTCTCCCCCTTAAGAATTGCATACGGAAATGCCATTCTTGATTAAACAAGTGAACATCATCTTCTAAATGTATTCTATTCACACTTCTCCCCCGCAAAATTAGCACATGATGTCGCCATCGTCATTATAGTTGAGCAAGTGGAATAAGAAAAACAATCAATGGTAGCCCGGTTCACTTGATGACTGAAGCGCATGGAAAAAGTATGAAGCATGTTGATGAGAATGGTCATTAGTGAGAAGATTTCTCTTCTTCAAAAGATAAAGCGCACTGACATGTACACTTTTCTTTTCTTTAGAGAACGAGGCATGAACTGTTGTGTTCATACATCATAAGAAGATTTCTCTTCTTTTTAAGATAAAGCGCACTTAAACGTACACTTTTCTTTTCTTTAGAGTACGAGGCTTGAACTGTTGTGTTCAAACGTCATAATGATGAAGTACGAGGTCTGAACTGATGTGAACAGACGTCATAATCTCTCTCTTTTCATCATCTCTTGGAAAAACATGTAATCATCACCATTATCATTCAGTAGGCTCTTTGTAGTGACAGCTGATGGAGAAAACCCGATATAATGAATTTGACCACAGTAAACTATCCCGAACTCGTGACTTAAACTTGCACATATGTAACAAAGGGCGGTGCCAATTTCCATTAGCATCTCTAAGTACTCTCTATGTACTCTATACTCTTCAACCAACCAACCATCAAGTATAAGGCGTACATTACCTCTTGAAAATCCACAATTGAATGTGACACTAAGCACTACAACGTAACTCCTTTAAGTGATAGTTATTTTGTGGTGGTAAGAGCCAATTCTCCCAAGTGGTAAAAGAAAAGGTAAAAGTCACCCAACAATAACTAGATTTCCAAGTCTTCGTTTTTTTAATAATAAGCTTGAACAAGGATCATGAAGACTCTTCATCCAACCATCCCAGATACCTCAGATACTAAGTACACTTGCCGTGATATTTCACTTCAACCTCAAATAAATATCTTTTGAATTAGTTGTCACATCTTCTGAACAACTCAAATCTAGCCTTCTTTGACATTTAAATGAACTTTGATAATGGTTTCATCCCGACCATGGTTAAAAGCACGAAACCCCATAAAACCATATAATGAACTGCCATGAAGACAACCCAAACACACACCCAATTCATGAAGTACACCCTTTTATCCCTTCTTCGAAACAGAAACTGTAGCACCAGCATCAGATAAGATCTCGAAATACACTTTCCTTTTCTCCAGGATGGTTCCATCATTACGGGATTTTACAACTCTATGGTTTAAACCGAAAAATAGATTCTTTCGCGGGATTTTACAAAACCAAGAATAAACCGTAAGATAGATCCGGAAATGCACCTTACTATTATCAGGATGTTTCCATTGTTACGAGATTTTACAAGTCTATGATTTAAACCGAGAAATAGTTTCTTTCGCGATTTTTACAAAATCAAGACAAAACCATAAACAATAATGGAAGCGACTTGAATGTATTATAACAACTTTGGTTTCAGTGAATATCTGTTTTAGGGGAACATGCAGCGGTTCATCAACTGTTCATAATCCAACATCAGCAAAATCATCAATCATCAATCAACACCTTGGTACACACATCATTCACGCATTCATGCGGCTATTGTAGTGATCACATTGAGAAGTAAACCCGATATGCCAAACTTGATCATGAAGTGAAAATCCCCTGATTTGTTACTTAAACTTGTACTAAACCTTGTGAAGAAGAAACGGTGTACCCAATGTACAAAACCTCTTGACATTCTCAACTGAGTGAGACACCGAAGTGATAATTACGTTGTGGGTTAAGCGAGAAAGAATCAAAAACGTAATTAACTGCCCAAGTCTTTTTCACTCTCAATAAATGCCCAAACAAGTCATCTTCGCGGAAGGGTAGAAAGAAGGAAGACGAAATAAGTAAACACGCCCGAAAAACGTCACTTCAAATCCAAACAGGAAATACTGAACAAACAATCCTGTAGTCAATATACCAATCAATTCAAACCGTGACAAATTATTCTTCGTGAAAATGCATATACCAAAGTGTCAACCCGCATAACTCATCAACATAGCAAATCACATAGATAAGTCACGACTTAAATCACCTCATCATCAAATCTTTTCAACACATACTCATTATAATCAAGTCTCATAAGATCCAATCATGAGAAACTCATATGACCATCATCCAAATCCAAATCTTCACATAAAATTTCAAGCCCGGTCTAGTCCATGTAAATTCTGGCAATGATCATCTCTTGCATTCCAACATCTTTGACCAATGACACATCGCCAAGAATTTGACTCGGCCTCCAAATTTCTTTAACATGTAACCCAAAAATATTGATGTCTCCTTTTATCCATTCGTTACCAACAATTAAAATTCGTACTACAATTAAAACGATCATGTACATAACCAATGTGATAAATCATTAAACCCAATTCCAACATTACTTGCATCCAAAACACATGAGAAGTCCGGTTGGAATAGCACACACAGAACCAATGAGGCCCACGAGTGAGATAACAATATTCGGCCCATCTTCACAATATAGATCCAAACTCATATCAAAATACACGGCCCAATCTCTAATCAGATCCAATCCCAAGCATACCCTAAATCTTCGGGTATATAATACCACAATAAGTCACACACACAACCCTAATCTCATTCTTACAATCCAAAATAATATTATGTGCGCCTCTCTCCAAAAATCCGCCTACCAATCTTCTGTTTCCAAATCAGTTCCATCAAACAAAAACGCATCCTATATAGATCAAACCCATAAGCACAACAAACCTTTTGTTGTGTTAATACAAATAAACCGTAAAAACGTTTATTAATATTTTGCGATCTCTTTGTGTTTTGTTGATAACAAGTGTAATGTTATCTTAAGTATAATTATAAGGATACATGTTATTTTTGTAAAGCATTTACATATAGCCATTTAAATACAAAAATGTAATAATTAAGCATTTGTTGTAATAGTTTATTAGGATGGGTAAAAACCATAACCCATGGACCATAACCCATGGATCTTAACCCATACCAAAGAAGACTTGATACAATGTATACTTAGATACATTGAATCTAAAGAAAACCCATGGACCAACCCATAACCCATGACCCATAACCAAAAAACCCATGGGCAAAGAGGAGCGTACCACGGATCCCTAGGATTACACTAGACGGATCCCAAATGGAAGGGATCCGTGGAATAGAGAAGAAATTTGCCTATAAATAGAGAGCCATTTCTTCATTCTAACTCACCCCTCTTCTTACTAAATCTCTCATACACTCTCATTCTTTTCTAACATATAGATCACTTGATCTAGAGAGTTGTTCTTCTTTCTTTCTATTTGTGATTCTCATATAGGTCCTTCTCTAAGGCGAGATCACGAGCATTCTACAAGTCATCCAAGCAAGGGGTCCTTGATTGATTTGTCATCCAAGATTTCTGTAGCGAAGATCTTGTATTTGATATTTCACATATTTGTTGTGTAATAGTTGTGTTGGTTTGGTCCACCGTGCTACGGACTCGGTATCTAGCTTTGTACCGGAAAAAGTGTAAGCAACGTTGTGAAGGCTTCTCCGCCAAGTGAAGGAGTTTGTTGACATAGTGCTTGAACTCTCGAGTAGGTGACTCGGGGAGTGGAGTAGGGCAAGGAAGGTGACCTTGTAGCCGAACCACTATAAATCGGTTGTGTCATTTCTATCCCTTAACTTTATTTATTTGCTTGCATTATCATTAGATCTACACGTTCTCAACATCCATACGATCTCACATAATATCGAATCTAAAGTTTTTGAAATCAACTTTAAATTGGCAAAACTATTCAACCCCCCTTCTAGTTTTCCACAATTGGCATCAAGAGCTAAGTTTATAAAAGTTTTAAATTAAAATTGTATTTTAAAAACTTTTCGATCACTATAGGTTCTGAAAATTATAAGGAAGGGAAATCTATGCAACGACCACCACTACTTGAAACTAATGGTTTTATATATTGGAAAAATAGATTCGAAACATATCTGAAGTCTAAAGATATTGATCTTTGGTACATTATTGTTGAAGGTGATTTTGAGGCTACCTCAAATGATGATAAAGGAAATTTAGTTCACATACCTCATGATAAACTAAATGATGAAATGAAGAAAAAGCTTTCTAAAAATAGTGAAGCAAAAATGGTTTTATATAATGCTCTACCGAAAAAGGAATTCGAAAGAATTTCTATGCTTAAAACCTCTAAAGAAATTTGGAATTCTTTAGTTGTAACTCATCAAGGCAACCAACAAGTTAAAAATAATAAAATTGATTTATTTGTTCAACAATATGAACAATTTTCAATATCGGATGAGGAACCTATAGATCATTCATTTGCTAACTTTAATACTATTATTACATCTTTACAAGCACTTGATGAATCTTTTTCTAGCCGTAACCATGTTAGGAGATATCTAAGGGCACTTCCATCGAGGTGGAGATCCAAGGTGACGGCCATCGAAGAGTCAAAAGATTTGACAATCCTCACCCTCGATGAACTCATAGGCAACCTAAAGTCTGAGCTTGTCCTTGCTAAAGACTTCGAAGCCTCAAAGGTGAAAGAGAAACACAAATCTCTTGCCCTTAAAGCCAAAAAGGCGTCGAGCGATGAGGAGAACTCATCTTCGAGTAGTGACGACGAAGAGTACGCTATGGCGGTAAGGAACTTTAAAAAGTTCTTTAGAAGAAAGGGTAGATACGTCAAACAACCGTATGACGATAAGAAAGGCTTTCGGAAAAAGCAAAGAGGACGAGAAGCCAAAGGATGATCGTACTTGCTTTAAGTGTGGGGACCCAAACCACTTTATTAGTAAGTGTCCCAAACGGGATGATCAAAAGCGTTAGTGTACGTGGGGAATGAGCGACGAGGAGGATGAAGAAATTTGTCTTATGGCAAATGACGAGGTATGTCTCAAATACTATAGTAGCTCATCACTTGATGACGACTCATTGCATAATGAATATGATAAACTATGCAATATTAGCTTAAAACTAGTCAACAAAAACAAGCTTTTAAAGAGTCAAAATAAACGTTTAGATAAAGAAGTCATAGAATTAAAAGCAAAACTAAAACGTTTAGAGAAAGGTAAAATAGCAAGTGGTGAATGTGAACTTTGTGTTCAACTTCAAACACTAGTGGATCATTTAGATTCTAAAATTACTAGAATGAGCACGAACACTTTAGATACAATACTCGATAGCGTTAAAACGGGTAACAATCAAAAGGGTCTAGGTAGTCAACAACTTGATCCATCAACTAGTGAAAGTAAAGAAACAAAATTTGTTAAAGAACTAGAAAAACCAGCCCTTTGTTGTGGCGGATCCTCTGGATCCTAAAAAGGGAACTGGCCAGTGTAGAAAAAGGGATCCGTGGATCTGCTGTAGCAAACATTAGCAATAATGTAGCTTCTTCATCTAGAACTGAGTTTGTCATAGTTAATAGGAAGAAACCAAATCATATTACCACTAGACAACCACCTTCAAAATATAATCCTACTTTTGCAAGAAACAAAGCTTCATCTTTCTCAAAACCTAACTCATTTAGGAGACCTAATAATGTTTACCCAAAAAGTAACCATCAAATGGGATGGAATCAAAACATGCACAACGGTTTTTCTTTTCAAAACTTTGCTCCATGGAATGCATACTCATCTTATCCATACATGTCTAACATGAATGGAATGTTTAACACTAATGGACCAATGAACAAATGGGGACCAAACTTTTGAGTTTATTATTGTGTTAGGTGTGCTTAAAGGTCGACCTAGACCCCGATGAATGGGTCAAAGATAGCGGGTGCACGAGGCACATGACCGGCAATAGGGATCTATTCTCCACATATGAATCCATTAATGGAGGTAATGTGGTGTTTGGAAATAGCAAAAGTAGAATCATCGGTAAAGGTACGATTTCTAACAAATCTCTAACCATTAACGATGTGTGTCACGTAGAAAACCTAAACTTTAATCTCTTAAGCATAGGACAAATATGTGATAAAAAGTGCAATGTACTTTTCACCAAAACCGGTAGTAAGATACTTAAAATGGCATAACCATAGGAAGAGGAATTAGGAAACATGGAGTCTATGTCATTAAAATAGGGAATGAACCTAAAGACAAACTATGTCTTACCTCTATGGATGATACTTCGACCTTATGGCATGAAAGATTGGGTCACGCCAACATGCGACTTCTTCAATCGCTATCATCCAAAGATCTAGTAAGAGATCTACCTAAGTTAAAATATGAACATCATTTTTGTGATGCTTGTAATGTAGGAAAACAAGCTCATTCGAGTCATAAAGCTAAAAACATGGTGTCCACAACTAGGTGTCTAGAATTACTACATATGGATTTATTTGGTCCATCCGCTATCCAAAGTTATGGAGGCAACTACTATACTTTGGTAATAGTGGATGACTACTCTAGGTATACATGGACAAAATTTTTAAAGAACAAAACGGAAACCTTTAACTATTTTGAAATATTAAGCAAAAAGATCCAAAGACAACTAAGAAGACCCTAAAATATCACACCTAGAAGCCGTAAAAAGGATATTTAGATATATTAAGGGTACAACACAATTAGGATTATGGTATCCTAAGGACGCGGAGTAGAAACAATTGTATATGCAGATTCGACCATGCGGTGATTACGTTGATAGAAAAAGTACAAGTGGGGTATGTACTTTTATGGGATGTTGTTTAACATCTTGGTTTCTAAGAAACAAACGGCACTTGCAATATCAACAATCGAGCCCGAATGCGTCTCCATGGGCAAAGCATGCCAACAAGCACTATGGATGAAACAAGCGTTAGTAGACTACGACATCCATCTAAGCGATATAGCCATCCTATGTGACAACAAAGGTGCCATCGACTTAAGCAAGAATCTGGTATTGCATTCTCGCACAAAGCATATAGAGATTCGTCATCACTTCCTAAGAGACAATGTTCAAAAGGGGAACATCTCTATTGAGAAGGTAGCATCCGAAGACAACATAGCCGACGTCCTCACCAAACCATTGAAGCGGGAACAATTCAACCTACTTCATCTTGGTCTTGGTCTAATTGAACAAACGTCATAACTTATTTGACTCTACAAGGTATGTAAACACTAGCCTTCTTCTTTCTGAGTCTAGGATTTCTATTTCACACACAACTCACAAACAATACGGGAATTTTCAAAACCCAAGATGAGTTTTTCAACTTATAGTCTTCTTATTTTTTTAAAAGAAAACCTACTTTCACAATGTTTTCTAAAAAGATGATACCTTCCCGTATCAATTTCACAAAAGCAATTTCTCATGTCTAGGACAAATCGCTTTTTCATTGTTAATACAAAGTAAAAACGCGTTTTCATTGCATCTCATGTCTTTTGAATGCTAAAGGGGACACATAACTAATATGTGTTTTCGGTTACATTCATTTAAGCAACAATGAATTAGGAGCATTGATAACACAAAATTACGTACTCATGTACTAAATATGTGTTTTTGGGTTATCTCAATAGGATGGTTTTATACTTCTAGTTTATTTTTTTTACTTCTTTTAGAGTCGAGATAACCGACACTCCAAATAGTTTGCATATAGGCACACACTAGGCAAAAATGTTTCCAAAAGAAAAATTTTGTCTTTGCTGAAACACCAGACCTACGGATCCCAGCCTTTATGCTGGACGGATCCCTCAAGGGAAGGATCCGTGGGATCCGTGTAACAGAAGCTGTTTTCAACTTCTATTTTTTCACTTTGGATGAAAAATCCACATTTGTTTCATTTTTAGGAGTATGCTCTTTAATGCTTGTGTTCTCATGATCACATGCCTTGAATTCATATCTAATCATTAGAATTTAATCCACATTTTGGGTCAAGAATTCATTACAATGCTTTGTTTTTCTATATATATAACTTCCAAAATGCTTGCATACTCCATCTCCTTCTCACAAACACACTTCATCATGTCAACCAAAAACCCTTTAGGAGAATTATCTAGTACAAACAATCATGATATCCAAACCTTTGTACTTCCACCATCCAAAATACCACAATCAAATGCTAGGATATCCGCACAGATTAGTATCCGATCTTGTTGTTTAGCAAAACCAACCTCAAATGGTTCATCCTCAACAAATAACTCACCACAAGATGCTTCCATTATAGCACCACCCTCATCACCAACAAGTACACCAACTTCATCACCACCTAACATAACTCTTTTGGAACTCCTTAAGACTCCAACAAGATCTAACCAACCTAAAGAAAAAGAATTAGTCTTTTCAACACCCCCCACATCTCCAAATACTATATTTCAAGATCTTGAAACATCACCACCATTAGCTCCCATCACATTACAAGAACATCTAGGTTCTTTTCCACCACCATTTACAAACATTCCGGATATTGATCCACATTTTCCTATTTTTCCACCACAACTTCCGCATAACTCAAATCAAAACAACCCGAAAAACTTCCGCACTCTTTACCCACATCATTTACATTGTGAACATTGCCAATCCACTAGGAAAATTGCAATAGAAGTTAGGGAAGAAATGCATTTCATACTCAACCTCATCCTTGATCGCATCAATACCATTACTCATCAAAACCTCCATCCATAACCTTATGCAAGCATGGAAGGAATCACTACTACTATTTTTTACTTTTAAGTATTATTTTTCTTTTGAAGTCATTTTCAAGAACAAGTCTTGTTCTTATTTTTACATGCTTGTAAGCACATACCACTACAATTTATTGTTTTATTACAAGGCCTTGTTTACATACCTTGGCTCCCAATCTTGATTCTCAGCAACCACAAGATTATATAAGCATGTTACTAACCTTTATTTTTGTAGGTTTTTTATTTTTCTTCACTTGATGCCCCAAACAAGGGGGAGCTACCGTCAAGGGGGAGTTAGAAGTTTGTTTATTTCTTCCAAGGGTTAACTTTTTGTTTTGACAAAAAGGGGGAGAAGAAGTAAAACTTAAGGGCTTTCAAAACTTACATCTATTCTTAAGTTTTACTCATCATAACATTATGTTTTGTCATCAACAAAAAGGGGGAGATTGTTAATACAAATAAACCGTAAAAACGTTTATTAATATTTTGCGATCTCTTTGTGTTTTGTTGATAACAAATGTAATGTTATCTTAAGTATAATTATAAGGATACATGTTATTTTTGTAAAGCATTTACATATAGCCATTTAAATACAAAAATGTAATAATTAAGCATTTGTTGTAATAGTTTATTAGGATGGGTAAAAACCATAACCCATGGATCTTAACCCATACCAAAGAAGACTTGATACAATGTATACTTAGATACATTGAATCTAAAGAAAACCCATGGACCAACCCATAACCCATGACCCATAACCAAAAAACCCATGGGCAAAGAGGAGCGTACCACGGATCCCTAGGATTACACTAGACGGATCCCAAGTGGAAGGGATCCGTGGGATCCGTGGAACAGAGAAGAAATTTGCCTATAAATAGAGAGCCATTTCTTCATTCTAACTCACCCCTCTTCTTAGTAAATCTCTCATACACTCTCTCTCTTTTCTAACATATAGATCACTTGATCTAGAGAGTTGTTCTTCTTTCTTTCTATTTGTGATTCTCATATAGGTCCTTCTCTAAGGCGAGATCACGAGCATTCTACAAGTCATCCAAGCAAGGGGTCCTTGATTGATTTGTCACTCCGCAAGATTTCTGTAGCGAAGATCTTGTATTTGATATTTCACATATTTGTTGTGTAATAGTTGTGTTGGTTTGGTCCACCGTGCTACGGACTCGGTATCTAGCTTTGTACCTGATAAAGTGTAAGCAACGTTGTGAAGGCTTCTCCGCCAAGTGAAGGAGTTTGTTGACATAGTGCTTGAACTCTCGAGTAGGTGACTCGGGGAGTGGAGTAGGGCAAGGAAGGTGACCTTGTAGCCGAACCACTATAAATCGGTTGTGTCATTTCTATCCCTTAACTTTATTTATTTGCTTGCATTATCATTAGATCTACACGTTCTCAACATCCATACGATCTCACATAATATCGAATCTAAAGTTTTTGAAATCAACTTTAAATCGGCAAAACTATTCAACCCCCCCTTCTAGTTTTCCACATGTTGATCAAACACGCTCGCCACAGGGATGGCTTGAGCTTGGACCTCAACGCCACAGAGATGGTGTGGGTCTTGGGTTTTGAAGTGGTTACACGATCTCCAACTGTAAACGGGTAGGTTAATCTTTATTTTGATATTTCGTTATCATGTTTCTTGTCACGACTCAAAGTTTTGGTTCAGCAAAATTGTTGAAAACATTTCTTTAAGGTCGAAAATTATCAAAAAGCCATTTGATCAATGATGGTTAGAATTCGTGAATAAGGACCATGAGTCATTAAATTTTGTACGATACACGAATCAAATTGAGATCAATTTGTTTTTGTTGTCGTAGTAAATGAGATGAGTCTTGATTGTGTTTGGGTCATGAAATAGATTGATGATGAAATAGATTGCTGTTGTAGATAAACCATAGATATGAGTCATGTGTTGGCATTAGTTATAAGGTCATGTGGTCAAAAATTCATTCCATATAACTTATTCTTCATCTTATTTTCTGTCAAGTCAGTCAAGTCAAGTTGCTAACACTTTAAAAACAAGTCACTACATCAAATGGACATAAGTCAAGTCGCTAGGTTAAAGTTAAGTTGCTAGCACTCATGAGTCATGACAAGTCAGTATAATACTTAAAATCAACTCGCTACCTTGTTCAATAACAAGTAGCTAGGTCATTTTTGAGTCAAGTCGCTAGTCAATTAAAGCACACAAGTCGCTAACTTGTTCAATAACAAGTCGCTATGTCACAATCACACAACTCGCTACCAAAGTCGCTAAAAATGAGGTACAATGAACCTGGACAACATAAACAGCCAACTCGCTAACTAGAACTTGTACAAGTCGCTAGTAAGATGTTTGAGTTTTTTCCGGCGAGTTTTCCGACAGTATTTCCGACCATATTCATAACGAACCCAGAAAAACTGCATTAAAGATGATATTTTATTGACTGTTTTGAGCATGTTTGACTGCAATATGACCATTTTTGACAAAACAGATATGACCACTAGACCACATGGATATGATATCAAAGAAAATAACGAATGATATGTAAATGTTTTGACCAACATATTATTTTGATATGTAACCACTGTTGAACCAAGACAAACCAACATAAATCACTAACCACTGTTGAACCAGAAAAATAACGAATGATATGGTGATAAAGCAGTTTCAACACCAACACAAACCAACATAAATCAATAATACAAATGACCATGGCACGAAACCATACAAATCAACACACCACAATAAACCTGACTCTGATACCAATTGTTAAGATCATTATATTATTGTGTTGATGATTCGGGTGGTCTTGGATGATCAAAATACATGTTTGCCATTTTAGAGAGAGAAAGTAGAGAGAGGGAGATTTCTTGGTAGAGACTTGGTTCACAAATTGTAAGGTTAGATTATGAGAAAAGCTCCACCCCTTCCATGGATGGAAGGGGTATTTATAGTTACAAGAAATCCTCCTAACGGCCTGTGGATCAGGCATACAGTGGGTAAAGACCCGTCCTTCCTCCACGGTGTTACACTAAGCTATACTACGCTACAAACTAATAAATAAACTACTAAATAATGTAACTAACGACAAGTCTACGAGCTAACTTATGCTAGACAATATTTGGGGTGACCGACTCTTCACTATGGAATTTTCTAATTCCTAATAGCGTAGTACATCTCTCACTAGCATTCTTATTCCCCTATAGAACGATATCAATACCTGAGGCTTACCCAATACTACACTACAACGATTAGGTTCACTGCCTATGGTGTTGAAAAACTTGCTCGACGAAAAGGAAGTTCCTTTGAACCCCGACGCGTTATCACGCGCATCAATGAATGCGTGATATGCTTAACATCAACTGCAACATTTGTACATGATCGTAAGGCTATAGTATTTTTAAGCTTTATTTTCAGCTCCAAGATGATGCCGCAGTAAATGAAGTCAAATGGTAGCCCAAAAACTGGTTTAGGAGTGGCTTTTCAACGAGTTCGAACACTTGCAAAAGCTTGAATATTTAAAAATTTAGACTCAATCATCCACTGATGAAACTTCACATGGAAGAAGAAGATGAAGAAGAATAAAAGGAGATCGCGGATACAGTCATGCACACTATTTAAAGGGGTTGTTTGGACATTATAGTTTGATGGAACATATCTGACACTCTCATAATGTCATAGTTCCTTTGTATTTCTAAAAGTGAATATTTGAATAATAAAACTTATAACTTCACACTCTTATTATAATATTAGTTTCAAACATAGTTATTATATAACTATTAAGTTATAATACTAGTTTCAAATATAGTTGTAATATAATAATTAGTTCCACATTTAGTGTGGGCCCGTGCGTCCACAGGCTTTAAAACTATACTATTCACAAATTTTACAAAATTATCTACGAATATTGATAATTTACCCAAAAAAAAAAGAAAAAGAAATTAAAATTATTTGTTTCTAAATAAAAAAAAATAGATTATTAAAAAATTTAAAAAAAAATCGCGCATGCATGAGCATTATAACTACAGTAAAACCTCTATAAATTAATACTCGATAAATTAATAACCTCGATAAAATTAATAATTTGTCCGGTCCCAACTTGAGACCAATACAAATTTGGACCCTAATCGATAAAATAATAAAATAATATTTTTTTTGAAACCCATAAAAAAAATATATATATATAAATGTCATACGTAATTGGAACTTGTTCCAATGAAACTAACTTTTTACTTATTCAAAAATAATGAACTTGACAAAGTCAATTATTTGTAAATGTGAATTCATAAAATGTTAATTAGATTTGTTTTTCTAAATTATTTTTCATCTCTAACTATTATACATTGTAACTACTATATTGGACATGGAAATTTAAAAATTATACGTAAAACTTCTTTAAATTAATAAATTATTAGTTTATCGATATAATAATATCTCGCTAAATTAATAAAGTCTCTAAGGTGGTGTTTGTTTTTAAAAACGCCTCTTAATAGCCTTTTAATCTAACTCGTTCAGACACGGTCAAACATTTTAATTATTAAGTGCGTTTGTTTTCTTCTTCTCATTCAGAGGCAGTTAGAGGCTCAAACCTCTTAACCAACAAGATGTGAGGGGAATGTCTTATCGTTTTTTTTTTTCATTCTTTATTATATATTTTCTCAAGTTTCCCTTTAATATCGAAAATACGTTTAAAGATAATTGCGCAGTTATTTTATTTTGCTCAATAAAATATGTTGAAAGATGATAATATGACGATGACGAAAATACTTAAACACAAAAGTCTTTCAAACAATAAAAATTTAAAACTAGTTTGTGATATCAAATTGTGGTATGCATATTTTGAGCAAGAACATCTTTGTTTTTCTTTGAAAATATTTTTAATTGTAAAATGAAAATGTTAAGAATGTTATAGACATGATTTTCTTTCACTCATCGTACATTAATAGATAGTGATAGTTTACAAAATGGTGAAAATGTTCAACGGAATTTAGCATATCAACAATATATGACTACTTTCACGATCAAATGGTGACCATGATATCCTTGAATGTTTTGTTTAAAACATATTTTAATTTCGTGTTGCTAACTTGTGCTAGTTTTATGACTCGATTGTTCTATTTAATGTTTATAAAACTTTGTGTATCGTAAGAATAAAACTAAATTATATTTGTATCATTCCGACATTAAAAAAACAATATTATTTTAGATTCAAATATTTACGTCTCAAATTCAGATTCAAATATGCGAATCAGTTCCAGATCGAAGTTCTTAATAAACAAACATACACCTAAATATATAGAGGTTTTAGCGTGTTCTTAAAAAATCCATTCTAAAACCAACTATAAACCAAACGGACGTCGGTAATCTCATTCCTGTGTCCCCAGCACTAGTCCCATCCTGCATCTCTGTCCCCAGCAGTCCGGCAACACACCACCGTCATCTTCACCTCTAGGTTCGTTAATCTTTCATTCCTATACAATATTTCTACCTAAACATTTGTTGACACCACCGCCTTCATTGCAGTAGATATTGACGGTATTCGTGAACTCATATTACAAACTTTATTCATAACAAATTCTTTCATTGTATCATTCATTGCTACACTTTATTATACGTATATAATATATATGATTGGGATCATTAGCTCACAAGATTGTTATTAGGAGATTGAACTTAGTAGGATCAAATGAGAAGAATGATTAAAATGAAAAGTAACCACAACCATACATTTTAAATGTGCGGCTACAATTACTTCTCACCCTTCTCATTTTAATTATTCTTCTCACGGGATCTCGTCCCTTAATAGCTATTTAAAAGAGAATCCAGAAAAATAATATTTCGGACATGTTTGGGGCGCAAGCTTTTGAGGAATTATTCTCCTACTTTATAAATTAGCTTTGTTTGGCCAACAAAGATTATGAGAGCTTTTAGATATATAATCTTTTATAAGCTCCAAAAATTAAATGCTACTGTGAGTAACTTATAAAAGAATAAGCTTCTTCTTCGGCTCCATCTCCGGTTTCACTTAGTTTTGCTAAACATATCCTTCAATATCTCGTAAAATCGAATGCTACTTCATGTAGCTTATAGAAATAAGCTCCATTTTTTTTGCTCCCACGTTCTAGCTTCATGAACTAGTTTTGCGAGACATACCCTATATAAAGCCTTAATTTTCTATCGCGTGTTCTAACTGTTCGGATTGGCAGGTGATGCTCACGTGGTATCGATCACTTAGTACACGCAATAGGAATATAATTATAGGGCATATGTGATATTTTTAAAATGTATATTTGATACATATTTTATGTGAATTATTGAACAAACACTTATATTCAGTAAGTGTTATATTCTTATCATCCAAAATATTGGTTTCAAAACATTTTCATATTACTTTTCTAACACTTATAAACAAACAGTCATCCAAAGAAGGGTAAAATAGTCATTTTTTTGTCTTTTGAATCATTCAGAACAAAAAGTAAACAGTCATTATGTATTTATAGCTTATTGCCGATAACTTTCTATATCCAAACATACATTTTTATCGAAATAGAACTTGATGAAGTAAACAGACAGGTAATATGGTCATTTTTACCCTACTTTGCTATTCCAAAGTACAGATCTCAGTATTAGAAGGTAGCCACTATGTGGAGACTGTTTTTGATGTAATTTAACCTAAATGTTTACTATGCAGGTAGAGAAACTTGAGTCTAAAGACATTAATCCAGAGATGATATGGAGCAGAAAACAACTATCAAGGTGTGTGAGCGAAAGGAGGAGTTTATGGTTATTGAGTTTGCTCACAGATTGTAACGGGATTACATACAGAAGTACACATCATGGAACACTCGTAAATGAGAGTATATTGTAGAGGTTACTAAAGTTAAGTCCATATGATCATCGACTTGGTCATTCTAAATTTAAAGATTCTGGTACATAATTTTTAGTCCACTCTGATGAAGAAATTAACAACCATCACTAATATAGAGATTCAAATAGATCCCGGCTAGATAGCCCAGTTTTAATAAAAAAAGGAGTTGTATACATGTTGCACGCTGGATTAATTTATTATAAAGTCTGTTCTGTACCCAAGAAACCAGGCTATATGTCATAAAGCCTGGGTATTATTTACTGAACTGGGAACTAATATCTTACATTTAGGTTGGGGTAATTTTAACCTTTTTGAATCTTGTCTTCATCATTTTAAACAACACGAAATCTCATGCATGCACTTTTTACCCTACCACTGCTGCACCAATGTTTGCCGTCACTACACAATAGCTGCCAGTCCGTCACCGTACGCTCCCTTGTTATCGATTTTTCCTAATGGTGAGTCATCTCCTCTCCTAATTATCGGCTTTTGTAGGTGTGTAAGTTGAATTTTTGATCATTTTGCGTTAGTTTGGTACTAAATGTAGTTTGAGGTATTTGTATGTTGTGGGTGTGTGTGTGGATGTATGTATCTGTGTAAAATGTTAGTGTTCAGGAATGTTATGGATTTTTTGTAAGTAAGGAATTTTTATGGAGGGTATGGATACTTGGTGCTCCATGGTATTTTGGATTTGGGAGTTAGGATACTGCATTGGGTTTTTCTCCAGTCCATCGTCTTAGAAACTCATCACTGGTTTTGGTGGAAGGTAATCTCCTTTCATGTTTTCATTAAGCCACTGATTAAAAATATATTATGTTCTTTTAGATACTTTGTGGTTCCTTATTAAATACATGTGATGTTATATTTCGCTAGATAGTTTTAAAATTTAACCAAATGAACAAATATTGAATATATTGATTTGTTTGACTGTGCTCTCGGATGCCAAGTTTCATTTTTCTGGCATAATTTGTATATGCTTCGAGGTCTCATGGAACTTTAACTTGGACATTTTGCCGAACTTCATCACTTGTATATAACCCAACAACATTTGGTGTTCCATCGTCATACATATTGGGGAGTTCAACTTCTGATGGTTAAGATTTCCATTATTGCTTTTAAAAATCATGGCTTTTTAAGTTTCTAATGTATAATGATTTTGAGTTTACTTATCCATTGTGGTTCGCTAAAATTACTGAAGAGGACCTGCAGGCTTAACAGATATAGAGACAAAAGTGTACATCTTTTTTTTTTTTTTTTTTTTTTTTTTCATAGTGAAATAAGCTTCAGAATGAACAACTTACAGCGTAATCACTACGGGCCTTCTACATAGATTTTTGATCGACCCATTGGTATTAGATGATTAGATAATTCTTTGCACAAACTTTGTTATTTATGCTAATTGAGTTTGGCAGAATATATGCACTTAGTTGCAGAACGCTCTTAATTCAGTTTGGTAGAATATGGGCCTTAAAAACCCAATGTCGTAGGTTCAAATCCTACAGAGCGTGTTGATATAATTATTTTTATGTTCATTTTTACTAGTAAAACCTGCATAACAGACAATTATTGTTAAATAGCTCCTTATTGTATTTTAGATTGGATAAAGAAAGGACGCATTTTGACAATCTCTTATAAGCTTTAACTCAGGTGGATCTGGCATAATACGTGAGCATTAAAGTCGATCAACTTGTATTTCTACTTGTAGCTCCTCAGCAAGAAGCTTTAATGCTACATGATAAGGTATGCCTCAGATATATTCTGTCTAATCCATGTTTGTTAATCATGTCATACAGCCTTAACACGATTTCGTTCATCTTTGTATGTTTTTTCTCAAGAAAACTGAAATTTCAATTCTTTATTAAGATCGTAGCATATAGTCAAACTCAAATCAATGTATTTTTATATAAGTAAATTCTGCTTCTCATATCTTTGCGGCTGGAATATAAAGTGGTCAGACCAGGTCATTTTTCTCCTCAAAATTTTAATTTTAGGCTGGATGGTGTTTTATCCTGTCTCTGTTGCCCTATTCTACAGTAGTGCTTTGGCTCTCCACCAAGTCCCTTCCTGTTTGCTGACCGCCTTAACATTGGTTCTTGTCAGTGCAACATAGACTCTCTTACTTCAATTTGTCGGTATCATATATTGCCAGATAATCGGAAAAATTGTTAAGATCATTATCAGATTAAAACGAATATAATGTACCATAATCCTTTATAAATGACTGCTGGATGATAAGTTAGACATGTTATAGTCTTCTCCGATGGAACATTCTCTTTTAGAACTATCCCATGATGTGTACTTGTGCATGGAATACACCAGTAAATATGCCAACAGAGTTAATAATTGTAAATTAAATTCAGACAAACACCTTTAAGAGCTGTTTTTTTCAATGGCCACCAGAAAAGAGCCATTCGGGGTTCTCTGTAACGGTGTAGCGGTATACAATCAACTGTGCACATGGAGAAAGGCTATATTTTGTGTCGCTACATACGTCTACATTGCTCTTACATGGCCTTCTATGTATGCAGCAACCAGGTCTTCCTCTTATGACTTCAACGCTTAAAGTTCTTGCATCATCTTGTATTGTATTTCTTGTAATGCTCTATCCTTGTCTTGTATATCTTGGAGCCTAGCTTCTTGCTAGTGGCTTTGTTTTCTAAAATTACCTTAGAAAAAATAAATATTCTTGCATCACTTTAGCTACCTTAACTCTTGACTCTCCAAAAATCTGACAATAAGAGTGGAAGTACCATCGCCAGTGTAGTTTCAATGAAAATTTTCATACTCGAAAGATTAAAAGTAGATCCAAATTGAACGTCATCATACGAGTTGCTTGTAGATATACATTAAGACCCCCGGACGATTGCTATTGTTTAAGTAAACTCTCATAGTGAAGGGCACTTTGTTCACAACTTTTAAGCAGAAAGTGGAATAAGTTATATCTTTCGAACTTTCCCTATTAACTTATTAAATTGGTAATTTGATCAAACATTATGAATTTACCATAATGCCCCCTTTGTAAGATGAGTAAATTTTAATCGGCTTTTTTTTTCTTCTATAAAATGCATTTAAGAGGAGGGTTTGAGGGCCAGAACCCTAATTTTGTGAGATAGCGGCGGACTCAAATAGCGAAAGGCATAGGTGAGTAGCGAATGCTCTCTTTTTATATCTGTTGATCGATCTATTAACCTTGTGTTTTTTATTCATTAATGAATGTTCGCTCAAATCTTCCTCTAAGATTGGGCCAGTTTTTTAGATGCAGATCGTCTAAATCCTTTTATAATTATAAATGTAGTAGATCTGATGAAAATCAGTAGATGCAGGTAGGTTTTTCGTTGTCCCCTTTTCGGATGGTGTGAGTGGGTGCCATTTATGCTTTCTTGGTCTTTATGAATGCCGATCTATTTAGTAATGACAAATTTTGAATCAGCCAGCAATCCTTAAGGTGTATTAACCTTTTTTTGGTCTTCAAAATACATAGTTTCCTCTCTTGAAAATGTGATATATGGTATGTGCTATGAATGCTATCAGGTTCGAGGGGTAACTGATTTGTGTGTGTTTGCTTTATTAAACAGGTTTTATGAGTTTCTTTGTATGATATTGTTTCAGCTCAAGTTATTCTCAGTTTCAGATTGTTTAATTGGTAATGTAGAAATCTCAATTAATTTGTTTTTGCTACACTGGAGACTTGATTAGTAGTTACATTTATGGAAAGCATAGATCATTTCCTCAATTATCAGCTTTACTATTTATAGTTCATTTGCATGTCTTGTTACAACTACTGACACCCTGTTTTTAAAGATAAAGTGTACCAAAGTCAGAAACGAGAGCCATGGAAAACCCTGAAGAGAGTGCCGTCAATGAGGGAACTTTTCCTGAAGGAAGGTTAATTAGATCAAGTCTGCCTTATAATGCAGTAGGCAACCTTTTAGAGGTACGCATGCTCATTGACATAATGAACAATGTTAACCATTATCCTGAGACTTTATTGATGAATTTAGCACTTTCTTGTACCCAGGTGCATGAATTTTTTTGCCATTTCAAAGATGTTCTTAAATTGGAAAAGCCATTATCCATTGAAGATCTCGAAAAAGAGCTTGCCTGTACAGAGCCATATGGTGACGAATTGCCAATCCTGGGTACAACTGAAATAAATTTGACTGGACTTATGAGCGATACATGCACTAGTGTGCTCATTGCTCGGCTTCCTCAGCTTTTTAGTAAGCTCTTGGTCAATATAGGATCAGCGACTCAAGTAGAGCTATATATGCTTCCAATTAATCAGCTGACTTGGCCTGAAGTGGTTAGAAGATATATAATGACTTATTTGCTAGTGGAAAGAAAAATGTATTCTCAGCATAAGAAAATCCACAATAAAGCCAAGATAATTCGCTGTTGGCTAGGTGATGGTGGTATTTTTTGTGACTCACCCACCGGCGTTTCTGGAGTTGAGTTAGATGCAAAGGTGGGATTAAATTAAATTTGGTTGCTGTTCAGATAAATTTAGTTACCACAATGATCATTTTTTTTTTCAGAGTGAATTTTAATGTTTGATTTTGCTTATCTCAGTTGCTAGGATGTGCTGTACATAAGATATTTGGCAAACCACATAAAGAAAGGAATGCTTTATCTATGGGTATAGAAGATGGAACTGTTCAAGAGTGGGTCACAGCCCTTAAACCCGTTTATTTTCTTCCAACAAATGTTGGATCCCGCATTCGGTTTTGTGTTCATGAGGCTTTGAAAAAAGATCCACCTGAATGGGCAAAGAAGGAACTGGAAAATTCCATTTCCAAAGATGTCTACAAAGGCAATGCGTCTGGACCGACTAAGGTGAAGTTTCACTATACTGTTCTGCCTTCTTATTTAGGTGAACAGAGGGAGTAGGTATCCTTGAATAATCTGTTTCTTTGCTGCTTTCTACATGTACTTCCATGTATGTTATCCTTATGTTTTAGTTCTCACATTCTAATGCATGATAAGCTTGTCGTATGGCTTGTGTACGGATTTGTTTTGTCAAGTTTTATTGCAAAAAGCTACATGATTGTTTATTCAATGTCTAGCCTTCTTCTTTCTGAGTCTAGGATTTCTATTTCACACACAACTCACAAACAATACGGGAATTTTCAAAACCCAAGATGAGTTTTTCAACTTATAGTCTTCTTATTTTTTTAAAAGAAAACCTACTTTCACAATGTTTTCTAAAAAGATGATACCTTCCCGTATCAATTTCACAAAAGCAATTTCTCATGTCTAGGACAAATCGCTTTTTCATTGTTAATACAAAGTAAAAACGCGTTTTCATTGCATCTCATGTCTTTTGAATGCTAAAGGGGACACATAACTAATATGTGTTTTCGGGTACATTCGTTTAAGCAACAATGAATTAGGAGCATTGATAACACAAAATTACGTACTCATGTACTAAATATGTGTTTTCGGGTTATCTCAATAGGATGGTTTTATACTTCTAGTTTATTTTTTTTTACTTCTTTTTAGGAGTGATGATAAGGAACTCCAAATAGTAGTTTATATAGGCACACTAGGCAAAAATATTTCCAAAAGAAAAATTTTGTGCTGCCTGAATCACCAGACCCACGGATCCCAGCCTTTATGCTGGACGGATCCCTCAAGGGAAGGATCCGTGGGATCCGTGTAGCAAAGCTTTTCAACTTCTATTTTTTTCACTTTGGATGAAAAATCCACATTTGTTTCATTTTTGGAGTATGCTCTTTAATGCTTGTGTTCTCATGATCACATGCCTTGAATTCATATCTAATCATTAGAATTTAATCCACATTTTGGGTCAAGAATTCATTACAATGCTTTGTTTTTCTATATATAACTCCCAAAATGCTTGCATACTCCATCTCCTTCTCACAAACACACTTCATCATGTCAACCAAAAACCCTTTAGGAGAATTATCTAGTACAAACAATCATGATATCCAAACCTTTGTACTTCCACCATCCAAAATACCACAATCAAATGCTAGGATATCCGCACTGATTAGTATCCGATCTTGTTGTTTAGCAAAACCAACCTCAAATGGTTCATCCTCAACAAATAACTCACCACAAGATGCTTCCATTATAGCACCACCCTCATCACCAACAAGTACACCAACTTCATCACCACCTAACATAACTCTTTTGGAACTCCTTAAGACTCCAACAAGATCTAACCAACCTAAAGAAAAATAATTAGTCTTTTCAACACCCCACACATCTCCAAATACTATATTTCAAGATCTTGAAACATCACCACCATTAGCTCCATCACATTACAAGAACATCTAGGTTCTTTTCCACCACCATTTACAAACATTCTGGATATTGATCCACATTTTCCTATTTTTCCACCACAACTTCCGCATAACTCAAATCAAAACAACCCGAAAAACTTCCGCACTCTTTACCCACATCATTTACATTGTGAACATTGCCAATCCACTAGGGAAATTGCAATAGAAGTTAGGGAAGAAATGCGTTTCATACTCAACCTCATCCTTGATCGCATCAATACCATTACTCATCAAAACCTCCATCCATAACCTTATGCAAGCATGGAAGGAATCACTACTACTATTTTTAACTTTTAAGTATTATTTTTCTTTTGAAGTCATTTTCAAGAACAAGTCCTGTTCTTATTTTTACATGCTTGTAAGTGGCTTACATACCACTACAATTTGTTGTTTTATTACAAGGCCTTGTTTACATACCTTGGCTCCCAATCTTGATTCTCAGCAACCACAAGATTATATAAGCATGTTACTAACCTTTATTTTTGTAGGTTTTTTATTTTTCTTCACTTGATGCCCCAAACAAGGGGGAGCTACCGTCAAGGGGGAGTTAGAAGTTTGTTTATTTCTTCCAAGGGTTAACTTTTGTTTTGACAAAAAGGGGGAGAAGAAGTAAAACTTAGGGCTTTCAAAACTTACATCTATTCTTAAGTTTTACTCATCATAACATTATGTTTTGTCATCAACAAAAGGGGGATATTGTTAATACAAATAAACCGTAAAAACGTTTATTAATATTTTGCGATCTCTTTGTGTTTTGTTGATAACAAATGTAATGTTATCTTAAGTATAATTATAAGGATACATGTTATTTTTGTAAAGCATTTACATATAGCCATTTAAATACAAAATGTAATAATTAAGCATTTGTTGTAATAGTTTATTAGGATGGGTAAAACCATAACCCATGGACCATAACCCATGGATCTTAACCCATACCAAAGAAAACTTGATACAATGTATACTTAGATACATTGAATCTAAAGAAAACCCATGGACCAACCCATAACCCATGACCCATAACCAAAAACCCATGGGCAAAGAGGAGCGTACCACGGATCCCTAGGATTACACTAGACGGATCCCAAGTGGAAGGGATCCGTGGGATCCGTGGAACAGAAGAGAAATTTGCCTATAAATAGAGAGCCATTTCTTCATTCTAACTCACCCCTCTTCTTAGTAAATCTCTCATACACTCTCTCTCTTTTCTAACATATAGATCACTTGATCTAGAGAGTTGTTCTTCTTTCTTTCTATTTGTGATTCTCATATAGGTCCTTCTCTAAGGCGAGATCACGAGCATTCTACAAGTCATCCAAGCAAGGGGTCCTTGATTGATTTGTCACTCCGAAGATTTGTAGCGAAGATCTTGTAATTGATATTTCACATATTTGTTGTGTAATAGTTGTGTTGGTTTGGTCCACCGTGCTACGGACTCGGTATCTAGCTTTGTACCGGAAAAGTGTAAGCAACGTTGTGAAGGCTTCTCCGCCAAGTGAAGGAGTTTGTTGACATAGTGCTTGAACTCGCGAGTAGGTGACTCGGGGAGTGGAGTAGGGCAAGGAAGGTGACCTTGTAGCCGAACCACTATAAATCGGTTGTGTCATTTCTATCCCTTAACTTTATTTATTTGCTTGCATTATCATTAGATCTACACGTTCTCAACATCCATACGATCTCACATAATATCGAATCTAAAGTTTTTGAAATCAACTTTAAATCGGCAAAACTATTCAACCCCCCCTTCTAGTTTTCCACATGTTGATCAAACACGCTCGCCACAGGATGGCTTGAGCATAGACCTCAACGCCATAGAGATGGTGTGGGTCTTGGGTTTTGAAGTGGCTACACGATCTCCAACTGTAAACGGGTAGGTTAATCTTTGTTTTGATATTTTGTTATCATGTTTCTTGTCACGACTCAAAGTTTTGGTTCAACAAAATTGTTGAAAACATTTCTTTAAGGTCGTAAATTATCAAAAAACCCTTTGATCAATGATGGTTAGAATTCGTGTATAAGGACCATGAGTCATTAAATTTTGTATGATACAGCGAATCAAGAGATCAATTTGTTTTTGTTGTCGTAGTAAATGAGATGAGTCTTGATTGTGTTTGGGTCATGTATAGATTGATGATGAAATAGATTCTTGTTGTAGATAAAGTAGATATGAGTCATGTGTTGGCATTAGTAATGAGGTCATGTGGTCAAAAATTCATTCCATATATCTTCTTCTTCATCTTATTTTCTGTCAAGTCAGTCAAGTCAAGTTGCTAACACTTTAAAAACAAGTCACTACATCAAATGGACATGAGTTAAGTCGCTAGGTTAAAGTTAAGTCGCTAGCACTCATGAGTCATGACAAGTCAGTATAATACTTAAAATCAACTCGCTACCTTGTTCAATAACAAGTAGCTAGGTCATTTTGGAGTCAAGTCGCTAGTCAATTAAAGCACACAAGTCGCTAACTTGTTCAATAACAAGTCACTATGTCACAGTCACACAACTCGCTACCAAAGTCGCTAAAAATGAGGTACAATGAACCTGGACAACATAAACAGCCAACTCGCTAACTAGAACTTGTACAAGTCGCTAGTAAGATGTTTGAGTTTTTTCCGGCGAGTTTTCCTACAGTACTTCCGACCATATTCATAACGAACCCAGAAAAACTGCATTAAAGATGATATTTTATTGACTGTTTTGAGCATGTTTGACTGCAATATGACCATTTTTGACAAAACAGATATGACCACTAGACCACATGGATATGATATCAAAGAAAATAACGAATGATATGTAAATGTTTTGACCAACATATTATTTTGATATGTAACCACTGTTGAACCAAGACAAACCAACATAAATCACTAACCACTGTTGAACCAGAAAAATAACGAATGATATGGTGATAAAGCAGTTTCAACACCAACACAAACCAACATAAATCAATAATACAAATGACCATGGCACGAAACCATACAAATCAACACACCACAATAAACCTGACTCTGATACCAATTGTTAAGATCATTATATTATTGTGTTGATGATTCGGGTGGTCTTGGATGATCAAAATACATGTTTGCCATTTTAGAGAGAGAAAGTAGAGAGAGGGAGATTTCTTGGTAGAGACTTGGTTCACAAATTGTAAGGTTAGATTATGAGAAAAGCTCCACCCCTTCCATGGATGGAAGGGGTATTTATAGTTACAAGAAATCCTCCTAACGGCCTGTGGATCAGGCATACAGTGGGTAAAGACCCGTCCTTCCTCCACGGTGTTACACTAAGCTATACTACGCTACAAACTAATAAATAAACTACTAAATAATGTAACTAACGACAAGTCTACGAGCTAACTTATGCTAGACAATATTTGGGGTGACCGACTCTTCACTATGGAATTTTCTAATTCCTAATAGCGTAGTACATCTCTCACTAGCATTCTTATTCCCCTATAGAACGATATCAATACCTGAGGCTTACCCAATACTACACTACAACGATTAGGTTCACTGCCTATGGTGTTGAAAAACTTGCTCGACGAAAAGGAAGTTCCTTTGAACCCCGAACGCGTTATACGCGCATCAATGAATGCGTGATATGCTTAACATCAACTGCAACATTTGTACATGATCGTAAGGCTATAGTATTTTTAAGCTTTATTTTCAGCTCCAAGATGATGCCGCAGTAAATGAAGTCAAATGGTAGCCCAAAAACTGGTTTAGGAGTGGCTTTTCAACGAGTTCGAACACTTGCAAAAGCTTGAATATTTAAAAATTTAGACTCAATCATCCACTGATGAAACTTCACATGGAAGAAGAAGATGAAGAAGAATAAAAGGAGATCGCGGATACAGTCATGCACACTATTTAAAGGGGTTGTTTGGACATTATAGTTTGATGGAACATATCTGACACTCTCATAATGTCATAGTTCCTTTGTATTTCTAAAAGTGAATATTTGAATAATAAAACTTATAACTTCACACTCTTATTATAATATTAGTTTCAAACATAGTTATTATATAACTATTAAGTTATAATACTAGTTTCAAATATAGTTGTAATATAATAATTAGTTCCACATTTAGTGTAGGCCCGTGCGTCCACAGGCTTTAAAACTATACTATTCACAAATTTTACAAAATTATCTACGAATATTGATAATTTACCAAAAAAAAAAAGTAAAAGAAATTAAAATTATTTGTTTCTAAATAAAAAAAATAGATTATTAAAAAATTTAAAAAAAAATCGCGCATGCATGAGCATTATAACTACAGTAAAACCTCTATAAATTAATACTCGATAAATTAATAACCTCGATAAAATTAATAATTTGTCCGGTCCCAACTTGAGACCAATACAAATTTGGACCCTAATCGATAAAATAATAAAATAATATTTTTTTTGAAACCCATAAAAAAAATATATATATATAAATGTCATACGTAATTGGAACTTGTTCCAATGAAACTAACTTTTTACTTATTCAAAAATAATGAACTTGACAAAGTCAATTATTTGTAAATGTGAATTCATAAAATGTTAATTAGATTTGTTTTTCTAAATTATTTTTCATCTCTAACTATTATACATTGTAACTACTATATTGGACATGGAAATTTAAAAATTATACGTAAAACTTCTTTAAATTAATAAATTATTAGTTTATCGATATAATAATATCTCGCTAAATTAATAAAGTCTCTAAGGTGGTGTTTGTTTTTAAAAAACTGCCTCTTAATAGCCTTTTAATCTAACTCGTTCAGACACGGTCAAACATTTTAATTATTAAGTGCGTTTGTTTTCTTCTTCTCATTCAGAGGCAGTTAGAGGCTCAAACCTCTTAACCAACAAGATGTGAAGGGAATGTCTTATCGTTTTTTTTTTCATTCTTTATTATATATTTTCTCAAGTTTCCCTTTAATATCGAAAATACGTTTAAAGATAATTGCGCAGTTATTTTATTTTGCTCAATAAAATATGTTGAAAGATGATAATATGACGATGACGAAAATACTTAAACACAAAAGTCTTTCAAACAATAAAAATTTAAAACTAGTTTGTGATATCAAATTGTGGTATGCATATTTTGAGCAAGAACATCTTTGTTTTTCTTTGAAAATATTTTTAATTGTAAAATGAAAATGTTAAGAATGTTATAGACATGATTTTCTTTCACTCATCGTACATTAATAGATAGTGATAGTTTACAAAATGGTGAAAATGTTCAACGGAATTTAGCATATCAACAATATATGACTACTTTACGAGATCAAATGGTGACACAATATCCTTGAATGTTTTGTTTAAAACATATTTTAATTTCGTGTTGCTAACTTGTGCTAGTTTTATGACTCAGTTGTTCTATTTAATGTTTATAAAACTTTGTGTATCGTAAGAATAAAACTAAATTATATTTGTATCATTCCGACATTAAAAAAAAAAAAAAAACAATATTATTTTAGATTCAAATATTTACGTCTCAAATTCAGATTCAAATATGCGAATCAGATTCAGATCGAGAAGCTCTTAATAAACAAACATACACCTAAATATATAGAGGTTTTAGCGTGTTCTTAAAAAATCCATTCTAAAACCAACTATAAACCAAACGGACGTCGGTAATCTCATTCCTGTGTCCCCAGCACTAGTCCCATCCTGCATCTCTGTCCCCAGCAGTCCGGCAACACACCACCGTCATCTTCACCTCTAGGTTCGTTAATCTTTCATTCCTATACAATATTTCTACCTAAACATTTGTTGACACCACCGCCTTCATTGCAGTAGATATTGACGGTATTCGTGAACTCATATTACAAACTTTATTCATAACAAATTCTTTCATTGTATCATTCATTGCTACACTTTATTATACGTATATAATATATATGATTGGGATCATTAGCTCACAAGATTGTTATTAGGAGATTGAACTTAGTAGGATCAAATGAGAAGAATGATTAAAATGAAAAGTAACCACAACCATACATTTTAAATGTGCGGCTACAATTACTTCTCACCCTTCTCATTTTAATTATTCTTCTCACGGGATCTCGTCCCTTAATAGCTATTTAAAAGAGAATCCAGAAAAATAATATTTCGGACATGTTTGGGGCGCAAGCTTTTGAGGAATTATTCTCCTACTTTATAAATTAGCTTTGTTTGGCCAACAAAGATTATGAGAGCTTTTAGATATATAATCTTTTATAAGCTCCAAAAATTAAATGCTACTGTGAGTAACTTATAAAAGAATAAGCTTCTTCTTCGGCTCCATCTCCGGTTTCACTTAGTTTTGCTAAACATATCCTTCAATATCTCGTAAAATCGAATGCTACTTCATGTAGCTTATAGAAATAAGCTCCATTTTTTTTGCTCCCACGTTCTAGCTTCATGAACTAGTTTTGCGAGACATACCCTATATAAAGCCTTAATTTTCTATCGCGTGTTCTAACTGTTCGGATTGGCAGGTGATGCTCACGTGGTATCGATCACTTAGTACACGCAATAGGAATATAATTATAGGGCATATGTGATATTTTTAAAATGTATATTTGATACATATTTTATGTGAATTATTGAACAAACACTTATATTCAGTAAGTGTTATATTCTTATCATCCAAAATATTGGTTTCAAAACATTTTCATATTACTTTTCTAACACTTATAAACAAACAGTCATCCAAAGAAGGGTAAAATAGTCATTTTTTGGTCTTTTGAATCATTCAGAACAAAAAGTAAACAGTCATTATGTATTTATAGCTTATTGCCGATAACTTTCTATATCCAAACATACATTTTTATCGAAATAGAACTTGATGAAGTAAACAGACAGGTAATATGGTCATTTTTACCCTACTTTGCTATTCCAAAGTACAGATCTCAGTATTAGAAGGTAGCCACTATGTGGAGACTGTTTTTGATGTAATTTAACCTAAATGTTTACTATGCAGGTAGAGAAACTTGAGTCTAAAGACATTAATCCAGAGATGATATGGAGCAGAAAACAACTATCAAGGTGTGTGAGCGAAAGGAGGAGTTTATGGTTATTGAGTTTGCTCACAGATTGTAACGGGATTACATACAGAAGTACACATCATGGAACACTCGTAAATGAGAGTATATTGTAGAGGTTACTAAAGTTAAGTCCATATGATCATCGACTTGGTCATTCTAAATTTAAAGATTCTGGTACATAATTTTTAGTCCACTCTGATGAAGAAATTAACAACCATCACTAATATAGAGATTCAAATAGATCCCGGCTAGATAGCCCAGTTTTAATAAAAAAAGGAGTTGTATACATGTTGCACGCTGGATTAATTTATTATAAAGTCTGTTCTGTACCCAAGAAACCAGGCTATATGTCATAAAGCCTGGGTATTATTTACTGAACTGGGAACTAATATCTTACATTTAGGTTGGGGTAATTTTAACCTTTTTGAATCTTGTCTTCATCATTTTAAACAACACGAAATCTCATGCATGCACTTTTTACCCTACCACTGCTGCACCAATGTTTGCCGTCACTACACAATAGCTGCCAGTCCGTCACCGTACGCTCCCTTGTTATCGATTTTTCCTAATGGTGAGTCATCTCCTCTCCTAATTATCGGCTTTTGTAGGTGTGTAAGTTGAATTTTTGATCATTTTGCGTTAGTTTGGTACTAAATGTAGTTTGAGGTATTTGTATGTTGTGGGTGTGTGTGTGGATGTATGTATCTGTGTAAAATGTTAGTGTTCAGGAATGTTATGGATTTTTTGTAAGTAAGGAATTTTTATGGAGGGTATGGATACTTGGTGCTCCATGGTATTTTGGATTTGGGAGTTAGGATACTGCATTGGGTTTTTCTCCAGTCCATCGTCTTAGAAACTCATCACTGGTTTTGGTGGAAGGTAATCTCCTTTCATGTTTTCATTAAGCCACTGATTAAAAATATATTATGTTCTTTTAGATACTTTGTGGTTCCTTATTAAATACATGTGATGTTATATTTCGCTAGATAGTTTTAAAATTTAACCAAATGAACAAATATTGAATATATTGATTTGTTTGACTGTGCTCTCGGATGCCAAGTTTCATTTTTCTGGCATAATTTGTATATGCTTCGAGGTCTCATGGAACTTTAACTTGGACATTTTGCCGAACTTCATCACTTGTATATAACCCAACAACATTTGGTGTTCCATCGTCATACATATTGGGGAGTTCAACTTCTGATGGTTAAGATTTCCATTATTGCTTTTAAAAATCATGGCTTTTTAAGTTTCTAATGTATAATGATTTTGAGTTTACTTATCCATTGTGGTTCGCTAAAATTACTGAAGAGGACCTGCAGGCTTAACAGATATAGAGACAAAAGTGTACATCTTTTTTTTTTTTTTTTTTTTTTCATAGTGAAATAAGCTTCAGAATGAACAACTTACAGCGTAATCACTACGGGCCTTCTACATAGATTTTTGATCGACCCATTGGTATTAGATGATTAGATAATTCTTTGCACAAACTTTGTTATTTATGCTAATTGAGTTTGGCAGAATATATGCACTTAGTTGCAGAACGCTCTTAATTCAGTTTGGTAGAATATGGGCCTTAAAAACCCAATGTCGTAGGTTCAAATCCCACAGAGCGTGTTGATATAATTATTTTTATGTTCATTTTTACTAGTAAAACCTGCATAACAGACAATTATTGTTAAATAGCTCCTTATTGTATTTTAGATTGGATAAAGAAAGGACGCATTTTGACAATCTCTTATAAGCTTTAACTCAGGTGGATCTGGCATAATACGTGAGCATTAAAGTCGATCAACTTGTATTTCTACTTGTAGCTCCTCAGCAAGAAGCTTTAATGCTACATGATAAGGTATGCCTCAGATATATTCTGTCTAATCCATGTTTGTTAATCATGTCATACAGCCTTAACACGATTTCGTTCATCTTTGTATGTTTTTTCTCAAGAAAACTGAAATTTCAATTCTTTATTAAGATCGTAGCATATAGTCAAACTCAAATCAATGTATTTTTATATAAGTAAATTCTGCTTCTCATATCTTTGCGGCTGGAATATAAAGTGGTCAGACCAGGTCATTTTTCTCCTCAAAATTTTAATTTTAGGCTGGATGGTGTTTTATCCTGTCTCTGTTGCCCTATTCTACAGTAGTGCTTTGGCTCTCCACCAAGTCCCTTCCTGTTTGCTGACCGCCTTAACATTGGTTCTTGTCAGTGCAACATAGACTCTCTTACTTCAATTTGTCGGTATCATATATTGCCAGATAATCGGAAAAATTGTTAAGATCATTATCAGATTAAAACGAATATAATGTACCATAATCCTTTATAAATGACTGCTGGATGATAAGTTAGACATGTTATAGTCTTCTCCGATGGAACATTCTCTTTTAGAACTATCCCATGATGTGTACTTGTGCATGGAATACACCAGTAAATATGCCAACAGAGTTAATAATTGTAAATTAAATTCAGACAAACACCTTTAAGAGCTGTTTTTTTCAATGGCCACCAGAAAAGAGCCATTCGGGGTTCTCTGTAACGGTGTAGCGGTATACAATCAACTGTGCACATGGAGAAAGGCTATATTTTGTGTCGCTACATACGTCTACATTGCTCTTACATGGCCTTCTATGTATGCAGCAACCAGGTCTTCCTCTTATGACTTCAACGCTTAAAGTTCTTGCATCATCTTGTATTGTATTTCTTGTAATGCTCTATCCTTGTCTTGTATATCTTGGAGCCTAGCTTCTTGCTAGTGGCTTTGTTTTCTAAAATTACCTTAGAAAAAATAAATATTCTTGCATCACTTTAGCTACCTTAACTCTTGACTCTCCAAAAATCTGACAATAAGAGTGGAAGTACCATCGCCAGTGTAGTTTCAATGAAAATTTTCATACTCTAAAGATTAAAAGTAGATCCAAATTGAACGTCATCATACGAGTTGCTTGTAGATATACATTAAGACCCCCGGACGATTGCTATTGTTTAAGTAAACTCTCATAGTGAAGGGCACTTTGTTCACAACTTTTAAGCAGAAAGTGGAATAAGTTATATCTTTCGAACTTTCCCTATTAACTTATTAAATTGGTAATTTGATCAAACATTATGAATTTACCATAATGCCCCCTTTGTAAGATGAGTAAATTTTAATCGGCTTTTTTTTTCTTCTATAAAATGCATTTAAGAGGAGGGTTTGAGGGCCAGAACCCTAATTTTGTGAGATAGCGGCGGACTCAAATAGCGAAAGGCATAGGTGAGTAGCGAATGCTCTCTTTTTATATCTGTTGATCGATCTATTAACCTTGTGTTTTTTATTCATTAATGAATGTTCGCTCAAATCTTCCTCTAAGATTGGGCCAGTTTTTTAGATGCAGATCGTCTAAATCCTTTTATAATTATAAATGTAGTAGATCTGATGAAAATCAGTAGATGCAGGTAGGTTTTTCGTTGTCCCCTTTTCGGATGGTGTGAGTGGGTGCCATTTATGCTTTCTTGGTCTTTATGAATGCCGATCTATTTAGTAATGACAAATTTTGAATCAGCCAGCAATCCTTAAGGTGTATTAACCTTTTTTTGGTCTTCAAAATACATAGTTTCCTCTCTTGAAAATGTGATATATGGTATGTGCTATGAATGCTATCAGGTTCGAGGGGTAACTGATTTGTGTGTGTTTGCTTTATTAAACAGGTTTTATGAGTTTCTTTGTATGATATTGTTTCAGCTCAAGTTATTCTCAGTTTCAGATTGTTTAATTGGTAATGTAGAAATCTCAATTAATTTGTTTTTGCTACACTGGAGACTTGATTAGTAGTTACATTTATGGAAAGCATAGATCATTTCCTCAATTATCAGCTTTACTATTTATAGTTCATTTGCATGTCTTGTTACAACTACTGACACCCTGTTTTTAAAGATAAAGTGTACCAAAGTCAGAAACGAGAGCCATGGAAAACCCTGAAGAGAGTGCCGTCAATGAGGGAACTTTTCCTGAAGGAAGGTTAATTAGATCAAGTCTGCCTTATAATGCAGTAGGCAACCTTTTAGAGGTACGCATGCTCATTGACATAATGAACAATGTTAACCATTATCCTGAGACTTTATTGATGAATTTAGCACTTTCTTGTACCCAGGTGCATGAATTTTTTTGCCATTTCAAAGATGTTCTTAAATTGGAAAAGCCATTATCCATTGAAGATCTCGAAAAAGAGCTTGCCTGTACAGAGCCATATGGTGACGAATTGCCAATCCTGGGTACAACTGAAATAAATTTGACTGGACTTATGAGCGATACATGCACTAGTGTGCTCATTGCTCGGCTTCCTCAGCTTTTTAGTAAGCTCTTGGTCAATATAGGATCAGCGACTCAAGTAGAGCTATATATGCTTCCAATTAATCAGCTGACTTGGCCTGAAGTGGTTAGAAGATATATAATGACTTATTTGCTAGTGGAAAGAAAAATGTATTCTCAGCATAAGAAAATCCACAATAAAGCCAAGATAATTCGCTGTTGGCTAGGTGATGGTGGTATTTTTTGTGACTCACCCACCGGCGTTTCTGGAGTTGAGTTAGATGCAAAGGTGGGATTAAATTAAATTTGGTTGCTGTTCAGATAAATTTAGTTACCACAATGATCATTTTTTTTTTCAGAGTGAATTTTAATGTTTGATTTTGCTTATCTCAGTTGCTAGGATGTGCTGTACATAAGATATTTGGCAAACCACATAAAGAAAGGAATGCTTTATCTATGGGTATAGAAGATGGAACTGTTCAAGAGTGGGTCACAGCCCTTAAACCCGTTTATTTTCTTCCAACAAATGTTGGATCCCGCATTCGGTTTTGTGTTCATGAGGCTTTGAAAAAAGATCCACCTGAATGGGCAAAGAAGGAACTGGAAAATTCCATTTCCAAAGATGTCTACAAAGGCAATGCGTCTGGACCGACTAAGGTGAAGTTTCACTATACTGTTCTGCCTTCTTATTTAGGTGAACAGAGGGAGTAGGTATCCTTGAATAATCTGTTTCTTTGCTGCTTTCTACATGTACTTCCATGTATGTTATCCTTATGTTTTAGTTCTCACATTCTAATGCATGATAAGCTTGTCGTATGGCTTGTGTACGGATTTGTTTTGTCAAGTTTTATTGCAAAAAGCTACATGATTGTTTATTCAATGTCTAAATGCCTATATTTTTGTTCTACTTTCTACCATATTTTTTTGAATATGATAAACTCTTTCTTGTTCGAAACAGCATGCTGTGATAGAAGTTATAGAAAGGGCAAAAAACCATGCACCAAGAGCACCTGATGTACCACAAAGGCTGTCACCACCACCTGTCACCGACCCAAGAAGAAAATCTGAACTGATATCTAAATTAATTATGAGAAAGTGCCATAGCATACTATGTCATGTAGCTGCTATGGATACCAAGAAGGTCTTGTCTGATCTGGTAGGAGGGAATTTGAACTCTGATTATAAGGATCTAAGGGTCATTTTTGAATCTAAATCAACACGGCCTCTGGATTTACGGACCATCGAATCTAGATTTCTTCATGGCACATATGGTGATTCACATGAAGCTTTTCTTGAGGATGTTAGGGAGGTTATAAATTCGCTTCCGGTAAGCTATTTTATACAAGTTTCGTTTCCATGGTTTTTCATGTTTCAGCCTTTTGTTTATTAATTATAGTTTGGAAGTTCTCACGTTTTCAATGTTTCATATTGTAAATCACAGCTGTGGATTAACTTAGTGAAGGAACGAAAAGATAGGTTTTCTCTTGAAAAGTTGGCAGATGAGATGTCCAAATACTTTAATTTGCTATGTAAAAAGGAGGTTTGTAAATTTTTCCAATCTGATTTGTTTCGTCTTTGGTTTAGGTTGTGTAGTCTTATTGCCTAAATTTATAATTGGAAAACAATTTATTCAAATACAGGTAGCCCCTTTAGTCAGGAGTTTGCTCAGAGATAACAATAACATAGAAGTTACTGTGGAGGGGGAGAAGCTTGAAGACCTTCTATCATCGATTGAGATACCTAAAACACCCTGGGAAACGGGAATCTGCAAAGTTTGTGACATTAACATAAATGATGATCTCGTGTTACTCTGTGATGTGTGTGATGCAGAGTATCACACATACTGCTTGAATCCGCCTCTTTCTGAAATTCCGGAGGGGAACTGGTATTGTCCTACTTGTTCACATCCTGATGAACCTGAAGGTCGACATCAGATTTTTCAGTTGGAGGAAGCAAATCAATTTAAGGATTACTTGACTGCTTCGGAGGAAAAAGAGTATTTGGAATTAGAGGCAGAGAAGGTTGGTTCACTACTTGGTTTATTTCTTCTCTTCATTAATTTGGACCTTTTAAAAGTTTTCTTGTCTATGTTTAAAAACAACCTTTATGATGATGTTTTGTGCATCTAAGATTCATATGCTTTTGGTTTTTTCAAGTCTATGATATTTTTATTTGATACACGTCTGGTGATCAAAATTTTTCTTGATGTAGAAAATTTTCTTGCTCAAGTTCTTATGTGATGAGTCCTTAGACACGGATAAAGTTCGTAAACATCTCGATGAATCTAGAAGAGAGGCAGCTAACAGTTGTTTTGGTAGTGACTCTGCTGGAAGACTGTACTGGGGCTTTCCACACACAAGTACAAATTGTGGGATAGTGGTATACCAAAATGTTGTATTGGAGACTATTGGATTGACATCACATGGTCCTCCAAGGAATGAAGGTTATAGTTCTTGGTCTGTCTTCCAATCACATGAAAAAATCGACAACCTTGTTGTTTATCTATTAAGAAATGATCCAAAGAAGAAATGCTTACGAGATTCTATCTCGAAGTGGCAAACAACAATGTTGCACAATGGCGAACAGAATGGAAAGAATTTACTGGAGAGTCACACAGCGCGCTCTTCAAACATGAAGAGCTCTCTTTTGAACTATTGCCTTGATACAAAGGCAACGGAGTTGCTAAAGACCAAGTACGGTTTGCAGCTGGAACGAGATGTGGGAACATCTTCCAAGAGGCAAAGGAAATGTTACAGGTGTCGATGTTTGGAACCTGTATTTTATTCTAGATTACATTGTAACAAGTGCCACAGAACTTTTTTCAGTAACAACGAGCTTCTACGCCACAAGATTTCAACTTTTAAACAATGTACATCCTCAGATAACGTGTCAAGTAGTGAGGTTACTAGAAGCTTACTAGTTCCCGAGGCTTCACAAAAGCCAATTGCGGGTAACGCTCTTCATGCACTAAAGCAGTTAAAGATTAATTTGTTGGATATGGAAGCTGCTTTACCTGATGGAGCAAGAAGAACTTCTAGGGCAAGTGCTGAATGTAGATCAACATGGTGTGCGTATGTTAAATCCGCTGATACAATATATAAGGTCTGTATGCATCTAAATGGTTTGGTGACTTGTTCTTTCTATTGTTTTATGTATTGCCATGCAAATGAGATCGTCATTTTTGCATTGCAGATGGTTGAAGCCACTTTAGTACTCGAAACCATGATCAAAACCGAGTACATCAAAAACAGTTGGTGGTGGTATTGGTCGTCAGTTTCAGTAGCAGCGAAGATATCGACCATATCTGCCCTTGCGTTTCGCATCTACTCACTGGATGCTGCTATCGACTATGAAGAAAAAGTAGCAGCTCTGAACAAAAGAACTGAGGGAAAAGAAAAGAAACACCTAAAGAGCAAGGAACAAAGCAAGTAATCAAAGGAATCGCAGAATCGATAGATAAAATGGATATGACATGATGTGTTAGGTACTAGCTAAGAGTTTAGAGACTTGCTCGTATAAGTTACTAGCGCAGGGTGGACAATTTCTGATATATTTTCTTCTTTTATGTTTGTTTGTTGTGCATATCGTGTCATTAGAGATCGGCATATAAATGCTGGTTTTCAGTTGATATGTGTTGTTGCTTGCTATATTGCATACTGGTTTGATAGTCTTGTTTTCTTCAATATGGGTTGTTCACATACTCTTTTCATGTGAAAAGAGATACCGTTGGACTAGATCACTAGAGCTCTGTGCTAGTTTTTCGCGACTTCAAGCCTTAATCATTCATTAGGTATTCTATTAATTGTCTATATCAAGTGAAGAACTGTTTCATAGCGTCCTCATGTTCTACTCTGCTCTTTGCTCCACATTCACCTTCGATACGGTTAGGGTTACCCATAATATAAAGGATGCAAAAATATCACCTAAAGCATATAATATAAAGGATCCGGTATTTATGTGTTGCATTTTTGCTATATGTGTGTTATTGTTGTTTGGCCTAAAAGATGTCACCACTTATCTTGTATAGACTATAGTGTCGCACACTTTGGCCTTTTGTTTTCTTCAACTTTTACTTTCGCTCTTTCAGTATGAATTCGATAAAAATGTAGTACAACGTTATAACAAAAACAATTTCAAAAAATTTGTATTCCTTTCAATTTTGAAATATTACCAACTCCCTACTAATCTTGTCAACTCCGGTTTGCCATGTCAAAGAATTCAAGTTAGGAGTTTCATTGATCTAGTCCTTGTTATTACGTTCTAAATGATAAACACTGAAGGTGCATTTCTTTATGCATAATGTTTTACTCATCATGTGAAATGTAGGAATCTATTGACGACCATCTGCCGATGAAGGAAAATTTTTAAATTTACTACTGAAGCTCAGAAACGCTAAGAGCACGATGGAAATTGGTGTTTATACCCGTTATTCACTTCTGTCTACTACCCTTGCTCTCCCATATGATGGAAAAATATTGGCTTTGGACATAAACCGCAAAAATTACGAAATTGGTCTTCCATTATAGAGAAAGCTGGTGTTGCTCACAAGATTGATTGTAGAGAAGGCCCTGCTCTTCCTCTTCTTGACCAAATGGTAGACGATGTTACTCTCCACGAATCATTTGATTTTGGCCAAATGGGCACTAAACTTAGGGTTGTTTTGTATTTTTTTTTTTCTTTTCTTGCATAAAAAGGTGTCTAACAATTTTTTAAATTGATCTAGGTTTTTTACTAACTTTCATTAACCCATTTCGTTAGTAAATTACATGTTCGATCATTGAGTTTATATAATTATTTCATGCAACATCCACCACCATCACCACCACCTCCAGCACCACCGTCCGCCGCCACCATCATCCGCCGTCACCATCGTCCACCGCCACCAACAACTGTGAATAAAATTCGTCACATGTAAAAAAAATTAAAAAAAAAAAATATGAAATTTTTTTTTTAAAAAAAATTTCGAAAAAAAATTCTTAAAATATTTAAAAAAATAACTTTTCTTTTCGATTTTTTAGTGAACTTTTTTTTCGGAAAAAAAAGTTATAGAAAAAAATTTTCAAAAAAAAAAAAATTTTTGAAAAAAAAAAATTCGGTAAAAAAGTTTTCAACGAAAATATTTTCGATAAAAATATTATAGAATTTTTTTTAGATGGGTGGGTGATAGTGGCGGCGGTTGGTGGTAGCTGGTGGTGGTGGTGGATGACGGTGGTAGAGGTGGCAGGCGGTTGGTGGTGGTGGTGGATATTGCATGAAATGGTGGTGGTTGGCGGTTGGTGATGGTGGCGGCGGTTGGTGGTGGTGGTGGATATTGCATGAAATGATTATTCGAGTTCAAGGACCAAACATGTAATTTACTAACGAAGTAGGTTAACGAAAGTTAGTAAAAAACCTAAATCGGCTGGAAAAATTTGTTATTTTTCTCCCTCTAAAAAATGGCATATAAATGTTATTTTTGATGAAGTTTTTGATATCGAATATGACCATTTCGAGTTTTGTGGGAAGATTTCCACGAAAAACATTTTGTGAACAAAGATTTTTGCAAATATTCCCCTTCAACAAGTAATATTAACTTTTGAAGTTTTGAAAACATAAGGGGAAGTACTTGTTTTTTTGAGCAAAACTTTGAAAATAATTAAAGTTTTGATAAGTTTTACTCAAAAGTTAGAAGCTTTCGCTCATTTTATAAGGATTGTGGCACTGATGCGTACCACAGGGTCCTTTCATGACAAGTACGGGTTGTATACTGTTATGTGTGCACAAGCCATAGTGAATATACAAATCAAACAATCCAAATATCAATCAAGAGTTTTCAGGAGTACCAAACAATTACTCAAGTAGACCAGGAGTTCTCTCTTCCCGTTGAAACGTTGTAATTGGGAAACTCTGTCTTCCGCCCACATAACTCTCCAATCTCCGCATCTGATCCCGATGAAACATCCTTTCATTCAGCCTCTTGATTATCCTTTTAGCTTCATTCTTTTCCTCTGTATTCCACCTCTTCTTTGACCCAATACCTGCCTTAATATCCTTTAACCGGTACGCTAACCCATCTCTAACCATCTTCAACGTGTGATCGCAGAATTTATGAATCTCTTCGTACGCCATGAAGCAATTATGGTGTAGTTCACTACAATAAACAACTCCAAACTTAGGTTTCTTCACGATGGTGTACTGAGACAGTTGGTTGATGTTGGGAAAGTGTAACAACGGTTGTGTAAGGTTGATTCGCTTCTGGTATGATTTGACCGTGAGCTGGAGATCTTCAACACGTTCTCGAATCACATTGCTTCGAATGAATATCAAAAGGGCTGTGATGTACTGAAGCTGAATATTCGTGGAGAATTGTCTCATCCGTCCTTGTACCTTAGCAAGATACATGTCTTCGATGTCGTTGAGCGACAATCTCAGAAAATCAGCCTCAGTGAAGTCATATTCTTGTTCGTCTTGTCGTTTGACTTTGATTTCCTTCAAGAATGAATAACCCCATTTCGTAGCCAATGAGACATTCATAATATCAACGATCTTCTTATCACTGTAAACCTCCTTGTTCGACCTTTGAACTTGGCAGCTTCGGTAAAACAAACTTCTCCTTGATGGCCAATGGTGAATTCCATACTTAGCATCAATCATATTCCACCACTTTGTCAACGAACAGTTTGGTGGCCTCTTCCTCAAAGGCAACATTGGTGGAGAAGAGTGCAGCTGAAATGTTGAAGGTTAGTGATGTAGCGTACTTCTTGCTGATGTTGCTACCGTGTTGTAGAAATTCGAGGTCGTTGCTAAAGAAGTAGCGGTAAGGAATCTTTGGTTTCTCTGGTCGGCCAATGGTTGGTAGTGGTTTTGTCCAATCAGTGTAATACGGAGTGTTATCCTTTCTTGAGAAGTCGATGTTCGACTCGGGGTTTAGCCAGTCAATTTTGTTAGACATGGCTCGTGCAATGTTGTCGAGATGGTATTCGACTTCAATAGCACTGCCGGATATGTCTTTTAGCAATTGGAAAGCGTCGTTCTTGATCCGGCGTAATTCCCTCTTCGTCATCTTCTTGACTTAAAATCGTCCTGGATAATCTTGACTTGCTCCATAGTACGACCATCTATCGGTTCTTGACCTTCCCGTAATCGAGGCGTTGCATCAACAAGCTTATTAAACCAGTCATACTCTTCAGTGTCATCTTCGTCTAACCAGGGGACGACCGAATTTGATTCATTTTTGGCTTGGAGGAGGATCCCGGTTGCTGCTTGGATAATGGTGGAGGTGACGGTTGTTGTTGGGGCTCAGGAGTTTCTTCGTCTTCACCACCGGTATATTGAAAGTGATCACCGGTTTTCTCCAATGGTGGTGGAGACTCAGTATCCTGAGGTTTTTCAGATGCAGGAGGTTGCTGAGTATCTTGAGTTGTAGATGTGGTGGTGGTCTTTTGCTGTGGTGGTGGCATAGATGATGAAGACTCGCCAGTTTTCTTTTGTCGTTTAGCGTTCGGGTCTTTGTCTGTGTCATCATCATCTCTGTAACGCTTCTCTATACCATCCGCTTCCTTGCATTTAGTCTTCAGTTGATGAGAAAGGAGAACCTCAAGAAACTTCAATTCATCAGATGTGAGTGTTGAAGATCGAGTAGTCATCTGAGTTATCAATTGTGATAGTAGATCAGTTTCGGTTACATGAGGAGGTTGGACTGGTCGAGTCTGCATTGTCACCGGTGTTGTTGTAATTGTCTGTCTGATCAGTGTTCTCAAAGTTGGATAAAGTTGTTTGGAGAACATGTCTTTAGTTATTCCCGGAACATATTGGAGAAGAAACTGATGAGTATATTCCTTGATCTTCTCGTCCATTTCTCCTTGAATGTCTCTGTTGAGGAATAGCTTAATCTGATCTCTCTCCTCAATGAACGTGTTCATCTCTTGGCCAATTAAATTGACCCTGTCAGCCAGCAAGTTCAGCTTTCTGTCAACCATACTACGTTTTCTTGCTTGTTTCACAACTTTTTGGATCTTCGTCTTGGCTCGAGATGCCCATGTATCTACAGTTTTCTTGATTGACTTGGATGATGATCTTGTTGTTGTATCTTTTGATGGTGGTGGAGATGAGTGGGACGATGATTCAGTTGTGGATGGGTCATTGGGTTGCTCTGAGTGTTGCTCAGGATTGTGTTCAAGATTATCTTTGATGTAGTTGTCTGTTTCAATTATGATCATTTCTTCTTCTTCCTTCTTAGCAAGATCCTCTTTAGCACATGCTTCTTCAGCAGTCTTTTCCTGTTTAGCCTTTTCCACATCTTCATCAGTAACCATATTAGTAGCTTCTTGTTCATCTTCCTCAAAATCGAACTTAACTTTATAATCCTGCTGCTGCTGCTATGTAGATTCCTTTGTGGTGTCACCAGTTCCCTTATCGGGTTGATTAACCGCATCAAGAACTGGTGTGACTGGAACACCACTGCTGGAACCTCCAGGGCCTTTTAACTGTTGAGCTTCAAAATCTTTGGCAGCTTGCTGCAACCTCAGTCGCTTCAGAGTTTTCTGGTAATCTCTGTCTTCATCCATAGGTTCATTCTCTTCATCAGAATCTTCCTCTTCTTCCTCTGCCACTGGTTTCTTTCCTTTATCGGATGAGGGACTAGGGGGTTTGTCTTCTGACTTTTGAGTAGATAAGTCATCTTGTTGCGACTTAGAGTAGTAAGTCACCTCATCTGACTCAGTTTCAGAATCGTCGTCATGTGGAATATCTTCAGGTTTGACTTGAGGACGAACGATCTGAGGTGGGACTCTTTTCTTACTGGGTGGGTGTTCTTGTACTTAGTTGTACTCCCTGTGCTTCCAGTGCTACCAGATCTTCTAGTCTTTTTAGTAGCCACTGCAGTAGACTTCTCATCCATAAACCCAACCTTACCAGCTCTCACTGCTTCTTTATAACGAAGGTACGAGGGAAGACCCTTGATTGTATCAGTGATCAAGCAGTCAAGTAGTTCCGCACCTTGTTTACATGTTGAAGAGTCCTTGAATCTAACAATGTTTGAAGTAGGCTTATACAACACTGAGTGAGTCTTGGGGTCATTTATTCTCATTGGGATATCCAGATTCTTCCCGAGAATGTTTTGGATCAACAACTTAGTATATCTGATAAAGGGAATCTTTGACCCAGGCTTCTTAAGATGCTGCATCATGTCCTCCCATATCAAACTTGCGTAGTCAATGTGTTGCTTGTTGACCATTCCCCAGAAAGTTTGAAGGTGCATCAATTTAGGATGTTCATGACCGCTGTCTCGTCTAGATACTGACTTGGCGATCATGATGTAAAGTGTCCTCCAGGGCTGAGGGATGTTCTTTAGATCAACAGTGGAGTGTTTGGTGATGATTCCTGCAGTTTCGTCATATCTGATATCAACCATGAATTGCATTACTGCCTCTTCAGTGGGAGTTGGCACGTATCGGCAGACTGAATGGCTGGTAGAAGAAGAATAGTGCGAAGATCCGCTACCTTGACTGTGACTTCCTTGTTGTTAAGGGTCACTTTGACTGCATCTTGACCGTCAATCTTCCAGAACTGATGGATGTAGATCTCTGGTACTGTAGCTGAGTTGGATAGCATTAGGCGGTAGGGATGTTCCTTGAGAATGTCCACAGCTACTTTGCACGACGATTCCGAGCAAGTGAAGTTTTCAAAATCGACTATGAGGTTGTTCTTTCCAATTGTTTTGCGATAATCCATTAGGAAGATATCTTCCATTGTGAGTTCATTGGATGCATTGAGATTTTCCATGTTGACGTCCATTTCGTGATCTGAAAGGTATTGAGACAAAAGAACCAACATATCGAAAGACATTATGTTAGTCTAAGATTGATTTTATTGTCCCATTATTTGTTGAATTTGTTATGATTATGAATGTTACGAGTCCAAAGTCACATTTAGTCCAATAGTCCAAAGTTGAAGTGATAAGTTACGTGAGTATGTTAATTTTGAATTTTAATGTCCAAATTTCACTTAATCACACAACATTTTAACTTTTTGTAGCTTATGAGTGACATTTTGGTTTTGTGACATATGAGTAACTTATTACAAGTTTTGTACGCGTAACATTTCAAAATAAAATTATGAGTAAATTACATGGTTGGTCCCTGTGGCTTGTCCAAAATAACAACTTTCGTCCCTCGAAGTTTAAAGTTGCATTGGTAGTCCCTAAGTATGTAAACAAATAACACACCTGGTCCAAATGTTAACCTGCCGTTAGTAAGACCAAAAAGTCAGACCACATGGCAAAGATGGGGGGTATTTTTGTCTTTCCATGTTCCAATGTTATTATTTACTCCATATTTAATAAAAACCCACCCCACCACTGATTTCATCTTCTTCCTTTTATTCTCTTATCTTTTTCTTCCATTTAATTAAAACCCTCAAATCAAAACAATGGTGAATTGTTATTGTGGTAGAAGATCAAATATCATCACATCCTAGACAAATGAAAACCCCGGAAGACGTATTAATGGAATTACATAAGTCTCTAAAACCTGTGCTAAAACCAAACCATAATAGTCAAAAACCACAAAACCAAAACCTTAAAACTAAACCATAAACATGATCTATAACAGTGAAAGTATCATAAACATGATCTATAACAAGTCAAAATAACCATAAACTTGATCCATTCCATAACAAGTGAAAATTGACCCATAACAAGTCAAAATAACCAAGTCAACTTAACCATAAACCCGCTCCATAAACAGGACAAATGATCACACAGTCTGGTCAAATGATCACATAGGATCAAAATAAGTCAAAGAACCTAGTTTTCTACACAAAAGCAAATCCATATCTAGTTCCAAAAGATCACACATGATCAAGACAGTGTTACTACATAAAAGTTAAGTAAATAAGATCATTTGGCTACACTTGGGCCTACATTTTTCTTCTTACCCCTACCTGCACCACCTTTTTTAGAAGCAACTTTACATGAAGCAGCTTGACTTGGAGTAGCTTGAGTTGCAACTTTACTTGAAGTAGCAGCTGATTGAGTTGGAGCAGCAGCTTGACTTGAAGAAGTAGGGTTAGGGTTTGTCCAATGGTTAATCAGATGAGATTTGTATATGTGTGTGTGTGTTTTTGTGAGAACAGAGTGAGGGGGAAACGAAAATATGGATATTAATTAGTATAGGTACTTGGTCAAAAGTCAAATGTATAGGTAGAACATGAAAAGACAAAAATACCCCTCCATCTTTGCCACGTGGTCTGAGTTTTTGATAATACTAACGACAAGTTAACGTTTGGACCAGGTGTGTTATTTGTTTACATACTTAGGGACTACCAATGAAACTTTAAACTTCGAGGGACGAAAGTTGTTATTTTGGACAAACCACAGGGACCAACCATGTAATTTACTCTAAAATTATAGGTTGGCTTAGGCGTAAGCAAGTGAGCTTATGCGTAAACATGAGGACCTTAGGCGTAGGCGTAAGCTTAAGCGTAAGGGCAACCCTTAAGCGTAGGAATGTCTTACGCGTAGAAGTATACCCGTAGCATATGTGCTTACGCGTAGGCTTAGGCAAAGGAATTACGCTTAAGGTTTACTCGTAAGAGTAGCCCTTAGGCGTAGACATCCAAGTTTACGCATATCCTTCCAGGATACGCGTAGTCCCACTGTAGACCCTTATGCGTAGGTGTTACGCGTAAGATTGCTCTTATGCGTAACCTTTACGCATAAGGTATTCCTTAAGCGTAATCCAAGAACACCTTAATTCTAAACTTTACGCGTAGAAGCCTGTAACAAATTAAACATAACAAAATGATTAAAATTTGTTCCTAACACTTTCAATACCACAAAACATGTCAAATACCAAATCATATACGCGTAGTAATGCTTAGGCGTAAACAAGTTCTCAAACCCTAAACCTTAACATTACGCATAACAAATTTAACCATGGAAAAATCACAAGATTGATTTTGCACAATCCTAGATGACTAATAAACATGTTCCAACAAGTTATAACATCAAATACTCAATGAATCAAAAGTTCATGTTCATACGCTTACAAACCCTAGAAATCTTAATTCTACAATTATGTTGTTTTTGGGTGGGATTCAAGAGTGAATATGAGTAATTAAACATGTTATGAACCTATCCTTGGCATCTAATCATGACAAAACACTCAAACGAAGAAACGCCCAAATTTGAACATAAACCCTAAAATTCGAAAATGATTAAAACAAGATTATGGGTTTATTTTGTTGATGGAAATACGTATATCATTGATATTAGAACATTTTAATACTACCCATATCATCACAAACACAATTTTTCAAACCCATGTATATACGCGTATGCGTAAACCACAAAATCATAAGTTTTAATAGATTTAACTGTTGGATTAGAGTAAAATTAAAAACCATTGTTTGTTTTCATGATTAGAAGCTATTGCAACTTACAGATTTCGATTTGGTAACACGGATTTGTGTATTGATTCTTAGGGGTGGATCTTGGTAGATGAGATAATAAATGTAGAAGTAAATGTGTTTGAATTAAGTTAGGTGGGGAGTTTTGGTAAAATGAGTTTTCAATTTGACAAGATTGGCCCCTTCACCTCAACCATTTTCTACCAAGACCCATTAACTTCCACTTAGGTTAGAAAAAACATATTTTTGGAAAGAAACTTTAACGATACTCCCCCTCGACTTTTGAAATGATAAAATTTTAAAACATTTGAGTCCGAGGAGAGTATATATCAAGAAACGTATCCACCATTTTTAAGAAACAACATGTTTTGGTAACATGCAAGTACAAGGTTTTATGAAACTGAAAAATATTTACATTCTCCCCCTCAACACTTGTTCGGAAAAAATGATGAAAGTTTTGATGGAACAAAGTGTTGACGGTTGATTTGTACTTGCAATGTTTGAAAGAAATTTAGATAGAAGAATATTTTTGAATTTTATAAGATTTTATATTTTTATATTTTGTTTTTGAAAAATTTATTTACAAAAGAGGTTTTGGTGTTTGACTGTTTTCAAGAATGTGTTAAAGTTCGTCCAGTTCTTCTGGAGTCAAACACCTCATACCAATCCGGTGAATCAAATCAGTAAACCTTGCTGGAGCTAAGGCTTTAGTGAGAAGATCCGCCAGTTGGTGTTCAGTACCTACAAAGTATAATTCAACGGTACCCTTTTCCACATGCTCTTTGATGAAATGTATCGAAGATCGATGTGCTTTGACTTCGAGTGTTGAACAATGTTGCACGAGATCGCAATAACACTTCGATTGTCACAGTACACCGAGATTCTGTCAAATACATAACCATAGTCCTTGAGTTGTGTTCTCATCCAAATGACTTGAGCACAACACGCAGACATGGCTACATATTCTGCTTGCTTGAGGACAACGATGTACAACATTGTTTCTTCGATTGCCATGACACCAGTTTATCACCAAGGAATTGTAAACCTGCCGAAGTACTTTTCCGTGAATCTAAGCATCCTGCATGATCAGTGTCTGAAAAAGCTATTAGTTCAAAACCAGAATCCTTCGGATACCAGATCCCCAAGTTAATGGTTCCCTTTACGTATCGGAGGATTCTTTTAGCCTCAATGAGGTGTCTTTCAGTTGGTCTTGACTGATAACGGGAGCAAAGATATACAGAAAATACAATGTTGGGTCTACTGGCTGTTAGATACATGAGAGACCCAATAATACTACGGTATTTGGTAGGGTCAACCAATTTCCCATGTAAATCAGCGTCCAGTTTGTTGGTATGTGCCATTGGTGTTGCATAGGTGTCACAACTTTGCATTCCATTTTTATTCAAAATTTCAAGAGCATATTTGGACTGACTTAGGAAAATACCATGGGGTGATTGATGAACTTGAAGTCCTAAGAAGAACGTAAGTTCACCCATCATTGACATTTCAAAATTTGTCTTCATTAGTTTTGAAAAAGTGTTTGAGTACTTTTTGGGGTAGAACCAAAAATGATGTCATCCACATAAATCTGAATAATTAAAATGTGTGCCCCATGATATTGAATAAACAGTGTTGGGTCGACCGATCCTTTGACAAAATTATGAGAAAGGAGAAAGGAGGACAACTCCTCATACCACGCCTGAAGGGCTTGTTTGAGACCGTAAAGAGCCTTATTCAGTTTGTAGACATGATTAGGGAACTCTGGATCAACAAATGCATGTGGCTGACTAACATAGACTGTTTCCTTCAGTTTACCATTCAGAAAAGTAGTTTTGACATCTATCTGATAGACTGTGATGTTCATGTGAGCCGCGAATGCTAGAAAGATCCGTACAACCTGGTATGTGCTAAAACACATACCTTTTCATTATAAAATCTGACCCAAAATAACCAAGAAAGAGCCGTTTATTGCTAATATTTGTTGTTTTCTTGAGTTTTTGTATGTGCAGGTACGGATACGTTAAAACACTCAAAAAGAAGCCAAATCGACGAAAATCCGAAACGAGAGAGAGAAGAGTGCAAAAGCCGAGGTCGGGAAAAGAATTATCAAGCCGGATCCTTTTTATGCTCAAAAAGTCAAAAGTCAACCCTCAGAAATTAACAAAAGTCAAGAAAAGTCCTTGGATTATATTTTGGAAAGATGGCAGATTTGGTCCCTATAGTTTGCAAATTTATAAATTAAATCTAAGCCTAAAAATCCATTATATCTGTATTACATCTTAAATGATCCAAAGCCCATCACCCAAAATAATCCTACCCGTTTACCCGTCCAACATACCATGGTCAAACTTACCCATACCCGGTCAACCTTTAATATCCCACCCTCAGTCAAATCCCCCAGTCAAAATAAAAAATAAAAATCCCAATCCATCCAGATACGCGCCCAAAGCTGTAACCTCAGATATTCACTGTTTCACCATTCTCTCCATTTACCCTGCATACCAAATCATTTACCCGTACTAAGTATGCTTCCAGAAGCCTCTGACACACGTGTCAGAGGTGTGTGCTTATGGATCGCCAGAGTGGCAGATTAGAGGATTCTCATTGGTCAAGCCACATCAATAATCCAATACAAGGGCTTAGATTAGAGATGGTGACAAGGAGATGAATGAATGGCTCTGATTAGAATCTCAAAAGCATCCAGAAGCATCCCATGCCCTCAGCTTAGCTATTTAAAGACCTTTTCATTCACAATTGGGGCTTGTCCAATTTTCCTGCATTTTTGAAAATTGTTACCACTTTTTATTACATTGTCATTTTTATTTTCTGTAGTCAATTAAGCTTTGTAATCACAATGTTCTAGTTATAATTTCAGTTTTATAAAATCAGTTTCTATAATTGTCATTTTACTTCAATTTCTTGAATTTGTTGTTGCTATTGTCTCATAAGCTTGCATCACTGATCATTAAACTCATATAAGCTTTTATAAGCTTGTATGAGTTCGTTTATGCTTTTACTTATCTCAAATTCAATTTTGTTCACAAAAGTCAACAATAGTCAACCTTCAAGGTCCAATGAATTTTAGTGTAAAATCTGTTTTTAGATTGTTAAAATGATGAGTTTTAAAAGTGTTTTGAGTAGTTGGATTAAGTTGAGTGAAGGTTTCATAGATTTTCGTATGTTAATCTGTATTATGATGTTTTGAGGGTGTGGTTAGTTTAAGCTGTCTAAGGTATTTCATTGCTTTTGAGAAATTGCAAATTGAATGTTTAGTGCGTATCATTGATTGTAAGTATTTTCCTAGTTATATTTTACAAGTTCTTTGTCATGATTTCTAGCTCTTAGTTACAAATTGTTTTATTGGTCCTTTCCATTTAGTATTTGCAGAATCAGTAGTTATAATAGAATGTAGTTGATTTAGAATATAGTTGTTTTAGAATTTAGTGGTGTAACTTGGCTTAAATTTGTTTCACATATTCCATATCAGTACATTTCAGTTTGTACCTGTTTCTGCTTTGCATGTCTGCATCTCTGTTATCCACTATGTCATAACAGCTTGTTGACAAGCTGTTTTAGAGATTATTTAACATATTGATTGTTAAATATTAGCTTCTTAGGGTAACTTTAAGACTAGATTTAACTCATTTGCCTTTAGATAGAATCTTAGATGCTTTTCAAGTAGCTAAATAAGTTCTGCAATAAGCCCCTTTCTGCGTATTACTGCTGTGCATCAGTCCCCAAATGTCCCAAATAGCCTTCTGTTTTTGATTTTTAGTTTCCTCATCTTAGGTCCTTAGAAGCTGAAATTTTAGACTTTAGATCTCTGGCTGGTTGTCTTTTGCATGGTAATTTTAGTTTGATTTTAGGAATTTTATGAGCCACTTAAATTAGTGCTCAAAGTTGCCCCTTAAGGGCTATTTGGCATATTATGGTTTTGTAGCTTAAATCCTTTTTGCTTGTGCTTTTTGGCTCCCCATCAGCTGCAATAGCTTAGTTTCAGTTAGAATAGGGTAGTTTTAGCTTATGGTGGCTTTGTGTAGCTTATTGCTGCTTCTTGCTTATTTTCAAGTGCTTATTCATTCTAGTAGTGTGTCCAAATCATAGTTCTTGTACTCCAAATTGGTTTCTGTTATTTTTCCCTAGTTCTCTATATTATTTTATAGTAATCTGGAAGTTTTCATAATTTTTACTGTTCATTTGCTATTTTTCTGCATTTTAGGTCATTTTCTAGCATTTTTAATTAGCATTTAATCCTAAAAATTCAGAAAATGTTCAGAAAAATACAATTTCAATTTTCCTAGTTTTAGAATATTCAAAAAGTCATAAAAATTATTTTTCTAGAATTTTATTATATTAAATAGTATTTTCTAGCATTTTAATTAGTTTTAAATAGTATTAAATTCATAATAAATTCATAAAAAGTCAAAAAAATGTGATTCCAGTTTCTAAAATTCTTTTTAGTCATTTAAGATTTTTGAAAATTAGTTTTGTAATTTTCTAGCTTGTTTTCCTAATTTTTAGTATTTCAAGTCTATTTTAAAGGTTTAAAATTAGTTTTTAATTCAAATAAATTTCAGAAAAATCTTAAAAATTAGTTTTAATTCTTAGTTAATTTTCAAATATCATTTTTAGTTTTAATATATTTTTAGATCATATTTAGGATTTAGAATAGACGTAGTTGCATTTTATTTACGTTTCGTTTATAATTTGTATTTAGAAAGAAATTTTTGGCGCCGCTGCCGGGGAGGGCATGTAGTGAGTTTCCGATTCCGTCTCGATTCGCGTGCATTTGAAGATCCTTCCCCGAGAAGTTATCGTTGTTTTTTGTGAATATCCCTTTTATAAAAACCCAAAAAGATTTTCCTTTTCAAAAATTTGTTTTAAAAACCCAAAAATATTCTTCTTTACCCTCTGATTTGATAATTCTTTCCTTTTATCCCTCTTTTATGATTAATTCTCATGGAGTCTCAAAATTTCTTTCAACCTTATTGCTTTAATTGTAGAGACTTATTAAAAGATGATTCAATTTGTGAACGTTGTTTTTGCAAAGGGTGTGGATTTTATCGCGAATCTTGTATGTGTTGCCCTTTGGAAGAACCCACCGGGAGTATCGAGGACGTTTCCATCGATTTTTAAGAAAGATTTGAGCAACATCAAAACAACATTGAAAGTATGTGTAGAACTCTCTTAAGTCTGATTCAAGCTCGACAATGTGTTAATGAAGAGACCATCCAAGTTACGGAAGTCAATCACACTATTCCAGAGCTACCCGAAGAATCCACCGAGGATTACGGAGACGATTTCTTTGAACGTCGTGTTTTTCTTAACAACGTTGAAAAATTTGAAGCCTTGTCGAAAATTCTGAAACATACAATTGATGAACCCTCAATTCCTACTCCCTCTTCGGTGAGAGACATGGAACATATTTCTGAACCCGAGGTGACTCCCGTTTGTACTCTCGACTCTCATCCGAAGAATTCTAGAATCGATCCTTATCTTTCACGATTCGTCGTTACGAGTTCGTCGAGTTACAACAACACGAAACTACATTATGAGCTTAAAACGAGAGAAACGGAGACCACAACGGAAGTGGTGGAAATTTCTAGCTCTAAGAGCACACCACTTGTTCCACCTCCGGATTCTTTTCCCTCTCTTATTTCTGATCCTTTAATTTCCGATTCTTCCCCTTCACTCACGCCGGTTGAGAGAAGTGACATCGTTTTGGAAGAGGTCGATGATCATATTTCTACGGACATCGTTGAACCCGTTGATTCTCTCATAATGGGGGATGAGCATCTTAGTACTATTCCGGAAACGGAAGTGTCTAATGTTGAGATCCTTATCCTAATCCCAAGAGAGTTTGGGGTTGTTGTTGATATTTGTGATGAGCCTTCTCTTGATATTTCGAATGATCACGATGAGATGTTCTCCGATTCCGATTCCGATGATGATTCTTATGGAGACATCGATTTTGTCGACGATTTACCGTCTGAGCCCGTCATTATTGAAGAAGAAAACGATTTTGAGCCGGAAGTTGAAGAGATTGAGCCCGATGATATTCAGATCGAGGATGAAGCATTACGTGAAACATTGTCAAATGTCCATCTTCTCATTTCTAAGATTGAAGCCCTAAAAGATAATTCAAATTCGCATCCTATCTCCGTTAAAGATAGTGACTTCTCTCCCGAGCTTGATTCTTTCCGATTTGATGAAGAGATTAGTGGCAATCCCACTATGTCCGTTGTTTATCCTCCGAGTCTTGAGCGATTCTACTTCGAGGTTGATATGAGCAAGGTTTTGACCGATACTCCGACAAATGACCCGATCATTGAGGATGCGATTGATGACCCAATACCACCGGGTATTGAGGATGTTGTTGATCCTGATGAGGATATGGTTGTTCTTGATGGTTTTATTGACTCATCTTTCTCTGACGAGTCCACCATCCTTTATCCCGTTGAGCCGATATGTGAAGACAAAATCTTTAAACCCGGGATATGCATTGATGAGCCTTTTGTTAAAATCATTTCTGGAGATAAGGATCCTCGGATGGATGCCTTCATTTGTGAGCCTAAACCTCTTATCTTTTACCATGAGCTTCCGACTTCTTTGGAGTATTCTCTTATTGATCCGTCATCCTTTCGTCCGCCCGCAAAACCACCGGATGATGGATCGATCTTTCATATGCCTTATGTGAGTTTGGGAGGAGTTATTCCTTATGTGCTTGAGCCCGACATTTTCTTTCCTCCCAACCCACCCAGTCTCATTCTTTCGGGAATGAGGACACCGTTTTGACCCTGGTATCTCTACCACTTTCTTCCCCAAGGACAAATGAATTCTGGGATCGAGTCAAGCTAGCGACTCGGTAACCAAAAACAATAGCGCTTCGTGGGAGGCACCCCATGCTTATCTCTATCTTCTTTCTATTTTCTAATAAGTGACGTGAAGGGGTTAGCCTCTTCGATTTCTCGTGTTTGATTTTTTGTGATGTTTTGTAGGATTTTCCGATATGAAGACTCGTGCTCGAAGTTTGTCTTTTCTCTACTCAAGTTTCATGATCGATGCTGATGGAAATCCGATATCCGAAATCTTATCGACTAACGTTTATCTTTGAGCATACTTAATAAACGGCTTTTAGATTTTCGTTGATACCCTTGCTTTTAAACATTGAGGACAATGTTTCGTTCTAGTCTGGGGTAGGGTAATCTTCGATTTGATTTGACCGCACTTGCTTATTTTTGTCGTGTACTCTCGCAACCCCGTTTTTCCTTAGAAAATGAAAAAATTGTGCTATAAATGTGAAAAGTTTAAAAATTTTTAAGCTTTTGTTAAGTCTTTTTGATTGAAAAGTTTGCTAGTCTCTTAGACAAGAAGCTATAAAAAGCGAATTCTAGCTCACAAGGCCAAGAATTTGCAAGTTTCCCTGAGTGATTTTAAATATGCATGACTTGATTTCATTAGACGAAGCATTTGCTAAGCTAATATATGTTTTGACACCTTGTTGACTTTCCGCTGGTGAGAGTAGGAATAGAATTCTGACTTGATCGGGCGTGTTGAGCCCTAGCTTGTTCCCTTAACCATAGATAATCTAAAAATTATCGGCTAAGCATCCGCGGATCTCATTATTTGGGATTTTAAATTTGCGGCGATCGAGAAATGATAGAGTTACTTATGAGTTTAGATGCTAAACGTGGAGTAGTTGGTTCTCTTTAGAGCCCATCGAAGGTACTTATGGCTTTTTGTTCCCACAAAATTGTTTCACCCCATATCTGCTAATAATAATTAAAGATGTTGAGTTTTTGGCGATAGTTAGTTCTTTGTCTTCTTTAGAGAATCTTTGCCCATGATAGTTGGGTACACATCGAGGTACTGTCAGTGTTACGGTGTAATAGACAACTGATTCCTGATAGTTTGCTGCTATTGTTTCTATTGTTATAAAAGCCGTAGGGTTTGGAGTTTGGCACAAAAATTAACATGAAATAAAGCCCAAATGTTTTAAAATTAAAAATCCAAAGCTATAAAAGTTGTCATAGACTTATAAAGCAGAGGAAAATCCAAAGTCATAATAAGACTCTGATAAAGCGGTAATCCCGTTGAGTTAGTAGTTTAAAAGACCAAGGGCCTGAATTGCAAAAATGCAAATGTGCTGAAATAGTGTTAAGCCAAACTTCGATCCGGAGATGTCTAAATAAATCTTTTGTCTCTGGACTCGTAGATGAGTTGTCTCGGTCGCCATAAAAAGGATATTCTCCTTAAATCGTGTGAAATTAGGACCTTGATGTGGACCCCATTCTTGTGTGCAATGGTTTTCGAAGGAAGGTGGATAACTAATTAGCGACTTAGCTTTATATCTTTATCAGAATAAAAGTTATCGAAACGAGAAACTTGAAGAAATTCAGTTCTCAACAAAAATAAAAAAATCAAGGGGAAATAGGAAAATGGGAGCAAAAGGTAATTACACAAGTAACTTCCATGGGTAGTGTTAGCATCTAGAATCATATTTAAACAATGATTTCGATTTTACGCTTAGTTTGGGGACTTGTGAAAAATCAGGGACGATGTATTCTATCCGTATGGTCACTTCACGCTGTGTTGTGTTTTCTACTCCGTGATCCTAACGTGTCTTTTGAAAAATGTTGGAGTTATTGATCGACATGAAAGTTCAACAAACCGTCACTCATAACCGGAATGTGCTTAATCGTAATATCTATTTGTGAATTAAAAGGTAAACGGGGCGTTTTTAGAATTAAGGATTTCTTAATCTCTTTTGAGGAATCTTTGCTACTTCTTCATAGGTTTAGTAGAAAGAGATTGAAATCCTTGGTTTTAGAAACGTGAGTTGATTGCATTGTGTGGGGACACGACAATGGTCTCGTCTGGGGTATTTTGGTATGTGCTAAAACACATACCTTTTCATTATAAAATCTGACCCAAAATAACCAAGAAAGAGCCGTTTATTGTTAATATTTGTTGTTTTCTTGAGTTTGTGCTTGTGCAGGTACGGATACGTTAAAACACTCAAAAAGAAGCCAAATCAGACGAAAATCCGAGCACGAGAGAGAGAAGAGTGCAAAAACCGAGGTCGGGAAAAGAATTATCTAAGCCGGATCCTTTTTATGCTCAAAAAGTCAAAAGTCAACCCTCAGAAATTAACAAAAGTCAAGAAAAGTCCTTGGATTATATTTTGGAAAGATGGCAGATTTGGTCCCTATAGTTTGCAAATTTATAAATTAAATCTAAGCCTAAAAATCCATTATATCTGTATTACATCTTAAATGATCCAAAGCCCATCACCCAAAATAATCCTACCCGTTTACCCGTCCAACATACCATGGTCAAACTTACCCATACCCGGTCAACCTTTAATATCCCACCCTCAGTCAAATCCCCCAGTCAAAATAAAAAATAAAAATCCCAATCCATCCAGATACGCGCCCAAAGTGTAACCTCGATATTCACTGTTCACCATTCTCTCCATTTACCCTGCATACCAAATCATTTACCCGTACTAAGTATGCTTCCAGAAGCCTCTGACACACGTGTCAGAGGTGTGTGCTTATGGATCGCCAGAGTGGCAGATTGGAGGATTCTCATTGGTCAAGCCACATCAATAATCCAATACAAGGGCTTAGATTAGAGATGGTGACAAGGAGATGAATGGATGGCTCTGATTAGAATCTCAAAAGCATCCAGAAGCATCCCATACCCTCAGCTTAGCTATTTAAAGACCTTTTCATTCACAATTGGGGCTTGTCCAATTTTCCTGCATTTTTGAAAATTGTTACCACTTTTTATTACATTGTCATTTTTATTTTCTGTAGTCAATTAAGCTTTGTAATCACAATGTTCTAGTTATAATTTTAGTTTTATAAAATCAGTTTCTATAATTGTCATTTTACTTCAATTAGCGAATTTGTTGTTGCTATTGTCTCATAAGCTTGCATCACTGATCATTAAACTCATATAAGCTTTTATAAGCTTGTATGAGTTCGTTTATGCTTTTACTTATCTCAAATTCAATTTTGTTCACAAAAGTCAACAATAGTCAACCTTCAAGGTCCAATGAATTTTAGTGTAAAATCTGTTTTTAGATTGTTAAAATGATGAGTTTTAAAAGTGTTTTGAGTAGTTGGATTAAGTTGAGTGAAGGTTTCATAGATTTTCGTATGTTAATCTGTATTATGATGTTTTGAGGGTGTGGTTAGTTTAAGCTGTCTAAGGTATTTCATTGCTTTTGAGAAATTGCAAATTGAATGTTTAGTGCGTATCATTGATTGTAAGTATTTTCCTAGTTATATTTTACAAGTTGCTGTCATGATTTCTAGCTCTTAGTTACAAATTGTTTTATTGGTCCTTTCCATTTAGTATTTGCAGAATCAGTAGTTATAATAGAATGTAGTTGATTTAGAATATAGTTGTTTTAGAATTTAGTGGTGTAACTTGGCTTAAATTTGTTTCACATATTCCATATCAGTACATTTCAGTTTGTACCTGTTTCTGCTTTGCATGTCTGCATCTCTGTTATCCACTATGTCATAACACTTGTTGACAAGTCGCTTTTAGAGATTATTTAACATATTGATTGTTAAATATTAGCTTCTTAGGGTAACTTTAAGACTAGATTTAACTCATTTGCCTTTAGATAGAATCTTAGATGCTTTTCAAGTAGCTAAATAAGTTCTGCAATAAGCCCCTTTCTGCGTATTACTGCTGTGCATCAGTCCCCAAATGTCCCAAATAGCCTTCTGTTTTTGATTTTTAGTTTCCTCATCTTAGGTCCTTAGAAGCTGAAATTTTAGACTTTAGATCCCTGGCTGGTTGTCTTTTGCATGGTAATTTTAGTTTGATTTTAGGAATTTTATGAGCCACTTAAATTAGTGCTCAAAGTTGCCCCTTAAGGGCTATTTGGCATATTATGGTTTTGTAGCTTAAATCCTTTTTGCTTGTGCTTTTTGGCTCCCCATCAGCTGCAATAGCTTAGTTTCAGTTAGAATAGGGTAGTTTTAGCTTATGGTGGCTTTGTGTAGCTTATTGCTGCTTCTTGCTTATTTTCAAGTGCTTATTCATTCTAGTAGTGTGTCCAAATCATAGTTCTTGTACTCCAAATTGGTTTCTGTTATTTTTCCCTAGTTCTCTATATTATTTTATAGTAATCTGGAAGTTTTCATAATTTTTACTGTTCATTTGCTATTTTTCTGCATTTTAGGTCATTTTCTAGCATTTTTAATTAGCATTTAATCCTAAAAATTCAGAAAATGTTCAGAAAAATACAATTTCAATTTTCCTAGTTTTAGAATATTCAAAAAGTCATAAAAATTATTTTTCCAGAATTTTATTATATTAAATAGTATTTTCTAGCATTTTAATTAGTTTTAAATAGTATTAAATTCATAATAAATTCATAAAAAGTCAAAAAAAAAATGTGATTCCAGTTTCTAAAATTCTTTTTAGTCATTTAAGATTTTTTGAAAATTAGTTTTGTAATTTTCTAGCTTGTTTTCCTAATTTTTAGTATTTCAAGTCTATTTTAAAGGTTTAAAATTAGTTTTTAATTCAAATAAATTCCAGAAAAATCTTAAAAATTAGTTTTAATTCTTAGTTAATTTTCAAATATCATTTTTAGTTTTAATATATTTTTAGATCATATTTAGGATTTAGAATAGACGTAGTTGCATTTTATTTACGTTTCGTTTATAATTTGTATTTAGAAAGAAATTTTTGGCGCCGCTGCCGGGGAGGGCATGTAGTGAGTTTCCGATTCCGTCTCGATTCGCGTGCATTTGAAGATCCTTCCCCGAGAAGTTATCGTTGTTTTTGTGAATATCCCTTTATAAAACCCAAAAGATTTTCCTTTTAAAAATTTGTTTTAAAAACCCAAAAATATTCTTCTTTACCCTCTGATTTGATAATTCTTTCCTTTTATCCCTCTTTTATGATTAATTCTCATGGAGTCTCAAAATTTCTTTCAACCTTATTGCTTTAATTGTAGAGACTTATTAAAAGATGATTCAATTTGTGAACGTTGTTTTTGCAAAGGGTGTGGATTTTATCGCGAATCTTGTATGTGTTGCCCTTTGGAAGAACCCACCGAGGGTATCGAGGACGTTTCCATCGATTTTGAAGAAAGATTTGAGCAACATCAAAACAACATTGAAAGTATGTGTAGAACTCTCTTAAGTCTGATTCAAGCTCGACAATGTGTTAATGAAGAGACCATCCAGTTATGGAAGTCAATCACACTATTCCGAGCTACCCAAGAATCCACCGAGGATTATGGAGACGATTTCTTTGAACGTCGTGTTTTTCTTAACAACGTTGAAAAATTTGAAGCCTTGTCGAAAATTCTGAAACATACAATTGATGAACCCTCAATTCCTACTCCCTCTTCGGTGAGAGACATGGAACATATTTCTGAACCCGAGGTGACTCCCGTTTGTACTCTCGACTCTCATCCGAAGAATTCTAGAATCGATCCTTATCTTTCACGATTCGTCGTTACGAGTTCGTCGAGTTACAACAACACGAAACTACATTATGAGCTTAAAACGAGAGAAACGGAGACCACAACGGAAGTGGTGGAAATTTCTAGCTCTAAGAGCACACCACTTGTTCCACCTCCGGATTCTTTTCCCTCTCTTATTTCTGATCCTTTAATTTCCGATTCTTCCCCTTCACTCACGCCGGTTGAGAGAAGTGACATCGTTTTGGAAGAGGTCGATGATCATATTTCTACGGACATCGTTGAACCCGTTGATTCTCTCATAATGGGGGATGAGCATCTTAGTACTATTCCGGAAACGGAAGTGTCTAATGTTGAGATCCTTATCCCAATCCCAAGAGAGTCTGGGGTTGTTGTTGATATTTGTGATGAGCCTTCTCTTGATATTTCGAATGATCACGATGAGATGTTCTCCGATTCCGATTCCGATGATGATTCTTATGGAGACATCGATTTTGTCGACGATTTACCGTCTGAGCCCGTCATTATTGAAGAAGAAAACGATTTTGAGCCGGAAGTTGAAGAGATTGAGCCCGATGATATTCAGATCGAGGATGAAGCATTACGTGAAACATTGTCAAATGTCCATCTTCTCATTTCTAAGATTGAAGCCCTAAAAGATAATTCAAATTCGCATCCTATCTCCGTTAAAGATAGTGACTTCTCTCCCGAGCTTGATACTTTCCGATTTGATGAAGAGATTAGTGGCAATCCCACTATGTCCGTTGTTTATCCTCCGAGTCTTGAGCGATTCTACTTCGAGGTTGATATGAGCAAGGTTTTGACCGATACTCCGACAAATGACCCGATCATTGAGGATGCGATTGATGACCCAATACCACCGGGTATTGAGGATGTTGTTGATCCTAATGAGGATATGGTTGTTCTTGATGGTTTTATTGACTCACCTTTCTCTGACGAGTCCACCATCCTTTATCCCGTTGAGCCGATATGTGAAGACAAAATCTTTAAACCCGGGATATGCATTGATGAGCCTTTTGTTAAGATCATTTCTGGAGATAAGGATCCTCGGATGGATGCCTTCATTTGTGAGCCTAAACCTCTTATCTTTTACCATGAGCTTCCGACTTCTTTGGAGTATTCTCTTATTGATCCGTCATCCTTTCGTCCGCCCGCAAAACCACCGGATGATGGATCGATCTTTCATATGCCTTATGTGAGTTTGGGAGGAGTTATTCCTTATGTGCTTGAGCCCGACATTTTCTTTCCCTCCCAACCCACCCAGTCTCATTCTTTCGGGAATGAGGACACCGTTTTGACCCTGGTATCTCTACCACTTTCTTCCCCAAGGACAAATGAATTCGGGATCGAGTCAGGCTAGCGACTCGGTAACCAAAAACAGTAGCGCTTCGTGGGAGGCACCCCATGCTTATCTCTATCTTCTTTCTATTTTCTAATAAGTGACGTGAAGGGGTTAGCCTCTTCGATTTCTCGTGTTTGGTTGTTTGTGATGTTGTGTAGGATTTTCCCGATATGAAGACTCTCGTGCTCGAAGTTTGTCATTTTCTCTACTCGAGTTTCATGATCGATGCTGATGGAAATCCGATATCCGAAATCTTATCGACTAACGTTTATCTTTGAGCATACTTAATAAACGACTTTTAGATTTTCGTTGATACCCTTGCTTTTAAACATTGAGGACAATGTTTCGTTCTAGTCTGGGGTAGGGTAATCTTCGATTTGATTTGACCGCACTTGCTTATTTTTGTCGTGTACTCTCGCAACCCCGTTTTTCCTTAGAAAATGAAAAAATTGTGCTATAAATGTGAAAAATTTAAAAATTTTTAAGCTTTTTTTAAGTCTTTTTGATTGAAAAGTTTGCTAGTCTCTTAGACAAGAAGCTATAAAAAGCGAATTCTAGCACACAAGGCCAAGAATTTGCAAGTTTCCCTGAGTGATTTTAAATATGCATGACTTGATTTCATTAGACGAAGCATTTGCTAAGCTAATATATGTTTTGACACCTTGTTGACTTTCCGCTGGTGAGAGTAGGAATAGAATTCGACTTGATGGGCGTGTTGAGCCCTAACTTGTTCCCTTAACCATAGATAATCTAAAATTATCGGCTAAGCATCCGCGGATCTCATTATTTGGGATTTTAAATTTGCGGAGATCGAGAAATGATAGAGTTACTTATGAGTTTAGATGCTAAACGTGGAGTAGTTGGTTCTCTTTAGAGCCCATCGAAGGTACTTATGGCTTTTTGTTCTTACAAAATTGTTTCACCCCATATCTGCTAATAATAATTAAAGATGTTGAGTTTTTGGCGATAGTTAGTTCTTTGTCTTCTTTAGAGAATCTTTGCCCATGATAGTTGGGTACACATCGAGGTAATCTGTGTTACGTTGTAATAGACAACCTGATTCCGATAGTTTGCTATTGTTTCTATTGTTATAAAAGCCGTAGGGTTTGGAGTTTGGCACAAAATTAACATGAAATAAAGCCCAAATGTTTTAAAATTAAAAATCCAAAGCTATAAAAGTTGTCATAGACTTCTATAAAAGCAGAGGAAAATCCAAAGTCATAATAAGACTTCTGATAAAGCGGTAATCCCGTTGAGTTAGTAGTTTAAAAGACCAAGGGCCTGAATTGCAAAAATGCAAATGTGCTGAAATAGTGTTAAGCCAAACTTCGGATCCGGAAGATGTCTAAATAAAGCTTCTGTCTCTGGACTCGTAGATGAGTTGTCTCGCCATAAAAGGATATTCTCCCTAAATCGTGTGAAATTAGGACCTTGATGTGGACCTCATTCTTGTGTGCAATGGTTTTGAGGAAGGTGGATAACTAATTAGCGACTTAGCTTTATATCTTTATCAGAATAAAAGTTATCGAAACGAGAAACTTGAAGAAATTCAGTTCTCAACAAAAATAAAAAAATCTAGAGGAAATAGGAAAATGGGAGCAAAAGGTAATTACACAAGTAACTTCCATGGGTAGTGTTAGCATCTAGAATCATATTTAAACAATGATTTCGATTTTACGCTTAGTTTGGGGACTTGTGAAAAATCAGGGACGATGTATTCTATCCGTATGGTCACTTCACGCTGTGTTGTGTTTTCTACTCCGTGATCCTAACGTGTCTTTTGAAAAATGTTGGAGTTATTGATCGACATGAAAGTTCAACAAACCGTCACTCATAACCGGAATGTGCTTAATCGTAATATCTATTTGTGAATTAAAAGGTAAACGGGGCGTTTTTAGAATTAAGGCTTTCTTAATCTCTTTTGAGGAATCTTTGCTACTTCTTCATAGGTTTAGTAGAAAGAGATTGAAATCCTTGGTTTTAGAAACGTGAGTTGATTGCATTGTGTGGGGACACGACAATGGTCTCGTCTGGGGTATTTTGGTATGTGCTAAAACACATACCTTTTCATTATAAAATCTGACCCAAAATAACCAAGAAAGAGCCGTTTATTGTTAATATTTGTTGTTTTCTTGAGTTTGTGCTTGTGCAGGTACGGATACGTTAAAACACTCAAAAAGAAGCCAAATCAGACGAAAATCCGAGCACGAGAGAGAGAAGAGTGCAAAAGCCGAGGTCGGGAAAAGAATTATCTAAGCCGGATCCTTTTTATGCTCAAAAAGTCAAAAGTCAACCCTCAGAAATTAACAAAAGTCAAGAAAAGTCCTTGGATTATATTTTGGAAAGATGGCAGATTTGGTCCCTATAGTTTGCAAATTTATAAATTAAATCTAAGCCTAAAAATCCATTATATCCGTATTACATCTTAAATGATCCAAAGCCCAACAACACCCCTAAATAATCCAAATACCAACCCATTTACCACCAAGCCCATCACCCAAAATAATCCTACCCGTTTTCCAACATACCATGGTCAAACTTACCCATACCGGTCAACCTTTAATATCCCACCCTCACCAAATCCCCTCAAAATAAAATATAAAAATCCCAATCCATCCTGGATACGCCCAAAGCTGTAACCTCAGATATTCACTGTTTCACCATTCTCTCCATTTACCCTGCATACCAAATCATTTACCCGTACTAAGTATGCTTCCGAAGCCTCGACACACGTGTCGAGGTGTGTGCTATGGATCGCCAGAGTGGCAGATTGGAGGATTCTCATTGGTCAAGCCACATCAATAATCCAATCCAAGGGCTTAGATTAGAGATGGTGACAAGGAGATGAATGGATGGCTCGATTAGAATCTCAAAAGCATCCAGAAGCATCCCATGCCCTCAGCTTAGCTATTTAAAGACCTTTTCATTCACAATTGGGGCTTGTCCAATTTTCCTGCATTTTTGAAAATTGTTACCACTTTTTATTACATTGTCATTTTATTTTCTCAGTAGTCAATTAAGCTTTGTAATCACAATGTTCTAGTTAAAATTTCAGTTTTATAAAATCAGTTTCTATAATTGTCATTTTACTTCAATTTGCGAATTTGTTGTTGCTATTGTCTCATAAGCTTGAATCACTGATCATTAAACTCATATAAGCTTTTATAAGCTTGTATGAGTTCGTTTATGCTTTTACTTATCTCAAATTCAATTTTGTTCACAAAAGTCAACAATAGTCAACCTTCAAGGTCTAATGAATTTTAGTGTAAAATCTGTTTTTAGATTGTTAAAATGATGAGTTTTAAAAGTGTTTTGAGTAGTTGGATTAAGTTGAGTGAAGGTTTCATAGATTTTCGTATGTTAATCTGTATTATGATGTTTTGAGGGTGTGTTTGGTTTAAGCTGTCTAAGGTATTTCATTGCTTTTGAGAAATTGCAAATTGAATGTTTAGTGCGTATCATTGATTGTAAGTATTTTCCTAGTTATATTTTACAAGTTGCTGTCATGATTTCTAGCTCTTAGTTACAATTTGTTTTATTTGTCCTTTCCATTTAGTATTTGCAGAATCAGTAGTTATAATAGAATGTAGTTGATTTAGAATATAGTTGTTTTAGAATTTAGTGGTGTAACTTGGCTTAAATTTGTTTCACATATTCCATATCAGTACATTTCAGTTTGTACCTGTTTCTGCTTTGCATGTCTGCATCTCTGTTATCCACTATGTCATAAAGCTTGTTGACAAGTTTGTTTTAGAGATTATTTAACATATTGATTGTTAAATATTAGCTTCTTAGGGTAACTTTAAGACTAGATTTAACTCATTTGCCTTTAGATAGAATCTTAGATGCTTTTCAAGTAGCTAAATAAGTTCTGCAATAAGCCCCTTTATGCGTATTACTGCTGTGCATCAGTCCCCAAATGTCCCAAATAGCCTTCTGTTTTTTATTTTTAGTTTCCTCATCTTAGGTCCTTAGAAGCTGAAATTTTAGACTTTAGATCTCTGGCTGGTTGTCTTTTGCATGGTAATTTTAGTTTGATTTTAGGAATTTTATGAGCCACTTAAATTAGTGCTCAAAGTTGCCCCTTAAGGGCTGTTTGGCATATTATGGTTTTGTAGCTTAAATCCTTTTTGCTTGTGCTTTTTGGCTCCCCATCAGCTGCAATAGCTTAGTTTCAGTTAGAATAGGGTAGTTTTAGCTTATGGTGGCTTTGTGTAGCTTATTGCTGCTTCTTGCTTATTTTCAAGTGCTTATTCATTCTAGTAGTGTGTCAAAATCATAGTTCTTGTACTCCAAATTGGTTTCTGTTATTTTTCCCTAGTTCTCTATATTATTTTATAGTAATCTGGAAGTTTTCATAATTTTTACTGTTCATTTGCTATTTTTCTGCATTTTAGGTCATTTTCTAGCATTTTTAATTAGCATTTAATCCTAAAAATTCAGAAAATGTTCAGAAAAATACAATTTCAATTTTCCTAGTTTTAGAATATTCAAAAAGTCATAAAAATTATTTTTCCAGAATTTTATTATATTAAATAGTATTTTCTAGCATTTTAATTAGTTTTAAATAGTATTAAATTCATAATAAATTCATAAAAAGTCAAAAAAAATGTGATTCCAGTTTCTAAAATTCTTTTAGTCATTTAAGATTTTTGAAAAATAGTTTTGTAATTTTCTAGCTTGTTTTCCTAATTTTTAGTATTTCAAGTCTATTTTAAAGGTTTAAAATTAGTTTTTAATTCAAATAAATTCCAGAAAAATCTTAAAAATTAGTTTTAATTCTTAGTTAATTTTCAAATATCATTTTTAGTTTTAATATATTTTTAGATCATATTTAGGATTTAGAATAGACGTAGTTGCATTTTATTTACGTTTCATTTAATACGTTTTAGTATAAATCGCGTATTTAGGATTTCCCGTAGTGTAATTACCCTTCTATGTTTCCCTTGCCCCGTAGTTTAGAAAAACATCAAATTATCCCCTTTTCCCATTCAAATCCCGATAATCGCGACGTGAGTTGGAAATTCCATTCAACCCTCGTTCGGAACGATCTCGGTGCTCAAACCTAACACGTTTGAGTTACCCGTATACTACACACTTCTTCTATTATTGGTTTCCCGAGGAATCACAACCTCAAGTCTAGCTACCGGTGCGAATGATTCTTCGAAGTCAATCTCCTCTTCCTGTCTATAACCCTTAGCCACCAGACGTGACTTATTTATGATAACTGTACCTTCAGCATCTAACTTGTTTTTCCAAATCCATTTGAGACCAATGACATAGACCCTTGTTGGTCTTTCAACCAATTCCCATACTTCTAAACGTTTGAACTGATTCAGCTCTTCTTGCATGGATTCAATCCAGTTGTCTTTGGTCATTGCATCTTTTATGTTTTTGGGTTCAGTTTGACAAACGGTGAGGGCATAAATGCAGTGTTCACCGTCAGTCTGAAGGCGTGGCTGGTTGATTCGGGTTACCAATAATGTTAACAAGAGGATGGTCTTTAGTCCAACGATGTGTGGAGGGTTGATGTTGATATACATTATGCAGATTAGGTAGATTCTGATGGCTGTTAGAAGATTCCAAAACATCTGAAGTTGCAGTTTCAGTAGCAAAAGGGTTGAAGAATGCATTTCCATCATAATCCGCAGGTGCAAGTACATATTGATTCAAAAGATCATCAGCTGAGTCAGCGTCATTGGATGCAGTTTGTTCGGCTGTTGAGGTAGAATCAATTGGAGGTGCTTTAGCAACAGTTTTCGTTGTTTCAGGTGTATCAGGGATTAGAATATTATCAGGTTGAGCAGCGGAAAAATTTGATACATCTGGAGCACGTTGGTCAATATCATCACTAAAAAGAGGAGCAAATAAAGTTTCCATTTGACGAAGAGTAAGCTGTAAGCTTGGTTCAGCTGATGATGGGGTTTGGGGGAAGTTGAGACGGTTATGTCTGGGGTTCCAAGCTGTTTTGCTCAGAAACCATTTCTGTAAGCTCATCAAAATTAGCATGAATCGTTTCCATAATCTCCCTTGTACGACGATTCCAGATCCGGTATCCCTTTGAGTTTTCACAGTATCCAACGAAGACTCCAATGTCAGCTTTGGCCTTGAGCTTTCCAAAGTCATCACGATCATTATTTGGGTAACAGAGAGCACCAAATACATGAAAGTGTTTGAGATCGGTTTTCGGTTATGGATAAGCTCATAAGGTGTTTTATTGTGGCGTTTGGTTATCATTGAACGGTTCTGAGTGTAGCATGCAGTTGACACAGTTTCTGCCCATAAGTAATCTAGAAGTTTTGCATTGATTAACATCGTTCTTGCAGCTTCCATTAACGTACGGTTTCGTCTTTCGAAAACTCCATTTTGTTCTGGTGTTCGTGCAATTGATGTTTGATGCTCAATTCCCACTTTCTCATAGTATTCTCGAAGAGTTTGATTCACAAATTCAGTTCCTCTGTCTGTTCTTGTCTTACTGTATTCCGGAGCTGAACTTGAATTTTCGTGAGAAAGGTGATGATCATTTGTGGAGCTTGATCTTTACTTCGAAGAAAATAAACCCAAGTCCATCTTGAGTAGTCATCAACAATTACTAGAATATAGCGTTTTCCATTTATCATCTGCACACGCATCAGGCCACACAATCCATGTGAAGAAGATGAAGAACATGCTGAGAGCTGTGGTCCTTCTTTGACGAAAAGTGAGCACGAGTGCTTTTCCCTTGTTCACAAGCTGAGCATAAGTGATCTTTTGAATACCGAAACCTTGGAAGACCTTCAACTAGTTTGTGTCATGCAAGATTGGTTATGGTTTGAAAGTTCAAGTGTGAAAGACGTCAATGCCACAACCAATATTTTGTAGATGATGACTTAGAAAGTAGACAGATGGGAGAAGAAGCAATCATGTCTTGCATTGAGATTGTGTGAAGGCTTGATGTGCGGTATCCAGACATAAGATCTTTTCCTTGTAGATCACGAATGAAACAAGTTTTCTCCCTAAAAGCAACTTCCAAATCACCATCACAAAATTGACCGACTAAAAAGAGATTGTGACCGATACCTTCCACATAATAAACCCTGCTAATTTCGATGTTCCCATTGATGTAATCTTCGTAGCCCATGATAGCTGCGAAGTGATCATTCCCGAACCTGACAATGCCGATGAACTTTGAGACAAAGTTTGATAACAGTTTGAGATTGCCTCTCATGTGTCGGGAACATCCGCCATCAACAATCCAAAGGATGATATGTATCACCTGCATTACACATAGACGACACAGGTGGAACTCGAAGAGTTAGAGGGCTCCGTTACAGTTACAGTTGAAACACACATGTTAATGATTTTAGGAATCCATTTAAATCTGGGTGTATTTTGTAACCATCTCTGCCAAGTCCAACTAGTTTGTGCTTTGGTCTTAGTGAATGCACTAGGTGATATTCTCTTCCTAGGAGGTGAAATGGGTTATATTGGTACATCAGTGATATTTGTAGAAACGCTAGAAGGCGGTTTACCTAGCACAGACTTAGAAGCATTAGTGGGTCTAGAGGTAGTTCGATTTCTATGTTTCCGCTTACGAGATAAGATAGGTTTAGCAACACATTTATCATGACAACCAGAAAACATGCTTTTACGACAACCAATACAAGAAGCTTCAAACAAAACATTCAAAGTACTTAAAGATTCAGCATTCGTTACATCACTTTTTCTATTACATTTGTCTAACGTAATGTCTAAAGTGGGTGCAACATGAGTTTTATTCAAAGTCCTAAGGTGTTCTTCTACCTCAGAGGTCTTTATTGATCTTCTCTTACGTTGAAACTTCCTATTCTTCCTGTTTTTGCTCTTAAGCTGTGAAGTGCTAACGTTAGGATTAGAGGGAACTATTCCCGTAGAAGTGGAAGGAAGCACTTTAGTATCTTGTGGTTTGTCATTAGGCGTTCTATTGTCAATTTTAAACATTCCAGGTGCAAGGACATTTGTGTTACTAGACTTATCTTGTTCATACTTCCCTAACTTCTTTTTCAACTCAACAACTGTAGCCACCTGTAAAATTTCACTATCATTAACTTTCATATCAATAAACTAGATTGTTTATCAAAACTTATTTGAGCTAAGTTAAGCATTTTAGCATGTACATTTCATTTTTCTTGCATAAAATTTATGCATCTCCGAGTAATCTTATTTAATCATGCCTGATATTTACTGATAGCTAAATCAGTCTCACAAGAAATTTTCTTGTCTTACGAGTCCGCATGCGTACCAGTATAATAATAGAAAACACGAAAAATAAAAACGAATTAATAAAAATCGGAAAATTACATCATCGTATCAGATTATTTAAAAAGTGTCCGGAAATATAAGTATCATATTTTTCTCGTTAAGAATTATACTTTTACGAATTAAACAGCGGGATACAAAATACATTGGGTACCAAATCAATACACTAAATAAGAAATAATTTACAAATTATACTAATAAAATTTAACTAAACCTACCCTATCCCTAACAAACCCACGCCTATTTTATTCCCCCAACCCCACTTTCCCTTTCTTTTCTCTGCATCCCCAAAACAAAGCTTCATCTTCTGCTCCTCCCTCCTCTATGCACGCTCCATCTTCTCCAAAAAGAGGAAACCACCCAAACTACTTTCTCACCTTCAAGGTCAACCATAACCAAATATTGATCTCACTCTTGGCTTTTCCCATGGAAGAAATCGACAAACTCAAGGTCCCCATTGTCCTTCTTGTCTCTAGGGGCCACGACCTGAAGATAACACCAAGGGGAGACACGTGAAGACCTGCGCATCATATGGATGTTACTAGTAGGAGGCTCTTTCTCATCTCTAAGACCAAGAAAGTATTGGTAAAAGTTTCCCTTTGTGCCTCTATTTAAGCCGCGGGTCACAAGAGATTCTTTCACACTCATTCCTTCTATCATCACTTAAACTAGATTTGTAAGATTAGTTCGGGTTGCTGGTATTCGAAGTGGGTCTTGTCGCTTGGGTCTTGCATTTCTTTTGATATCTCCTTCGCGACACTTCTCTTTTGTTGTAAGATTTGTTCTTAATTTTACTTTCATTCAAGTTCTATTAATTCTGTAAAAGTTAAGGATTTTGGAATTATAACCTTGTTGGAATAATATTAATGTCGATATAAAGATTCTCGTCTTAAGAATAATTTTATTCTGTTGTTGTTGAATTTGAGCTTGTGTGGATAATAAACATGAATAAAAATGATTGGTTTGTGAAAATTGGAAGTTTGCTATGTTAGTACCAGTAACGTAGACTCTTGTTTTGATTCATCCCCTCGAGCGCTTAATCTATGGTAATGGGTAGGAATGGGAAATTTTTGAACTCAATAGATCCAGTTTTAGAATAGGTTTGATGGGTCGTGTTGAAGGGAGTTTGTTAGTCGAAAGGCTCCTAGACCGCCTCCCCTCTTGAATAACCTGGTATAAACGTTTTGATTTCAAGTCTTGGCTCAAGGGTTTACTCATCTCGTTGTCCAAGTATGGCTATATGTTCACTAGGTTCTAAGGTCGACCCAATGTCTTGGTAAGCTTCGTGAACTAGAAACAATCACCATGATTAGTGTATTCACACCAAACCAAGTGCAATCCTTTCCAAAATTTTGTTTACAAACACTTAGTAACATGTTTCCACTACTTGTGTCAAGACATCTCAAAATAAAACAAGTACTGCCCTTTCCCTTCTTCCCTGTTGGGTACGTTTGGTTTTGGTTTGGGCCACAACCCATACCGAGGGCCTGTTAGGCTGAAAAACCCACTCCTCTATGTTCCTACCAGCCTAATCGGTTACCAATTACTTTGGGCCTAAGCCCACCTCTTTGTGTAGCCCGGTCACCATTCGACTCACCTTCCCCCCCTCCCCCCCACAAGCACGTCTCGTTATGAGTCGACTCATAGAATTAACCCGTAATAAACATGTTAATACACTCGTCAACTAGTACCCGACCAATGTTACTTCGACACGGAAAATATACAAAACCAACATGATAATGTTACTCAATTACTTTCATGAAAACTAAACTACATTTTATAATTATTAACGATGGTTTTACAAATGACTTATATTTACATTTTAGTTTAAAATGATAATTTTATAATTAATAACCATAGAAACTAGGCTTACTTTTAATAAACAACGATGACTTTATTTCTTTTGTGACTAATAAGGAATAACTATATTTTTATAACGTTTTCATACATAAAACTAACAATGATAAATGTAAGCAAACACAAAGGATTTTGACTCTATATATATACATACTATATAAAAGTTAATTTTTTCAAGAATAACTTATTTTCAAAAACCATACATTGAAAATATATAAATGGAACCATGCAAAATTTTTCTAAAAATATAATACCGTACTATGTAAGAATAGAACCTTCATACAAGATCATCTAATCATTCACGAGTTCTCATCCTAATCGTCCGATATGTACCTCCTTATTCTAGCTACCCGTCCCTAGTGTCCTTACCAAACATTCTTTCTAAATACACTATCTAAACTTGAATAATGCCACACAAGCATCAACAACTCAAATCTTGATATATTTAGACATTATCGAATTAAGTATAAATGTAATGATTAAAGTATTATATACTAATTATAGGTCGCGTGACGGTATGATCGGTGCAGAACCGTCAAGTTTTATCACTCAAGCCTGCCACTTGTGAATGGCCGACCGTAACAAACTTAAAACAGTTCAAGCACGAATGCAATGAAGATCAGGAGAGTATAGTGTTTCCCCAGGTCGTTAAGTCCCAACGAGCTGTGCGAGAATAGTCAAACGTAAAGTGATCGAGAGGATTTGAACGGAAAAGGATAGTGATTGATCTATACCTAAAGAGAAAGCCCATAAACTACAGGGGCTTAAATGCAAATTAAAGAAAATTAAAAAGATAAAAAATATTAAATAAACGCTATCACTATTTTTAAAGTGATGAACGTTTAAAACCTAAAACGTACGTTTAAATAAAATTACGTAAACGTACAAAATAAAACGTGAGTTTTAAGAAATAAAAGGCCTACAAATATGAAAATGATATTTTTACAATCCTAATAATAAAAGAAAATTATTAGAAAAAGAAAATTATTTTTACAACTATTTATTTAATTATTATTAATTAAAACTATTTATTAAGTATTTAAAATGCACTAAAATATAAGAAAATACAAAATTAACCTAGAAAAATGAAATTATAACTTAGAAAAATCTAAAATATGATAAAACTTATTTTAAAACTGAAAATATATTTTTTAGACTTTTTATATATTTATTATTAATTTAATACTATTTAAAACTAATTAAAATGCTAGAAAATACTAATTAAACCAAGAAAATTATGGAAAAATACTTTTTAGGATTTTTATATTTATCTTAATCTAGGAAACTTGAAAACATATTTTTTAAAGCTTTTTCTGATTTATTAGTATTAAAAGCTATTTAAAAAGGATTAAAAACTAGTTAAAATAAAGAAAAATACTAAACAGTGAAGGAAAAATCTGAAAAATTCAGGAAAATGCTAAAATATTATTCTAAGTCTATAAAAAATATAAAAACATATGCTTATGTGGAGGAAAAAGCAACTGCTGTGAAACTGCTTATAAATAAGCAAATCAAAATAAGCTATAAGCTACCACAGAGTGCCATATAATCACAGAAGCTAAGTTATACTATATTAACTAAATACTAACCTATTCCAACCATCCTGAACTTCTGAAAAGCAGTTTAAGACAAAATTTAAGCAAAACAAGAACTAGCTTATTTCAGAAAATGGGACAACATTAAGGCTTATCTAGGAGTGGGGTCCACAGAGCTTAAGCTCAAAACCTTTGCTGAAATTGATAGTCAGCTGGGTGGTGAGTGATTTGGAACCAAGAACCACCAGTGGGGTCCACTGGTGTGGCCTGTGGGACCCACCAAAGTGGTGGTGATGCCCACTGTTGTGGTGTTCTTGGTACTTTGCACAGGCATCATCAGAATTGGGTGCTCAAAACAAGCTAAAAAATAAGCACTCTACAAGCTAATTAAAACTGATCTGGTATTTTTATAATTTTGTTAAGCAGCTAATCTTTAATATCCTAAAAGGGTTTAAGCTAAATCTAAATATTGAATACACAATAAAATTCTAACTTTTATTCAAAAACAGGCTTAAGTAAAATTTGACTTTTTAAGTATATGAACTAGTTTGACTATGATGAACTTTTGATTGATTATATAAACTGAATATGATGTAATAAGGTAATATTAAGTTATCTAGGGCTATAATAGCAACTTTTAAACATGTATGATAAGTTTTACAACTTAAAATCTTAACAGTAAACTGTTTAAGTAGGATTAAGACTAAGTTTGACTTTTTATTAAATAAGGACTATATCTATGTGTTTGACTGAGCTATATAGAACTAAGGTAACATGTATCAAGTAATAACAACAATTAAAACAACACTAAACTCTATTAGTTCAGCAGATCCAAACACCCCTTATTAGGACTGTTATGAAGCTTATTATGCTAAAACAAATTTTTAAACCAAATTACCTATTGATTAACTAATATTAACTATATTAAAGCAAGATTAAGCTATAAGTAACAAGGATTAAACACTGAAACTAGGAAATGCAAGTTTTCAATAAATGGCTTACAAATTTGAATTCCAATGTAGACTGAGAACTGAGGAATGAAACACAACCTATAGCTTTCCACAAAGCTCTAAACCAGTAAACAATCCATAATCAACCAGCTTCAGTTCTTGAACTTCATTCCCATGGATTTTTATTTTTTAGCTAATTTATTTGGTATTTTTGGTAATTTTGAATTACAAATGTAAACTGACTTGTAAATGTTTGCAATAGCTTAAACAAGCTACTAAGAGCTTATATAAGCTTAATGAGCTTTCTTAGTCTAAAACATCAGATACAAACAACTTTAGATCAATTTGAGAAATTAAGGTAGAAATTGCAAAATCATAAAAACGTGGTAATTTACTGAAATTGAAACTGACAATAGATTTGAAATTCACTGAAATATTATTACAAGATATTAAAAAGCTTGAACATGTACTGAAAAACTTAGGATAATTAAAACGAGACAAGTAATTAAAATTACACTACTACTTCTACTACTCTCTTTCTCTTCTCTTTTATAGCTCCAAAATGTCTCTCTCTCTCCTCTGACCACTTCCCACTTGGTTCCAGTGCCTTTGGATAACTTTTGTGGACTTTTGCCACTTTGTCAATTTTGGCGGGAAATGGTAGTTTGAGTGTAGGGTCAGAAACGCAACTAGGGGGTGGAGTAGGTATGATGATGAGGGGTTGAGGTGATAAGGGTGCAGGGATAAGGGTGGGGGAAAAGGTGAGTGTTGCAGAGGAGTGTAGCAGGCAAGTGGTGGGGAAGAAAGCAGGAGGTGGAGGGAAAAGCTACTTGTTTGACTGAGGGTTCAAAAACAGGTAATGACAGGGGGGTCAAATGGGTATAATGGCAGGGGTCTACAAAGATTTTGACAAGTCTTAGGTTTTAGTTAATAAGACAAGGACCAAAACTGCAATTACTTCAATCTTGAGGGACCAATCCTGCCATTTCTCCAAAGTTAACACAAGGACTAAAATTGACAAACTCTAATAGTACAAGGACTAGTTTTGACATTTTTGATTTTCCAAGGACTATTTTTGCCAAATTACCAAAGTTCAGGGACCTAAGTTGTAAATTTGTAATTTTATGTTTCAAGGACCAATTTTGACAACTTAGGAATCCCTAGGGGCTCAAAATGATATTTTTCTTTATTTGGATTTACCAGGGACTGTTTTTGACAACTTTTGAAACTTGGGGAACTAAAACTGCCAATTATGCATACTTTATACGTTTTTTACCAGATTTTGATATTTTTGCATTTAAAACACATAAAACACTTATTTGTGATATTTTTATCATTTTGATGCATTTCTGAGTGTTTTCAGATGTTTTTGCAGTTTAATTTGTACAAAAATGATGAGTATTTAGACACTCATCAATCCCCCACACTAAGATATTGCTAGTCCCTAGCAATGTTTTGAGAAAAATTAATGGATTTCAACTCTTTACCAAAAGCCATTACTTCTGGAGTAGCCAAATGTTTCAGTTCAAGTAAGAACCTTGGTACACCGATAACCAAGTGATTTTGAGCAAACCACCAGCTTTCAACGGATTTGATTTGTCTTTACCAAAAGCCGTTTGCTTCTGGACTAGCCAACTCTTAGATAAATTATCAATATTATCTTTGGTGAGCTGATTACCAATTATGGTTTTTCCACTGCCTTTACCACAAGCCATAAACTTGCGGGCTAGCCAACTCTTCACTTCTTAGGATATGGTGAGCTGAATACCATACAATTTTGGGCAAATTGCAAGCCGTCAACGGATTTGAGATATCTTTACCAAGAGCCGTTTGCTCCTGGATTAGCCAATCCTTATGTGGGTTAGACATGGTGGACTGATTACCATTTGTTGTGTTTAGTACATAGTACTTCCAAAATTTTTTTTTAAAATTTGGCCATTTTGGGGGAAAAAGGGACTAAAAGGGTACATTTATGATCAAAATTCGCCAGAATTTCCCCCACACTTAGAAATGAATATTGTCCTCAATATTCAAAGTACCGGCTGTTATGCCGAAACTTAGAACGTAAAAAGATAACATTACTAGCTAAGTGTAGAAACACAACAGTTATTATCTTTTTTAATATTTACAATTTTCATTCATTTTTTAGATCTATATACAACATGTGGGGCATCTCCCCCACACTAGGGTGGTACACACGGGTGAAAACCCATGTAGCATGCTACTGTTTTTGATTCCCGAGTCGCTAGCTTGACTCGACCCCGAATTAATTGGTTCATGGGGAAGTAAGTGGAAGAAACATTCTCCATCGGACTTTCATTCAAGATGTTTGGATAAACATTGAAGTACGTGAAAGTTCCACACCGATGAGATACAGATAGAACCGGCTCACAAATGATACATGAAAATGCCGGGGTCAAAGATAATGTCTTCATTCCCGAAGGAGTGAAGAACAGGAGAAGTGACAGGATATATGAAGAAAAGAAAGAAAATCATGATACAAATCATGACTAACTCTTCATCCTCAATAGGAGAATTCATAGTTTCATGAATCTCCTCAATTAAGCTCATTTGATCAAGACATATTATGGGTGTGTCTAGATCAAAGTAGAAATTATCATACTCCGGCGGAGATATGATATGAGTAAGTTCACAGGAGAACTCCTCGAAGGTAAATGAATCATATTCAGAATTGGTATCAGTGGGTTCACTGGTGAACTCATCCAATGTAAATGATTCATAATCGGGGAGAGAATTATGAGAATGAAAAGTGGTACTGCCACTAATCTTCTCTCCCATATTATCAAAACAGAGGGCTTCCATTTCCGGAATAGAATCATCGGAAAGAATGTCACTATCCTTAATGGGGATAGGAGATGAAATAGGTTTTTCATTGAAAGCCTCGATTTTAGAAATGAGAAGACTGACATTCAGTAATGTTGCACGAAGTGCTTCATCTTTGATTTCAGTGTCATTAACTTCATCATTCTCTTCTTCTAAGCTAACAAGCTCAGAAGGTAAATCTTCCATATAACTGATGTCTCCACAAGATAACGAATCGTCATCAATAGAATCGGAGCACATCTCAACATGATTACTTTGGAAGACAAGAGGAGGAGGGATATCACACACATGATCAAGAATTCCCTGTGACTCTCTTGGGATTGGGACAAGGTTCTCAACACTAGACTTTATTAATTCGTCCGATTCCTTTTCAGGAACAGTGTCAAGAAGCTCATCCCCCATGTTCAGAGAGTGAGTGGGAGCCTCGGGTGTGATAGCAGTTGTTTGAGAATGAATCTCAACTGCTGATATCAACTGATGAATTTGATGAGTCTTCAAGTGTATCTTCATCATCACTGTCATCAGGAATAAAACGAAATTGAAAGCTAGATCTGCTGCTTTTCTTTTGCAATTGTTTCCCTAACAGATTTTTCAAAGGCAATTTGGGATTTTAATTTAGCAGCCCGCTCTTCAGCTAGCAATTCTTCCATGGATTTCTCATGTGAATTTTAAATGACGGGACATTGTGGGAGTGGAGATTTGTCAAAACCGGAAGGTTGACATTGATAATCATCATGAGGACCCCCACAATATACACAAGAAAAACTGGGAACATTATGAAATGCGTCTTATTGAACTCCTCACCTCTTTTCATAACTCAGAAAGCTCTAGATAAGTGTTTTGTTGGGTTTGTTGAGGAGTTTGAGTTATTTGGCACTGTGGAGGTTGGTCGTGATATGGATAGTCGTAATTGTTACAAGGAAATGGATTCCCTATTTGACAATCAGAGCTGAAATGGGGACCTCCACAGTTCTTACAACAAAATGATTGTTGTGGCTGGTCATGTGAATAATATGGAATTTGGTCATTTCCAAAGTCCTGAGTGTTACCGAAAACTGTCGTAGACAAACGTGTTTCCGGATTGACACTCAAATCCTTGGTGAGGACCTCCACCAAATTCACAGCAGTTATGTTGATTATATGAAGATGAGTCGGGCTGTGGTGGGTAATTGGAAAAGTTTGAGGGTTCGTTACATGAGTTCGGATTAGGATCATAATCAAATGAATTCCTCGAACCACAAAACAAACAACTCCGTTCCGAATATCATTACCACACTGTACACACGTACACCAACGCAGGTGAACCAAAAGAGGCTCACCACAACCGACACAAGGAATAAATGATTTCATTTGAGAGTCATGAGAAGGAATCGGTTTATTCAAAGAATCAACAAAACCAACATGGTGATCAGAATGACTATCAAGTCTCAAAGAACATTTTGAAAAATCCGGAGGTGGGACAAGTGGTGTGCTCTGAGAGCTAGCAATTTCCACCACTTCCGTTATGGTCTCTGGTTCTGGTTCTTGAGAAACGTGAAGATTAGGCAAGTCATTCTTGCTAGTCACCGGTCTACATTCAGCATGTTTGCTTTTAACCGTAAATCGTGAAAGTTTAGAATCAATTCTAGACGGCTTAGGAGCAATTGAGGGATTAGATCTTTGGATAACCGTAGGTTGGACGTATTTAGCACTTCCTTTATTAGAGGAAGTACCGGTCCTTTGTCACCCCAGTTTCTCTTTCCATTTCCCTACGCAGAATTAATGGATCATCACGAACGACACGAATTCTTGACATTTGTGATAAAGTCTGAAGTTTTTCAACTTCGTCCCAGAATTCATCGCAGTCGAGAGATTCCATGAGAATAGAAGAAGTTAGAATCAAATGGATAGAGGGTAAAGGGATAAAGAATTAAAAAGGGTAAGAGGGTAAAGAGGAATATTTTTGGGTTTTTGGATAAACATTTTGAAAAAACAAAGAATGAAAATCTTTTTGGGTTTTTTGATTTTAAATATATAGATGGTATAAACAAGGAGTGATTATTCAAATCACTAATCTGCTAAACGTAAGAATATTAGCACTGCTCCGGCAGGGCGCCAAATTTGATCGGTGCTAAACCGTCAAGTTTTATCACTCAAGCCTGCCACTTGTGAATGGCCGACCGTAACAAACTTAAAACAGTTCAAGCACGAATGCAATGAAGATCAGGAGAGTATAGTGTTTCCCCAGGTCGTTAAGTCCCAACGAGATGTGCGAGAATAGTCAAACGTAAAGTGATCGAGAGATTTGAACGAAAAGGATAGTGATTTATCTATACCTAAAGAGAAAGCCCATAAACTACAGGGGCTTAAATGCAAATTAAAGAAAATTAAAAGATAAAACCTATTAAATAAACGCTATCACTATTTTTAAAGTGATGAACGTTTAAAACCTAAAACGTGCGTTTAAATTAAATTACGTAAATGTACTAAATAAAACGTGAGTTTTAAGAAATAAAAGGCCTACAAATATGAAAATGATATTTTTACAATCCTAATAATAAAAGAAAATTATTAGAAAAAGAAAATTATTTTTACAACTATTTATTTAATTATTATTAATTAAAAACTATTTATTAAGTATTTAAAATGCACTAAAATATAAGAAAATACAAAATTAACCTAGAAAAATGAAATTATAACTTAGAAAAATCTAAAATATGATAAAACTTATTTTAAAACTGAAAATATATTTTTTAGACTTTTTATATATTTATTATTAATTTAATACTATTTAAAACTAATTAAAATGCTAGAAAATACTAATTAAACCAAGAAAATTATGGAAAAATACTTTTTAGGCTTTTTATATTTATCTTAATCTAGGAAACTTGAAAACATATTTTTTAAAGCTTTTTCTGATTTATTAGTATTAAAAGCTATTTAAAAAGGATTAAAAATTAGTTAAAATAAAGAAAAATACTAAACAGTGAAGGAAAAATCTGAAAAATTCAGGAAAATGCTAAAATATTATTCTAAGTCTATAAAAAATATAAAAATATATGCTTATGTGGAGGAAAAAGTAACTGCTGTGAAACTGCTTATAAATAAGCAAATCAAAATAAGCTATAAGCTACCACAGAGTACCATATAATCACAGAAGCTAAGTTATACTATATTAACTAAATACTAACCTATTCCAACCATCCTAAACTTCTGAAAAGCAGTTTAAGACAAAATTTAAGCAAAACAAGAACTAGCTTATTTCAGAAAATGGGACAACATTAAGGCTTATCTAGGAGTGGGGTCCACAGAGCTTAAGCTCAAAACCTTTGCTGAAATTGATAGTCAGCTGGGTGGTGAGTGATTTGGAACCAAGAACCACCAGTGGGGTCCACTGGTGTGGCCTGTGGGACCCACCAAAGTGGTGGTGATGCCCACTGTTGTGGTGTTGCAGGGCTGCACAGGGCATCATCCAGAATTGGGTGCTCAAAACAAGCTAAAAAATAAGCACTCTACAAGCTAATTAAAACTGATCTGGTATTTTTATAATTTTGTTAAGCAGCTAATCTTTAATATCCTAAAAGGGTTTAAGCTAAATCTAAATATTGAATACACAATAAAATTCTAACTTTTATTCAAAAACAGGCTTAAGTAAAATTTGACTTTTTAAGTATATGAACTAGTTTGACTATGATGAACTTTTGATTGATTATATAAACTGAATATGATGTAATAAGGTAATATTAAGTTATCTAGGGCTATAATAGCAACTTTTAAACATGTATGATAAGTTTTACAACTTAAAATCTTAACAAGAAACTGTTTAAGTAGGATTAAGACTAAGTTTGACTTTTTATTAAATAAGGACTATATCTATGTGTTTGACTGAGCTATATAGAACTAAGGTAACATGTATCAAGTAATAACAACAATTAAAACAACACTAAACTCTATTAGTTCAGCAGATCCAAACACCCCTTATTAGGACTGTTATGAAGCTTATTATGCTAAAACAAAATTTTAAACCAAATTACCTATTGATTAACTAATATTAACTATATTAAAGCAAGATTAAGCTATAAGTAACAAGGATTAAACACTGAAACTAGGAAATGCAAGTTTTCAATAAATGGCTTACAAATTTGAATTCCACTGTAGACTGAGAACTGAGGAATGAAACATAACCTATAGCTTTCCACAAAGCTCTAAACCAGTAAACAATCCATAATCAACCAGCTTCAGTTCTTGAACTTCATTCCCATGGATTTTTATTTTTTAGCTAATTTATTTGGTATTTTTGGTAATTTTGAATTACAAATGTAAACTGACTTGTAAATGTTTGCAATAGCTTAAACAAGCTACTAAGAGCTTATATAAGCTTAATGAGCTTTCTTAGTCTAAAACATCAGATACAAACAACTTTAGATCAATTTGAGAAATTAAGGTAGAAATTGCAAAATCATAAAAACGTGGTAATTTACTGAAATTGAAACTGACAATAGATTTGAAATTCACTGAAATATTATTACAAGATATTAAAAAGCTTGAACATGTACTGAAAAACTTAGGATAATTAAAACGAGACAAGAATTAAAATTACACTACTACTTCTACTACTCTCTTTCTCTTCTCTTTTATAGCTCCAAAATGTCTCTCTCTCTCTCCTCTGACCACTTCCCACTTGGTTCCAGTGCCTTTGGATAACTTTTGTGGACTTTTGCCACTTTGTCAATTTTGGCGGGAAATGGTAGTTTGAGTGTAGGGGTCTGAAACTGCAACTAGGGGGGGTGGAGTAGGTATGATGATGAGGGGTTGAGGTGATAAGGGTGCAGGGATAAGGGTGGTGGAAAAGGTGAGTGTTGCAGAGGAGTGTAGCAGGCAAGTGGTGGGGAAGAAAGCAGGAGGTGGAGGGAAAAGCTACTTGTTTGACTGAGGGTTCAAAAACAGGTAATGACAGGGGGGTCAAATGGGTATAATGGCAGGGGTCTACAAAGATTTTGACAAGTCTTAGGTTTTAGTTAATAAGACAAGGACCAAAACTGCAATTACTTCAATCTTGAGGGACCAATCCTGCCATTTCTCCAAAGTTAACACAAGGACTGAAATTGACAAACTCTAATAGTACAAGGACTAGTTTTGACATTTTTGATTTTCCAAGGACTATTTTTGCCAAATTACCAAAGTTCAGGGACCTAAGTTGTAAATTTGTAATTTTATGTTTCAAGGACCAATTTTGACAACTTAGGAATCCCTAGGGGCTCAAAATGATATTTTTCTTTATTTGGATTTACCAGGGACTGTTTTTGACAACTTTTGAAACTTGGGGGACTAAAACTGCCAATTATGCAAACTTTATACGTTTTTCACCAGATTTTGATATTTTTGCATTTAAAACACATAAAACACTTATTTGAGATATTTTTATCATTTTGATGCATTTCTGAGTGTTTTCAGATGTTTTTGCAGTTTAATTTGTACAAAAATGATGAGTATTTAGACACTCATCACGGTACTTCGTGCATCTACCACTTGACTTTTTCACTACTCGGATACTTTTGCTAAGGTGAGTTCATAGCCTCGCTTTTACTTGTTTTTCAACCCCCGCGAGGGAGATGCATGCTATAAACTAGAACATAAGTCTTTTCTTAAAATGTATGCTTGCCTGATCATTATTATTATAGCCTAAGTTTCCTGCCAAAAGTCCCCTTTATCATGAACCATTAATCACTTGCGAGTGAACGCAAATATTGTGGATAGTACTATGGGAATTAACGACCCCGACTCGGTTATCGGAAATAACCGCGGCGCACCATATTTGGTTATCTATGGAATTGGCAATTTCATCTGGGGGCAATTTTATTACTTACACCAGTAATTAGGTGTATGCAGTTAGTATTGGTGTCATGAGCTTAGTGCATAATAATAATCTCCGTTTTCTATGGTAATTATCTTCGAAACAATTATCATCTCTTACTTGTGTTCAACCATTTATTAAACCTATGAATATCACTCAACATTTTTGTTGATCTTTTTAAGCATGCTTATCTCAGGTACTAATTAAGAAAATCTTGAAGGCACGGAGTGTACGGAATGGAATGCTGGAAGTGGTGTTTTAAATAAAGTTATTATTTCTCAAACTTTGAACTATCTTTTGTGAAACTTCAAAACTTGTCGTATTTTCTCTTGTGATTCAAAACATTGAGTTTTTATGAAATGATAACAATATTTTATTAAAAACGTCTCTTTAGAGTCGTTTTCTATGACTTATGACTGTGATCCTCTAAGTAATACCCCAAGTAGTCTTCCGCTATCACATTATCATTTTGGGGGTGTTACAGATTGGCATCAGAGCCTAGGTTATAGAGAACCAACTTGTATTTTTAAAACAAATTGGACTATAACCACGTTTTCAAATGAACCGTTTTACACCACCACTCCACGTCCTCCGCGCCTACTTCGTACCGATAACATGTATGAGATTCGCTTAGCGGATAATACATGACTAGTAAAACTTTGCATGATAAAAATTTATAATGTTAACTTTCATTTAGTTAGGCATTTAGATTTGCGTGGCAGATTATGCGTGACTAACTAAATCTTATTTACTGCATGACATTACTTATAAATGCATATTTTCTTTTGGGTTGTTACAGTACCATGTCTTCTGCTTCACACCCCATTGATCTGACCTCTGACATCGAGATCGAGGATGCCATATCCTCTACTATTGTGCCCCTGGCACCGGCTGTTCTGGCACCTGGGTCTCCCGCTGTGACATCTGGAGAGACTGAGCCCTTTGAGGAGGGTGAGGTCGCTGGTACTCCACCTGCCTTGGTCATACCTGAGCGTTTGCCTGTTTTTGGCCCTCCTACCTATGATCAGTACCTTGAGTCACAACAGTGGCTGTCCCCTTCGGAAGTTGTATCTCAGATACCTTCACACACTGATTCTGTGTCCTCCACCACTTCTCACTCATCACTACCTATTCGTAGAAGGCGAAAGCGAGCTAGGGTTCTCAAACCCTATGAGCCTGCGCCCTTCGGCAAGCCATTTCGATACCATAAGGATGGTGCGATTTTCATACATACCGCTCGGAAACGAGTGAAGGCACTCACCACCTTTGTTTCACCTACTGACATACCATCATCTTCGGCTTTCCCACCACCAGCTTCACCTACATCATCACCCATACCTACCTCACCACTACCACTTTCATCTACCAGACCACTACTGTACCAGTTTCGTCTCCATCCCGTGCATCATCACCGTTGGTGATGCATTCTGAGCCTGTGATATCCCTTAGGGAGAGGGTCCATTTCTCACCTTCACTTTCCGACCCATATCATTATGTTGTGACCTGTACCTGTCAGCCGGGGCCTCATAAGAGGGTTGACGCTAGGCGTTGGTCCTTCTTGATGCCAGTTGTGAGTCAATGGAGGTTGGAGGAGGGTTCACCGAGTGCTATGGAGCTTGGAGATCATTTGTTCACTACTGCTGAGATTCTTCCTGTTACGGGAGAACCCATTCACCACACCGTCCCACTGCTAGCTGCACGACTTATGCGATGTGAGGATCAGCTTGGAGAGGCTATGTCATTCGTCGATGAGGTTCCATTGGTCCGGATTGAGAGTATAGAGGAGGAGGTCGAGAACCTCGTTGTCGGGAGGATCGCGATGGAGGAGGTGTTTGATAGGATTGGTACTCAGTCTGAGCGAGCTAGTGAGGCAGTGACAGTTCTGGAGCGGAGGATGGAGTCGGAGAGATTGGAGCTGCTAGACAGAGTTGAGATGCTAGAGGGAGTTGTACAGCGACAGTCTGAGCAGATGGTGATCATGGAGACGCGTACTGCGACTCTTGAGCAGAGATTGGAGGCGAGAGATAGGGAGATGGATGACTTGGCTGAGCTTGTTCGTGACTTGCAGCGTCGAGTGAGTGACACACCCGACAACCCATAGATCGGAGATTCACCTACTTAGTCTACTAGTACTTTAGCCTGCCGCCTGTGGCACTGATAGAGGCTTTGTATTCGCATGTTTTGTTAAACTAGCGAATAAGTTATTGATGTGACATTGTATAGTTATCGTATCACTATGTATGGATGATGGACCTATGACATTATGGTTGTTTTTCTTATGTTCTTATGTATGGTGATCTTTCTTATGCATCGATTTATATGAATCGAAGTGATCATTTATATATACTCTCTTGTGTGGTTCTAATACATTGTGATTCTTTCTTATGATGATTATACTCTATTGATATAATGTGATGATCTTGCCTATTATGAAATCGTTTTTGTAATAATTCTCACTTATGTTGAATGATTCTAAAATTTGAGTGTATGTCTTTAGAAAAATGGCAAGAACGAGAGCTACCCCTTCTCTAACTCATGAGATGACCCCTGATGCAATTCGGAGACTGGTTACTAATGAGATTGGTGCTGCTTTTGCTGCGCGACCTGCTGAGGCGGTTCAAACAAATGAAGCCGCGAATCGAGCCAATCGGAATGAAACTATTGTGAATCGCAAATGTGGATACAAGGAGTTTATGAATTGCAAACCTACCTTCTTCAAAGGAACCGAAGGCGCTGTTGGCCTTATTCATTGGTTCGAAAGATTCGAAACTGTGTTTCTCTTAAGTGATTTCTCAAAAGATTGCAAGGTGAAATTTGCTACTGGTACTCTACTAGAAGATGAATTGTCTTGGTGGAAAGCTCATGCCCAACCTATTGGCATGGAAGAAGCTTATAAAACTACTTGGACTGAAATGAAGCAATTGATGATGAAGCAATACTGCCCAAGGACCGAGATCAAGAAACTGGAAGATGAGTTCTATCATCTAACTACTAAGGGCAATGATCTCAAAACCTACTTCAAGCGTTTCCAAGAATTGAAAGCTCTATGCCCATCCATGGTTTCTGATGATGTCAAGTTGCTGGAAAACCTCATAGGGGGATTACCCCGAAGCATTGAGGGCAATGTTACTGCATCAAAGCCCAAGACTATGGAAGAAGTGATCAGAATTTCCCACCAACTCATGGACCAAGTCCTGAAACATGGACCTGTGCAAGGCAATAACGACAACAAAAGGAAATTTGATGACCGTCGAGGCAACACTTCCAACAACTACCATCATAACAACTCTTTCCATCACAACAATAACCGCAACAACAACAATCAAGGCCGCAACAATCATAACCAACACCGCAACAACAATCCCACCCCATACCACCAAAACTGAAACAACCACCACAATCAACAAAACCGTAGGCAAGAGGTTGCGCGGGCTTATGCTGCTACTCCTGACACTGGAAAAGGGTATGCTGGACCACACCCTTTGTGCACTCGATGCAACCTGCATCATGTGGGACGTTGTACTATTAAGTGTGGGAAATGTAACAAGGTGGGTCATACTCATAAGAATTGTCGAAGCCCTGCTACCGGAAGTAACCTCCAACCCATGGGAATAACTTGCTTTGGATGTGGAGAAGTTGGGCATGTCAAGAGTAAATGCCCAAAACTGTACGGGAACAACAACAACAACAACAACCCTGCTAGGGCAAGAGCTTATGTGCTAGGAGATGGAGATGCACAAGAAAACCCAAACGTCGTTACGGGTACGTTTTCACTAAATCATCATTTAGCTAAAGTGTTATTTGATTCTGGAGCTGACAAAAGTTTTGTGTCTTCCAAGTTTGCACCTTTGTTAAAAGTCACACCAACTGCCTTAGATACCACCTATGAAGTAGAGTTAGCCGATGGAAAAATAGTAGGAACTAACACTGTCCTTCGAGGTTGTAACCTATCCTTATTAAAGCACCCGTTCGATATAGACCTTATGCCTATCCAACTTGGTAGCTTCGATGTCGTCGTCGGCATGGATTGGTTATCCAAGAATCGTGCAAGAATCATTTGTGACGAGAAAGTCGTTCACATTCCTCTCGATGTCGAAACCCTAATCATTCGGGGTGATCGTAGTAAGACCCGATTTAATATCATCTCGTGCGTTAAAACTGGAAAGTACATAAAAAAAGGATGCCACATTTTTCTAGCACAAGTAACGGAGAAGAAGAAAGCGGATGAGAAACAACTAAACGACGTCCCCATGGCTAGAGACTTTCCCGAAGTATTTCCTGAAGACTTGCCTGGCCTTCCTCTGATTCGGCAAGTAGAATTCCAAATCAAGCTTGTGCTGGGAGAGGCACCCGTGGCACGAGCACCTTATAGATTGGCACCATCCGAACTACAAGAATTGTCTGACCAACTACAAGAACTATCCGAAAAAGGATTCATTCGACCGAGTTCTTCGCCTTGGGGAGATCCGGTCTTATTCGTCAAAAAGAAGGATGGATCTTTCCGTATGTGTATCGATTACTGAGAGTTGAACAAACTAACGGTAAAGAATCGATATCCATTACCTAGAATTGATGATTTGTTCGACTAACTGCAAGGGTCAAGCGTCTACTCAAAAAATTATCTGAGATCTGGGTATCATCATGTTAGGAATTATAAAATTCAGTCATTAAAGAGTCGGTCACCTCAAGTATATGTAGTCATTAGAAAGCTCGTAGTCGTAGTCTGGTTATATTATTAAGTAGTTTGTTTTGTAACACCGTGGAGGACGGACGGGTCTTTACCCACTGTATGCCCGATCCACAGCCCGTAGGTGGCGTTTGTTTGTAAGAAACTATAAATACCCTCTACCTCCCAAGGTAGAGGGTTGGAGCTTCAATACCATTTTTCTTTGTTTCACATAGTTCCCAACTCTCTTCCCTTTCTCTCTCTAGAACTTTCTCTCTCTAAACTTTGTTAACGCCCCACATGGTTATGTTTTAATGTGTTTGTGAAATCCTATATCTTACAATTGGTATCAAGAGCCATGGTTTGATTACTCATCTTTCATGCTCTTTGTTTGGTGGATTTCATAAGGTTTTTGGGGTATTAAGGGTTTAGGAGAGTTTGGATCATTTGGACAAATTCTAGTGTTAAAGTTTGAATTTTGCTTGTACTTTTGTGTTTAGGATCATCATATGTGTTTATGTTTTGAATTGGAAGGCTTAAATCATTGTGGATTGGTTGTTTTTGATTGATAAAGTGGTTATTTTTGAACTTGGTACTAAGCGAGTTGAGTCTCGGATATACATTTCTTCGAAGCGAGTTGTTGTGTTAATGGATGCGAGTTGTTATATGCGACTTGGCTATTTAGCGAGTTAAGCTTTTAAGCGACTTGGTGGTTAAGCGAGTTGTGTCTGTTTGCGACTTGCTATTAAGCGAGTTGATTATTAAAGCGACTTGTTTCATTAAGCGAGTTGATTGTGTTGCGAGTTGGTAGTAAGGCGAGTTGGCTATTTAGCGACTTGTTTCATTAAGCGAGTTGATTGTGTTGCGAGTTGATACTAATGCGACTTGGCTATTTAGCGAGTTGATTCCTTAAGCGAGTTGATTCTTTGAGCGAGTTGGTTGTTTAGCGAGTTGATACCTAAGCGAGTTGAGTGTTTAGCTACTTGTCTATTTAGACTTGTTACTTCTTCGTGATACATTCTTACGGTTGTTCTTTTGGTTTAGTAAAATCCCGTGAAAGAATCAATGTTGGGAATTATGCTAAGTTAGAATTCTGCTGATGTTACTGCCGAAGAGATTCTGCTGAAGTACAATGTTTCTGCTGAAGAACAGAATCTGCTGAAGTAGTATAGTACATAGTTTGTTTCTGCAGAAATAGTTATTCCGTGTTTTATATAGTTAGTTAGGATATGCATGAGCTTTATTAGGAAGTGATAGTGTATATCTTATTTAGTTTTATGATTATACGTTTCTTAGGAAACAAGTTAGGGTTCCTTGCTTATAAAAGGAACACAATAGTATGATTAATGTAACGAATTTGAAAAACAAAGTTTTAGTAATATAAAGATCCATAGAGGATCAACGTGTTCTTAGTTATTGTGATTGTGCTTATATTTGATTTTCCGCTAAAGAATATAAGTCGTAGAGATTGTCTATTAGTTTGCTTGTGATTACATAAGTAATACTAACGATCTGCGAGTGCTCAAGATCTATCAAGGTCTACAGTTTCTACAAGTGGTATCAGAGCCACGAGAGAGTCTCTACGATACTAAGAACAGTCTTTCATAAACACTCATACAACCAACAAATCATTCACCATGCCTGGATCACAAGATGATATTGAAGTCACCAACAACCAGAACACCACCAATCTGCAACAACTAAGTCTCTCGAACAATAATGCCAAGTTTCCTTATCTAAAGAAGGAGGAATACGATTTATGGGCAATGAAGATGCAAAACTGGATTTCCAACATTGATTGGAATATGTGGGAAGTTGTCAGGAAGGGAAACAGTTTGAAGAGAACTACCACAGATCCTGATGGTAATCTCAGTTATGTTCCTCCCAAATCTGCTGAAGAGTTACTGGCAGTTCAGAGAGAAACCAAGGTTAAAACAATTCTTCTTCAAGCTATTCCCGAGGATCACTTGAGTGATTTTCACTTCATGAATGATGCTAAGGATATTTGGTTGGCCATCAAGGCCAAGTTTGGAGGGAATGAGGAGTCTAAGAGAATGAAAAAATCGATGCTGCGACAACTGTTTGAAGACTTTCAAATCTCTGAAGAGGAAGGAATTCACAAAGGCTATGACAGGTTTCACAAGATATTAAGTCAGTTGAATCAGCTTAAGGCAAAGCCAGATAATGATGATTGCAATTCCAAGTTTTTGCAATCTTTACCTCAATCCTGGTTACAAGTAAGCATTGCCTTTAAAACTAAAGGAGGGCTTGATATGATTACATTTGATGAGCTGTACAACAAGCTTAAATCTCTTGAGCCTGATGTACGAAGTCCCTTCCATTCATCAACTACTGCTAGTCATACAACATTTGTTAGGGCCTCTAATCCAAAGATGACTCATGTTCCAAGTCCAACCTACTCATCATCATCTTACACTACCACTCCATCCAGTTCTCAATCTACAACTAGTGGTATAATGGAAGATGTGCTTGGATCCTTCTTTGCTGATTATGATCCTCAGCAGGAACTTGCCTATGAGGATTTTGATCAGGTAGATCCACTGGAGATGGAAGAGATGAAGTTGAAGTGGCAAGTGGCTATGCTATCTATGGACATCAATAAATTTGAACGTAAGGCTGAGAGGAAGTTTGGTTTCCAGGGAAGAGATCCAGCAAGGTTTGACAAGAAGAAGGTCAAGTGCTTTACATGTCATAAGATGGGTCACTTCTCCAGAGAATGCAAGGATAGGAAGGCTGGAGATGAGGTGAGATACTCTTCCTATCAGCAGAATCAAAGGGATGCTGGAACTTTGAAGCCTAGATCCTCAGCAGCTATGGTCACTTTGGATGCCAATGGCGACTGGAAGTCACATGAGTCTGAGAATGATGATGGTCCTGGTGGTGATAATATTGGGTTGCTAGCAAGTGTACTTGAAGATAGGCATGATCGGATTGCCTTGATGGGCATCTCTCAGGTACAAAATTGCTTGTTTGGTTGTAGTGAACGTTATAATGAACTTAAGGAAGCATATGATATTTTGAAACCTAAATATAATGAATGCTATGTTGAAGTTGAAGCTTATAAACATAGTTTAAAAACATTAGAAAGACAAAAGGTTTGGTTTCAGAAGAATCAAATAGCTTATGATGAAAAAATTAGGGTGCTAGAATGTGATCTAGAATGTACAAAAAATGACTTAAAAAGGTCTGAGAAATTGAGAGCTGATGTGGTGTCTGAAAACAGTGTGTTGAAAGAAAAACTAGATGCTAAAATTGCTAGGCATAACGAATGGTTACTGAATGGAAATAAGTTAGCAAGTCACATCTATGCTAGTCAAACTCCTAATACTTTGATAAAGCTCAAATTGTGCATGTTTTTAGTAGCGTTATCTGTGCTTTTATGTGTGTTATTTGCTTATAATCATATGCTTTTAATGCTTAATCGTACAAAAGTGCGTTTGCTAGTTCATTTGTAGCCAAGTACAGGAAAGTGGAGAAAAATGCCGAAAAAGAAGTAAAATACGAAGATTTCTCCATGTACGAAGAATTCCCGACAAAAGCAAGACTTGCGGAGTATATTCGAGAAGATAAAGTCATCAAGTTAGTGGTCCAAAGACTCAAGAATAAAGTTCAAGAAGGAAAACGAGAAAGAAATGAAGAAAAGAAGCTAAAACGAAGACATATTGGAAGACTCGTTGTTCCCGACACACCTTCACCATTTTGGCCATAAATTTTGCATACGGACTCCGTTTGAACCCCCGTTCGCTGCCACAGAAAGCTAAGAGAAAGATCTACAACTTTGCAGTTTAGGAATTTTTGTGATTTTGCTCCAACCGATCGGTCGAGCCCCGTAACCGATCCGGTTGGAGAGCTGTCAAGAAGACCAACCGATTCGGTTGGAGCTCAACCGGATCCGGTTGGAGGTCCTGTTTCAGCCATTTATGCACTACTAAGACTCCAAACGTGTTCCAAATGATTCTAGTCCCTTCTTACATGGTTTCTAGTCCCTTCCAAGCTCCTTGGCCTCCAAGAAATGCATTGAATACCCTAGGCCTTGGTAGTAGTATAAATAGAACCCATTTGGCACCTCATTTCATCATCCCTTCTCCATATTTCTCATCCCTTTCATCCACTACTCATCTCTAGGTGTGAAATTCAAGCCTCCACCCTTAAGGACGAATTTCCACCTAGAGAGCAAACCATAACTTGAGAGAACACAACCACTCTCAATACCTCCACCAAAGGTGTGAAATTCAAGCCTCCACCCTTAAGGATGAATTTCCACCTAGAGAACACACCCACTCTCAAAATCTTCACCAAAGGTGTGAAACTCAAGCCTCCACCCTTAAGGACGAGTTTCCACCAACTATCCTATCCCAACTTGTGTGAAATTCAAGCCTCCACCCTTAAGGACGAATTTCCACCAATTACACCAACTTATCTTCCCCAAAAGACCACAAACCTCTGCCAAATTCGTGTAGTGTGCTCAAGGGTTGTCGAAGGCGTTTGGACATCATTTTCCGGCGTGGTAAAACTATTGTAGTTGATTGGAGGCTTGAAGGAGTGCTATAATCCTTCATCTTTGCCTATTGTAATTCATACTTTGGGTAAACCTTGTTACTTTTCTATTTAAAGATGTTTGTTATTGATATGATTATTGAGATTTTGTGTTTGATTGGAATAATGATGAATGTCTTGATACTTGCTTGTTCTTATAATGCTTTTCTTGTTGGTTTGATCCGTGACAATCATAACCATCAACTTGTTACTTGTTCTTATAATGCTTTTCTTGTTGGTTTGATCCGTGACAATCATAACCATCAACTTGTTACTTGTTACTTGCTTAAATAAACAAACGACACTTGTAGTGCAACCAAGTCTCTTGGGACGACCTTGATTTACCTTATACTATACTACAACTTGACTAGGGTATACTTGCCCGAATGTGTTCCTAGTTAACCGGTAATTCTTGTTTACAAATTTAAAACCCGATGAAGCACATCAAGTTTTTGGCGCCGCTGCCGGGGATTTGGTTTTTGTTCTTAAGTGTTTGTTTGTCTGCTTGTTTGTTCGAATGCTAAATTGCTCTTGCTCATGAATGATTGTTTCTTTGCTTTTGTTTGATTGCTCTTGATGTTTGCTCATGAAGATTGCTTGAATGCTTGTGTTTTTCCAAATCTCTCATTTTTCAAAATTGTTCAAATGATCTTTGCATCAAAATCGTGTTTTTGATGTTGGGATTTCGTTTCATGTGTTCTAAAAATGCTCATTTCAATGATTGCTTTTTAAGTGTGCTAAAAATCGCTTTCGAAAAAACCACCAAAACCACCCAGATCACTCTAACCGAATCGGTTGGCACTCCAACCGGATCGGTTGGAAGCCTCGTACTTAATAAAACCACTACAACCGATCGGTCACTACCCGTAACCGGATCCGGTTGAGAGTTCTGTAAAAAAAAAAAAAAAAAAATCTCTTAAAAATCGCCTCAAACCGATCGGTCACTTCCCGTAACCGAATCGGTTGGAAGTTGGGTCTCATTTGGTTTGTCCCAACCGATCGGTCACAACCCATAACCGGATCGGTTGGACGAATCGTAAAAAAAAAAGGTTGATTTTTCGTATTTTGTTTTTATGTGTTTGTGTTTAGATAAAATAAGTTTAAATGTCTTTTTGTTTTTGCAAGAGTATCATTTCTTTTATTTGGTTTTTCCATTTTAATTTTGTTAATATTTTGTACATTGTGAATAAATAAGTACATGTGTCTTTAAAAAATAAAAGTGTTTTGAACTTTGTGGGTATGTTCACTGGAAACCCTCACGAGACTATAACTCGTCCACTCGGGCCACCGAGGGGTTTAAAGGCTTGTTGCATGAGCTAAACGCAACCGTGATGCCTACGAAAGTGAGTTTTAGAATTTTACGCGCTTTTTGTAGTTTTGTTTATTTTTGCAGATTTAATAAGCTCTTGAAGGAAGGATTGATTGGATTGTTGGTGACGTTATACTTGGGATTGGACATGTTTGTTTGGTTGAGGAATCGATTGATCTCATACGCTTATGCTAGCGTTTGCTTAGCACCTTATCATATGGAGTTCGATCATGATGTTTAGCCCGGGAGGTTTCGTTTATCTTAGACTTATAATATCATTTTTCCCTATCTTACATGCTTTGAAGTTTTCACAATTCATTTATTTTGCTTTATTTTGTTTCTTTATTATTTTTTTCCTTTGTTTGTTTTTTTTTGGTAAATTATTTTTAATAAATTGATTTGTTTAAGTACCTCGAAAGTAAGGCTCACCCATTGTAAACAAACTGTGTGAGAGGTATAAGGCGGGTCTCCCTGATTCCCTAAAGAAGTTTGGTTTTTAATATGCTTCGCGCTGACCTGCTTCTCCGCTTCTTTGTGCGTTTCAATGGAGCTACCAAGAACTCGTGGGACAAGAATAAGTCATGTTGGTTTAAAAAAAAAAAAAGAAGAAAAAGAAAAAAAAAAGAAGTCGTAACTAGATTATTAAGTTATTTTTCTTTTGTGTGGTTAACTTAAGTGTAGGGGGAAAATATTATTGAGAAAGCAAAACTAGTTTTTAAATTTCAAATGTTTGGGCTAATTTTTAAATTTTGTTAACTTGTTTGCCCTTATGATCTAGTTGTTTTCACGCTTATAGGATAATATATTAGAATAATTGGATCAACCCACTGGTGAAATCAGTAATTTTTGAAAAACTTGAGATGTGTCCCGATTAATATTGCAATCCATTTTGGGATCGATGACATTTGCTAGCACATATTATAGCCCTTCCACTAAATTGTGAGGATTTGAGCCTGTTTCATATAGCATACATCTTTTATGCTTGAATCTATTGCTATGAGTGTGCCGGTGATTTTATTTATTCTAGAACTTGTACTTGTAAATCATTACCAGACCGCAGTAAGATCGCATTCGTGTGATATAAGTGTATTCGTGTGATAAAGAGGCAACCTTAGGAATAAAACCCAAATGGCCTTCCGTTTACATCTAATAATATATTAGCTGACCACATCGGTTAGTTAACCACCCATATGGACCCATTTGTTAGCGCTCATCTTTAGCGCTAGATACCCTTAGTTACACCCTCCGAGCCATCCCTTTCTTTTTGTTACATCCAGAAAAATACAAAAATATTTTACACTTTAAACCTTAGCCTACCCCTTGTCAATGTCTAAATGGTTGGTTGCTAGTTGCTTGGTTTGTTGGATTGTTTTTTATGATTATGAGTTAGCCGCACTTTGCCATTCGTGTGTACCATTCCGACAAAGACGAAGAGTGCACCTTCTTATTTGTATTTTTGTGGTGATGCTTATACGAAGTGTGGGGGAGATGTGATGTATGAAGAAAAAGTGTTGAAAAAAAAAAAAAAAAAAGTCATCGAAAAAAAAAAGAAAAAAAAAAGATATGTGATGACAAAGATGAAGTATGTTTGAGATATAGATTAGCCAATGTGCTAAGACGTGATATATATATTTTGTTCGATATGTGAAGAAGAGAAGTTAGTAACTATAATCATTTTCGGTTTATGCGATTGTTCGTGACTAGCAACATGGGTATTAGACTTGACTTTATTTTTTTTAAAACCAATTTCATATATATCCCATGCCTTATCCATACCCTTTATTCACCCTAAGCCTATCGTTATATCCCGAATAAAAGCCCTCTTTAGATGTTTACGCTTGGTGCTTACGCCACGTCGGTGGAGTTTTGTTTCTTGTACAAGCCTATGGTAATATTTAGATCATGACTGAGCAATATGAGTGTACTATTCCTTAATACTATCCATCACAAATAAAATGAGTGTTGAGTGAATTATACATCCGTTTTTTTTTTCGTGAGGTGCTTAGCCATGTTATCATGCGAGAAAATCCATAGGGTATTGTCAAACATCTTGATTTTTCACCACTTAAAGCTTAAAATGATGAATCATATCTTGTACTTGTACTTGGTAGATTTGCATCACATTTTTTTTAATCATATTTCATGCACCATGTGGGATTTATTTTTCTTATTTCTAGATTTGCTTGAGAGCAAGCAAAACCTTAAGTGTGGGGGAGTTTGCGCTCATTTTTCGCTTATTTTTATATTTGTTTTATTAAAAAAAAAAAAAAAAAAAAAAACCCAAAAATATTTTTTTTATTTTTTCCTTTTGTTTTTTGTCATTTAGGTTTGTCTTTTTATTTTTCTTTTCTTAGATTTGCTTGAGGGCAAGCAAAGTTTAAGTGTGAGGGAATTTGATAACGCTCAAATTGTGCATGTTTTTAGTAGCGTTATCTGTGCTTTTATGTGTGTTATTTGGTTATAATCATATGCTTTTAATGCTTAATCGTACAAAAGTGCGTTTGCTAGTTCATTTGTAGCCAAGTACAGGAAAGTGGAGAAAAATGCGGAAAAAGAAGTAAAATACGAAGATTTCTCCATGTATGAAGAATTCCCGACAAAAGCAAGACTTGCGGAGTATATTCGAGAAGATAAAGTCATCAAGTTAGTGGTCCAAAGACTCAAGAATAAAGTTCAAGAAGGAAAATGAGAAAGAAATGAAGAAAAGAAGCTAAAACGAAGACATATTGGAAGACTCGTTGTTCCCGACACACCTTCACCATTTTGGCCATAACTTTTGCATACGGACTCCGTTTGACCCCCCGTTCGCGGCCACAGAAATCTAAGAGAAAGATATACAACTTTGCAGCTTATGAATTTTTGTGATTTTGCTCCAACCGATCGGTCGAGCCCCGTAACCGATCCGGTTGGAGAGCTGTCAAGAAGACCAACCGATTCGGTTGGAGCTCAACCGGATCCGGTTGGAGGTCCTGTTCACCATTTCGCACTACTAAGACTCTAAACGTGTTCCAAATGATTCTAGTCCCTTCTTACATGGTTTCTAGTCCCTTCCAAGCTCCTTGGCCTCCAAGAAATACATTGAATACCCTAGGCCTTGGTAGTAGTATAAATAGAACCCATTTGGCACCTCATTTCATCATCCCTTCTCCATCTTTCTCATCCCTTTCATCCACCACTCCTCTCTAGGTGTGAAATTCAAGCCTCCACCCTTAAGGACGAATTTCCACCTAGAGAGCAAACCATAACTTGAGAGAACACAACCACTCTCAATACCTTCACCAAAGGTGTGAAATTCAAGCCTCCACCCTTAAGGACGAATTTCCACCTAGAGAACACACCCACTCTCAAAATCTTCACCAAAGGTGTGAAACTCAAGCCTCCACCCTTAAGGACGAGTTTCCACCAACTATCCTATCCCAACTTGTGTGAAATTCAAGCCTCCACCCTTAAGGACGAATTTCCACCAATTACACCAACTTATCTTCCCCAAAGACCACAAACCTCGCCAAATTCGTAGTGTGCTCAAGGGTTGTCAAAGGCGTTTGGACATCATTTTTCGGCTTGGTAGAACTATTGTAGTTGATTGGAGGCTTGAAGGAGTGCTATAATCCTTCATCTTTGCCTATTGTAATTCATACTTTGGGTAAACCTTGTTACTTTTCTATTTAAAGATGTTTGTTATTGATATGATTATTGAGATTTTGTGTTTGATTGGAATAATGATGAATGTCTTGATACTTGCTTGTTCTTATAATGCTTTTCTTGTTGGTTTGATCCGTGACAATCATAACCATCAACTTGTTACTTGTTCTTATAATGCTTTTCTTGTTGGTTTGATCCGTGACAATCATAACCATCAACTTGTTACTTGTTACTTGCTTAAACAAACAAACGACACTTGTAGTGCAACCAAGTGTCTTGGGACGACCTTGATTTACCTTATACTATACTACAACTTGACTAGGGTATACTTGCCCGAATGTGTTCCTAGTTAACCGGTAATTCTTGTTTACAAATTTAAAACCCGATGAAGCACATCATACTTCAATAGGTTTAGGCTTTAAGAAATATGTAGGATTAGAAGCTAGAGATGACACACGTAAATCCACACCAGCAGGCTTAGCTAATTATGTCAAAGAAGGTAACCTACATGCTGTACGTGGATCCATTAGAGGAATACCTATGCCTGTTGACCTTTCCATTACTGTTGACTTTGATGGATCACATCATCTTTATGGCAAAAAGTCCAAAGACTTGCCAGACCCTGATTCTTCATCTAATGATTTTGTCTCTTGCTCTGACAGTGACAAATCTTCTGATCAAGGGTCTACTTCTTATGCCAGCCGTGATTCAAGTGATAAGTCGATCTACCCAAGATCTCACCTATGCCTGCACCTCAAGCCTACCTACAAGCCTTTAAGAGTTCACTGAAGATTCATCTTCCAAGCCAGTTCCTCTCAAGACTTGTCTTTTAAGTCTTTGCATAATGATAATGTTAAAAACAATTCCTTTATTGTTTCTGGTTTGAATACTTCTGCTTGTAATAGAACATCTTTTGGTTTGAATAAATCTTCTAAACAGAAGACATGTTTTGTGTGTGGAAGTAAATTTCACTTAATTAAGGATTGTGATTTTTCATGAACAAAGAATGGGTGTATGTGCTGGGAAATCTAGACCAATGTGGACCAATGTTAATGCTATACCACCTTATATTCCACAAGCTACTCATAAACCTTCTCACTGGAGAAGATCTGTAGCTAGACCATATGTGAAACCAACTAGTTCATACTTTAGAAATGGTTATTAGCCTGGATATGTTGACTCAATGAATGCTGGGAAAGGTTATTGGGATATCAAGGTGAAGCCCTCAGCAGGTTGTTCTTGGCCACAAAGGGGACCTAAATTTCAATGGAAACCCACGAACAATGGTGGATCTTATAAATCTGCATGGCCTCAATCTAAAGATCCACAAGGCAGGTTCAAGTCAGTAATGACTTGAGCCTCAATAGTGTACTAACATTTTGTATATTTTTTGTTGTTGTAGGATCATCCTCTTAAGCACAAGGAAGTTGGCATTGTTGATAGTGGTTGCTCTAGAAGCATGTTAGGAAACAGAGATATGATGCATGATTTTGTACCCCTTGAAGGAGGAGGCAATGTGACATTTGGTGGAAGTGATGGTAGAATCACTGGGAAAGGGACCATTAAAACACCTCAACTGGACTTTGAGAATGTGTACTATGTCAAGGAACTACAACACTTCAACTTGTTCTCAGTCTCACAAATCTGTGATACAAAGAACAAAGTACTCTTCTCTGAGGATGAATGTCTTGTGCTGTCTAAAGACTTCAAACTTCCAGAAGATACATCTATTTTGCTGAGAGTTCCTCGTACTCACAATCTATACACATTCAACTTAAATGATGTACAACCTGAAGGTGATTTAACTTGTTTGGTGGCTAAAGCATCCCTGGATGAGTCTACAAAATGGCATAGGAGGATGGCACATGTGAATTTCAAGACCATTAACAAGCTATCTAAACTGGGTCTTGTTGAAGGACTTCCTTCTAAAGTTTTCACCAATGAACATAACTGTGTTGCCTGCAACAAAGGAAAGCAACACAGAGCCTCATACAAAGCTATTAATGCAAAGGAGCCTTATATCGTAACCTCTTCAGTTGCTTCACATGGATCTTTTTGGTCCAACTCAAGTTAGAAGCATAGATCACAAGTATTTTGTCCTGGTTATTACTGATGACTATAACAGGTTTTGTTGGGTATTATTCTTGAGGACTAAAGATGAAACCTCTCCAGTTTTAAAAGAGTACATTACTCTTGTTGAAAACCAGTTGAACAAAAAGGTTAAAGGTATCCGGTGTGATAATGGGAGAGAGTTCAAGAATGCTATTTTGATAGAACTCTGTAAATCTAAAGGAATAAAAAGGGACTATAGTACTCCAAGAACACCTCAACAAAACGGGTGGCTGAAAGAAAAATAGGACCTCGATAGAGGCAGCAAGATCTATGCTTAGACTCTAAGTTACCCACTATGTTTTGACCAAGCGCTTGGCATAGCTTGTTATGTTCTAAACAGGGTATCTATCACTAGACCTCGCTTTAAGACACCTTATGAACTTCTATGGGAAAGTTCTCGCTTATTCATTACCTTAAACCTTTTGGTTGCCAAGTGACTATTTTGAATACTAGTGATCCAATGGGTAAATTTGATGAGAAGGCTGATGAAGGTTACATTGTGGGTTATTCGGCTCATAGTAAAGCATATAGGGTATACAATTTGAATGCTAAGAAGATAGAGGAGACTTTGAACCGGAGATATCTAGAAGACAAGCCTAATGTTCAAGGACAAGGTCATGTTTGGTCTTTTGACCTTGATTATTTAACTGACTATTTGGGTTATTCTAGACATGTGGCTAACCAAAATGCAGGTATTCAAGTGTCTCCCAAACAGATCTTGCTACCATGAATGGCTGATTCTGATAGTGCGTTTGAGGATGATGAGCATCCTATTGTTGTACCTTCTTTCTCCCCTAACAATTTTGCAGGTGACACTTCCAAATGTTCTACTGCTGAGAGTGAAGACGAGTCCAATTATGCAGAGGACCTTGCTAGGCTTAAGAAGCAGGAGTATGCAGCTAATCTAGAAGCAGAGAGGAATGCTGAGGAGATTGCAAGAGAAGCAATCAGTGGAAATTATAATTCTGCAAGTGATCCTCGTTTCTCTATCATCACCAAATCACCGCTGAAGGTGATGCGATACTACTCCCATTTCTACTAGAGTGTCCTCAGACTTTGGAGATCCTTATACACGTTTTCCAAGACCCTCAGATCTTGGTAATCATCAACCCAAAGCTAGAGTCTTCACCTCACCTTCCTATGACACAGATTTTGAACCAACTGTGACTAATCTTGATACCACCATTGATGTAAACACCACAGCTACTAAAAGGATCAACATTGCTCATCCACAAAGAAATATTATTGGTGATCCTCATGCACCAGTTAGAACTAGAGGCACTGTAACAAGTTCTAAATATGGTCAAGTGGCTTTTATCTCTTATGTCTCAAACCAGCAAAGAGACAATCACACAGACTTTGATCATTGTCTGTTTGCCTGCTTTCTCTCTCAAGTGGAACCAACCAGTGTCACTCAAGCCTTGGAAGATTCCAGTTGGCTTGAAGCAATGCAAGAAGAGATGCAACAGTTCCAAAATCAGCAGGTTTGGATATTGGTCCCACTACGAAGGGAAATATGCTATTGGGACAAAATGGATATTGAAGAATAAGAGAGATGCAAAGGGTGTTGTCATTAAAAACAAAGCAAGATTAGTAGCTCAGGGGTATCGACAAGAGGAGGGAATTGATTATGATGAAGTGTTTGCACCTGTTGCTAGAGTAGAGGCCATATGGATATTCTTGGCTTATGCATCTTACATGGGTTTTATGGTATATCAAATGGATGTTAAAGGTGCATTTCTGTATGGTGAAATAGAAGAGGAGGTTTATGTCACTCAACCTAAAGGATTTGAAGATCCAGATCATCCACATCATGTTTACAAAGTAGTTAAAGCTCTATGGACTACATCAGGCACCAAGAGCATGGTATGCTAGGCTTTTATCATTTCCTTCAGAAGCATGGCTATAGAAGAGGTTCCATTGATTAAACACTTTTCCTGAAGAAGAATTCCACAGATATTATTCTTGTGCAAGTTTATGTGGACGATATCATATTTGGGTCCACTAAAGAAGCTTGGTGCGGGAGTTTGAGGAGTGATGAAGGAGAGTTTCGATGAGTGCTGGGGAGCTTACTTTCTTTTGGGTCTTCAAGTTCAAGAAACTCGATGGTATCTTTATCGGTCAGACAAATATGTGAGGGACATTTTGAAAAAGTTTGGAATGGAGAGTGTCGATCGCCACAACACCTTATGAAGCTCCAAAGTCAAAGACAAACAATGATCCAGATCTACCTGTGAATGTTCATTTATATAGATCTATGATTGGTTCATTGATGTATCTAAATACCTTAGACAATTCTTTTGCTGTGAGTGCTTGCTCTAGACATCAAGTCACTCCACTTGCTTCCCATCTGAATGCAGTGAAGAAGATTTTTAAGTATTTGAAAGGTCAACCTCATTTAGGCCTTTGGTACCTAAGAGAGTCTCCTTTGCGGAAGCATATAGTGATAGTGATTATGCCGGTGCAAACTGGATAGGAGATCCACAACCTGGAGGTTGCCAATTCCTTAGAAAGAGATTGATTTCTTGGCAATGCAAGAAACAAACTATTGTGGCTATCTCATCTACTAAAGCAGAGTATGTTGCTGCTGCAAATTGTTGTGGACAAGTTCTTTGGATACAAAATCAATTGTTGGATTATGGGTATAACTTCATGAACACAACAATTTTATTGATAATCAAAGTACCATATGCATTGTTAAAATCCAGCTTCACAAGAGAACTAAGCATATTGAACTCAGGCACCACTTTATAAGAGATGCATATGAAAAACATTTGATAAAAGTGGTTAAAATTCACACTGATGATAATGTGGCAGATTTGTTAACTAAGGCTTTTGATGGACCAAGGTTTCAACACCTTGTGGTTCATATTGGTATGCTTAACCCTTGACTGCAAAGTTTAAGGGGAGGCATAGGCCTCAGGGGAGGCATATGCCTTAGGGGAGGATTTTGGATGTAAACTTTGTATATTAGTTTGTATATTTGCTAACACTAACCAACTTATGTTCTTTTAGTTTGTTTTGGTTTGGTTTGTGTGTTTTTCTGTGTCTGTTTTGCAGTTTGCATATATAAGTTGCTGTTTATTAAGTTTGGAGATGGACATGTAAGCTTAAAAGATTGATTCTACTCGAAAAGCAAAGTTCAAGAGACTGAAGAGAACATATTGTATCTATGAAGACAAGTTCAAGTTAAAGATGCTCATTCATTCAAGATACAGCTTAAATTTACAGCTACAAACTTGCATACAATCAACTTCAAATGGAAATACAAGATTCCTAACTACATGATCTACTGAATCTATACTATGTTCCTATCATCTACTAGCTCATATCATCTATTCCGACTGCTTTGGATGCATGACCATGATACCATGATATGCATGACCAGTACGATGAGCTAAGGATCAAAATGGGAAGGATGGATTAAGGAAACCGAAGATGATGAAGATGAATACAGCAGATGGTTGTGTGATATGACTATGTCTTTGTGCTTCATCTGCTGGTTTCACCAAAAAGCAATCAATCCATCTTCCTTTTGCCCTTCCCTTTTATGATATGAGATGAAGCACCGCCATGGCGCAGAAGAGCGAACACCACCTATTTAGGTGGAGGTGCTGGAGGTTGGGAGTAAGAAGTTATCTCAGTAGTGGGTTCCTCAGAGTCATCTGAAGACTCACTTGGATCCACTACACTATCATCTTCAAAAGAAGCTTATTTTGATTTTCTTGGTCGTAATGTTTGTTGAGGAATATAAAGTCGCCAAAGGTTAGTATCAGCAAAGATTTTCTTGGTCGTAATTGTAGCGGTTTCAAGTATCGGTCTGTAGTTATTAGAATTGGGGAGCATGCGCGCTAAGTGCTTTCAAAACCAAGGCATTAAAGAGAGATTGACGGAGTTCAAAACACAAGGAACTTAACCAATAATCCCAAGTGAATAAATCACTCTACAAGACAAGCACAAGGAAATAAGTTAAAATACTTTAAGGGTCAGTATTCGATACAAGCTTAAATTAAACCCGCTTCTTCAAAACCGCAACAATTTAATGTGGGGCAGCCCCCTTATACCCACAATTACATAACTTGTTTATCCGAGAAATAAATAAATTCACAAGCCACAAAAGGCAAGTTTTGATCTTTAGTTCGGGAACTTATTAATGATAACACCTCCGTTGAGAATGTTATATAATTGGTCTCTTCTAAGAGTTTATTAGCAAAAGCACAGAGAGAAAATCTTTTTTTTGTATTTTTAATATGATATATATATATACAAAAGAAAAAGGAAAATTTTTTTTACTTTTTTATTTTTATAGAAAAATAGTAACTTCACGAATGAAGGATCTCGAGTCACTAATCGTCAAACCTCAAACGATATTTCGACACAACATGGCGCCAAAATTTGATTTCTCGCAATGCACACAGATGCCAAACCGTCAAGTTATCTCACACAAGCTAGCCACTTGTGAATGACTAACCGTAAGAAACTTAAAACAGTTCGAGAACGATTCAGCTGATAATGAAGGCTAAAGGGTATGTGTGTACGGATAAAACCTCAATATCGATATCAAAAATAATCACGAAGATAGATTCAAAATTCCTTTAGGAAAAAGAATATTAAACCAAATCCCGTGTGATCGTTGATACGGATTAGTTAACCCGAATCGCTTCCCAACGAGGTGAATCCAACGCCGTTTTTGGTTTGGAATTTAATGCTCGATGTTTTTATTTGTTTGATTGATTTTATTAAACTACGGGAATAAGGAAAGTAATTAAGGGAATCTAATTTACGGGAAATCCTAAGTGCAAAATTACTAAAACGTAATTAACGAAACGTAATTAAAAAGCAACTACGTCTAATTAATATCCTAAAAAAAAATCCTAAAATTACTTTTATACTGAAAATGATATTAGAAAACTATTTATAAATTAAAACTAATTTTTAGGATTTTTCTTGAATTTTATTAGAATTAAAAACTAAATTTTAACTTTTAAAACTAATTTAAAATACTAAAAATTATGAAAATCAAAGGGAAAAATATGAAACTATTTTATAAAATCTAAAATACCATAAGAGAATTTTCAAAACTATTTTTTTTTATTTTTCTGATTATTTTTCTATTTTCTACAAATTTAAAACTATTTAAATCTAATTTAAATTGTGAAAAATACCAAATAAAAGGGGAAAAATAAGGAAAATATTTTTTATGCTTTTTATATTTTTCTTAAACTGGGAAAATTGAAAAAATATTTTTTTGAAACTTTTTCTTAATTATTTGCAATAAAAGCTATTTTAAAATGATTAAAAACTATTTAAAATAGAGAAAAATAGCAAAACAAAGGACCAAAAATTATGAAAAAATCAGGAAAATTCTAAAATATTATTCTAATTCTAGGAAAAATATAAAATATGATGCTTATGTGGAAGAAATAAGAGTTGCAGTGTAAATGGAATCTAAATAAGCTACTTAATTAAGCGATAAGCTCCTAAACTGAATTCTAGCTAAAGGCAACTTAAAGAAACCTTAAAGTGACAGTATTTGAACTATGGGAGCATGCAATTAACTAAGGAACAAGGGAGGATTAAGCTAAAATAAGGATTACTAGATAATAAGCTAATTAGCTAAAGTGAACATACAAATAAGCTATCAAATGGGAAGGAGTCCTAATAAGCTTCCTATCCTAAGTTATCTAGGAGTGACTTAAGCTTTACCTAAAGTCTAATAAGCTCTGGAAGCTTATTTTGAACTCTGAAATTCCAAAGCTAAGGTCACAAGGGGTACTTTGAGCTTATTTTTAAGCTAGCAAACAAGTTTGTTATCCAAAAATAAGTTAAATCAGATCGAGACCATGTGCCAGAGAGTGAAAAGAAACAAGTTTCAACACTTTTGAAGATCAAATGAAGATTTGACAAGATCTGATATAGAGGGATGTTTGAGACTGCTTAAACTGTTAAAACACAACTGTGACAGAGGACAGATTTGAAAACAGATTAAGAGCTTGTAAAAGCTTTTGGAACTTTGTAAAAAATGAAGATAAGCTAACTATTACTACTAAACTTTGTAGAAAACTAATTTTTTTGTGTTTTTGACAAGATTAAGACCATAAAAAATTGCTTGAGAAAATGAACCTATGGACTGTTTTGAGAGAAATATTTGACAGGTAAAGAAATTTGGCCAAAATGTCTTGACACTTTGACACTAATTCAGATCTTAAAAACAGACTTAAGAGGACTAAAATGACACATTAACTGACTCAAATAGAACTTATACTACTGACTAAGCCATAAGCTGTTTTGACAGCTTATGGGTACCAAAATTATTAAGATGACTGTAGACACTAAACAGGATGAAGCAAATGTTAGAAACACTATAATAACTAGTGAGATTAACTGATCAAACCAGAACTAGCTCAAAAGGTACCTTGAATGGGTCAAAAACCCTTAGTGCCAAACACTCCTTATCAAGGACTGTTTGGTACAAAAATGCTTGGATTTACCCTTTTCTTGAGTCTAGCTGGTAAAATGAGTATGCAAACATAGCTTCTAGATGATGAAAGACAGGTTTGTTTTGAAAATAAGCATAGACCAATAAGCAGTTTGACTTTTTATTTTTTACCCATGTTGACTTAAGTAAATTTTTTTTTGTAAAATGGAATGAGATTAGAATAATGAAGCAAAGTTTTAAACTTACAAAAGCTATAGGAAGCTTATATAAGCTTATAACAACAGTAACAACAACTTAATCAACCATTGAATCAGTACGAATTTAAATCAAGAGAAAAAGGCATAAAACTTGAGATTTTATTAAAACTGAAATAGAGATTACAATGAAAACTGAGATTACATTTAAACTTAAAACTACTGAAAACAATGAAAGACTAATGAAAACATAAAGCTAATTTTTGAGAAAATAATACACACTCAAAATGGTGAGCCAAGGTGTCTTTATATAGCCTTCAAGAGCCTTGGGATTCCTCTTGGAAGAGCCTAGAAGTCCTATCCACAGCCACACAATCATCCATTGTCACTTCCTCCAATGATAGAGCTCCAATTCACCATGGTGAGGTGTTTTGGCCAATAGGAGAGCTTGAAAGGGCCACGTGGGCATCCTTAACTGACAAGTCAGCTTCTAGAAGCCTTGGAGATGCTTAGTACGAGGTAAGGTGGGTGATTGGGTGTGGGTAAATGGTTAAACGGGTAAATGGTTGTTTGGATTGGGGAAGAAGGTAGATTAGGCGCGTTTGGGATTGTTTAATATATTTCAATTGGGGTTGACCGGGTAAAATAACCGGGTAAGTGGGTATTCGGGTTGGATGGTATTAAAGGGGTGGACAGGTTGAGATAGTTATCAAACGTGGCCGGGTTATAAGATTGGGCTGGGTATTGGTGGTTTGGGCCGTGGCTTTTGATTTTGGACTAAGGATTATTAAGGATTGGATTGAATTTGTAGCCATTTAACATATCAAGGACCAAATGTGTGTAAACTGAAACTTCAGGGGCCAAAACTTGTGCATTCTGAAAATTATATCAAGGACCATCTTTGCCAATCTTCAAATAAACCAAGGGCCAAATTTGCAATATTTGAATCTTCAAGGGTCAATTCTGCCAAAAACTCAAAGTTGAGGGGCCATTTTTGCCAATTGCTTCAAACTTGATTATATCTTCCAAAAATCATCCTCGGAGAATAAAATCTTCATAAATGCTCAATTTTGATCTTCCAGCTCAGCTTAAGCTATCTTAATCTCTCGTGCTCGGATTTTTGTCTGTTTTGGCTTCTTTTTGTGTGTTTTTACATATCCGTACCTGCACAAGCACAAACTCAAGAAAGCAACAAATATAAGAAATAAACGGCTCTTTCTTGGTTATTTTGGGTCAGTTTTGATAATGAAAATGTATGTGTTTTAGCACATACCAAAATACCCCAGACGAGACCATTGTCGTGTCCTCACGCAATGCAATCAACTCACGCTTCTAAAACCAAGGATTTCAATCTCTTTCTACTAAACCTATGAAGAAGTAGCAAAGATTCCTAAAAAGAGATTAAGAAAGCCTAAATTCTAAAAACGCTCCGTTTACCTTTTAATTCATATGTGTAGATATTACGGTTAAGCACATTCCGGTTATGAATGACGGTTTGATAAACTTTCATGTCGATCAATAACTCCAACATTTTTCGAACGACACGTTAGGATCATGGAGTAGGAAACACAACACAGCGTGAAGTGACCATACAGATAGAATACATCGTCCCTGATTTTTCACAAGTCCCCAAACTAAGCGTAAAATCGAAATCATTGTTAAATATGACTCTAGATGCCAACACTACCCATGGAAGTTACTTGTGTAATTACCTTTTGCTCCCATTTTCCTATTTTCCTCTATTTATTTTATTTTTGGTGAGAAATGAATTTCTTCAAGTTTCTCGTTTCGATAATTTTAATTCCGATAAAGATATGAAGCTAAGTCGCTAATTAGTTATCCATCTTCTCTCAAGAACCATTGTCCCAAAAATGAGGTCCACATCAAGGAATTTTTATTTACTTATACTTTTGACTTTTTCATTTTTCATACACCATTTTTTTTTTTATACTTTTACTTATATGAGCTATGAACTACGGAGCTCAATCACTGTAATTCCAAGACTATAGGCTTCATGAAATGAGGATCCCTGCTGGCTAGGCTAAGACCTCACTCAATCCCGGCTAAAGATCCAAGGGTCCGATCTCGACACCGCATCTCACAACTTTACTTATTACTTTATCACTTATCACTGATTTCTTATTTATTACGGATCCTTGATGTGTACCCAATTTTTAAAACAAAAATTCTTTTAAGAAGATAAAGAACTAACTATCGCCAAAAACTCGACATCTCTAATTATTTATTAGACAGATATGGGGTGAAACAATTTTGTGGGAACAAAAGCCATAAGTACCTTCGATGGGCTCTAAAGAGAACCAACTACTCCACGCTTAGCATCTAAACTCATAAGTAACTCTATCATTTCTCGATCTCCGCAAATTTAAAATCCCAAATAATGAGATCCGGGGATGCTTAGCCGATAATTTAGATTATCTATGGTTAAGGGAACAAGCTAGGGCTCAACACGCCCGGTCAAGTCGTAATTCTATTCCTACTCTCACCAAGTGAAAGTCAACAAGGTTTCAAAACATATATTAACTTAGCAAATGCTTTGTCTAAATGAAATTAAGTCATGCATATTTAAAGTCACTCAGGAAAACTTGCAAATTCTTGGCCTTGTGAGCTAGAATTCGCTTTTTATAGCTTCATATCTAAGAGACTAGCAAACTTTTCAATCAAAAAGACTTAACAAAAGCTTAAAAATTTTAAAATTTTCTCATTTTTGCACAATTTTTCATTTTCTAAGGAAAACGGGTAAGCGAGAGTACACGACAAATAATAAGCAAGTGCGGTCAAATCAAATCGAAGATTACCCTACCCCAGACTAGAACGAAACATTGTCCTCAATGTTTAAAGGCAAGGGTATCACGAAAATCTAAAAGCCGTTTATTAAGTATGCTCAAAGATAAACGTTAGTCGATAAGATTTCGAATATCGGATTTCCATCAGCAACGATCATGAAACTCGAGTAGAGAAAAGACAAACTTCGAGCACGAGAGTCTTACATCGGAACATCCTAAACAAAAACATCACAAACAACCAAATACGAGAAATCGAAGAGGCTAACCCCTTCGCGTCACTTATTAGAAAATAGAAAGAAAATATAGATAAGCATGGGGTGCCTCCCACGAAGCTTATCGTTTTTGGTTACCGAGTCGCTAGCCCGACTCGTCCCAATTCAATTGTCCTTGGGGAAGAAAATGGTAGAGATACCCAGTGTCAAAACGGTGTCCTCATTCCCGAAAGAATGAGACTGTGGGTGGGAGGGAAAAAATGTGCTCAAGCACATAAGAAATAACTCTTCCCAAACTCACATAAGGCATATGAAAGATCGATCCATCATCCTGGTTTTGGCGGGGCGACGAAAGGATGAAAGATCGATAAGAGAATACTCCAAAGAAGTCGGGAGCTCATGGTATAGAAAGGTGTTACTCAAAGGCTCATCAACGAAGGCATCCAAGAGAGGATCCTTATCTCGAATGACATTTTTAGCATAAAACTCATCAACGCATATCCCGGGGTTGAAAATCTTGTCTTCGGAGAGAAGGAGATCAATATATCATATTCATGAAAATCCTCACGAAGAGAGGAATCACTCTAAATAATATTGGACCTCGGGATCAACAAGTTCATCTGTCGAAAACTTCACTTCCTTATCTTTCTTTGGAAAAAACGGATCATCATATTCTTCTTCATCCTCCTAAAAATCGAAGTCGGTAGGAGTAAGTTCATCGGTGAACTTCTCACTTTCTTCGTCAAAGAGTTGATTTTCAAAATTTTGAGTATATTCAGAATCGAATTCGAACAAGGGATTTGTGAATGTCGTTTTGAAAGATTCGGATCGAAAAGATGTCTCAAAAGAAGGTTCCATGATTTCAAAAGAAGGAGTGGGATTGCCACTCAAAGGAAGGTTGATTTTCTTAGAAATCGGAGGTGGGAAAAGTGGTGTGCTCGCATAGCAGCTTCCACCACTACCGCTGTAGACTCCTTTTCTTGTTTCTTTTCCGCTCAGCTTGTATTGTCAACATACTCTTGATCGTAAACCTTGAAAGATCAATTCGAGACGTTTTAGGCTCAATGTTCTTCACATCATTCGGATCATATGGTAAAATGGGATCACCACTTTCTTGAGAAAAATCAATCACACCGATGCTATGAATCGAATGATCATCGGGTGGAGGTTTTGACGCTTTCGCATAAAACACTATTTTTTCATTTCCTTTTCTCGATCGCTAACGCCTTGGTAATGATCCATAAGGACTTTCGCGGTTCTCAAGAATGGTCTTCCTAAAGTGAGAGGGACTCGGCCGTCGACCTCTATATCAACTATGTATGCGAAATCCACGGAAAATGGAATTTATCCACTGCACCATAACATCGCTGACTACACCAACCGTAGAGCAATTGTTCGATTAGCTAATTCGATAGTCATACGAAGTCGGATAAGGGTCTTCAATCCCAGCTCATGATATATCGCAAGAGGCATGAGACTTATGCTTGCACCTGAATCGGTTAGGGCATTACATTCCTTAATATCATTTAAGGAGCAAGGAAGGAGAAATTTACCGGGATCACCAAGCTTCTCGGGAGCTTGGTTCGAGGAAGAATTAGACGGTGTAGGCTCAAGTGAAATTTTTGAAATTTGTTCCAATTTCTCTTCATAAATCTTTTCAGCAGCTTTGATCATATTAGTCGTAAGTTTGAACTTGGTTCCGGAAACAACTTTCATTTTGTCGAATCGTGCTTGAATAGATTTGCACGGTGTAAGGTTAGAACTCGGCATTATGACAGATATAGAAGGAACTTGGGCAACCGTGAGGTTGGACGTATTTGGATTTTCCATTATCAAGAGGAATTACAGGGTCCTTTGTCACCTCGGTCTCAGGCTACACTCCTCACCGGAGAGGAAGTAGACATCGAGGGCCCATCATCTCGAATGGTAACGGATTTCATTTCTCCCTTTGGGTTTGGAATTGTATTACTTGGGAGAGAACCAGAACTCGAGGGTTGACTCATTTGGCACAAAACAACATTCAACATGTCTTCAAGTTTATTCTGCGAAGCATCCATCTTGTTGTTTCGAAGTCGAATTTCGCTCCTAAACTCATTGCTCTGTCTAGTTATCGAAGATTGAAACTCGCTTCTCAAACTTGAAATCGGGTTTTCATGGTTTGGATGGTAGCATTATTGTTCAACGTAATTGAGAATTCATTAGAGGCCAAAGGTGGAGCTTGATAGCTTGAAGCTTGATATCCTTGATTGTAATTGACTCCTTGATTTGGGTATTGATTTGGTGGGGCTTTGAATTGGTTTTGAACATTTGGTCCACGAACTTGATTCTGATTAAAACGAAGTCTCATTGTTTGATTGAGAAAATACCGGAGGTACCATTTGATTACTAACACGAGGGTTTGGTTCAACTTGAGAACGGTATTGGTTACCTTCGGTTACGGCATTAGCATCGAAAAGATTACTATCGGTGGCGGTACAATTGTAGTAGGCATGCGGGCCTCCACAAGTAGTACAAGTCGTTTCCACCGCTTTGACTTGAGCGGGTGGAGAAAAATTAACCTTAGCGGTCTTAATCTTAACCAAAGCCTGAATCATATCCGTAAGCTTATCAATCTTAGCATCGGTGCTAGATGTATTTTCGTAAGACGAGGACGATGGTGTAACCCTCACCGGGCAGCAAAGAACCGATTTGCTACGTGAGGTACGAACTTTAGATTTGTTCTCAATAATCAACAAGGCAGCTCTCGTTGATCGGGTCAACAAATTACCACCATGGCGGCATTGAGAGAGTCTTGATCGGCCATTCAAACCGCTATAAAACGTATCAAGTTGGTGCAACTCGAAAACCATGATGGGGAAATTGCCTAAGCAAATCTTTGAATCGGTCCCATGCCTCACTAAATGATTCATCAAATCTTTGTGTGAATTTCGTTATTTCATTTTTTAAGCTTGTTGTTTTAGACGGTGGGAAGAATTCGCGGCAATTTTGACACTAAATTCTCCCATGTGGTTATCGATCGAGGGGTAGTTTCTCGAGCCAAACCGGGCGGCCCTCAAGTGAAATGGGAAGAGTAGAAGCTTGATAGCCTCTTCCGAACGCTACGGTACTTGATCGTAGACGCGAGCTTGTTGAATCGCCGGATATGAGAGTGAGGATCGCTCTCTCAAACCGTAAAATTGGCTTGACGAAACCAAATTTATCAATCCGTGTTTAAGCTCAAAGTTATCGGCGAACGATTGCCGGACGACGATGGCTTCTCCATAACCCTCGGTGGGTGCTTGGAGTTGTTCTAGCATAGATCGGTTTTCCTCCGCCATTTCGATGATGGGCGGGTTTGATTAGTTCAATCTCGGTTCGACTAATGGAGCACGCCTATTTCGCCTTCGCGGAATTGTAGCGGTTTCAAGTATCGGTCTCAGTAAGTTATTAGAACGAGTGCGCATGCACTTTCAAAAACCAAGGCAATTAAAAGAGAACGGTATTCAAAAACACAGTGAACTTAACCAATAATCCCAAGTGAATAAATCACCTCTACAAGACAAACGCACAAGCGAGCGGAGAAGCTTTTTAGGTCGGCGAAGCTTATTAAAACCCGCTTTACGCGCAATTTAATGTCAGCCGTCCTTATACCCACCACACGGTTTGTTTATCCGATAGAAATAAATAAATCCACAAGCGATACAAAGGCAAGTTTTTGATCTTTAGTTCGGGAACTTATTAATGATAACACCTCCGCTGAGAATGTTATATAATTGGTGTCTTCTATTTTATTAGCAAAAACACAAGAGAAAATCTTTTTGTATTTTTAATATGATATATATATATACAAAAGAAAAAGGAAAATATTTTTTTACTTTTTTTATTTTATAGAAAAATAGTAACTTCACGAATGAAGGATCTCGAGTCACTAATCGTCAAACCTCAAACGATATTGTCGACACAACCTCCAAGCAATGCGCCAAAATTTGATTTCTGAATGCACACAAGATGCCAAACCGTTGTTATCTCACAAGCTAGCCACTTGTGAATGATTAACCGTAAGAAACTTAAAACAGCTCGCATAATCGATTCACCGAGAAGGCTTAAGGTATGCGGTACGGATAAAACCTCAATATCGATATCAAAAATAATCACAAGATAGATTCAAAATTCTTTAGGAAAAGAATATTAAACCAAATCCCAGATCGTTGATACGGATTAGTTAACCCAATCGCTTCCCAATTGAATGAATCGCCAACGCCGCTTTTGGTTTGGAATTTAATGCTCGATGTTTTTATTTGTTTGATTGATTTTATTAAACTACGGGAATAAGGAAAGTAATTAAGGGAATCTAATTTACGGGAAATCCTAAGTGCAAAATTACTAAAACGTAATTAACGAAACGTAATTAAAAAGCAACTACGTCTAATTAATATCCTAAAAAAAATATCCTAAAATTACTTTTATATTGAAAATGATATTAGAAAACTATTTATGAATTAAAACTAATTTTTAGGATTTTTCTTGAATTTTATTAGAATTAAAAACTAAATTTTAACTTTAAAACTATTCAAAATACTAAAAATTATGAAAATCAAAGGGAAAAATATGAAACTATTTTATAAAATCTAAAATACCATAAGAGAATTTTCAAAACTATTTTTTTTTATTTTTCTGATTATTTTTCTATTTTCTACAAATTTAAAACTATTTAAATCTAATTTAAATTGTGAAAAATACCAAATAAAAGGGGAAAATAAGGAAAAATATTTTTTATGCATTTTATATTTTTCTTAAACTGGGAAAATTGAAAAATTATTTTTTGGAACTTTTTCTTAATTATTTGAAATAAAAGCTATTTTAAAATGATTAAAAAACTATTTAAAATAGAGAAAATAGCAAACAAAGGACCAAAAAATTATGAAGAACTCGTGAAAATTCTAAAATATTATTCTAATTCTAGGAAAAATATAAAATATGATGCTTATGTGGAAGAAATAAGAGCCAGCAAATGGAATCTAAATAAGCTACTTAATTAAGCAATAAGCTCCTAAACCGAATTCTAGCTAAAGGCAACTTAAAGAAACCTTAAAGTGTCAAAGATTGAACTATGGGCATGCAATTAACTAAGGAACAAGGAGGATTACTAAAATAAGGATTACTAGATAATGCTAATTAGCTGTGAACATACAAATAAGCTATGGGAAGGGGAGTCCATAAGCTACCTATCCTAAGTTATCTAGGATGACTTAAGCTTACCTAAAGTCTAATAAGCTCGGGCTTATTTTGAACTCCAAATTCCAACACATAGTCATGGGGTACTTTGAGCTTATTTTGCTAGCAAACAAGTTTGTTATCCAAAAATAAGTTAAATCTGACGAGACCATGCCGTAGAGTGAAAAGAAACAAGTTTCAACACTTTTGAAGCTCAAATGAAGATTTGACAAGATCTGATATAGAGGGATGTTTGAGACCGCTTAGTTCTGTTAAAACACAACCGACAGAGGATGATTTGAAAATGACAAGAGCTTGTAAAAGCTTTGGAACTTTGTAAAATCAAGATAAGCTAACTATTACTACTAAACTTTGTAGAAAACTAATTTTTTGTGCTTTGACAAGATTAAGACCATAAAAAATTGCTTGAGAAAATGAACCTATGGATGCATTGAGAGAAATATTTGACGTAAAGAAATTTGGCCAAAATGTCTCTGACACTTTGACACTAATTCTGATCTAAAAAATGTATTCTAGAGGACCAAATGACACATTAACTCGACTCCAAATAGAACTTATACATCGATTGCCATAAGTCTTGGACAAATTTTATGGGTACCAAAATTATTAAGATGACAGAGACATCAAACAGGATGAAGCAAATGTTGAAACACTATAATAACTTGTTGATTAACTGATCAAACCGTAACTAGCTCAAAAGGTACCTTGAATGGTCAAAACTTAGTGCCAAAAACACTTTAAGGACCTGCTTTTGGTACAAAAAATGTTTCATTGATTTTACCCTTTCGAGTCTAGCTGTAAATGAGTATGCAAACATAGCTTCTGGGATGATGAAAGACGTGTTTGTTTTGAAAATGCATAGACCAATAAGCAGACTTTTTTATTTTACCCATGTTGACTTAAGTAAATTTTTTTTGTAAAATGGAATGAGATTAGAATAATGAAGCAAAGTTTTAAACTTATTAAAGCTATAGGAAGTTTATATGTTTATAACAATGCGAATAAATAACTTAATCAACCATTGAACTGCACAATTTAAATCAAGAGAAAAGGCATAAAAACTTAGATTTTATTAAAATCAAATAGAGATTACATGAAAAACTGAGATTACATTTAAACTTAAAACTTTCAAACAATGAAAGACTAATGAAAACATAAAGCTAATTTTTGAGAAAATAATACAACACTCAAAACAGGCCATGTGTCTTTATATAGCCTCAAGAGCCTCGGGGATTCCTCTCGAAGAGTCGAAGTCCCATCCACAGTCCACAATCATCCATTGTCACTTCCTCCAATGATAGAGCTCCAATTCACCATGGTGAGGTGTTTTGGCCAATAGAGATTTGAAAGGGCCACGGCATCCTTAATCACAAGTCACTTAAGCCTTGAGATGCTACTGAGTGGTAAGTAAGAAAAGCGGGTAAATGGTTAAACGGGTAAATGGTTGTTTGATTGGGAAGAAGGTAGATTAGGTAGCTGCTTGGGATTGTTTAATATATTTCAATTGGGGTTGACCTGCAAAATAACCGTGGGTATTCGGGCCTATGGTATTACAACATAAAATGAGAATTATCAAACGGGCTAGGTTATAAGATTGGGTCAGATGGTGGTCAATGTATTTTGATTTTGGACTAAGATTATTAAGGATTGATTGAATTTGTAGCCATTTAATATATCAAGGACCAAATGTGTAAACTCAAACTGGGGCCAAAACTGTGATTCTCAAAATATATCAAGGACCATCTTTGCCAATCTTCAAATAAACCAAGGGCCAAATTTGCAATATTTGAATCTTCAAGGGTTCCCTCTGCAAAACTCAAAGTTGAGGGGCCATTTTTGCCAATTGTTTCAAACTTGATTATATCTTCCAAAATCATCCTGAGAATAAAATCTTCATAAATGCTCAATTTTGATCTTCCACCAATTTTAAGCTCTCTAATCTCTGCTCGGATTTTGTCTGCTTTGGCTTCTTTTCGTGTTTTTACATCCGCACTGCACAAGCACAAACTCAAGAAAGCAACAAATATAAGCAATAAAACGATCTTTCTTGGTTATTTGGGTCAAGCTTTGATAATGAAAAGGTATGTGTTTTAGCACATACCAGTATTCTAGGTTTCTTCTGGGATGATTTTAGAGTTACCACCACACAACCCCAAGCTTTTGTCCCATAGGAGTTTTAACTTAAAACTATTTGCTTCAATGAGAATAAGATGGTGGGAGCACATCATCCTTTGCTAGCAGCTTTGTTGCCCAAGGCAAAGAGGATGCCATGAGGGGAAATGTTGTTGGTTCTCCACCTTCTACTCATCAAGTACTGGCGATGAGAATCCATCGCCATAAATGGATAAGGCCCTTCTAATGCTACCTGGCACCTCTTGCTTCTCCCCGTCCAACGCACACCCACACCTTCACCTAGACCTTAGTCCCAGTCCACCCTGCCACAGTTCCTCTGCCATGAGGTTGAGATGAGATTAATAGGGTTGCCCACTCCTAGTCCCTGTTAGAGATTCAGCTTGATGATAGTGTTCCATTCTTGGAGCATGTTGATATTTCTCCGAAGGCCCAATGATGCTCCCGGCTACTACGAGCAATCCGGTGGAGCCACAGGACCCTATTACACTTACATCTTTGTATGCTCTAGTGTGTATGTAGTAAGTTAACATCTCTCAAGGAGCGGGTGAGACTAAATCAATCTTGTGGTGTACATTGTAGAATTGGAAAGGAAGGTCTGATTTGGAAGAACCGGGTCAGTAGAAAAGGAGATTGATGTTTCTTCACATGAGGAGGAAGTGGATGTATAGCTTGTTCTTGATATTTTACAAGGTGGCTCAAACAATCTAATGCTTCTACCTAACACAATCAGAAAGCAAAAGGAGCCAATTTTGTTTACTAGAAGGAGGAGAAAGCAAATCAGCAAGATACATTGCAAAATGAGGATGTTTCTGCACCATCAAGAAAACATATTGTTGCTGATAATTCTATGATGGATGCACTGAAGTTGGTCAAGCTTTATCCGTGCAAGCACAACCGCTTCTATACCTCCAGATATTAAGTTTTCCTTACTGGAAGAAATTTTAATTGAATCCGTATCGATATTCTCAACACCGCTGAAGATTTATCTCAACATGTTTCTTCCGATGCACATCCGATGAATCTTCAAGTTCTTTAGTGATACCCTCAAATTGATGTTGTTTTGAATCTACCGACAAAGAGAGAGGAGTAATGGTCGAACACCGAGTTTATCCAGATTCACAGTGAATGGTGAAAGGTTAAGACAAGACAGATCAAGTAGTCAATGTTCAAATTTGAAGAAAAGTGATGAGTTGGCAAAACAGATTGAAGTTTCAGTCTATTTCTAAATTGCCTCCGAGAGACTAAAAGAATTAGATGCAATGGCTACCTGGGATGCCCGATGCACACCGATGCTTATACTCAGCAAGTTTATTCTAATCCCACACTGCTTGAGTATCTTGGGTGATTTTGATAGTGAGAATTTTGTGGCTCAAATGGTTCACGTGGACAACAAAGAAAGGAAGAAGCCGTCAGAAAGAAGAAAGCAATAACCAAAAGAAAGCTAGAGAGAGACCACTAACCTGGGCTCAAGAGCAAATATGAGAACGCGGTGAAAAATCGAGTTCCTAAGGTATAACCTGGTTTAACAATGAAGCAAGTCTTGGTTTTTTCCTATCATGTTCTTGATTCGTGGTATAATCAAATCATGAAGTTTTCTCATCCATCAACACCTTGTTGCAATTTCCAGTGCTGATCATTGAAATACACATCAAGGCCAAAAGACCTAAGTTTGTTGAGATTGTGGAAAATTTTGATGATATTCCACTAAAGTGATGTTCCAGTTACTTCTAAAGCCACCATCATATGCTACCCTTCACCCTTCAGGTGGTTTCTTCCTCACTGAACCTTCTATTGTTTTAAAGAAGCAACTACTAAAGTTACTAGTTCAACTAACAAGGTTTCTTCTGCTGAACCTTCTATGATTTCTTCTGAAACATTTTATGTGCCAGTTTCTAACTTCCTTTGTGGACCGTGATGGTTGAGGCATATACAAGTTGAAACAATCACAAATCTAAACAAAGCGAAAGGTGCTGACAATGAATGCATTACGTGGTGGTGTTTCTAGGACGCTCATGAAGAATCTCAACATATGTCCCATCTTTGGACATTTATATACCCGTAGAGACGTAAGAGGATGGCTAAAATAAGATCTCTTTCTAAGGAGATCTCAGAGACGCTTAGATTCAACATCTCACAAGCATATTAAGGTTTGTACAATCTGCAAGCATTCCATGGATCTAACTGGCCAGCCGAAATCAACCTTTATCAAAGAAGGACTGGCCATTTTTTCTGGAGGGATCTAGATGTGTTGATTAATTGGTCTTTGAAATATAATGAGCTTAACATCATTCATCGATTGGATCAATCCACCATGCCTAACTTTTGAAGGAGATATTGCATTGGTAGATAGGCGATTTGTTACTCAGATACCTTGTCACTAAGCATTACCATTATCATGCACCACATGGTTCTGGATATTCTTAATGAGATCTTCATGTTCTGCTTGATTCTCAATCTCCTATAAAGGACATTTTATTTGGAAGAACTCTATGTGGTGTCACTGAGTCTTGCTGCATTTTATCCTCCTGCTGTGGTGCATGGTGGAGACAAAGGTGGAATTACTGCCCCAGAGGTTTGCTCGAGAGAACTATCCTTGTCTATGAGGCTTATGGAAAGAATGCTTATCCGTATTAAGTTCCTACTGATCCAATTGAAATGATAAGTTGCATGTCAACAAATGTATTGGTATTATTAAGAATCACCAAAACATAGAACCTCATCTTGATTGTGGTAATTTGTATGATTTGTAATCTTTGTTATCTTTGTTTACCATGGTTTATTCCTTTTTGGAATCCAAGAATTGACTAGCCCACATGTATATGGCTTGTGGTAAAGGCAAAGGAATATATATATTTGTAATCACCACCAATCCTAAGAATGACTATCCCCGAAAGCAAACGGCTACTGTAAAGACATATCAAACTGCTATATGGTTGCTAGTTTGCTAATAAATTAGATACGCAAGTATCTATAGTTTTCAACTTAAACATTTGGCTACTCCAAGAGTGATGATTATTGTAAAGAGACATCAAATCCATTATTTTCAATGATTCAACTCTCTGTGAGCACACACTGATGTATGAGAATCGTATGAAACTACAATGTTTTGATGTACATTATGTCATTTGTTGTCAGAAGACCCGGAACTTTCAAGATTTGCATAGAGGTATCCTTGTTTTGTGTTTTTGTTACCAAGCTCGGAGTACAAACTCCTCATTTTGAAGATCTATCAAGAAACCGAACTTAACCAAGTCAAATTCCGCTTAGTAGAGGATTGTTAAATTCTTAAGTTAGAAATGATGTTAATTGTCAGAGATTCCCACAACAATGTCAAAGCCAAGAACGTGAATCACTAAGTAGTATAGTAATGAGTTTGTTTCTCGGAAATAGTTATTCTGTTTTATATAGTTAGTTAGATATGCATGAGCTTTATTAGAAGTGATAATGTATATCTTATTTAGTTAGTTTTATGATTATACATTTCTTAGGAAACAAGTTAGCCCTTGCCATAAAAGGAAACACAATAGTATGATTAATGTAACCTAATTTGAAAACAAAGTTTTTAGTTTATATAAAGATCCATGAGGATCAACGGTTCTTTAGTTATTGTGGATTAAGATATATTTGATTTTCCGCCAAAGAATATAAGTCAGAGATTGTCTATTAGTTTGTTTGTGATTACAAGTAATAACTAACGATCCAAGGAAGTGCTCAAGATCTATCAAGGTCTGCAGCTTCTACAATCAATTTCCAGTTTAATCAAAGAATTGTAAAATCCCGTAGAACTTGTAATCATGGAAAACATCGTTCCTACTATTGTCTCTTCCGCAGTCGAGGACGCTCAAAGTTAGGTTATACTCAGCCCACCTATGCTTGATGAACTGATTACATTCCGGCAAAACGAATCTGTCCGATTGTACCGTTTGGGAAAAGAAAACGGAGTCAACATTCTCAAGTCAATCATGAAGGACCCATCGATTGAACCACTAGAGACTTAATCATAATCGCAGATGGAACAATGATCTATGGAATAGATAGACAAAGATGTATGATGAACTCAATGATACTAGAAAAGATCGAATGCCGATATCGTAGTTTCTAACATCATACTTCAAGGTCTTCCAAAAGATATCTACAAGCTTATCAATCACAACACCGCCAGGCAATGTGGGATAATGTCAAGATGTCAGTTCTCAATTAACTATGGAAGAGAGAACACAACCTATGATGAATTTGAGCACTTCAAGATGAAACCGCATGAGTGTCTAAGAGTATTACGGAGATTCCACAAGCTTGTTAATGACATTTGAGGAACATCAATGACCATGCCAAACATTCACCAACTCAAAGTTTGTGAACAATATGAATCTCGAATGGCACAAGTTTGTCACTCTGTGGAAGCTAACTAAAGGTTTTGAAGAATACAAACCATGAGCAATTGTATGCATTCTTCTTCGTAATGAGAGGCATGCTATGTTTGAGAAAAGGATTCTGATCGGGCCACAAAACCAATCAGGAAGAAACAAGCTCACCAAATGATTCTACAGCTTTCTACACCAATGTTGGTATTATCACTCAAAGCATCTCTGTCATACCCATGGGTAATGGTAAACACAAACTCATTCCCCATCCAATGTTCAAAACAGTGGCCGAAGTACCGTAAGAAACTTCATTAATCAACTGCTCTCATGATTAGTCAAAACATGAACTCTCTCCTGCATACCAACAACAACCTCGAAAAGATCCAACCACAATAAGCCACCGCTAGAGATGGAAGGTTGTAAAATGGCCCACAAAGGCAAAGACAACAAGGAAGAGGTGGAGTTGGTAGAGGATATGTGGCTAATCCGGTCAGGGAAGGAATGGAAATCGTGACAAGCAAAGCCGATTAAGTACTACAACTGGGAGGTGAGGGAATATATTGCAAGGAACCAAGACATCGCCAAAACGACCTCTAATGCGAGATACTGTGAGACAAGATGTTGCTTGTGCAAGCTCAAGATAATGGTGCGCCTTGGATGAAGAGGAGTTGTTGTTTCTGTCGTGGAAATGCCAAGACATATGATGCGATGTGATGAGCTGTACCCACCAGAGATAATACATCATTAGAATGCCTTCCAAGTCACGACAGGATGCATACTACTCTCACTGCTTGATGATGAATCCAATGCACAAACCATTTTCATGGCTAGCATTTCTCCTTAAATATATTGGATTTCATACACATCATAACACAAACATACTAGGGATATAAGATTGAGTTTTGAGAGAGAAAGTTGTTTGGGAACTTTGATGAGAGAAAGAAATTCTTATTATGAGGCTCCAACCTCTACACCTTGGAGGTAGAGAGTATTTATAGTCTTACAATAAACGCCACATAGTCTGGCTGGGAGGCACACAATGGTAAAGACCGGCCCATTCCTCCATGGTGATACTTAACCATCCAACTACTTGACATAAAATAACTACTACCACGAGCTTTCTAACCATGTCATATATATTTGAGAGTGACACTTTAATACACTGTGATTTTCTAAATCCAACAATCTCCCCTAAGGAGGTCATTCTCAAATATATTGAAATTACATTGAATACAAATGTATATTACATAAAAATTGTTCTTATTATTGACCATGTTCTTTGTTCCAGTAGCTCGTAGTATTTGATTCTTCATTATTTCATGTTTGATATTCTAAGTGGAGGTCTTAACCGATCCATGATAATCGAAGTTATGAGCCGCCTTTGAGATCATCACCCATATTAAATCGATTCTTCCTTTGTGGTGTGGTGTATTATGTGATGTTGTGACATTTGTATCGACATGCTTCCATCTGACTCATGATTTCTCTTATCGAGAAGAGGGAAGCTTTTGTTGATTCATGATATTGGCAGCAGCGTAGCAGAAGCATAGTATAGAAATATCAGAGCCAGGTTATGTAGATAAGCACAAGTCATGATTTATCTGCCTATGGATGGTGAGCAAGCGGCTGGAGGACTCCCAACCCGACCCTGAATCAGTCTGTGGCCGCCACACGTACCAGACAAAGCGCATCTAAAGTTTCTTTGACTGAATCGAGGCATCCACCCATGCCCGCTGACCCAAATCGCATAAGTACCACCTATGATAAGGTAAAATTTCAAGAATTTCCTGATGGTTTCTGCAGATGCTCTAGCTGTCTCAAACCGAACGCCTCAAAGAAGACAACACGGAGCGAGTGAACCAAATAATAGAGATTCACCGACAATGAAAGAGATTTGAAAACCAATCGTATCGCTTCAATAGAAATTGTGTTTTGCAATACAACTAAGGTTTCAATGAAAATCAATTATCAATCATAAACACCTTTATTTTGAAATATTCGCATAATTTGATGTGCTAAGGAAAAGAGTTTTGAGAAACGACCGGTTTTTTCAAAGGTATCCGTCAACTGTAACTGAACCGTGATTGATTCAAAATATTGAATCACCCATCGCTTTCGTCCGCTTGTCACATGGTTGATCTATTGGATAGAACTCATGCCACCCACTGTGAGCTTGTTAGAAGTTACTCTAGAAGGTTTTCTATCTTCTTGCGTAGTATGTTAGCATATCACTCGAATGTTCTCGCAATACAAGGATAATGCTGTAGGGACCTTAAGATATAATCTCTTTCCACATTGTGTGAAAACAGAGTCTTCATTGAAAGTGTCCCAATGAGATTTATTGATGATCTCGGCTCTAGACTCCACTGTGCATATTTGATCCTATATCTGAGACTAGGAGAGGGGCCCCTCTTTAATATCAACAATCTCTAAGAGAAAGTCGACAGATACGTCGGTTCCCCTGTGAGAATGAAACAAGCCCCTTAAGAGGAACTTATAGTTTGGGAAGTTTTTGTGGTAAGGCCACGGGTCCATGACGCCTTGTTCTTAATAATGACTTACCATCAACAAGAGTATATGAATTGAACCCGGCTACCTCAAGGTTGAATAAATGAGGGCTATTTTCACCCTTTTCATATCAATTCCTTTAATTCTTCAACCCTCTGCTTACCAAGACTTCATAACTAGAACCTTGGGTTTATTCCACTAGCTTCCTCAGTCCGCACTCTTCCCATATTCTCATTTTTCTCTCCTTTATCATCATACCTAAGAACTCTAGCACTAACTTGGATAGTCCCTGGTAGATCCCTCCACTCAAGGATCATGTGGGAACAACATACTTAACATTATCGCCTTATATCACCATACATATGTAAAGTTGGTCGGTCTTTTGGTATACGCTCACATCCGCCATAGGAACCAATAGAAAACCATTTGAAAATCAATCCAGATACTTATGATATATTATCAAAGCATTTTGTACTTGAATTGTTTTTGATATTTTTTAGAACAAGAGCTCCCCCTCAACATGTGCATCAAGTGTTTGAAATCGTTTTGCACATCGGAGGCAGAGAAAGAATTAACTTCTTTGATTACCATATTCTAAAGATATCAACATCACTTCGATCAAAACAACAGATAAAGTATATTAGGGAAGGATGAGGCTTACTTTGGCAAGCGCTCTCTTAATATATGCCTGAGGTTTGAAAGAGTTTTGCACATTGTGAACCCGCACATTGATCGCTTTCAAATCTTTGAGGTTTAAAATAGATGCTCCCCTTCAACATGTGCATGGAGAATTTGAAATCGTTATCGCATGCTGGAGGGAGCATGTACATCCTTATAAAACCATTTATCAAATTATCATTAAATTAATTTAAATCACAAATTCTCCCTCGATCATAATTATCAAATCATTTAAGATTGGTGGATCTCAGAGATTTAAAATTGATTTGAAAGCTTTTAAGGAGAATTTTGACTTGATTATGAAAACGCCTTTTAACTGAGCAAGGATCGAATTTTGAGACTTTAGACTCCAAAAATTTAACCATGCTTGAATATCTTTTGAAAACATAGTAGAACCAAGGTCCGTACCATTGTTTGAAAAATAAACTTTTGATGTTATTGAAAAATCATTGCCTCCCCTTCAATCAATGATAAGATGATGATTGAGATAGATTATTTTTGAAAACCTTTAGGCCGCATGATTTTCAAAAAATAGAGTCCGGTAAATTTTCAAAGCAATTAGTTTTATTAGATAGTAAGAAATTGTTATGAATCGCAGTAAGAGATTTGAAAACAAGATAAAGTAATGGCTCTGCTTCTTTCTTTGAAAAGCAAGGTTACCTAAAACAGACAATAAACCATTGTTTCTCTTTCTCACAAAATTTATTTATTTATTTATTTATTTATTATTATTATTATATTTAAAACACATTCAACAACATCTAAAGTCCCGTGATCATCTTTGAATGAGATAAGACCAGAGATATTATCGAATCCGAGAAAAGTATGACAAAGTGACAATATTTTTGAGGATTTTTCAATTTTTTCAAATTTATGGGTTTTGAAAGTTTTATATTTTTCTATTTGATTTTTGAAGGTTTTGTAATTTTGTATTTTGTTTTTCAATAGATATTTACAGAGATAGTTGAAGAAAACCTTTAACTCTCTTTCTTCCTCTCAAGGTATTTGAGTTTCTCGGTCAGGCTCTTAAGACCAAGTCATGAAGGATAAACTCAAAAACGCTCTTCTAGAAGATTTGAAGATGTCTCTAACTCGTATTCGGGCCCATAGTATAGTTCCACCACACCTTTTCAACTTGTTCCCTCGATGAAATGATGTCGAATGTCAGCGTGCTTAGCTCAGAGTGTTGTACGCTATTGGACGAGAGTAATAGCACTTTTATTATCACAGTACAGAGGGATTTTGTTAAATTCAAAGCCATAGTCAGATAATTGGGATCTCATCCATAGGATTTGAGCACAAGAAGATGACATGACTATGTATTCACCTCCGTAGAGAAATAGAAGTACTCATTTCTTCTTTTGAAGACCACCACAAGCTTAATACCCTAAAACTCGAGCACCTCCGCACGCATTTGGACAGTGTATCTTGACATCCGCATGATCGCATCATAGGTATTGTGACATACCTGTCCTTCGGTACCAAAGTACCATATTGATGGTTCCTTGGGGATACCGAAGACCCGCTTAACCACTTCAAGGTGCTTTTAGTAGGCTTAGCCTGCAGCAGCACACATGCAAACAGCTAACAAGATGTCTGGTCTACTAGCTGTGAGGTACATCGTGGATCCAATCATACTCACGATATTTCGCTTGGTCTACCATGATCCCCGAGTGGTCCTCATCTAGTTTGGTTCGCTCAATCACGGAGGTCAACTGTGGTCACATGAATCAAATCCAACTTCTTTTAACATTTCATTTGTATATTTAGATTGATTTATGAAAATGTCCGGACTTTGAGAAATTTGTAATCCTAAAAAAATGACATTTGTCCCATCATTGACATTTGAAATTTAGAGCCCATTTCATTTGAAAATGCTCACATTCTCATCAGTCACCGAGGCAAGATGATATCATCAACATAAATTAACGCGAATTAAATGTTTCCGCTTCTTTCCTCAAAATGTCGGATCAACTGCCCTTTCATTAATCAGGTTGAGAAGAAACTTAATAGTGTATCATACCATGCCCTGAGCTTGCTTAAACCGTAAAGAGCCTTCTTTAAACGATAAACGAGTAGGATGCTCTCGATCTCACAAAGCCTCAAAGTTGGTCAATGAGATGATCTCTTTAAGATCTTCATTCATAAATGCCGCCTTTACATCCATCCGATAGACTATCATGTTCTTTAATGTCGGCACAAGAAGATTCGATTTCCTCGACACGAAAGCAACAGAGCAAAAGATTCTTCAAAGTCATTACCTCTTGACGTGTATCCTTTAGCAACCAAATGAGCCTTGTTCTTTAACACATCACCATATGTCATCAAGTTTACTTTGAAGATCCATTTTAGAGCAATGATCATACAACAACTGGAGCAGTACTAATTCTTATACATCAAGTCGATCAAACTCATGATTTCTTCTTGCATGGCATTGAACCAGCTGTCTTCATTCATGGCAGTTTTAACATCTTTTGGTTCGGACCTAGAGAGTAATGAAGAGCATAAGCGTTATGTTCCAATGATGCTATGGATAATGACGCAGTCCATTTTCATGTGTCATGCGGGTCGGTGTTGAGGTGGACTGACAGCAGTAGTGGCGTCTCCCGAGGAAGATGTTTCCGCGAAGATTCGAGCAAATATGTTTTCAAATGGAGCATCTTCGAGTAGCAAAGGGATTAACTTCAGTGTGAATCGTAATCATTTCCATGATGTACGCTGAGATGGAAGATTTGTGAAGAAACAGATTGATCGCTAAGGCGCTTCTGCTTAATGACATGAGAGGTCGGGATTAATTTCATTGACAGGATAAGCAGCCTCGCGAATGAGATTCATATATCATTGTTACTTGATCAAATTGTTCATCAAACATTGATCAAACAGCTTTAAATTACTCGGAGGTACATATGGAGTCAGCCGTGAGGAGTTTGGTATAAGGGATGAACCAATGGGACTGCTTTTAGGCGAGTCCAGAATCGATTTTCCGGAGCCATTTGACCGTCACCATCAAACGAACGCGAATTGTTTCTGCATGATGTTTCGGGTTCTTCTGTTGTAGATTTGTATCCTTTCTTGTTTGGTATAACCAACAAAACTCCGAGACCGCCTTTGCTCTAGTTACCCTAAGTCTTGACCATCATTAGTTGGGTAAATACAATGCACCAAACGACGTAAGCAAATGAGAGATTAGGGTTTCTATCGCGACAAGTTCATATGGAGTTTTTCCATGAGCAAGTGTGAATTAGATCATTTTGGGTGTAGCATGCAGGGCGAAGCTTCACCCTGCAGAAACATTGGAACCTTTGAGTAAATCAAGATTGTCCTGCGGTCTACAAGAGTTCGATTGCCTTTCAACTACACCGCTGCTGGAGAGTTCGTGGAACACTTCTTTTGATGACTCCAATACTCTCATAAACTCACTAAGTTGTTTGTTAACAAACTCACTTCCATTGTCTCACTCGGATGATTCTGCCCATTTTGTTAAGACGAACCCGCAAATGTTTGACAGAGTTTGATGATGATATCCGGAGTTTCATCCTTGTCCTTAAGAACTTTACCCAGTGAATCTAGAGAAATCATCAACCACACCAACACATATTTCTTCCCAAGATATTCTCCACTCTCATGGGTCCACATAAGTCCATGTGAATTGGATGAAGAACTTCAGAATCGAAGCTTTGTAGGTTTGGGTTTAGGGCATACTTTTGCTTTTCCCAATTGGCATGTCAACAAAGATGATCCTTTGCATACTTAAGTCTAGGTAAACCTACAACTAGGTCCTTTCTGGAGAGATCATTGATGGTGCCGAAGTTCAAGTGATTGAGACGATGATGCCATAACCATGACTTTGCTTTAGAAGCCTTTGACAACAAGCAAATTGGAGAAGACTTCATCATATCTTCGATAGAGATGTATGATTTGAACCACGTGTCCTTTTAAAAGTTCCACATCCAGCTTCTCTAACGAAACAAGTATGTTTTCCAAGGCTACTTCTAGACGTAACTGCATTGACCAGAGAAGAACATGTTATGACCAAGACCTTCCACAGCATATACCTGAGATAGTACACTTTTACCAACAAATATAATCTCCATAACCTATAATTGCATCGAAATGATCATTCCTCGAATCTAATCTGGCTCCGTAAGGAATTCTGTTTCACAAAGTTCACGCGAGTCACACCCTGCCCCAAATATATTGTTAACAAATGAGTCCAGTGTAACATAACGACGGAGCTGGAAGAACACTGACAAGAAATGGGATAATCGATAATTGGGATCCTCATGCAAGAATGGGTTCCATTTGTTAGTAAATGTTGATCGGAACACCTACATCAAAATAGAAACATTCATATCGAAATTAAGGCAATGGAATTATTATGAATAG
>OU343220.1:169635844-169764327 GCA_910596185.1 Chrysanthemum makinoi
CGTAACCAATCGAGTTGGAATTAACTCGTTATCTTCATTTGTGACAATAGTAATGCCACCCTTTTCGAACACAATGAATTGGGCTGACCCAAGGACTGCTCGAGATCGGGTAAATCAATCCTGCATCAAGAAGTTTGATAACCTCCTGTTTGATAACATCATGGATTTTGGATTCACTTTCGTCTCGATGTTGAACTGCGGGCTTAAAGTCATCCTCCATCAAGATTTTATGGGTACAAAACTCGGTGGTTTATACCTTTCATGTTGGAGAGTTTCCAAGCAATTGCTTGCTTGTGTGACTTCAAGATTTTAATGAGAGCAGCTTTTTCATCTTTTCTCAAATCCCGAGCAATAATGACGGGTAATTTATCATCACCCTCAAGGAATGCATACTCAAGATGAGGAGGTAAGTCCTTAAGCTCAACCTCAGGAAATTCATCAGTTTTCTCAACTGACTTGATTTCCTTGTTATGAAGTTTGATGGGAGGGAGAGGAGGAAAAGTATCCAGATTTGACACTTCCTTAAGAAGAATATCTCCCTCCAGATTAATCTCATTTCGATTAATCTCAACAGGAATTGAATCACTAGAGTGAGGGGTTGATGATGGATCATCATTGAGCAACTTCTCAATAAGAAGTATGTCTCCCTCAATATCAATAGGAGCGTGATCAATTTCCCAAGGTGCGAATCACTAGCCAAGTATGCTTCAATCTCATCTAAGATGAAGTCGCTTCCCTCAAACGGAGTGAGAGAAGGAGTAGAATTGGCTATGATAGGTTGAGAAGATGTGGTGGAATCCCCACTTATAGAATTATGAGAATAACCAAGAACTTCTTGAGAGTACTGCGTCCGAAGCAACATCAATGATATCTATTCGGTTGACCGATTCAGAATCATAATTTGCGGAGTACCTCGAAGTTTGATCAAGGTTGTGTGACACTTCATTACCAACACGTAATGTGATTTCTTGCTCAAATACATCTATGAGAGCACGGCCCGTTCTCGGGAATCCTCGACCAACAATGAGAGGAACCCGATGATCCGCATCAAAATCAACAACCACGAAGTCAGCTGGAAAATGGAACTTTCCTACTTTCACAAATACGTCCTCGGCAATGCCAAGGGGACGGGATATTGTACGATCTGCAAGCTCGAGAGTCATGCATGTAGGAGTAAGTTCCGGAAGAGAGAGTTTCTTCCATACTGAATATGGCATAAGATTAATGCTTGCACCAAGATCTGCTAGGGCAAAGCATTCAACCATTCCTGGGAATACACAAGGTAAGAGAAATTTCCTGGGATCTCCAAGCTTTTCAGGAAGCTTCTTCAGAATAACTGCAGAGCAGTTCTCGTTAAGAGGAGTTTTAGCCATTTCAAACAGTTTTTCCTTGTTGCTTAACATGTGTTTGAGAGTTGATGCAAACTTGGGCATCAGCATGATAGCATCCGCAAAGCTTATGTCAAAATATAGTTCTTGGAAAATGGCATAAGATTAATGCTTGCACCAAGATCTGCTAGGGCAAAGCATTCAACCATTCCTGGGAATACACAAGGTAAGAGAAATTTCCCAGGATCTCCAAGTTTCTCAGGAAGCTTCTTCGAATAAGCTCACTGAAAAGTTCTCGTTAAGAGGAGTTTTAGCCATTTCAAACAGCTTTTCCTTGTTGCTTAACATGTGTTTGAGAGTTGATGCAAACTTGGGCATCAGCATGATAGCATCCGCAAAGCTTATGTCAAAATGTAACTCTTGGAAAATTTGGAAAAATTTATCCATTTGATGACTAGCTTTCTATCGCGAGCTTTGTTCATTTAAACGCGATGGGTAAGGAATAGAAGATTTGGATTTTTGTTTCTCAATAGGAGCTATAGGAGGTTCAAAAACAACCCCTGGATTAGACTGGGATTTCTGGACCACTTGAGGTTGGACTACCGAAGGTTGGACGTGTGCGGTACTTCGTGGGCTAGAATAATGCACCTTGTCCGTTGTTTCCTTGGTAACTTGACTCATTGGCACTGGTGGAGGAGGCATTGGAGTCGTAGGTCCATTGTGTGTTGGAGGTTCACTTTCCACTACCTTAGGGAGAGAAGAAGAAGAGGTAGTAGGAATAGTGGGTCCATTGTATGAAACACCACTTCGGGTTGTGATCGCCTTGGCATCGCCCCTCGGATTAGCGATCGTGTTGCTCGGTAAAGTACCGAGCCCGAGTCGATCATTTAAAGACTTCTTCAGATCGCAATCTGACCGACCAACAACCTGTTCATTTCATCTTGGGATTTCATGAACTGCTTCAAGAACTCATCGATGATGGTCCCGGAGGAGTAATGACGGAGGAGCCGGAGGGACAATTTGAGGCCGTATGTTTTGATTATAGCCAAAATTCCCTTGATTAGGATTCATATTCCCATGAAATTGATTCCCTCGATTGAAATTGTTTTGATTAGGTTTTCCTTGATGATGGAAACCCTGATTGGGTCCAGGATAGAAATTACCTTGGTTTTGATAACCTTGGTTCATTCTTGGTTGGTTCTGATTCCGGTTTTGCATGTTGTGATTTTGGTTAAAACCGGGTGGTGCCTGATTAGTGTTAGCACGGTAGTGTGGTTCATTTTGAGGACGGTATTGATTACCTCCTTGTTGTGAATTACCGGCTAGAGCATTTGCCTCAAAAGGACTACCATCGGTGGCAGTACAATTGTAGTAAGCATGAGGACCACCACAAGTGACACAACTTTCAACTTTCTTCACTTCATGTGTTGTGGCTGAGTGAAGGAGACTTTCTTCGGTTAGCAAGAACCAAAGCTTGAACAATGTCTGTGAGTTTATCAATCTTAGCATCGGTGCTAGATGTACTCACGGGGGATGAAGAAGAAGAAGGTCCAGCATTAGACTGATATGTCTTTGCTCTGAAAGGACGGACTTGAGATTTGTTCTCAATGATCGCAAGGCCTCTTTGGTGGTCTTGCTCAGAAATTACCTCCGCGGAGGCATTCAAAGAATCTTGATTGGCCTGATTGAGACCATTGTAGAAAGTATCCATTTGCATTAACTCGGTAAAACCCTGATGCGGACACTTGCGAAGCAACTCTTTGTAACGATCCCATGCCTCCCCGAATGATTCATCAAATCTCCGAGAAAATTTCATTATCTCATTCTTAAGACTTGTGGTTCGGGATGGAGGATAGAACTCGTTAACGAATTTGGTGACAAGATCTTCCCATGTCTCTATAGAACGAGGGGGTTGTTTCTCAAGCCAATTCCGTGCTTGTCCCTCTAGAAAATGGGAACGTAAGAAGCTTGATAGCTTCGTGTGGGACATTCTTGTACTTGATGGTAGATGTTATCTTGTTAAACCATCGAATGTGTGCATGAGGATCATCCCGCCCAAAACCATAGAATTGGCTTTGGGTTACTAGATTGAGCAACCCGGTTTTGAGCTCGAAAGTGTACCACGATGGTCGAACAACAATGGCATCTCCGTAACCCTCGATGGGTGCTTGGAGAAGCTCATTCATGGGTTTGTCTTCTGCCATTTCGACAGGAGGTGGTGGTGGTAGACGCTCCTCGCCACGGCCGAAGGAGTGAACGCCCTCTACGTCTGCGAGGAATGTTTCCAAGTTCGAAAGTGGACTTGTAGAACTGGAAGAACGAAAGATGCACTAAGTATAAAAATCAATTTTCAAAACAAATGAGGCAAAACACAAGTGAACTTAACCAATAATCACAAATGAAATGGCTTCTTTGAAAAGGTACACCAAATCACAAGTGACACAAAGGCAAGTTTTAAATCTGATGTTCGGGAACTTATTAATGGTCGCACCCCCCGTTAGGTAGTGCAACGCTTTGATTTGCGGTGGTTGATTTTATGTATATTTTAAGTACCATGAAAAGACGTAGGTTAGATTTGTGCGATGGGTTCAAAAACTTTTGGATTTTTTTTATTATCGTCCCTTAACCAAATCGTTATCTCTTTAAGAATCACCTTAAAAGAGAATACAAAATAGAAAACGTTCCGATTGTTTTGTTGTTTTATATTTTTTTTGGAGTTTTTAACACTTTAGGAAAAGTGTTAATGACTTTTTTGATTTTCTTATTACTTTACAAAAACTTTTTACAAATGATGGGTATGTGCAACAATGGATCTGAAAATGGCTAAACACACGCTAAAGCCTCCCCGGCAGCGGCGCCAAAATTTTGATGCGTGCCAAACAGTCAAGTCTAACAGACTTAAAACAGCTTAAACACAAATGCAATGAAGATCAGAGAATACAATGAATTCCCGGGTCGTTATGTCCCAAGGAGACTCAATGGTGTGCAAACACTGATTCAGACGATAGATTGATCACTAATGATAGTGATCAGAAAGGATAAGGATTGAATATTACACTACTGAAAAAGTTAATAAATAACAGCGACTTAAATACAAATTAAGAAAATTAAAAAGATAAAAGATATTAAATAAACGCTATCACTATATTTAAAGTGATGAACGTTTAAAACCTAAAACGTACGTTTAAATTAAAAACTACGTAACGTACAAAATAAAAAGTGAGATCTAAGAAATAAAGGTCCTAAAAATATGAAAAATACATTTTTACAAACCTAATGATAAAAGAAAATTTATAGAAAAAGAAAATTATATTTATTACTATTTATTTAATTATTATAAATTAAAAACTATTTTAAACTATTTAATAATACTCTAAAATAAAAGAAAATATGAAATAAGACTAGAAAAATAAAATTAAGACTTAGAAAAATCTAAAATATGATAAAACTAATTTTAAAACAGAAAAGATATTTTTTATGCTTTTTAATTATTTATTACTAATTAATTACTATTTTTAACTATTTAAAATTATAATAAATACTAAAAAGATAGAGAAAAATCTGAAACTTTTTCTAAAAATCCTATATGATGACAGAAACCTAAGAAAAAGAGAAAAACAAGATTTGCTTATTAAAAAGTTGAAAAGAAAAATCAAAAAGCTAAAAAATCTTAAATAAACGCTATCACTATTTTTATATTGATGTTTTTCTGAATTTTCTTTTTGAAAACTACTTATATACTAATAATATGAAACTTTAATAAAGACAAAAAATTTACAAGTCACAAATAAGCTGATTTGATGGCTTATTAGCCCAACAGTGGACTTAAGGGCTTGTTTGGTGAAAATAAGCTTAAACAAGCTTGACAGATGAAACAAAAGCTCAAAACAGATGCAAGCAAGCTAGAGAAACTGAAATGAGGCTAAAATATGCAAAGAAGCAAACTGATAAGCTATGATAAGCCAATAAGCACTTTGGCTATTTGTAATGAAAAACAGAAAATGGGACAAACTTTAAGCTCTTAGCAGCCCTAGCTAACAAGCTCAAAAGTGAAAAACAAGACTTGATACTTCAAGAGGACCATGTTGGCTTTCCAAAGATCTAAAGAACACAAGATTTGGGCAACTAATAAGCTCAGTGTGAGCTTATCAATTTGGTACCAATTTCCAATGTGACATTTTTGAACAGTATCCAAGAAAAGCGAGAAATAAGCACTTAAAAAGCTGAAATGCAAAGAACTAGTATTTTTGTATTTTTCTTAAGCAACTAGACTATAAAAATCCAAAACCTTATCAACTGAATCCTACTAATAAGCACTCAGTGAAATTCCAAATTTTATTCAAAAACCACCTTATGAGATTTTGACTTTTTGAGAAAAACCAAAAAGTTGACCAAAGTGACTTTTGATCTGATCTTAAGCACTTAATATGTTGTTTTAAGATGTAATGAGACTAACTTTAGCAAGATTAACCACTTGCTAACACAAAATCAAGATCTGTTATCCAAAAAATCCAACAGTAAGTACCTAGACATGATAACTTGAAATTTTGACTTTTTGCTAATAAGGACTTGATTTTATGACTGAACTTAGTTACTTAGACCTATTTAGACAGATTTCCAACAAAACCAAAGTCCAAAGTACTTTCAAACTCAAAGATCCAAACACCCCTTGATGTTAACTGTTATGAAGTTTTTCAAATCAAAACACAATTTTAAACCATGAAACTGATTTACAACCTTGTATAATCTCTTTATAGGACTAATGATTCCTTAAACAACACCCATTACAACTTCAAACTAAGAATTTACCAAGATGCAGTTTATACTGTTAAAACTAGAGTTTTGCTAGTTACTAATTTAAAAGAACAAAAGACTGATTTTAATGATTAATAACACTTAACCAAGATTAAATAACATAAAGAAACAGAATTTAAAGTTTATGAACAAGTATAACAAGAAGATGCCAAAATTATCAAAAGAGCTTACAAAAGCTTCCAATGCTTAAAACTGAGAACCAAGATCAATGAGCACCCCTATAAGCTTACCAATAAGCTACTAACCCACGGCCATCCACTATATACCTCGCTCCACCTGTGAACACTTCCATGGAACCCTTTTTTATTTTTCACTAATTATTTGGATTTTTGGTGAATTTTCTGTTTTTTCTTCTAAACTGAATTTTAGAGTTTCTAAAAGCTTGCTTAAGCTTTCTAGGAGCTTAAATGACCTATTCTAGTCCATACAAACAACTGAAAACATCATTTGATCCAACATGAGATTTTGCTTAAACATGAAAATTTACATAAACTGAAATTTAACTTGACACTTGAATTAAAGGTTCACAAAAGCTTTATTATAACATAATAACTTGAAATACAAAGTTTTAAGCTTAAAACATAAACCTAAATTGAAAATTAAACTAAATCGACATGAAAAATAAATATTACACTAGATAACTCTTTTCTCCAATGCATCTCTCTCTCTTTATAGACTTTTCATCATCTCGAGGTACTCAATCTATCCCACCAAATTTGAGCCCTTGGATCACTAAAAATAATCAGAACCGTCCACCTTGCATTTTGGCACCAAATATTTCTTCAAAGCATGTTTAATCATTTAAGGGATTTGGTTTGAGCAATTAAGGATATTTGGAGTGTAGAGGAGGTGGAGGGGACATGGAATGGGAGGGGGTTGAAAATGTGGTGAAAACCACTCTGGTTTTGAGATTTCGTTTGTGAGAGGAGATGAACAGACCTGTAGTATAAGGCGGCGTTTTCTGGTTTGACTTTGTGACCGAGCTATTAATAACACGGGGGGTCCAAATTGGTTGTGGCTGGGGCTCAAAGGCAAAGGGGGTCAAGTGGGTTTGGGCTAAGGGTTGGGCTTGGATATGCATTTGGGCCGGATTGGATTTATATAAGTGTCCGTTTGGTTTAGGAAGTAACAACAAGGACTAAAATTGTAATTCGACCAAACTTCAAGGACTGAAAGTGATATTTTTCCAATGCTCTCATAAGGACCAAACTTGACAACTTTTAATAGAACAAGGGCCCTATTTGCATAAAATCCATTTTTAAAGGTCCAAGGACTAATTTTGTAAATTTCCAAAGTTTAGGGACCTTTCTTGCCAATTGACCAAAGAATCATTCAAGGATCATTTTAAACAACTTAGAATACTTCAGGAACCTTGAATGATAAATTTCCACATTTTTGAATTCCAGGGACTAGATTTGACAACTTTTAAAACTTGGGGACTAAAACTGCCAATTTTGCAAACTTGATACATTTTTCATCCGATTTTGATATTTTTGCATTTAAAACACATAAAACACTGATTTGTGATATTTTGATCATTTTGATGTGTTTCTGAGTGTTTTCAGATGATTTTGCAGTTTAGATTACACAAAAATGATGAGTATTTAGACACTCATCAACTATCTTTTGTGAAACTTCAAAACTTGTGGTATTTTCTCTTGTGATTCAAAACATTGAGTTTTTATGAAATGATAATAATCTTTTATTAAAAAAGTCTCTTTAGAGTGGTTTTCTATGACTTATGACTGTGATCCTCTAAGTAATACCTCAAGTAGTCTTCCGCTGTCACATTATGATTTTGGGGGTGTTACAACAACATTGTGCAACAAATCTTGATTTTCAGAGAGAATGTTTCCACTAACGTTTAAGACCTCTTTAGTGTATGCAAGGTGATTATCAAGTTCTTGTGATGCTTTAGCACGTCTTTTTGAGCAAATCAAATATGACACCATATTTAGTTTTGACTTTCGCAATTTCTTGTTCATATTTTGAAATTTGACATTTTAAAGACACGTTTTCATCATCCAGTTGTTCAAGTTTTGGATCAAAAGATTTTGCACGCAACTGGTTGATTTTGTTTTGCAAAGTAAGTTCTCGATTTTGACAATCTTTTTGACACCATTGAAGACGACGTTTTGCATTCGAAAGTTCATTTAACAAACGCTCATTTTTAATTTTCAAAGACTCGATTTAAGGCACATTATCGATATTCTCAACATTATCAATAGAATCAACAGAATCAACCGTAATATAATCAAATGCATATGCAACAGTATGTGACAACACAACGTTTATGGTATCAGCACAGATAACATCTTCCAAGAGTCGATCAACATAATTTCATAATATTTTCTTTTTATGTTTAGTATTTGAAATCGATGTTTTTGTTTTCTCGAAAACTGTTTTCATAAGTCCAATCTCCTTCTGAAGATCCCGTTCCTAATATATTGCACACATTTTTAAATTTCAGACATGGGGTAAAAGTCTTTTATGAAAAATATCTCTTTGATTTCGCCCATGTGGCGATTGAAAATGTTCAGCTTTTACTTTAGAATTAACTTCAATTTCATGTTCCAAAAGTATGATGTCAGACATGAATGTATCAAAATATTTAAGAACTTGACATCGTTCGGGTAGTGATTTGACTTCACTGAAGGAAGGTAAAGGACCATTAAGTTGTGCAACATTGTGTCAGGGACCATCGTCAGAAGAGGACTCAGGAATTGGTGTGATAACCCAAGGTGTGTTAGTATTATCCTGTTGTTTAACAAAAGGTATGATTTTTGAGTAATCGAATGGTTTGTTATATTCAACATTTTCCATTTTAATCGACTCAAAGATCAGATCGATTCCTCATCACGATTATATTCAACAACACTCATAATTGAATCATCAATTATGTTCTGTACTGTACACTTGAGGATTTGGTTTGAATGCTCTATGTGAAAAACTATGTTTGTAATCAGCAAGAATTGGTCCATATCCATATGGATTTGGTTTAAAAGAAAACTTTTGAATTGTCATGATTGACTCACCATGTTTATAAACAACATTTTGAAACTCTTTGATTTTGTTTTTTAAACCAACAATTTCATCAAAATTCTGATCTATTTGTCTCCTCGAATGTTTTTTGTATTCAGAAAACTATTTTTGACATGTTAACAACTCAGACTTGGCTTTTTGAGTTTCTGAAGTGAGAGTGTTAACTTGTTGTTTATGATCAAATTTTTGTTGTTCTATTTGAGAAAGCAATACATTCTTGGATTCAACTAGATCACGTATTTGTATTTCCAAAGATTTTTCATTTTGGTATGATTTTTCAAAAGCGATTTCAAAACTTTTTTCACGTTTCTCTTTAGTTTCAAAAATGTTGAGTAGAAACTTATAGCATTCATTATCCTTAGTTAGCAGTGTAATTTTATCTTGCAGTTTCTTATTGATCTCATTTCATTTTTCCAATTTAGATAGGGTGGTCTGACATAAGGTCATGAGTTCTGAATCTGGATTAGAAAGAGGTTCATTTTGTTCAACTTGAGGCTCCACATATTCATTACTTAGATCCTCAAATATAAGCACGGAGTCAACTTGATTATCAATATTAACCATAAGGTCATCTTGATCATCAAATGTAACTACGGGATCCATTTGATTATCATCGTAATGAGATGTAGAAGGCTCATGTTGAACACTCTGTGCCTCGTCGGATGCAGATGCAGGCGGAGATATCAGATCATGTTTAAGTATATTAGGATCCGGTACTTGAGACAAGCCATCAGTGTCATACACTGGGACTGTGTCACTCATGTGGAGCTCTTGCATGTTTGCCATTAACATCACAACTACATTAGCTTGCAAGTCCTCCATGTCATCATCATAATCTGCATCATCCATGAAGCTCTGTTCCTTGTTGGTAAGTGTTCCACCAGCTTCATCCTTGAGAGCCAAGAGTGAAGCCTCCTTGTGATAAGCGCTACCTCTTGTTCTCGGCTTTGGGCAAGCATTAGCCAGATGACCCTTCTCGTTGCAGTTGTAGCATCGAAGACCATTAACCCCAGTCTGAGAATTTCCATGATCAACCGTTTGAACCCGTTGTTGTGGAGCACCCATGTTATTCCTTCCATTAACATTAAACCCTTGACCACTACCCATATGACGACCATTTCCACGGTTCTGAACCTCAAATCTTCCATTGTTAACAACAGCTTGATCTCTTGTGTTTGATGAGGTACGAATGCGATTGTTGGATTTGGTAGTAAATCTTCCGAAGGCTCTAGTAATCATTACAAATCCTTGATTCAGTGCATCGAAGGCCTCAACATCCTCATATGGAGTTTCACTATAAAGTGCTGAATCAATATTGTTGTTGTTGTAAGGAACTAGCCGAGTTTCTTATGCTTGCGGTGATGGATCATATGGTGTAATCTGAGCAGTTTGTTGTGGTGGATTTTTGAATACAGTTGGTAATGTTGGAAATTTAGGATAACATGCTTGAGTATACAAAGCAAGAGTTTGATTATCCAGGAGTGTTGGAGAAGCAGGGACTCCACGGATAATTCTGTCTTTGTCTACTTCCTTTTGATGGTGCTTTAAATAGTCATACAACAATCCGTACGTTGCTTGATGAAGATTATTAGCTTGACGGATACATGTAACATACTTTTCCCAACCAGGACCAAGACAGCTGAGGAACTTTGTATTGATTGCAATCATTGGCATAATGATATTATGTTTGTCCAAGTCATTGATGATGTTTGAGAACCGATGATAGTATGACTATAATGATTCCCCTGGTTGAATCATGAAGTTCTCATATGATAAGTAGATTTTTGATTCCATGTCTTCTTGATTGAGTTCAGTGCCTTCCATTAGAAGATGAATGTGTTCCCACATTGCTTTAGCAGTCTTCTGAGAATCAACACTACGAAGTATCAGATTGGGTAGACCCAAAAGGATATATTGCATTGCAATTTCATCAGCTTCTAAGCGAAGAAGTTGTTCAGCAGTGAGTTGATCTACTCTGAGAATGTTGGTAACTTCATCTCTTGGTGGAGTAGCAGTTGGATCTCCGGGAATAGTGATAGTAGGCATCTGAAAAGGACCTTCAATAATGACCTTCTTAAAAAATTTACAATGTGGTTTCTTGAGATCACAAAACCTAAAAAACCTTATCACCCATTGATCGTAGTTTCCGGGAGTGAGCATTGGAGGTCTATCAAGGGATCCAACTTCATGAATAAATTGTTGGCTGCTTAAAGCTTCACACATCTTTGTAAACCAAGAAGGTTCCTTTTGCATTGTGACATTCATAGCATACTTAGCTGGAAACTAATATTGGAAGTAGTTACAATGTTGAACTTGTTGACAAGGGTTTGGTTGAGGGATTTGTGGTGGAAGAGGATGTGCTCCTTGAGGAAAGTACACATGAGATGGTTGTTCAAATTGTTGTTGAGGATATTGTTGAAATTGTTGTTGTTGTTGTTGTTGTTGTTGAGGATACTCATGAGGAAAGTAGTTAGAGTATGGTGGTTGAGACATCTTGAAAATTGTGTTGATGATGGATCTTTGTAGTCGAATGAAACTTGAATTATGTTGATGAAGTATACTTAGGCGTAGACCAGACTTAGGCGTAAACTGTGAGTCTTACGTGTAACCTCCTTTTACACGTAAACTAGTGCTTAAGCGTAAATACTCCTTACACGTAAGATTTAGGTTAAACGTAAGCTTAGGCGTAAACTAAATGCTTAGAAGTAAGAACCTTAGGTGTAATATTACCTTGGGTGTAATATTAACTTATGCGTAAGAATATCTTAGGCGTAAAATTTTACTCGTAAGCGTTTAAGCTTATGGGTAAGTTTATGGTTTTACCCAAAAATCCTTTACACTTATCCAAGTGTAAAAGATATCCACAAGTCGAAGTGTTTTCAGGCTTATCCAAGCAAAAAAACACTGAGTAAATCAACAGCTTCGAAGATCAATGAAGAAAAATCCTTAGGCGTAGGAAACTATTAGGCGTAGGAATGACTTTGGCGTAGAGCTTAGGCGTAAAACTAGGGTTTGCTTAGGCGTAGGAAAGTACAATGTTACCAAGCTTGATTTTTATGCACTAAAACATTTTGTGAACCTGATTTGAAGAATGAAACAGCTTCAAAATCACCAAAATAACACAAAAGTATGAAACTTGATGATCCAAAGAACTTTTCAACCTTACGCGTAAGAAAGTACACGATTCAAAAACCAAGTTTAAAAAGTTATCTAAACACGTAAAGTTTGAAACTTTTTGCAAAAAACTGAAACTTTAACACTAAATAAACCTTAAACCACAAGAATCTTGAGTTTACAAGTGTAAAAATCAAAGCTTTTAGGCGTATCAAAAGTGTAGCACGATAAACCTTACGCGTACGAAACCAAAACTTCAAAAACAATATGTTTCACCCAACTAGATGGCGACTGATACCACTGATAGGTCACCATAATATAACACAAGGATCAATATGTAAGAAATATAGATGGAGATAGATCGGTTGAACAAACAAAAAACACACACGAATGAATATGTAAAAGTTATGCGTAGATATGTATTAAGAGTGAACAACAAACCCTCAAATGAGGGTTTACAAGACTATTTATATGGGAAGGGAGCTAGGGCAACACATCTAGTCCCTTCTTTTCTTATTGGGCTTTTTCATAGGCTCATGGGCTTTCTACATGAGCCTTTCCATAATTACTAACATAAACGCCTAATTAAGCAACCTATTACATATTAATGACTAACACTTGAAATAAAAGTTAGGAGTGATTCCAACAGGGTGCCTTTTTATGCAAGGAAAAGAGAAGAGTACATTGATTCAAAACGGACCCTAATTTAGTGTCTTTTTTTACCATTTGCCCTTTGATTTTATATTTGTAGATGCTGATAAAGATAACTACCTTAACTATCAAAAAATTGATCTTGTCAAAGTCGGTGGTGTGATTGGCTATGATAACACTCTTTGGAACGGGACATTTGGTGGACCCACCAGATTCACCACTCAGGAAATATGTTAAATATTACCGAGATTCTATTTTGGAACTCAAAAAAGCATTGATTGAAGATTCGAGGGTCGAGATTTGCCAGCTTCCGGTGGGTGATGGAATCACTTTGTGTCGTCGTATAAGCTAATACATATCTTGACCACAACAAATGGTTTTAAGCTTAACTAGTGACAATTTTTTGATCTTTCTGTTAAAGATTTAAGATTATTTGTTTTAAAATAATATTATGTTTAGAAGATGTTAGTTATGCTATTTTGTGAAGTTGGCATCTTACACGTGAATTTGACTAGAGGTGTAGATAGTTGCACCCGCAGGGACTATTAATGTTCATGGGGAAAAATAGTGATGTAATAGGCCTATAAATATCCTCATGACTCTCCATGAGGGGTGTGGAAAAATGTATGTAAACTTCATCTAATATATTTATCTTCCATTTGTCCACCCGCTCTCTACTCTCTCTCTAGAAACCAACATGTGTTTCAACTACTTTTCATCCCCTAGACCACCGGATGTTGAATAATATGGAACCTAAGAATCGGTATCGGAGCTATACGTGAAAAGTGAGGGTTGTTTGTTCGAAATTCAAGATCAAAAGGTGTTTTACAAAAACTTTCGTGGGTTTTATGGTTTAAAACCGAAATTTTTTTCGTGCTTATATGGTAAAGTTTGAAACTTTATGGTCTTAGCTCTAAAGTTTCAAGAAAAAACCAAAAATTTGATCTAGTTTTATGTGTTTCTTATTTTTTGGGAAAACAGTCGGTTCATATTGATTTTTATGGGTTTTGATTTGATCTTGATATATTTTGGTGATAGTTATGGGTTTAGATATGCTAAAGGTGAAAGATTTGATAATTTGGTGGAAAAAATCGTGCTAGATATGGGTTACATGGATCGAATATGGATGAAAGAGCATGGTTTTAGTTTAGTGTTTAAGAAAATTTCGAGAACTTTTGAAGATTTCGAGAAGTTTTGAATGTTCTAGAAACATAGGGATGTCTAGATACATCCCTAGTTTTTAGGAAACTTCCACCAGGAAAATTTCGAGAAAAAGTACAGTTTCAAGAGTTTATTTTTGAGAAATCTGATGTGGCTTTCGAGAACTTTTAGTTGTAGTAGAGATTCCACTACCTGTGCAGGTGGTTTCGAGAAAAAGTACAATTTCGAGAAAAATTGAAATTTCGAGAAAAAGTGAAATTTCGAAAAAAATAGACTTTCGAGAACCCAAACCCTAAAACTTTCTTATACCAAGAAATTATTCGAAAACATCACCTAAACCAAAAACTCATACAATCAAAACCACAACTTATCTAAACTGAAACACATCCAAACAAACATTTTCGCACCTCACGCAACGATCATTGTCAAGATTCGAGTTACATGACACGGCTAAAGTTGGTATATTTTTGTGACTACTTATATTGGGTCTTATCATTATGTGGTTATTACTTTTAGCCGATGGATTGTTAAATGGTTATGAATAGAAATTGATTCGAGAGAGTATTTATCGACATATACTCATGGGGTATTGAGCTACATTATGCATCAAGATTGATTTTACGACATGTACACTACAATATGATGGTTCCGATGACTCGCAACCATCAGGAGAGAGAAGTAGTGTACATCGGGGCTTATTCTACCGACTTGAATGCATTCGATATGAGTTATGTTGATATGTTGCTCCCCGAACAACAACCATGGTGCTACATGTAACTCCCTCAAAATATCGCAACGGAAGATAATGTCACTAGGGTATTACTTCATGGTTCACAGTACAAGTTATAGAAAACAAATCTAAATGAGACGTTTTAAAAAGTTACGATTCGAATTATAAAATCAGAGTTACAAACAAGAGATTCCATAGTATAAAACATAAGTATTCTTAAAACATATCGAATGGTAAATGATAAAATCATAAGCCTTCAAAAACATGATGAGCGACTCTATGCTCCATGCACCAACTATCGTCTTACTAACCTGAGATAAACATGCTAAAAAGTGTCAACACAAAGGTTGGTGAGTTCATAGGTTTATTGCAAATAAAATGAAAATCTTTATGATTGAATTTCCCATGACAAATATACGTCAACCTAATCCTGTTACAAACTCAGCCCATACAAGACTTGTAACATCTTAGGTCCGCATATAAGTTCATATTAATACATGTAAATGTTGAGAGAATTATGATGAGGACATGTGTGTATACGATATGCAAGCACTTAATTTAAAAAGTAACGGCCAACTGAACGTCACGACACGCATACATAAGTTTAATACGCCGGATTATATTCACCCAAGGTCAAGAATACAGGGATACAAGGGTGGGGGCGTCAGCCCATAGTACTATCAATACCTCTCCATCGGCTCCATCCAGGTGTTAAACAGTTGCCAAAGAATAACGCGATCAAGAATAATGCAAACAATTTTAACACATTAAGGCACATATCGCAATAAAAACACACATCATGTTAAAAAGTATAAAAGGTGTAACACGACATAAAAGTATAATTATGTTGAATATTTACATATAACTAGTTAAGCATGTATCTCCCCCAAAGTATTGGAAAGTAAGTATAAGTAAGTAAAAGTGGGGCTATGAAACTCACCGTGAGTTAATGATGTCAAGGATATAACGAAATCGATGGATAAGCCGGGAAAATCTCTAAGTACAACTTAGAATATGATATCGTGTCTTAGGTTTTGGAATAACGATGTGAAAATATAACAAGTCTATATAAGTCATTATATTGATCATAATGATGTACATGGTTGGTTATAGTGATCGTGTATGTCGTAGAAATGGTTTACTAGATTGTGAAACATGTTTAGTTTAAATATCGTATCACTGTTCGGGCTATCATAATTCAGAGGTCATGTAGTAAACGTTCGAGGATCTAGGACACTTTAAATCATAAGTCCATCAACTCGTCGATATGTTTACCCATATGAAACCCCTCACATGAAATTCCCTACTAACATGTTAGGTTAATAGTTTAAAACGTATAATTTATACTTTCGTGTAAGTGTTAAAATGGTCTCATGGTTGGTGAAATCAGTGGTGTCATGTTTCGGTTAATGGTTTTGTACAAGTATTGGCGGATTACAAAATTTACAAGGGTTATAAGTTATGAATATGGTCAAAAATGGTTTATAGTTATAAGTTACGCAAAAAGGGAAAAATGGTTAATATTCCCGTCATTTGAGAAAACACTAGTATTAGGGTCAAGTGTATGATTTTATTTTAAGAAAATGACATTTACAGGTTAGTAATGAAGTTTGATAAGTTTGGTAAATTATCAACTTCGGGAACTAGGTCGAACGAGAAAAGATTTTTGGATAAAAACTAAGTTTTGGGTTAAAACAAGCTATTTGCACAGCCCTCATCTTGCGTTTTCAGGCTAAAATCTCGTGAATTTAAATGTAAAACATCATTTCGGAAAACTTTCATGTTTTACACTTTTGATGATTCAGACCAAAAAGGGAAAAAAATCGTGTTTTAAAATCGAGACAACAAGCTTTTTAGTTGATTCGAATTGCTAGGCGTAAGTTTCAAACCACTAGTCCGATTTAGTTGATTCGAATTGCTACCGTTTTGTTTTGATATCCTCTATAATTGTATGGATTTATTCAAGGTCTTAGGTTCATGGGTTTGTCAATTTTATATTATAAGTCTACTTCTTTTACTAGTTTACTAACATAAAGTTTCATATATAAATCATAGGTAAGTTTTACTTATGTTTTGAGATCGTGTACAACATGATCAACATAACAAGTATACAATGAGTAGGAAAAACAAATAATGAAGAAAAACATAATCATTCTTACAACTTTTGGCCTTAATGAAAAGGGAAACCAAGAAAAAGAACTACGACAAGATCACTAAACCTAATCTTCAACAAAACCCTAAGTTTCCAACTCTTGCAACTCTTGAATTCAACTTAGGGTCACTTAAAAGAATACTTCTAATATTCTTCTAATCAAATTGTGTATCTTGAAAATCAACCATGGAATGAAGAAACTTATAACTAGGAATATGTAGAGCTTGACAAGAGCTTCAACAATGATATGGAATTTGTTACATGAAAATCAAAGATCAAGTGCGCGTGATTTACGGTGTGTCCATTTTTGGTGATGAAACAAAGGAGGAAATGAGTTGGTTTTTATAGGAAAATGAGGAGGTTAGTTTCTTAGCTAATGTGGCTAAAAATGTTACACATGATCATAATGGTTTTATAGCTTATAATGATACACATGATACTCTAAAGGTTATATGGTTTATCACCAAGCCACCAAGACTTGGTGATGTGCATAAATTTTGTCCATATGCATATATGGATAACTTGATTAGTCATTTTGATATTATCTTGATTTACAGAGTGAGTTTTGGTCCCGGTAATCACTAACGGTAAGTATCTAAATCACAAAACTTAAAGTCGGGTATCATAAAAATACGAAACTTGTAAAAATTGTTAATATATATCAATATACTCTATATAAGTATATTAAATGGGTGATAAGTTTAACGTAGTGCGTAATCGCTGTGAAAATATGAAAACGTAGGTTTAAACGCTGCGAAAACGTAAAATGTACGATGTTTAGGTAAAATGGAAAAAGTCAAATATGAATTTTCTAATATGATAATTATGAACCTAAAAGGCTTATAATATCTAGACTCGGCCAAGTCTAGTGTCGGTCGGTGCTAAATGTTTGCTAAACCTAAAAATGGAAGTGTTAAACATCAAGGGATGATTTTATGGTCAAAGGAGGAGGGAAATAAGTTTGAATTTTTCTAAAAATGTAAAAGTGTCTAAACATCTTAGAAAACGTGGTGCAGGTATAGGTTAAGTTTGCGTATAACTAAAAATGTTTAAAATGCAAGTTTAGGCTCGTAAAACACAAGGTCTATTTGGTAACATTTGAAATTAATTTTTTAAAATTTCATATATTGATTATAAATGAATTAGGAATTTATCTAATATGATAAAAAGGTTCAGAGTTGATTAAATTACGAGAATGAATTTAAAAATTATATATACAGGAATGATTAGTAAAAATACGAGGATGAATAGTAATATGAAAATACGAATTGTTACACTACAGTCTACAGTCTACTTTCTTCGCTGCGTGTTAGAAGAGTAAGAGATTTAATGATAGAAGTGTTGTCAATTCAGGAGAGAGCAGATAAATGAAATAGGCTGTCTAATTAAAAGAGAGAGTAAAACTCAATTAGACATATATGTGACAAATCGTAATTTCAGGTCATTTTACAAACTTTAAAATTTTTACTATTCATCTCTGGAATTTACTATTCATCCCTATTCATCATTTTACTATTCATCGTTTTTGAAGTCGATTTGATATTTTGAAAGGTTATTTCAAAATTTTACTATTCACAAAACACTATTCATTCCCGGAGAAAAATCACTATTTATGATACACTATTCATCATTTTTCGTAAACTAGGTTTACAAGTATCAAAGGTGAACCGTAAGGGTTTAGCTGCGTATTCATGAAACATCATTGAGAACACTTCATATAGAATAGAGTTAGTCTACATATCAACTGTAACATCATTTTCATGTTAGTTCATGCATGAGTTTGCATATTTCATTAACGTATATTTATTTATTAAATAAACGCTATGGCACGATCATTTATTTGAATAATTGATCCGACACTCCCGACAATTATCCTGATATATTTTATACTCATTTTAAAGCTATAAAAATTATATTATTAGTTTACCCGATGATTTGGATTTATTTTGTATATATATTGTATATATATATATTCACGACGGTTTACGAAATTTCTATACGATAATTATTTATTCACTCAATGCTTGCGAGAAATGCATTTTTATAATTTTTATGACTTCAATATATTTTATTTTGTTCCGTTAAAATCGATTTCTAGCTAACACTACACTTAATACCTAATTGTATGTACAAAATATACAATATACATAACTTTAAATGCATTTAATTATCAAAAATACATCGAATCCTTTTCCCATATACCCTTGCCGACCCCCCCTTGTCATCTTTTTTTCCATAAATATCTTAATTAAGTAAGTGTACACATACCCCATATCCACTAGATATTTGTATCTTTTATCTTATATACTAAGATTAGTATTCATACAAAATATCTTCAAGAAAAGAAACTAGCCATCTTTCTCTCCTTTCTTTGGTGTTGGTCGACCAAGTTAAGAACAACAAAAAGAAACCATAAAATTTTCAAGCTACAAGTGTTAATCAAGTCTTGGTAATAATCTAGTTAGGGTTTTGAAATAAAAACCTCAAGATTATTAAGTATACTTTGCTCAAAAACTCTTCAATCACTCAAGTAAGCTTCAACTAATTTTTTCCTACTCTTATAAACTCTTACTTGACGTATTTTTATGATCTAGTAAGAAAAACATGCAAGTATACTATGATCCATACCACTTTTACATGTTTTTATTTCTTATTATGAGTTTTAACTATCCTATATTTATTCCCATGAACCATATCATTTTTGGTAAAGTTTAGGAATCCATGACACCCTAAGAAGGTGTATGATAGGTTTAGAATAGCTTTGGTGTTGATTGGAAGGGTTTAGAACAAGTAATACACTAGAAAAATCATTTTCGACAACTTATAATTAAGGGCTGTTCATTTTTGTAAAATCTGGAAATTTTGACAGGTCATGAATTATTTTGGTTTATATTTTCAGAAAATAGACTTTAAAATGAAACCGTGGTCTCTTGAACGGGTTAAAACGGAGTTATAACGAAGAAGTTACACTATTTTTAAGTTTAACGACGAAAACTAGTTTTTCTGAAAAATACAAGCTGTCAAGGGTTATTTAAGGGACAAAAATGAGTTTTAAACATTATCTAAATGAGTCGATTTATCAAAAATATATTAGTATACATTAACACGAAGCTAATGATATATAAAACGTGAGAAAACGGATCTTATAACAACTAAGTACGATTTTAAATATGGCTATCGTGAATCTATTTTTCTCAAGTATTAACACTTACATATTTTATTAGTCCAAAATGGTTATCGCAAGTGACCATGTTTGGAGCCATTTTTCATATCGATAGAATATTTTTGAGAAAACGATGTCTACAAGTAAAAGTGAGTTCGCCTAGCCTATTTTCAAAAATGTTCAACCATTCACAAACGAAGTTGCAAACTAATAATATATGATCACTCAAACTTTTCCTAAAACTACTCATAAACTATATTTTTAGCTCGACTACCTTACTTCATCTATATTTTTCTCTATGATCGAGACTTCTATGATCAAAAGTTAAATGCTAAGACTTTTAGATATCTCTACAAGCATTCCAAAACTGAGTGAGTTTTCTAACATCGATATTCACCGAGTTACGACTAGCTTTACGAGGCTACTTAGTCATTTTCATGAGTTGTCAAAGTATATTATTTTACGACGAAAAACTATAATTTCTTAATTTATCACTAAACGATTATCGTAGTATATTGTCTCAACATAAATACGCGTAAAGTATTTTATAACTTGACGAGATGTCATAAGCGTATATTTCGACGATAAACTTCATTTTAAAAAATGTACAAGTGGTATAGATTACATGTGAACTTGCATATGCTATATATAAATTCATGGCTTATAATAGATCATATCATTCATCATAGGTTGCGCTTAGAGATTGCACTTCATTCGTTGTATCAACTCTTGTCATCATAAACATTGCATCAGTAGTTCATAACCCACTTTCTATTACTTAGTTGTTTTACAAACTCTTGGGGGAGATACATGCTATATTTTTAATCGAACACAAATGCTTTGAATCACGTTATATCCAAATGCTTTATTGTCACCAAGTATTCTATTGCCATGTTAGAAGTCCCTACATCATGCACCATTAGTCACTATGCAGTGAGGCGAATATTGCAATATGCCTATTGAATTAACACACCGCTTATTGACCAGCTAGGGAAATCGAACGCACTATATTCGAATCAATAAGGTAAATTGGCAAGTTTACCTACTAGGGCTGCGATGAAACGATTTTACCAATTTCTATTGGTACGAGGTTTACGCTTTGGTTGTCATGAACTTAGTGAAATAAATGTTGTTTTGTTTTCAACAATGAGTGTAAAACAATGTAACTCACACTACGAATATTGTGTTCAAACGAATTAATTAAACCTATGGATTTTACTCAACCTTTGTGTTGATTGTTTTAAGCATGTTTTATCTCAGGTATTAGCATATCATCATGGCTTGCATGGATTCGCTGAGTTGACGCGTCTCACATATATTTTATGCAATTAATTATCGTTTGATTGTAACAAACTCATTTTGGTACTTTGGAAATCTTTTGGGACCTATACTTTATAACCTCTGATTATTTTACTCAATCAAACGATGTATTTTCCAAATGACACTTTAGGTCGCTCAATATAACTGAATCGCGGATGCTATGGCAGTCATCCCCGGAATTCCATCCCCATGCAAAACATGTATTTTGGGGTGTGACATTGTATCGAGCAAGAGTTATAGAGAACTAGGTTGCATCATTGACCCTAGACTATAACTACATCATCATAGCATCTCATCATTTCATCATAAGTGCATATTCACTATACATGTGATTTATACGTACATTTTGCGAGTTATTTACTGTCATTTCAAATCGATTGTCACATAGATGTCTTCAAATACCCATTCCATTATCCTTTCTTTAGACTCCAATGTGGAGAATGCCTTGTCATTCCCTATCACAATTTTAACATCAGTTGACACATCACCGATAACATCGGATGCCGAGATGAAGCCTTCAAGAAGGATGAAGTCTCTCTCACTCCTCTGTTTCACCACCAACATGTCGTGTTAGACGCTATTCACACATTAAGTCACTAAACCGTCATTTATTTTTGAAAAATAACCTGAAACTTATCACCTCACATCACATCTCTTTAGAGTTGTAGGATCTTGGTTTGTTAAACAAGAGGTGCGGCGCCGTTTAGGTTAAGGGTTTAGATAGAGAAAGTGGGAGAGGAGGGAACCCTAGAGAGACAAAGAAAAATGTATTATGAAAGTTCCAACCCTTTACCGTGGAGGGCAAAGGGTATTTATAGGGTACAAGCTTAGACGCCTCTATTAGGGCGTGGATCGCATACAGGGGTAAACCCGTCTCATCCTCCACGTGTGTACAAAGTATTCTCAATACAAACATCAATTGCTACTTACTACGAGCTTTCTAACGAGTATACATACTTGAGGGACCGACACTTTATGTACCGGATTTACTAAATCCCAACAATCTCCCCCTAAGGGAGGTCACCTCAACTTACAATGATTACAAAAAGATATAACATTTCGTTGTTCTTGGTTTCTTTAATTAAGCACTTTTGTTCTTTAGCTCGTAGCCATTGATTCATCATGTTCCAGATGTTTTGAAATTTCGAGTGGAGGTCTTAAACGATCCACGTGATGATGAGTTTTGAGCCGCCTTTGAGATCATCAGCACACAGTAGAAATCTCGACTCTTCCATTGTGGTGTTGATAGTATGTGATGTTTGTGACCTTTGGACCGACATGCTCACATCTCGATCATGATATCTTCTTATCGAGTAGCGGCTTTTGGCTAAAATACATGATATTTGCGTAGCCAGAAAGCGTAATGGAGTGAAAATATCGAGACATCGATGCACTTATCATGATTTCTTTAGATAAGAATGTGTGTTGTGCGAAAGCACGCTATGGATTGACCGCCCATTCGACATCACCGCAAACGCCGTGAACCCGCAGATAAGTTAGCAATATAAAGCGCACGAAGTGTCTTTGATCACTCGATGAATTGAGGTACACGCCCACGGTTCCCCGCTGATCTGACATAAGTACCGCTTGGATCGTATATTCGTAAGAATTTTGTGGCGGTTTAAATGCCTAGTTGTTCTCAAACCGAACGCCTCAAAGAAGACAACACGGAGTGAGTGAACCAAATAAACGAGATTCAACGATTGATGAAAAGAGATTTGAAAAAACAATGGTATTGCTCAATTGAAAGTGTTTTGCAATACAACGAAGGTTTTATGGAAAATCAATTATCAATCATAAATACCCTTTTGAACCATATCATACCGATGTGCTATGGAAAAGAATTTTAAGCACAACGACCGGTTTTTCAAAGGTATCCGCCAATCCATAACCTGAACCAGGATTGATTCAAAAGATTGAGTCGCTCCATTGTTTCGTTTCACTTTGTCACATGTTTTATCTATTGGATAGATCTCACATGCCACCTACCAGGAGCTTGTTTGATGTTGGCTCCTGAAGGCTTTCCATCTTCATAGTGAATATGCTTGCATATCACTTAGATGTTCTGGAAATACCACAAGGATAATGACTCATAAGATATAATCTCTTTCCACATAGTGTGAAAACAGAGTCTTCATTGAAAGTGTCCTAAAGAGATTTATATGATGATCTCGTGGCTCTAGACTCAATTGTGTATATTTGGTTCCTATGCTTTGACTAGGGGTGAGGGTCTCCTTTTCAATATCAACACCCTCAAGAGAAAGTCGAGACTGTCGGTTCCCGTGAGATTAAAACAAGCCCTTTAAGAGAAAAGTTTAGTGCACTGGGTCCATGACGCCTTGTCTTCAATACCTGTTACCTTAGTAACCACCAAGAGCATATGAATTGAACCCGCTGTTTCTCGCCTCTACGGTTGAATAAATGGAGGGCTATTTCTTTTCACCCTTTTTCTCATTAAATTATTTTTCATTCTTCAACCCCTTTAGTGCTTACCAAGACTTCATTACTAGAACCTTGTTGGGTTTAATCCAGTACTAGCTCTATCTCAGTCCGCACTCTTCCCATATCTCACTTTTCTCCTTTTTTTTCAATATACCTAAGGACTCTACACAATCTAGTGGATTTTCCCTGGGTAGATCCCTCCGGTTCTGGCGGATCATGGGAACAAATACCTATCCTTATCATCCTTATATCACCATACATAAAATAAAGTTGGTCGGTCTATTTGGTATTGTTCATATGACATTGGAACCAATTGAAAACCATTTGAAAAACAATCAAGGTACTTGTGATACGAGATCAAAGCATTTTGTACCTTAACTGTTTTTGATCTTTTAGAAATGCTCCCCCTCAACATATGCATATGATTTTAAAATTGTTTCGCACATGGAGGCAAGAGTTCTTTGAAATATATTCTTGATCACAATTTTCATAGAAAAAGCCATTTGATTTTCTTGGTAAATTCTCCCCCTCAATATGTGCGTAGGATATTTTTAAACATTTTATCACATAGAGGAAAGAGTTCTTATAAGTACTTTCGATCACATGCCATGAGAAAACCATTTGCTCCCCCTCAATATGTGCCTCGAGATTTGAAAGAGTTTAGCACATATTAGAGAGAACTTGGAATTTGAATCAAAACGATCACCTTTTATCAAATTCCATTATTAAATCACAAATTCTCCCCCGATCAAAAATATCAAACCCTTTGAGATTTTGGATCCCAAGTGATTTAATAAGGTTTATAAAACATGGGAGAACTTGTGGCTTGGTTTAGTTATGAAAAATGACAGATAAGGACCATTTTAAGACATTAAAGATTGTTAGTGTCTGATGAGTGTCTAAATACTCATCATTTTTACAATCTTTTTTAGAATGCCAAACATAAAGAAAACACTCGAGAAACACATCAAAATGATAAAAATATCACAAACAAGTGTTTTATATGTTTTAAATGCAAAAAACATCAAAATCAGATGAAAAATGAGCAAAGTTTGCATAATTGGCAATTTTAGTCCCCCAAGTTACAAAAGTTGTCAAAAATAGTCCCTGGGTTTTCAAAAATAGAAATTATTCAAACAACACCCTTGTATTATTAATAAATGACAAAATTGGTCCTTTATGATAAGTTTATAGAAAATTACAAGTTTGGTCCATGGAGTTTGAAAAATGTCATAATTAGTCCTTGAATTTATAAAGAATGACATTTTATGCATAATGGTCCTTGTTCTATTCTTATATGGCAGGAATGGTCCTTATGATAGCCTTGGAAAACTCAGATTCAACCTTCATGTTTGGTGGTATTACACATTTGGTCAGGCTTTATTACACAAATAACCAAACGGACCCTATTATTAATTAAAACCAAATCCAATCCACTAAACCCAACCCAGGCCCAAAACACAACCCGATCCAGTGTTTAAATAAAAAACGCAAGCTCATTGTTTGTCTCCCTCACATAGCACGAACAAACGAGAGGAATGGTTTTTCAAACCACCTCTTTCCACCTCACCTCACTACCCACCTTTCAGCTCATTCCCCTCCTCACATCTTAGCCTACAAGCAGTTAATGCTTCCCCACCATGAACCTTTACTGTAGCACTCACATAAACCTGTTTTTGCTTTTCAAGTCATCCTAAACCCATACCTACTTCACATATTGTCCCCTCCACCTCCACAATGCTCCAAACTTCTTTAATTGAACTAAAACTGCCTCAAGCAACCTTATCTCAATTTTGGCGCCAAAATCCAATTTGATGGCTAGGATACATTTGACTGAATCAAAGGCCAATATTGTTGATGGGATATGATCAGAGACATGTGGGGAGTTCAAAAAGGCTATAAAGAAAGAGGAAGAGTCATTGGAGAATCTATCTAGAATAATTGTAAAATTAGCTTATGTCGTTTTTAATTAAATTTCAATTTCCAGTGTTTGTTTAAGCTTTAAGCTTTGTATTTTGTGTTTTCAAGGTGAAATAAAACTTTTGTAAGCAACAATTTCAGTTTCAAGTAATATTTCTATTTATGCAAAATTCATCTTGATCAAAAATCTCAATATGGTGAAATGTTGTTAGCAGTTGTTATTCTGGACTCATTAGCCCACATAAGCTCCTATATAAGCTTATTTAAGCTATTAGATACTTTTAAAAAGCGTTTAGTAGCTAAAACGAGAAATTCACAAAAATACCAAATAAATAGTTTAAAATAAAAACCATGGTAAAAGGTACAAGAAGGCTGGAGCAGGGTTGATATTGGATGGCCTTGGGATTAGTGCTTATTGGGAAGCTTTAGGTTGTGTTTGTATGCCCTGGTTCTCAGTTTAAGCTTGGAAGCCATTTGTAAGCATTTTGTTCTATTTTGGCATATTCGCATTTTGGTTGTTCATTAGCTCAAATCTCTGTAAGTTCATGTTTATTAGTCTTAGTAAAGTTAAAATAAACCATAAAACAGTAGGCTTGTTCTCTTTAATTAGTAGTTGTTAAAAATCTTATTTTCACAGTTAATTTAGCATAATTGGTATTCGAGTTTTATGTTGTTAGAGTTGTTGTTTCATGCTTGTTGATCTCAAGTATATGATAACACAAGCTCTTAAATCATTTGCATGGACGGATCGATTGAAATCCTTTGAAAAATCTCAAAACAGTCTTTTGAAAGTAGTGTTTGGTTTTACTTATTTCACTGTGTTAAAGTTTGTGCGCATGCTTTGGTTTTGGTTATTTTGAGTCACACTTGGTCTAAAGAACTCAAAGAAACCAGAGAAACCTGTGCTTGTTATAGTAAAAAGTCAAAAGTACCTTAATTCTCACCTAGATTGTTAATCATTTGGATTTTAGCTTATCATAATCATCCGCGTAGCTTAGAATCGGTAAACTAGCTTAATCTCATCTCAACATAGCTTATTACATCATAATTAGTAAGCAAGATTGATTTAAATCTCATAAAAGTCAACTATCTCATAACTTGTCAAAAGTCAAAATGTGTCCGTGCATCGGTGAGCCTCTCACTTTCTCAAGCTCATCAGAGCTTGTTATTTAACAAGCACGTGTGTTTTAGTTTTTGAGAAGTTCACCTAGTTGTTTCAAGGTTACAAGTTCTATTTTCCATTCATAGCTTATTTAATAGCTTTTTGTTTAGCTTATTTTTCAAACAATTTCAAAATTGTGCCACGTGCTTGAGTTTACACTCATTTTCAAGAGCTTGTAAAAAGCTCTCCGATTTTTTAGCTTATCAAAATTGGTTTTAGAAAGTACCAAGCCATATCATTGATCCAAGCTTAATTTTGAAGTTTGTAGCTTTTTAGATAGGGCTGCAATTGATTTCTATTTTTGTCCATTTTCTAGAATACTGAGTTTTGACTCGATGGGTTTTCAAGTTCTTCATAAGCTTCTCACAAGCTTATTAGTGTAAACCAAACTTTGTATTTTAGCTTTTTGGATAGCTTAACTAGTCATCTAGTTAATTCAAGTTTTTGTTTTAAGTTTGTAGCTTATCTAAGTGCTTAAAAAGTAGCTTAAAGGTGCATAGTGATTTATACGGTCCTCTGTGCAAAAGCAGTATACTAGTGCTTATTTGAGCTTATTGAGCTTATTTGTCAATCTTGAAGCAATCAGTTTCATATTAGCTTATTACCATTATTTAGCTTATTTCCAGTTTTTACTTTGCTTATTTTTGAGCTTAAAAGCCATTTTGGTTTAAACTCTTTAGCTTATTTCATTTCTATAGCCCTTTGTTGAGATTTTAGCTTATCTGAGCTTATTAGTACTTTTCATTAAAAGTCATAGTTATAAAATTTGCTTAAATACTTGTGCTTAATAGTTTACAAAAAGAAAATTCCAAAAATAAAATGTTTTTGCAAAAAGGGTGGAGGCATTTCGAACACGAGACCTCCACCTTGTGAGAGTGATAAGAAGGGTACACGGAACCATTGCGCCCTTGGGTCTTTGACTGTTAGAATTTGCACAAAATACTCTCTTATATACGTTTTATCAGTTTAGCTTATTAAGCTTATTTAGCTTATTTCGAGCTTATTTAAAATAGCTTTTTCATCTTTTCTATTTTTCTTAAATCTGTATTAGTATTAAGTATTTTTACAAAAAGTTTCAGATTTTTCCAATTAGTTTTAGTATTTTTAAACATTTAATTAGTGTTTTATAGTATTTAATTCATAATAAAAAATAAAAAAGTTAAAAAAAAAAGATTTATATTTTTATCACGTATGATGATATCAAATTCCTGGAGGAGGAGAACCCAACGGAGCAATCTCGGCTTTGCATCTTGTTTTGCAAAGAGATATTTGAGAGCCGAGTGATCCGTATACACTACACATTTGGTCAAGATTAAGTACGGCCGAAACTTTTCAAATGCATACACCACTGCTAATAGCTCTTTTTACGTGGTGGTGTAATGAGTTTGAGCTTCAGGTCATAGTTTTACTAGCGTAGTGGATAGGTGAAAATGCTTGTTCCTTCGTTGCCCTAAGCGCAGATAGCAAAATCACTTGCATCGCACATGAGCTCAAAAGGCAAGTCCCAATCGGAGCAGCGAGAATGGGTGCTTGATAAGCTTTTCTTCAATGTTTCAAAAGCTATGATGCACTCGGGTGAGAAGATAAAAGGGGCATCCTTTTCAAGAAGATGGGTCATAGGCCGGGCGATTTTAGAAAATCTTGTATGAATCTCACGATAGAAACGGCATGACCTAAAAAACTCCTAATACCTTTGGCGGTAGTAGGATGAGGTAATTTAGCAATAACATCGACTTTTGCTCTATCGACCTCAATCCCATTCTTTGAAATCTTATGGCCAAGGACTATGCCTTCTTTGACCATAAAGTGGCTTTTCTCCCAGTTTAGACAAAGATTTATGTCTTCACACCGTTTGAGCATTTTATCTAGATGGGAGAGACATGTTTGACACGAATCCCCAATGACAGAAGTCATCCATAAACACCTCCATTGTTTCCCCGATCATGTCGTGGAAAATGGCTATCATACATCTTTGGAGCGTGCGGGGGCATTACATAAGCCAAAAGGCATGCGTCAGAGGCAAAAGTTCCGTATGGGCAGGTGAATGTGGTTTTATCTTGATCCTTTGGATCAATGGGGATCTGAAATTAACCCGAGAAACCATCAAGGAAACAATAGTACTCGTTCCCTGCTAATCTCTCAAGCATTTGGTCCATAAAGGGTAGAGGAAAATGGTCTTTCGGGTGGCGTCATTCAACTTACGATAGTCAATGCAAACACGCCATCCGTAACGGTAGAGTTGGAATTAACTCGTTATCTTCATTTGTGACAACAGTTATGCCACCCTTTTTATGAACACAATGAATTGGGCTAACCCAAGGACTATCTGAGATCGGGTAAATCAATCCCGCATCAAGAAGTTTGATAACCTCTTGTTTGATAACATCATGGATTTTTGGATTTACTCTTATCTGATGTTGAACTGCTGGTTTGAAGTCATCCTCCATCAAGATTTTGTGAGTACAAAATTCGGGGTTGATACTTGATGTGGGAGAGTTTCAAGCAATTGCTTGCTTGTGTGACTTCAAGATTTTTAGAGAGCGACTTTTTCATCTTTAGTCAAATCTCTAGCAATAATGACTGGTAATTTATCATCACCTTCAAGAAATGCATATTCGAGATGAGGTGGTAAGAATCCTTAAGCTCAACCTCGGAAATTCTTGAGTTTTCTCAACTGATTTGACTTCCTTGTTATGAAGTTTAATGGGAGGGAGTGGAGGAGAAATGTCATGATTTAACAACTTCTCAAAAAGAATATCTCCCTCAGTTAATCTTATTTTGATTAATCTCATAAATTGAATCACTAGAGTGAGGGCATGATGGATCATCATTAAGCAACATCAATGAGAAGTATGTCTCCCAATGTCAATTGGGCGTGATCAATTTCCCATGGAACAGAATCACTGGATAAGTAGGCTTCAATCTCTTCTAAGATGAAGTCACTTTCCTCAAATGGGGTAAGAGAAGGAGTAGAATTGGCGATGATAGGTTGAGATGAATGAGTGAGATTATCACTCGAAGAATTATGAGAAAACCAAGAACTTCTTGAGAGTACTCTTGAAGCAACATCAATGATATCTATTCGATTAACCACTTCGAGAATCATAGTTTGCGAGAGTACCTGAAGTTTGATCAAGGTCGAAGGTGGCGGCTTCATTACCAACACCAATGTGATTTCTTGCTCAAATACATCTATGAGAGCACGGCCGTTCTCGTGGAATCCTCGACCAACAATGAGAGGAACCCGATGATGGCATCAAAATCAACAACCACAGTCGGCGGAAAATGGAACTTTCCTACTTTCACAAATACGTCCTGCAATGCCAGAGGGGGCGGGATATATACGATCTGCAAGCTCGAGGGTCATGCATGTAGGAGTGAGTTCGGAAGAGATAGTTTCTTCCATCTTGAATAAGGCATCGAGTTGATGCTTGCACCAAGATCTGCTAGGGCAAAGCATTCAACCATTCCTGGAAATATACAAGGTAAGAGAAATTTTCTAGGATCTCCAAGCTTTGGAAGCTTCTTGGGGATAGCTAGAGCGAGTTCTAGTTAAGAGGAGTTTTAGCCATTTCAAACGGCTTTTCCTTGTTGCTTAACATGTGTTTGAGAGTTGATGCAAACTTGGGCATCGGCATGATAGCATCCGCAAAGCTTATGTCAAAATGTAACTCTTGGAAAATTTGGAAAAATTTTTCCATTTGATGACTAGCTTTTTCCGCGAGACTTTTCCTCATTGGCGTGATGGATAAGGAATAGAAGATTTGGATTTGGTATTTTCGGGGAGCTACTGGTGGTTCAAAACAACTCACGGATTAGACTTGGGTTTCGGACAACTTGAGGTTGGACTACGAAGGTAGGGCGTGTGTGGTACTTCCATTATTAATAGGAAGTTCCTTGTCCTTTGTTGCCTTGGTAACTTGACTCATTTCTCCTAGTGGAGGAGGCATTGGAGTCGAAGGTCCATTGTGTGTCCTAGGTTCACTTTCCACTACCTTTGGGAGAGAAGAAGAAGAGGTAGTAGGAATAGTGGGTCCATTGTATGAAACACCACTTAAGTTTGTGATCGCCTTAGCATGCTCGCCCTCGGGTTAGCGATCGTGTTGCTCGGTAAAGTACACCTGAGCTCGGTCGATCATTTAAAGACTTCTTTAGATCGGCGATCGGTGACCAACAACCTGTTCATTTCATCTTGGGATTTCATGAATGCTTCATAACTCATCAGATGATGGTACCGGAGGATGTGGAGGGAAATTCTGAGGTCGGATGTTTTGATTATGACCTTGTTGTTGAAAATTTCCTTGATTAGGATTCACATTCCCATGAAATTGATTCCCACGATTGAAATTGTTTTGATTAAGGTTCCCTTGTTGTTGGAAACCTTGATTGGGTCCAGGATAGAAATTACCTTGGTTTTGATAACCTTGGTTCATTGTAGGTTGATTCGATTCGGTTAATATTACGGATTTAAAACGGGTGGTGCACGATAAGTGTTATACGGTAATTTGGTTCATTTGAGGACGGTATTGATTACCTCCTTGATTTGAAGTACCGGCTATAGCATTGGCTTCAAATGGACTACCATCGGTGGCAGTACAATTGTAGTATGCATGAGGACCACCACAAGTAACACAAACTTCAACTTTCTTCACTTCACCATGTGATGGTAATGCAGTGAAAGGTTACTTTCTTTTGGTTAGCAAGAACCAAAGCTTGAACAATATCCGTGAGTTTATCAATCTTAGCATCGGTGCTAGATGTACTCACTGGACATGAAGTAGAAGGTCTGCATTATCTTGAGTTTGATATGTCTTTGTGCGGAAAGGACGGACACGGGACTTGTTTTCAATGATTTGTAAGGCTTCTTTTGTGGTCTTGCTCAAGAAATTACCTCGCGAGGCATTCAAAGAGTCTTGATTAGTGCTGTTCGGACCATTGTAGAAAGTATCCATTTGCATTAACTTCGGTAAAACCATGATGCGGACACTTAGCGAGCAATTCTTTTGTAACGATCCCATGCCTCCCGAATGATTCCTCAATCTCTGAGAGAATTTCATTATCTCATTCTTAAGACTTGTAGTTCGGGATGGAGGATAGAATTCGTTAACAAACTTGGTAACTAGATCCTCCCATGTCTCAATGGAGCGAGGGGGTTGTTTCTCAAGCCAATTCGGTCTTGTCCTCAGAGAAAATGGGAGCAGAAGAAGCTTTAGCTTCATGTGGGACATTCTTGTACTTGATGGTAGATGCAATCTTGTTAAACCATCGAATGTGTGCATGAGGATCATCCTGCTCAAAACCATAGAATTGGCTTTGGGTTACTAGATTAAGCAACCCGGTTTTGAGCTCGAAGTGTAAACTAGCGATGGTCTGGGACAACAATGGCATCTCCGTAACCCTCGATGGGTGCTTGGAGAAGCTCGTTCATGGGTTTGTCTTCTGCCATTACGACAGGTGGTGGTTGTGGTAGACGTTCCTCAGTCACGGCTGAATATAAATCTTTTTTCTAAAATTTTCTTTTGTCATATAGTACGTAATAAAATTAGTTTTACATTAAATAGGCCTTTTATTTCATAAAATTTACGTTTTTGCTGGCGCTCTCGTAGTAATTTTTAGACTTAACGTACGTTTTCATTTTAAATCTAGTTTTTAGATAATTTGAGTTTACGTTTCAATTAAAATAGTTTATTTAAGTTATTTTATTTTATAAAATCACAAAAACATCATTGTAAAATAGTGATAGCGTTTATTTAATATATTTTAACTTTTTAATTTCTTTTAATTTGCATTTAAGTCGCTTTAATTTGTAGATTTTTTCTTTAGGTAATTATCCATCCAAAACCTTACTAATCACTATCCTTAGTGATGATTCTATCATCTGATCAAGTGTTTAATACACCAATTCATCCTCCGTGGGACTTAACGACCCAGGAATTCCCTATATTCCTCTGATCTTCATTGTATTGGTTTTACGAACATTTTAAGTGCATTGCGGTTTAGCCATTCACAAGTGGTTAGCTTGTGTGATTTGACTTGACTGTTTAGAACCAATCAGTGTCAGGTATGATTGTTTTAAGAGATCTTTTAGTAAAATAAAACAATTTCACAATCAAACAAGAACTGAAAAAATTTCATTTTGTAAGATCTTTGAGTTTTAAAGAAAATCATACCATGACATAACATTATATCTTTAGATCACCACATTTTAATTACTACACGGACTCTTTTGAAGATATATTGTTTGAAAATACTTTAAATAAAATCACTCTCCCCCTCAATCGATGACCTAAGTCGTTGATTGAGTGACTTAAGTTTTGATAAAATAAAGTCCGGTGATTTCCAAAATTAAGTCCAATTAATTTTCAAAACAATATCTTCCATTTTCAAAACAATTTTATTCAAATTTTTCTCAAAATTGTTTAAAAAATGATATCTGCACAAAAGATTACGTTAGGTGATTGAGCGCGTTTGTTGTTATTCTTTGTGGGCTTGGAAGAAAACCGTCTGTGATGCGGTGGAGACTTCTTCTTCGTTGCATTTTGAATGCCAACTGAGGCCAAATTAAGCTCCGTTTCTTCAATCAATTAGAAGAAAACCATCTCTTGATGCATTGACACCTCTTACGTTGCATTTATGCCAACTCTCACAGTGAAGTCAATTAAGCTCTGTTTCTTCATTTGTCAACCCAAGAAATAGTTACCCTTTCCTTTTGGCATCCAATCATCTTTATTTGTGGGATCGGATCGGAAAATTCTTATATCCATGATATCTGCATACGTTAGTGAACATACATACAAATATATGGTGGTCGACATCACCAAATAGCAATCGACTAATAAAAGTCAATCCAACATATCAATCAGATCATATAAGGTATGAGAATAAAGTGTTTATCAAACTCAAGTCATCTAATCCTAGCAATCATATCCTAGGCACCTAGTCCTTCAACATAGGTTAACATCATTTTTAATTAAGCATATAAGGATAATTAAGAAACTTGGATTAGATGATATAAATTTGAAAACATTCTCCCCTCAATCAATGACTCATTTTAGAAAAATTTAAAAGCGTGAAGTCATTGATTGAGTTTTCAATTTATAAAAACTACGAATCGATTGATTTTTCAACCAACTCATTTTCCACTCTTTTGTTAAAACAACAAATATTTTTACGAAGAATTTAAGCGGAAAAACATTTGTGTAGGAATAGCTTGATCCTTGACATACTTTCCTCAATTGTTATAGGATGAGTGCACGAAATATTTGAAAATATGTTTAGCATGACACTTTCCTTTCTTTAAAAAGCGGGTTGCTATCCGAAATAATAGCAAGCCATTGTTTAAACGGGTCCACGGTCGAGAAATAGCGTTGCAAGCCATAGTTTGAGACATGTTTGAAAAGAATATTTACATCTCCCTTTCGAACTTCATCTATGGTCCCGTGCCATTATTGAATGACAGTTCTAAGACCCCTTGAGATGTTATCGATACCAGAAGACATGTCTAGAGAAAACATATTTTTGGTATTTTTTGAAATTTTCTGATTTTTATGGGTTTTAGAAGGTTTTATATTTTTCTATTTTCCTTTTGTTGGTTTTATATTTTTGTATTTGGTTTTTGATAAATATCTACAAAGATAGAGTAGATGATATAGTTTAAGAAGATGATGATACGAGTACCGAGATAAAGATATCGAGCAGCCCCGTTGTAGAAGATAGAATACGTCGTCTCTTAAACTTCCACCACCAAAGCATCCGAGGCTCCATAATAGAATGTAGAACATGAGCCTTAGAGAAAACGAGACTTTGGCGGCTTCCCCAAACCCGAAAATCCATAAGATGAGCGATTGAAGCTCTATTTCAAGCTTGCCTTAGCAGGTGCCTGAAGAAAAGCACACCATTATTATAAATCCGCTGCTCCTTTCAAGAATAATCACCGTGATTCTTAGTTCGAGGTTATATCATCAACAAGAAGAACAACAACGTATCATCCCACACATAAAACAATCTTCTCAAATTTCTTTTCTCTGGCGTCAAGGCGATCCATTCCAAAAGGTGTCAAAAGAACAATTCCCCAAGTAGATGAATTGATGCGGTTAGTCTCTTAGACTAGAGCTCACTTAACCCTAATACAGCGATACCCCAAATCTGAGAGAAACTTATAACATCAGTAGCATTAAGTCCAGATAGCCAAAGAGTAACCCCAGATAGATACTTTTCTCTCCACTGAAGAAAGTGTATGAAGCTCAAGAACCAGTACCGGCTTTTCAAAGAAAGAATAACCGGATAACACCGAAGAAGCATGTTGACTCACCGATTATCTCTGCGGATGACAATCTCTGCGGATGTCCACTCCGGAATAAAGTGATTATATCTCGAATCACGATTAAGCACTCAAGTGAAACAATTTGGCGCCCCTGATGTACACCTCTCTCACGATGGTTGCGATAGCATGAAATCATCACACTTGTGTACCTTTTTATCATCGAAACTTTCTCGACATCTCTTCCCCGTGGTTGGAATAAAAACTCTAGAAGCCACTAGCTACACTGAGTTTCTCTGCGGTCATGACATTTGTCTTCCCGGGATAACTTCAATCACTTAGAAGTATTAAGTTCATCATGTGTACTTGTTATGCTTTTATATGTAAGTCTCCTTCTCCCTGCTTTGGTTTTGACAGAATCACAAAACTCATTATAACCCAGGTGTACTAGAAATCATTTGAGAAGAACATTTGAAGTCTTTATGAGAATCAACTTGCTGAATAATGTGAGCAAGTCTAATTAGGGGATTAAATCGACATATCACTCTCCCCGATTAGTGCTCTCCCTAAGCCGATGTCTGTTTGAAAAATGGCGGATTAAGAAGAAGTCTTTGGATAATCATATGCAATTACGATCTTTAGTCTTCTAACATGCGTGAGAAAATGTAGAGCGAACATGGAGCTGACCTTCTTCAAGATTGTCGGTTGAGGGAATAGATAGTTAACATCTTCAACTCACCAAAACACAAGAACATCACCAAAAGCATCCCAATTAACTTACATCTTGCAAATCCCCTTAATTAAGATCCCTCTCAATCAAACAAGAGAGAAAGATGTTCATCAAGGAAATCAACAATCAGGGCATACTTGCGAACACACAAGATGGTAACACCAAACTACCAATCACATCAAACAAGAACATAGAGATTGTTCTGAATCATCATGTTGATGTATCGTGAAGCATTAACGGAAGCACTTTGTTGATAAACTCATTAATCCGAGTGAAGATGTCAACCAACGGATTTTAGAAGAAACTCCATGTAAAGATGACCCGATAAGAAGAAGCTCAGTTCTTAAATGAGTTAGGAGCCATATGACCATTTATTCTCAGACAACAACCAACCAACAGTAGATTCATACTTCTTCTCCCCCTCAAGAATTGCGATTGCCATTCTTGATTAAACAAGTGAACTCATCCATGTAGTCTATTTCCCTTATCCCCTCAAAATTTCATATGATGTAAGCCATAAGCCATTTTAATTGAGCTATTGAAAAATAGAAAAACCATCAACGGTAAGTAGATCACCTTTGAGAAAAAACATGAAAAGAAGATCCACTTGATGGAGCGCATGGAAAAAGCATGAAGCATGTTGGTGAGAATGGTCATAATAAGAAGATTTCTCTTCTTCAGAAGATAATGTGCACTGAAGCGTACACATTTCTTTTCTTTAGGGAACGAGGCTTGAACTGTAGTATTCAAACGTCAAAAATATTGTGATACCATATTTTGAAGAGTTATTGCGCCGAAGAAAGCTGCACCAAATATGACACAAGCTGCTATCCAAAAGTATGTAAAGGATAGTATAGCCGAGGCACTAAGGAAAGAGCAGCTTGAGATGCTATTTCTTTGGGCGAAGCCTGCCGGACTTGCTAATATCACTAGCGAGGCTGCTGACTCACGAAGTTGCCAGACTTTACTACTGCTGTAGATTTTGTAGGAGAGTCTCAAGTTGAAATTGTACATACAAGGAATTTAAGAGCGGTGATCCCACAAAGTTTAAAGGCACGAGAAAGGAGCGGTCTATGATCCGTTGGTTTGAGAAGATGGAGTATGTATTTCTTCTATGCAATTGCCTAGGATAACGCAAGGTGAAGTTAAGCTACTAGTACACTCTTAGATGGGGCAATGTCATGGTGGAATTCGTATGCACAACCTATTGGTATGGAAAATGCTTACAAGCTCACATGGGATCAATTTAAGAGGTTGTTGACTAAGAAGTATTGTCCACGCCGGAGGTGAAGAAATTAGAAACATAATTTTATGAGTTAGTGACTATTGGTTATGACATCGAGACCTACATCAGGAGGTTTCAAGAGTTGGCTGCACTATGTCCATCGATGGTTTCGGAAAATGAGAAATTGTTAGGATTTAGAAAATCCTGTCATTAAAGAGTCGGTCACCTCAAGTATATGTATTTGTTAGAAAGCTCATAGTCGTAGTCAAGTTATGTTAATAATTAGTTAGTTTAGTAACACGGTGAGAGGGGACGGACGGGTCTTTACCCTTTGTATGCACGATCCACAGCCCGTAGGTGGCGTTTATTGTAAGACACTATAAATACAATCTACCTGCCAAGGTAGAGGGTTGGAGCTTCAATACCATTTTTCTTTGTTTCACATAGTTTCCAACTCTTTTCCCTTTCTCTCTCTAGAACTTTCTCTCTCTAAACATTTTGTACGCCCCATATGGATTGTGGTTTAAAGTGTTTGTGAAATCCTATATCTTACAATTGGTATCAGAGAGCCATGGTTTGATCACTCGTCTTTCATGTTCTTTGTTTTGGTGGATTTCATAAGATTTTTGGGGTTATAAGTGTTTAGAAGAGTTTGAATCATTTGGTCAATTTCTTGTGTTAAAGTTTGAATTTTGATAGTACTGTTGTTTTAAGGATCATCATATGTGCTTAGGTTTTGAATTGGAAGGCTTGAATCATCGTGGTTAGGCTGTTTTTGATTGTTAAAGTTGTTTTTTTTGAATATTTTACTAACGAGTTGAGCCCGCGATGAAAGCGTTTCTTGAGCGAGTTACTTTGTTATTTAGGCGAGTTGCTTTGTTGTTATTGGAAGCGAGTTGGTTTATGCGACTTGGCTATTAAGCGAGTTGATTCTTTATGCGACTTGAGTTCTAAGCTTGACTTGGCTATTAAGCGAGTTGTATTGGCATTGAGTTGGTTTATGCGACTTGGGTTTTAAGCGAGTTGTTTCTTTAGCTTAACTTGTCTTTGAAGCGAGTTGTCCTGCATTTAGCGAGAGTTGATACCAAAGCGAGTTATTTGTTTAGCTACTTGTCTATTGAGACTTGTCACTTCTTAGTGCTACATTTTTACGGTTGTTCTTTTGGTTTAGTAAAATCCCGTGAAAGAATAAATTTCCCGGTGTAATCAAAGAATAGTAAAATCCCGTAGAACTTGTAATCATGTCTAACAATCTGCCTACTATCGTTTCTCTGTGGTAGCGGGACGTTCAAGCATTTGGATCGGATACTGGAATCACCTATGCTTGAGGCTGATTATGACTCATGGGCTCAGCGAATTAGGTTGTATTGTTTGGGAAAGGAAAATGGGGTCAACATTCTCAAATCAATTGATGAAGGACCTTATCCGATTGAGACTACAAGAGACATACTTGAAACTTACTCGGATGGAGCAGTGATCTTAGGATTGGGACCCAGGACCAAAGAAGTATGATGAGCTTTCGGTGATAAGGAGAAAAAGAGATATGATGTTGATATCATGGCTTCAAACATTATACTTGAGGGTCTTCCAAAAAGACATCTACAAGTTGATCAATCATAAACTTTCAAGCCAAGGCGAGTTTGGAATAATGTCAAGATGCTCTCTCGGAGGTTACGAATTGACTAAGGAAGATGAGAATCACAACTTATGATGAATTTGAGTACTTTAAGATGAAACCAGGAGAAAGTGTCAATGAATATTACGTGAGATTCCCCAAGCTTGTGAATGACATGAGGAATATCAAAATGACCATGCCAAATATTAATTTGAACTCAAAGTTTGTGAACAACATGAATCCCGAATGGCACAAATTTGTCACTGTTGTGAAGCTAACCAAAGTTGAAGAACACCAACTATAAGCAATTTGTATGCCTTCCTCTTTACTGGAATGAGAAGCATGCTATGTTTGAACGAATGATTCTTGAACAGTTCAAATCTAAACAGGGAGAAGCAAGTTTGTCAAATGATTCAATGACCTTTTACACCAATGTAGGAACTACCACCAAAGCTTACATAAGTCATACCTACTAGAAGCGACAATCACAAACTCATTCCCGATCCGAGGTTCAAGAGGCACGATCGTGTCACGGATCATGGAACACTTCATCAATCAAGCGCTCTTATGGTTAAACAAAACTTGACTCTTACTCCACATACTAACAGTCTTCACACTAACAATGAAATGAGCGCATCCAATCTACACAATCATGCTATTGTCGAGAGATGGAAAGGTTATGTTGCAACGATTCAAGGAAGGCGGTATGAGCAGGGAAGAGGTGGAGTTGGTGGAGGGTATCACGACTAATCGGCAAAACCGTGGAAGGAATGCAAATCAAGGACGTGGGAAAGCCAATCAAGTGCTACAACCTGTGGTGGTGAAGGACATATTGCTAGGGCTACTGCGTCTCAACGCCCACAAAATCTTTGAGTATTTCGAGGAGAAGATATTCTTTGGTACAAGCTTCGGGATAATGGAGTACATTTTGGATGAAGAGGAATTTTGTTTCTTCTTTGAGGAAATGCAAGACTTATGATCTTGATGTGGATGAGCGCGGTCGCGGGACATGGGTCGGAATCATCCTAATGCATTTCGGGTAGGTGATTGTGATGCATATGACTTCGGATGTTGATGATGAACCAAGATGCCCAAACCATCTTCATGGCTGGTGTGACAACCCGTACTTTCGGTCATTCGTTTCTCGACAGTTCATGTCTCATTATTTCAACATTTTTAGTAAACTTGGTTTACTTGTTTCAAATTAGCGTAACCTTGGAGGTTTAGCGGCGAATTCATGATCATGACATCACGTACATTTCATATGGACTATGATTAGTCTACATTTCATTGACATCATGTGCATCTCATAAGTTCATTCACGACATTTCATTTCATATTTTCTGGCGTAATTTTTATATTTTATAATCTTTATCGCGTGAGTTATTATTTTAAATATTTAATCCATTACTTTCAAAAATGATCTCGAGGTATTTTTAAACTTACATTTAGTTTATAAAAACTATATTTTTAGTTTTCCTAGTGTTTCAAATTTATTTGGTATATTAATCGTTAAAATTTAATTATTACGTCGTTTTCTTAAAAATTGTACGACAATTATTTTATCACTCAATTTTCACAAGGAAAGTATTTTTACAATTTTTATCATCTCAATACATTCTATGTTGAGCTATTAAAAACTTACTTGTACCACAAATTACCATTTACCTTTATAAGTTACATTTCCTACACATATTACTTATACCCTTTATCAAATAATTACACAACACATTATTTATAAAAAAAAAAGATATTTGAGGAACACAATCCCCCAAATCCGGTTTTGGAGGGGGGGGAAGTCAAGGGTGTGTAATAAATTGTTTATGGTTCATTTATTTCTTGTCTTACCACTTGTACATAAGTCTTACACTCAAAATAATTTTCACATACATTTCATTTTTATCAAAGTGTTAAACACAAGTTTCTCTCTTTTCTTTGGGTCTTCAAAACCGGCCAAGCATCAAGGTGCCAAGGGGATCAAGTTTTTGCAAGATCAAGTGTGTTTACAACCTAGTTTATATCCTTTATATGGTTTTGAAATAAAAACCAAGGATATTTAAGTTAATCCTTGCTACTTTCACCTCATCATTTTCACTAGTAAGCATGTTTTCATCATTTTTATGTTTCCTCTTTCATTTCATATGTTTCTTATCATTTTTGGAGCTTATATGCATGTTATGTTATTTATACCATTTTCTTATGATTTTTAAGTTATTTATATACTTATGGTCATCCTATAATTACTCCCAAGTTATTCTTTGGTCTTGATGGTGATTAGGAACCCATGACACCCTAAGAAGGTGTATGGTAGGATTAGGTTAGCTTTGGAGTTGATTTGAAGGGATTAGAATAGGTTTTGTCCGAGAAAAACTATTTTCGATAACTATAAATTATGTTCTGTCCTTGTTTCGATTTTCTGGAAAAACCAGCAGTTGGTACGAAACTTTGGCCTTGATTTTTAGAAAATATACTTTAAAACGAATCCGTGGCGGCTTGAGCGGATGAAAAGCGGACTTATAACGAAGAAGTTATGAATTTTACAAGTTTGACGACGAAATATATTATTTTCAGAAATTTCAGCAACATGTAATTATTTTGTCCGAGTCAAAAGCGAGCCTTAAGCTTCACAAATTATTTCGACTTCTCAAAAATATATTAGTTTACTTCAATACGAATCTAAGGACATATTAAAGCGTAAGCAGTTTGAAGCGACAAAGATATGCACTTTTTCTTAAACTTGCCGTAACTAATTTTACGCACACTATTAGCCAAAAACCACCATCTTTAACCCTTATTATCTTTGTGTTAGAGACCTTTTGAATGAAAACTCCTGCTGAAACTTTTAGATATCGATACAAACTTTCCAAAACAGTCGAGTTCGTTCTCTAACGATCGACGTGCACCATTTTACGACTAGTTTTCCAAAGCCATTTTTGGCAATTTCATGATTTTTCCGACGACATTGTTTTGCGACGAAAAGTGGTAATTTCTCTATAAATCATTATAAAACCATTGTAGGATGACATTTTGACGTAAAACATGTAAAGTCATTTTTGAAGGGTCAAGACGTCAAAAGAGTATTTTTCGTCGATGAGTAATATTTTCAAAACTCGTAAATGGTATAAATAACATATCAAGTGCATGCATAACATTACATTGCAATTCATGACATATCATAGCATTGATAATAGGTCCGGTTGGTAGCATTACATTATACCTCGGTGTACTCACTCTTGTCATCTCGTCAGTTTACCAAGTGAGTTCCATAGCCCCACTTTTCTTGTTTTATCTTGTTATTAAACTCTTTGGGGGAGATACATGCTCAATTATTTTCACAAGTACTTTAGATTTTTAAGGTTAAAATCTATCATGATTACCATTGTTTCTAAATCAAAGGTTATACTATATAAATTTTTCTTGTTTGCGTGCTGGTATTTTCACGTGTTATAGCGTTCTAAATCGAGTTGACTCTTGATAAATTGAGTTAGTGCTATGGATTATGTGCTATTGTTCTACGTCGAGTTAAGTGCTATTGATTAAGTGCTATCGTTCTACGTCGAGTTAGGTACTATGGTGAATTCATTTGAAATCATATGTTTGGAACAAAAACTATACATATTCAGCGGTGGATTGTGAACACACGGGTTGCAAGTTTTGTATGGGGACTTGGGCTGAGTGGATTTACAATGCCTTTCTTGCATAAACGATTCGATACATTGAGTCATGTACTATTTTGTGAATTCATTTGACATCATATGTTTGGAACATAAACTACACACATTACACGTGGGTTGTGAACACACGGGTTGCAAGTTTTGTATGGGGGACTTGGGCGGAGTGGATTTACAATGCCTTTGCTACATAAGCGATTTTGAAAGTCCCTACATTTCAATGATTTCAATGCCTTTCTTGCATAAGCGATTTTGAAAGGTTACATTTCAACTCAAACTCTATGAACTCACTCAACCTTTGTGTTGACACTTTTAGCATGTTTTATCTCCGGTATCTAAGGCATTCACTTCATGGCATGCATTTGGACACCTCATGGAGTCGTGGTGACGTAGCGTCTCACACAGGTTTTACGTACTTTAAAACATCGTTTGAATTGTACAAACTTATTTCGCACAAGTTGATTTTCATTTGGGACCTACTTTGTAAACTCTGATTATTTTATTAAATCAAGCGATGTATTTTCCAAGCGACACTTTAGGTCGTTCAATATAACTGTGATTGTGATGCTATGACGGATCAATCCCGGGAATTCCATTCATTTGCAAAAGCAGTAATTTGGGGGTGTGATGGATCGAGCGGATTATAGAGAACTAGGTTGCATCATTGACCCTAGACTATAACTACATTATCATAGCATCTCATCATTTCATCATAAGTGCATGTTCACTTTGCAAGTGATTTATACGTACATTTTTCGAGTTATTCACTTTCATTTCACATCGCTTGTCACATGGATGCCCTAAATACCCATCCATTATCTTTCCCCATACTTTAACGTGGAGAATTCCTTGTCATTCCCTGTCACAATTTTTATATCGGTGATTCATCATCGATAACGACGAATGCCGAGATAAACCCTTAAGTAGGGCAAAGTCACTCTTACTCCTTTGTTTCACCACTAACATGCCGAGTTACACTTTATTCACACATTAAGTCTCTAAACCATCATACCTTGAAGCACTTACAACACCTCATAACCCATCTTTTCGGAACCCGTCGATTATTTTGAAATAACCTCAAATCTACCATTTCTTATCACATTTCTTTGGAGCGTTTATTATTAACATCGGATTTTACTACGTCTCACATTTCCTCTTGTTTTGAAGAAGATATGGCACGAAGAAGCTACACCAGGATGACTCAATGAGCGTGGAAATTCAAAAGTTGGTAGGATAGTGTAGCGAGGCATTAAGGATTGAAAGGGAAGCTTGATGGCTAATTTCGCCGGCGAGACAGCATTTCTTCTTTGGCCGCTCAAACTTCTTTGCTATTTGGAAATGCAGGAGGACCGGGGTTAAGAGGTATGTTTTCTTACAAGGATTTCAAGAGTGGAGATCCCCTAAGTTTGAGGTACGAGGGAGCTAAAACCATGGTTCGATGGTTTGAAAAATTGGAATCGGTGTTTTTGCTTTATGCTATCGGGATGATAGTAAGGTTATGTTTGCTACGGCACATTACTCGATGGAGCATTGTCTTGGTGGAATTCTTATGCTCAACCGATTGGAATGGAGAATGCTTTCAAGCTTACTTGGGAGGAATTCAAGGGTTTGGTGACTAAGAAATTTTGTCCTCGAACGGAAGTGAAAAAGTTGGAGACGGAGTTCTATGAACTAAAAACTATTGGGTATGATATTGACACTTATATTGGAGATTCCAAGAATTGGCCGTGTTATGCCCATCTATGGTTTTGAGATAATGAGAAGCTCTTGGAGGCTTTCATTGAAGGACTTCGAAGTTATTCAAGGAGATGTGATTTCTTCGACCAGAAGCGATTGAGGAAGCTATTCGATTGACTCAAAGCTCATGGCCCGGGTAGTGAAGAGAGGCAAGTACATCAACACCAACCAAAACAACAACAACCCCAACAATTTGCAACAATTACAGCCATAGCAAAACAACAACAGCGATAACCAAACCCAACAACAAAAGAAATGGGAAGGCGACCAAGGAGGTTATAACAACAACAACCAAAACCATAACACTAACCATCACCAACAACATAATAGAAGACAAGAATCGCGGGGTCTATGTTCTTTGCACCAAAGGGAAGAGCTTATCAGGAAACTTACCACGATGCTTAATGCGCTACATCATAATGGTCCATGTGGTATATGCTTTATCTGTCACAAAGTAGGACACCTTGCTAAGGGGTATTGTAAGGGGCAAGACCATGATTCGTGCTTGGATGTGGGGAACAAGGACACTATCGGAACCAATGTCCTCAAAACCAAGGTCAACAAGTCGAAGGTGCTCATGGGAATGTATATATGTTAGAAGAAACTCGTCAAGGTATCAACGGCGGAAGGCGAAGAAGTTCGAGGAAACTACAAGCCTTATTTCTCCTTATGTACTATGTGTTACCAAGTTTATGTCTAATCATCATATCCGAAACTTTATAACTTAAAGATGTACTACTTTTGCTAAACCACTCATTGTAAAATATTCTTATCTATCGTACTTTATTTTCTCTCCGATTTGTTATCATTTCGCGAGGATTTTAATTCTTTTTACTTAACTATCATTTTAGCGACACTTCTCCATGTCTTCTCTCCTCGATGTTCATCACAATTTTAACATCAGTTGACTCAACACCAGACATCATATGAGTCGATTAGTCCAAGCATTGCATAGTTACTCCTAAATTATACATAGCCTGATCACCTATGTCTAATTCGGGAAGAATCATGCAATGAAGGGAGTAGTAGGCTTATATGTGCAAGCAATTCCATAATCGAGCCAAATTTTCAAAAGATTTTCTTCAAACCACTTGTTTCCAATTTGATCGCGTGTGACAGTTCTTGTTTGATGAGTTGCAAAGATCGAGCTAGAACAAGTTGTTACCTAAACGATTTAGCCTAATCGTATGACAGTTCTTGTTTGATGAGTTGTGGGATTAAGTAAAAATCGGTTACCCAAAAGTCTTTTGAGGGTTTTGCTCGGGAATGGGAAAGTTTGCCACATCAACCCTAAACCCGTTAGACCTAACAACGATTGAATTCAGGGGTGAATTCCTTTTTGAATGGGAATGTGACAACCCGTACTTCGGTCATTTCTCGACACGTTCATGTCTCATTATTTCAACATTTTTAGTAAACTTGGTTTACTTGTTTCAAATTAGCGTAACCTTGGAGGTTTAGCGGCGAATTCATGATCATGACATCGCATTACATTTCATATGGACTATGATTAGTCTACATTTCATTGACATCATGTGCATCTCATAAATTCATTCACGACTTTTCATTTCATATTTTCTTGGCGTAATTTTTATATTTTATAATCTTTATCGCGTGAGTTATTATTTTAAATATTTAATCCATTACTTTCAAAAATGATCCCGATGTATTTTTAAACTTACATTTAGTTTATAAAACTATATTTTTAGTTTTCCTAGTGTTTCAAATTTATTTGGTATATTAATCGTTAAAATTTAATTATTACGTCGCTTTTCTTAAAAATTATGCGATAATTATTTTATCACTCAATTTTCACAAGGAAAGTATTTTTACAATTTTTATCATCTCAATACATTCTATTTTGACTTATTAAAAACTTACTTGTACCAAAAATTACCATTTACCTTTATAAGTTACATTTCCTACACATATTACTTATACCCTTTATCAAATAATTACACAACACATTATTTATAAAAAAAAAAGATATTTGAGGAACACAATCCCCCAAATCCGGTTTTGGAGGGAAGTCAGGTGTGTAATAAATTGTTTATGGTTCATTTATTTCTTGTCTTACCACTTGTACATAAGTCTTACACTCAAAATAATTTTCACATACATTTCATTTTTATCAAAGTGTTAAACACAAGTTTCTCTCTTTTCTTTGGGTCTTCAAAACCGGCCAAGCATCAAGGTGCAAGGGGATCAAAGTTTTTGCAAGATCAAGTGTGTTTACAATCCTAGTTTATATCCTTTATATGGTTTTGAAATAAAAACCAAGGATATTTAAGTTAATCCTTGTTACTTTCACCTCATCATTTTCACTAGTAAGCATGTTTTCATCATTTTTATGTTTCCTCTTTCATTTCATATGTCTCTTATCATTTTGGAGCTTATATGCATGTTATGTTATTTATACCATTTTCTTATGATTTTTAAGTTATTTATATACTTATGGTCATCCTATAATTACTCCCAAGTTATTCTTTGGTCTTGATGGTGATTAGGAACCCATGACACCCTAAGAAGGTGTATGGTAGGATTAGATTAGCTTTGGAGTTGATTTGAAGGGATTAGAATAGGTTTTGTCCGAGAAAACTATTTTCGATAACTATAAATTATGTTCTGTCCTTGTTTCGATTTTCTGGAAAAACCAGCAGTTGGTACGAAACTTTGGCCTTGATTTTTAGAAAATATACTTTAAAAGCGAATCCGTGGCGCTTGAGCGGATGAAAGCGGACTTATAACTTGAAGAAGTTATGAATTTTACAAGTTTGGCGCCGAAATATATTATTTTCAGAAATTTCAGCAACATGTAATTATTTTGTCCGAGTCAAAAGCGAGCCTTAAGCTTCACAAATTATTTCGACTTCTCAAAAATATATTAGTTTACTTCAATACGAATCTAAGGACATATTAAAGCGTAGAAAGCGGTTTGAAGCGACAAAGATATGCACTTTTTCTTAAACTTGCCGTAACTAATTTTCTGCACACTATTAGCCAATAACCACCATCTTTAACCCTTATTATCTTTTGTGTCGAGACCTTTTGGGCGAAAACTCTGAGCGAAACTTTTAGATATCGATACAAACTTTCCAAAACAGTCGAGTTAGTTCTCTAACGATCGGCGTGCACCATTTTACGACTAGTTTTCCAAAGCCATTTTGGCAATTTCATGATTTTTCCGACGACATTGTTTTGCGACGAAAAGTGGTAATTTCTCTATAAATCATTATAAAACCATTGTAGGATGACATTTTGGCGTAAAAACATGTAAAGTCATTTTTGAAGGGTCAAGACGTCAAAAGAGTATTTTTTCGGCGACGAGTAATATTTTCAAAACTCGTAAATGGTATAAATAACATATCAAGTGCATGCATAACATTACATTGCAACTCATGACATATCATATCATTGATAATAGGTCCCGGTTGACGCATTACATTATACCTCGGTGTACTCACTCTTTGTCATCTCGTCGGTTTACCAAGTGAGTTCTATAGCCCCACTTTTCTTGTTTTAATAAATTTGTTATTCTTTTGGGGGAGATACATGCTCAATTATTTTTCACAAGTACTTTAGATTTTTAAGGTTAAAATCTATCATGATTACCATTGTTTCTAAATCAAAGGTTATACTAGATAAATTGTTCTTGTTTCGTGCTCACGACTCACACGTCATTAGTATAACGTTCTAAATGGTTGACTCTTGATAAATTGAGTTAAGTGCTATGGATTATGTGCTATTGTTCTCGTCGAGTTAAGTGCTATGATTAAGTGCTATCGTTCATTCGAGTTAGGTACTATGGTGAATTCATTTGAAATCATATGTTTGGAACATAAACTATACATATTACGGCGTGGATTGTGAACACACAGGTTGCAAGTTTTGTATGGGCGGGACTTGGAACTGAGGGGATTTACAATGCCTTTCTTTGCATAAGCGATTCGATACATTGAGTCATGTACTATTTTTGTGAATTCATTTGACATCATATGTTTGTAACATAAACTACACACATTAAAAGGTGGGTTGTGAACACTTGAGGTTGCAAGTTTTGTATGGGGGGACTTGGGCCGAGTGGATTTACAATGCCTTTGCTACATAAACGATTTTGAAAGTCCCTACATTTCAATGATTTACAATGCCTTTCATAACGATTTTTGAAAGGTTTACATTTCAACTCAAACTCTATGAACTCACTCAACCTTTGTGTTGACACTTTTAGCATGTTTTATCTCAGGTATCTAAGGCATTCATTTCATGGCATGCATTTGGACACATCATGGAGTCGTGGTGACGACGCGTCTCACATTGGTTTCATACGTACTTTAAAACATCGTTTGAATTGTACAAACTTATTTCCGCACAAGTTGATTTTCATTTTGGACCTACTTTGTAAACTAACGGTTATTTTATTAAATCAAACGATGTATTTTCCAAACGACACTTTAGGTGGTTCAATATAACTGTGATTGTGATGCTATGACAGTCAATCCCCAGGAATTCCATTCCGCTGCAAAACAGGTAATTTGGGGGTGTGACAGCTAGCATTTCACCAATGGTCTCTCCAAAGGTTTCATCACCACAGCAGGCTGGTCCTTCCAAGGAATCTATCATCTTTGAGGTATTAAAACTATCACGATGAAGTCGATGAGCAAAGATGCATAACAAAGTACAATCACATCTAACTAATGAATCGGATATGGATAATGTGGGTAATAGCAATATTGTCCCATATGATCAATATGTGATACAAAGTGAAAGTGAGACCGTACCAAGTGATGCATCTTGATCAATGATGACTATGTTTTTGATGAATACACTCCATGTTACCACGATGATTCTGTTATCTCTAAAACTGAATGCCTATAAAGAACTATTGCTATTTATGAACAACGTGCTAAGTTTGAGTTAACTACGTGAAAGGGAAATGGATGACCAAATGCGTGCAATTATTAGAAAAAGTAATTTTAGAGAAGAAGTGTTAAAACAAGAGTTAAACTTCTTACAAGAAAAACTTTCTAAAAGCATTAAGCAAAGCAAGAACTCCAAGATAATGTTAAAGTGCTTAAACAAGAATTTAATGCTAAGGAATCAAAACTTTTGAATGACTTTTCCAATCTAAATACTTTGAAAAAAAAGCTTGAAAATAAGTTGTACGTACAATGGAATACCATTGATTTGCTCACATGATCACTAAGCATAGAGTTCTCGATGATAAGCATAGCATTCCCCTTATAAAGGAACCAATCAGAATATGGTAAAGTGGCGAAGAAGCTCGAAGGTAATATATGATGGAAATGAAATCCTTAAGCCTAGGCAGAAACCTAGTTGCGTTGAGTGCGAGGAAGATAGCAATTAGATGAAGTCACTAGGGAGAAAATGAATAAGAAGCTAAAGGATCCCGAGTGTAAAAAGCAAAACATAACGTACAAACCCCATGATTACACTAAAGAAAATTGGATTTCCCTGAACAAGTTTAAGCCTCAAACTCTATTAACCCCATAACAAGTTTTTTGGAAAAAGGACATAGATATGCAAAAAGCTAATGCACTTGTTAAAACAAACACTCCCCTTAGGAAAATGCCTCCAGAAACTGTGTATCCTCCGAATACACCAATGAATTTAGTTCCTAGATCTATTCCCACTAAGAGCAAGACCTTAATCAGCTTGTATGTTGTTTATCAACTATTTGTTGAGTTTGAGAAGACATGTAAGAAAAGGATCACACCCACTGGGATAACTGAAGGGGAGAGGGGTTTTGAGCAAACTAGAGAATGCTATTTAACTGAAGTCATACCTTTCTTTAAACAATTAAAAGGTCAATTTGAGAGTCTTCAAAAAGGGATAGACTTCGGATATTAAAGAAATGGAAAAGGAATTTGATGCAATAATAGTTGAGGTCAATGATTATGAACGGGAACTCAAATATAATGAAATTGAAAGAAAAAATCTACATATCTTAAATGAGAACTTAGAATTGGGTTGTGTGGCTCAAGATGTGTTTTATCTTGTTACTAAGCATTCTATTAATGCTTCTCAATTTCATGAATTAACTGTTGCTTTGAAAGTTTCCCATGATCGTGTCATTGAGCTTGAAAACAAAAACTCAGAACTAAATGAGAAAATTGATCGGGATGATCACGATAATTTGGTAAAACATCTTTCTAAGCTAGAAGTTGAACATTTTGATTTGAAACTAAAATATCAACATCTCAAAGAAAATGTCAAAACCTCAAACATCAAGACATCCTCAAATGTTCCAGAGTTTGATGCACTTTTTGAAATAAACAAGCGTGATGAACAGATTCAAGCTCATTGTAACACGACCGAGAAAGTTGAAAGCCCAAATTTCACAATTAAAGGGTGAAAAGAACAATGTGACTGGCTCCCAAATACCTCCTCCTTTAGATTCTCAGTGTTCTCAAACTTTTCATCTTCAAAACTTGGTTAATGCTTTACAAAAGGAAAATGAGAGTTTTCTAGAAGAAAATGAAAAATTTAAACAACACTTTAAAGAGTTATATGATTCAATGAAAGTCACTCGTGACAAAAACAACGAAAAAATAACGTCTTTACAAAAGGAAATTGAGAATCTAAGGAGTTAGGAAAAAGGGAAAATGCCACTTGTCTTTAATGAGAATGTTGCATCAAAGTCATCTGCAGATTCTAAATATACTGTGACTGTTAAATACATTATTCCTCATCTTAGAAATAACGAACTGGCATTTCATAACTATTTCGTTCATCTTAAGGATAGTCTAGAATGTTTTCGTGAAATTGTAGAGAGGATTTCATAAATAAGCCCCTTGATAGTGAAATTAGGTTTGCTTGCATTCAGCCAAGCGATCTCAAGAGCGTTAGAATGCTTAAGAGCAAAATGCCCTAAACTTAGATGGTAAGAAGGATAAAATAGTTGTGCCTTGTTCTATGCCTGATTTTAAGAATTCCAATCTTGATATGCCTCACTCAGCACCTAAAGTTAAGCATGTAAGCTTCAATGTGCCTTCAAATAGTTCAGATCCCAGCACTTCTAAACCTAAAATGCAAAAGGTAGCAAAACCAACTAATGTTCCCATTCCCTCTACTGGAGTAAAAAATGACACCAAAGCGAAGCGGTCAAAGCCTCAAGAATACAGAGCAAGATAGGACCTCACAAGCTAAGGGTAATCAATGGAGGAAAGTAGAAGAACACCCTAGGAACTTTAAGTTGGAATTGAATAAAATGAATCATGTTGATTCTAGTATTAGCTTTAAGCGTACTGTAATTAATTCGAATTATACTACTACTTGCAAAACATGTAATGAATGTTTGATTTCTGGTGTTAATCATGAATGTGTTGTGAATGATGTGAGTAATGGGGCTAAATACCCAGTTAAGAATATTAATGATATCAAACAGGTTAAGAAGGCTAGAAAGCAATGGTGGAAGAAGGTTAGAAAACATTGGAAACCCACAGGAAGAAAATTTAGTAATGTAGGTTATCAATGGATACCTATTGGCCGTAAATTCAATCTTAATGAGTTGTGCCCTAGATTATCTAGACAAATGCCCATTAGGAAATGGATGCCTACTGGTAGAACTATTCCTTTAAGAAGTGAACATACTTTGAATAGGTCTAATGCACACACTAGCTCAGCATCTACCCCTAATGATTTCATTGTTTCTACATCCGATGTGGATGTTCCAATCATTGTTACTAACCAAATGGAACCCATTCTCGCATGGGGATCCCAATTATCCAGTTATCCATTCTTGTCTGTGTTCAACTGCAGATCATTCAAATCGTTTTGTGGTAGCTGGACTCAGGCTGTTCCAAGCACATGACTGGAGACCGGTCACGAATCATGAACTTCGTGAGTAAATTCATGGCTGTTAGATTCGAGCGATCATTTGGTGCAATTATGGGTTATGGAGACTATGTTGTTGGTGATAGTGTAATCTCCAGGGTATATTATGTAGAAGGTCTTGGTCATAATCTGTTTTCTGTTGGTCAATTCTGTGATTCCGATCTAGAGGTGGCTTTTAGAAAACATACTTGTTTCGTTAGAGAACTTGATGGTGTGGAACTTTTAAGAGGAACACGGGGTTCAAACCTATACACCATCTCTATCGAAGATATGATGAAGTCTTCTCCAATTTTCTTGTTGTCAAAGGCTTCAAAAACAAAGTCATGGTTATGGCATCGTCGTCTCAATCACTTGAACTTCGGCACCATAAATGATCTTTCCAGAAAGGACTTAGTAACAAGCTTACCTAGATTAAAGTATGAAAAGGATCATCTTTGTTCAGCATGCCAATTGGGAAAAAGCAAGAAGTATGCCCACAAACCCAAACCTACAAACTCAGTTATGGAAGTTCTTCATATCATTCACATGGATTTATGTGGACCCATGAGAGTGCAGAATATTTTCGGGAAGAAATATGTATTAGTTGTGGTTGATGATTACTCTCGATTTACATGGGTTAAGTTCTTAAGGACAAAGGATGAAACTCCAGATATCATCATTAAACTTATCAAGCAGCTGCAGGTTCTACTTAACAAAACTGTCAGAATCATCCGAACAGAAAATGGAACTGAGTTTGTTAATAAAGAACTTAGTAAGTTTTATGAAAGTGTTGGAATCAGTCATCAAAGAAGTGTTCCACGAACTCCTCAACAAAACGGTGTAGTTGAAAGGCGAAATCGAACTCTTGTGGAAGCCGCAAGAACAATGCTGATTTACTCAAAGGTTCCAATGTTTCTCTGGGCTGAAGCCATTGCCACTGTATGCTACACTCAAAATCGATCCCTAATTCACATTTCTCATGGAAAAACTCCATATGAACTTGTCCACAATCGAAAACCCAATCTTTCATTCCTTCGTGTGTTTGGTGCATTGTGTTATCCAACTAATGAGGGTCAAGACTTAGGAAAACTTAAAGCTAAAGCGGACATTGGAGTATTTGTAGGATATGCACCAAGCAGTAAGGATACCGAATCTACAACAAAAGAACCCAAAATATCATGGAAACAATTCACGTTACGTTCGATGAGCTGACCAGTCAAATGGCTCCAGGACAACCCAGTTCTAGACCCGCATCACAACCTTCATCAAGTAGTCCTATATGTTCTACTCTTGTACACAATCCCTCACCAGCAACTCCATATGTACCACCTTTAGAAGATGATTTGAAGAAATTATTTGATCCAATGTTTGATGAAAACTATGAGCCAATTGTTAATGATCTGTCAAATCCATCAACAGAGGCTACTCCTATCCCTGTCAACGTAGATAACCCTTCAGTTTCTATGTCATTGAGTCAAGAAGCACCTGCTGCTGATCACTCTGTATCATCTTCATTTCATCAGTCATCAAGTGTACATCATGGAATTGTTTTTGGCACCTATGATGGAGATAACCCCTTTACTTTGCTCCTGAACCATCATCTGAACCATCTTCATCAGGAGAAAACGACTCTGCTACTTCAGTTCCTCAACAACAACCACATGAACACATTAGAAAATGGACACATGATCATCCATTGGACAACATCATTGGAAATCCCTCTCGTCTAGTATCTACACGTAAACAACTTGCAACTGATGCCTTATGGTTCTTCTTCAACTCTGTATTGTCCAAGGTCGAACCAAAAGACGTTAAAACTACAATGAATGAAGACAACTGGTTCAATGCCATGCAAGAAGAAATTCATGAGTTCGATCAACTAGATGTATGGGAATTAGTACCGCTCTGACGTGCTATGATCATTGCTCTAAAGAGGATCTTCAAAGTAAAATGAGCATGGTGATGTATTAAAGAACAAGGCTCGATTGGATGCAAAAGGATACCGTCAAGAGGAGAGTATTGACTTCGAAGAATCATTTGCTCCGGTTGCACGTATCGAGGCAATCGGAATCTTCTTGGCTAATCTTGCAAGTAAGAACATGGTAGTCTATCGGATGGATGTAAAGACGGCTTTTCTTAACGGAGATCTTAAAGAAGTCGTATCGTCGCCAACCTGAAGGTTTTGTGAATCCAGAGCATCTTACTCATGTCTATCGCTTGAAGAAGGCTCTTTACGGTTTGAAGCAAGCTCCAAGGGCATGGTATGATACGCTATCTAAGTTTCTTCTATCTACCTTGGATTCAGCAAAGGAGCAGTTGATCCGACATTGTTCACCAGAAAGTCAGGAAAGCATTTAATTCACGTTCAAATCTACGTTGATGATATTATTTTTGCCTCGACTGACCCCAATGAATGTAACCATTTTTCTAAGGAAATGAGCTCCAAATTTCAAATGTCAATGATGGGACAAATGTCATTTTTCTTGGGATTACAAATTTCACAAAGTCCCGGAGGCATTTTAATCAATCAATCAATCTAAATATGCTAATGAAATTTTAAAGAAATTTGGATTCGACACTTGTGACACCTTTGACACTCCCATGGTGGAGCGTACCAAACTGGATGAGGACCACTCATGGATCATGGTAGATCAAACGAAATATCAAAGTATGATTGGATCCCTGATGTACCTCACAGCCGATGAACGACATTACGTTATTTGTATGCATGTGTGCTAGATACCAGGCTAAGCCTACCAAAAAGCACCTTGAAGCGGTTAAACGGGGTCTTTCGATATCTCCAAGGAACCATCAACATGGGAGTTTGGTACCCGAAGGACACCGGTATGTCACTAACAGCCTATGCAGATGCTGACCATGCAGGTTGTCAAGATACACGTCGAAGTACGTCTGGAGGTGCTCAGTCTTTGGGTGATAAGCTTGTGAGCTGGTCTTCAAAGAAACAAATGAGTACTTCTATATCCTCTACAGAGGCTGAATACATAAACATGTCATCTTGTTGTGCTCAAATCCTATGGATGAGAACTCAATTATCTGACTATGGCTTTGAATTCAACAAAATCCCTTTGTATTGTGATAACAAAAGTGCCATTGCTCTCTCTTGCAACAACGTTCAACATTGAAGAGCAAAGCACATCGACATTCGACATCATTTCATTCGGGAACAAGTGGAAAAGGTGTGGTAGAACTCTATTTTGTGAGGACTGAATACCAGTTAGCAGACATCTTCACCAAAGCTCTTCCTAGAAAACGTTTTGAGTTTATCCTTCCACGACTTGGTCTAAAGAGTCTACAACCTGAAACACAAAGCGTCTTCAAGAGGAAGACGAGGAGTAAAGGTCTTTTTTCATCTATCTCTTGTATATATTTATTCAAAAAGCAAAATACAAAATTATAAAACCCAAAAAAGAAAATAAAAAAATATAAAATATTCAAAATCCATAAAAATTAGAAAATCTTGAAAAATCCCAAAAATATTGTTATTCTGTCATGTTTTTCTTAATTCGATATCATCTACGGACTTTGTGTTGACATTTAAAGAATGTCACGGGTTTTTAGATGTTCTTCGAATATACATAAATTGCTTTAAAAAAAATATAAAAATTTTGAGACGGAGAAAAAAGGTGGTTTATTGTTATTTCAGGCAGTAACCCGGTTTTAAAAAGAAAGAACAGAGCCATGCTTAATCTTATTTTTCAAATCTCATGCTCTGATTCTTAAAACAAATGTTTGTCACCAAAAAGACAAATGTTTTTTTCTTTTCAAATATTTTTCCGTCTAATGATTCTTCTGAAAAATATTTGTCATCTAATGAAAACAAAATTGCTTTGAAAATACCTCGGACTCTATTTTTTGAAAATCATCCGGGCTTATCTTTGTCAAAATCCCTAACTCTCAATCAACAACTCATGTCATTGATTGAGGGGGAGAATGATTTTAATTCAATAAAAAATGTTATTTTTCAAACAATTGGCACGTAAAAGAGCAATGTCTACTTTTGGAAAATCAAAAGGAACAATGTTTTATACAATTAATTCAAGACCTTGGCTATTGTTATGTTTTCAAAAGATATTTATGCATGATTGATCAATGGAGTTTAAAGTCTCATAATCCAATCCTTATCAGTTAAAATGCTTTTCAAAAACAAGTCACTATTCTCCTCAAAAGTTCTCAAAATTTAATTTAAATCAATAGAGATCACAAATCTCAAAGAATTTGAAAATTGTGATCGGGGGAGAATTTGTGATTTAAATTGGATTTAAACTGATAATTCGATAAATGGTTTTATACTTGATTAACATGCTCTCCTTCCTACATGTGCCAAACGATTTCAAATTTTCCATGCACATGTTAAGGGGAGCATCTACATCAAACCAAAATGAATTAAAACGTGATTGATTTGTCTCTAAGTGCAGTTTTTCCCTAATATGTGCTAAACAATTTCAAAATCAGGTGCACATATTGAGGGGGAGCAAAGTTTTTGAAAACCACATTCTTTCCCGGAAATATCTTTAACTGTATGCGAAACACTGATTTTGATCGGGAAAGTGATGTCGATATTTTTAGAAAATATTATCAAAGAAGTGAATTCTTCCTCTTGCCTCCATGTGCCAAAATGATTTCAAACATATGCTGCACATGTTGAGGGGGAGCCGTTTTCTAAAATATAAAAAATGATTCAGGTACAAAATGCTTTGATAATATATCACAAGTACATGGATTATTTTTCAATGGTTTTCAATTGGTTCCAATGGCTGATGAACAATACCAAAAAGACCGACCAAATTTACTTTATGAATGGTGATGTAAGGACGGTTAGGTTAGGTATTCGTTCCCACGATCCCGCCAGAGCCGGAGGGATCTACCAGGGACAATCCACTAGATAGTGTAGAGTCCTTAGGTATGATGAAAAAAGGAGTAAAGTGAGATATGGGAAGAGTGCGGACTAAGATTGAGCTAGAACTGGAATAAACCCAACAAGGTTCTAGTAATGAAGTCTCGGTAAGCACTGAAGGGGTTAAATAATGAAAAAGAAATAAATGCGAAAAGGGTGAAAAGAAATAGCCCTCCATTATTTCAACCTTAGAGAAACGGGTTCAATTCATATGCTCTTGGTTACCTAGGTAACACCGGTATTGAAGACAAGATGTCATGGACCCAGTGACGCACTGCACTACATCTTCCCAAGCTACTCAAGTTCCTCTTAAAAGGACTTGTTTCATTTTCACGGGGAACCTACATTATCTATCGACTTTCTCTTAGAGATGGTTGATATTGAAGAAGGAGACCCTCTCCCTAGTCTCCGGCATAGGAACCAAATGTGCACAATTGAGTCTAAAACCACGAGATCATCAATAAATCTCATTAAGGACACAATGAATGAAGACTCTCTGTTTCACACAATGTGGAAAGAGAGAATATATTTTAAGAGTCCTATGCATTATCCTTGTGGTATTGCCAGAACATCTGAGTAATATGCAAACGTATTCACAATGAATATGGAAAGCCTTCTAGAGCCAACATCAAACAAGCTCTTGGTAGGTGGCATGTGAGATCTATCTAATAGATCAACCATGTGACAACTGAACAGAAACAATGAAGCGATTCAAATTTATGAATCAATCCTGGTTCAGGTTATGGATTGATGGATACTTTTGAAAAACCGATCGTTGTGCTTAAAACTCTTTTCTCTAGCACATCGGCTGTGTATTAATATTTCAAAATAAAAGGTGTTTATGATTGATAATTGATTTTCATTAAAACCTTCGTTGTATTGCAAAAAAATTTTATATTGAGCGGTACAAGATTGTTTTTCAAATCTCTTTTCATCAATCAGTGAATCTCAAATTCGCTGGTTCACTTACTCCGTGTTGTCTTCTTTGAGACATTTCGGTTTGAGAACGGCTAGAGTAACTGCGAAACCCTGTCAAGGAGATTCTTGAATTATACGATCATAGGCAGTACTTGTCTTGATCAACGAGGAACCGTGGGCCGTGTACCTCAATTCAACGAAAGTGATCAAAGACACTTTCGTTCGCTTTATTGCTAACTGTTGTATGCAGGTACACCCGACGCTTGCAGCTGATCAGAATGGAGAGGTCAATCCATAGCCGAATGCTCACACATCACATTCATTTCAAAAGAAATCATGATTTGTGGATCAATGAATCTGATATTCTCACTTCATGCTTCTGCTACGCTGCTGCAAATATCATGAATCAACTAAAGCTTCCGCTACTCCGATGAGAAGAAATCATGATCCAGAATGTGAGCATGTCGGTCCACTGTCACAACATCACATAATGTCAACACTATAATGGAAGAGTCAGAGATTTATGCAAGCTGATGATCTCAAAGCTGGCTCAAAACTAATCATCACGTGGATCAGTTAAAGACCTCCACTTAAATTATCCAAACATGCAATACATGAGGAATCAAAGACTACGAGCTACAGAGCAATGAACTTTAACAAGAATCTAAGAACAATCTTATTGTAATATAAGTTTGTATTCTGTGTAATTTGAGGTGACCTCCCTTAGGGGGAGATTGTTAGGATTTAGAAAATCCAGTCGTTAAAGAGTCGGTCACCTCAAGTATATGTATTTGTTAGAAAGCTCATAGTCGTAGTCAAGTTATGTTAATAAGTAATTAGTTTAGTAACACCGTGGAGGACGGACGGGTCTTTACCCACTGTATGCCTGATCCACAGCCCGTAGGTGGCGTTTATTGTAATACACTATAAATACCCTCTACCTCCCAAGGTAGAGGGTTGGAGCTTCAATACCATTTTTCTTTGTTTCACATAGTTCCCAACTCTCTTCCCTTTCTCTCTCTAGAACTTTCTCTCTCTAAACATTTTCTACGCCCCTTATGGATTATGGTTTAAAGTGTTTGTGAAATCCTATATCTTACAGAAATTATTGGAAAACTTCATTGGAGGACTTCCACAATGTATTCAAGGAGATGTAACTTCTTTCGATCCACAAACAATTGAGGAGTCTATCAGGATAACTCAAAAACTCATGGCCCAAGTTGTGAAGAGGGAAAACATTATCAACAATAACCGCAACAACAACAACAACAACAACAACAACAACAACCAAACTAGCAACAACAAAAGGAAATAGGAAAATGACCAGGGAGGTTATGATAACGATAACCAAAACCGTAACACTAAGCATCAACAGCAACAGAATAGAAGACAAGAAGCTGTAATGGTTTATGTTGCTGCACCAACACAAGGCAAAGGTTATGCCGGAGCCCACCCACTATGTAATTGATGTAAGTTTCATCACTCAGGTCCTTGCCTTGCCAAGTGCCACAACTGCTAAAAATCGGGACACCTCGCCAGGGATTGTAGAGGTAAAACCATAGTCACCTGTTTCGGATGTGGTGAGCAAGGACACTATCGGAACCAATGTCCCCAGAACCAAGGTCAACAAGTTGAAGGTGCTCATGGGAAAGCATATATGTTAGAAGGAGGAGAAGCTCACCAAGGTATCAACAATGCGGAAGACTGAAGAAGTTTAGAAATTAACAGTCTTATTTCCCTATGCACTATGTCGTACTAAGTTTATGTCTTCCCTAGTATTCGGATTTTAAAGACTTAAGACTATTTACTGTTTAATAAACCACTCGTTGTGTAATATTCTCATCTATCGTACTTTATTTTCCTTCCGATTTGTTATCACTTACCAAATTTTTTATTTCCTTTTGCTTAAACTGCCATTTTAACGACATGTTTTAAATCTCTTTAAACATTGAGAGTTATAACAACTAAACCGAACGTCACATTATCGTTCCTTAATTATACATAGCCTAGCTAACTATGTCTAATTCTGGAGGGATCATGTTATGTTGGGAGCAGTTATTTATAAATCTTAGTGCAAGCAAAATTTTCACATATTCCTAAAAGTCAAAGTGATACTCATGGGAGATTCTTCCAATATTTTCTCTATCGCGATGTTTATACACTCTTAATCACAAATAGCCGTAACGACACTTCTTCATGTCTTCTCTCATCGTTATTCATCACAAACTCTAAACCCGAGAGACCAACATGAACTGAATTCAGGGACTGAATTCCTTTTTGGGTGAGCGAATGTGATAAATCGTAATTTCAGATCATTTAACAAACTTTAAAAATTTTACTATTCATCAGTTACTTTTCATCATTTTACTATTCATCATTTTTGAAGTCGATTTGATATTTTGAAAGGTTATTTCAAAATGTTACTATTCACGAAACACTATTCATTCCCGGAGAAAAATCACTATTCATGATTCACTATTAATCATTTTTCGTAAACTAGGTTTACGAGTATCAAATTCGCGTAACCGTAAGGGTTTAGCTGCGTATTCATGAAACATCATTGAAAACACTTCATATAGACTAGAGTTAGTCTACATATCATCAGTAACATCATTTTCATGTTAGTTCATGCATGAGTTTGCATATTTGATTAACGTATATTTATTCATTAAATAAACGCTATCGCACGATCATTTATTTTGAATAATTGATCCGACACTCCCGACAATTATCCTGATATATTTTTATACTCATTTAAAAGCTATAAAAATTATATTAGTAGTTTACCCGATGATTTATATTTATTTCTTATATATAATGTATGTATATATATTCACGACGGTTTACGAAATTTCTATACGATAATTATTTATTCACTCAATACTTACAAGAAATGTATTTTTATAATTTTTATAAATTCAATATATTTTATTTTGTTCCGTTAAAATCGATTTCTAGCTAACACTACACTTAATACCTAATTATATGTACAAAATATACAATATACATAACTTTAAATGCATTTAATTATCAAAAATACATCAAATCCTTTTCCCATATACCCTTCATGACCTCTTCCCCCCTTGTCATCTTTTTTTTCATAAATATCTTAATCAAGTAAGTGTACACATACCCCATATTCACTAGATATTTGTATCTTTTATCTTAGATACTAACATTAGTATTCATACAAAATATCTTCAAGAAAAGAAACTAGCCGTCTTTCTCTCCTTTCTTTGGTGTTGGTCGACCAAGTTAAGAACAACAAGAAGAAACCATAAAATTTTCAAGCTACAAGTGTTAATCAAGTCTTGGTAATAATCTAGTTAGGGTTTTGAAATAAAAACCTCAAGATTATTAAGTATACTTTGCTCAAAAACTCTTCAATCACTCAAGTAAGCTTCAACTAATTTTTTCTACTCTTATAAACTCTTACTTGATGTATTTTTATGATCTAGTAAGAAAAACATGCAAGTATACTATGATCCATACCACTTTTACATGTTTTTATTTCTTATTATGATTTTTAACTATCCTATATTCATTCCCATGAACCATATTATTTTTGGTGAAGTTTAGGAACCCATGAAACCTTATGAAGGTGTATGGTAGGTTTAGAATAGCTTTGGTGTTGATTGGAAGGGTTTAGAACAAGTAATACACTAGAAAAATCATTTTCGACAACTTATAATTAAGGGCTGTTCATTTTTGTAAAATCTGGAAATTTCGACAGGTCATGAATTATTTTGGTTTATATTTTCATAAAATAGACTTTAAAACGAAACCGTGGTCGCTTGAACGGGTTAAAACGGATTTATAACGAAGAAGTTACACTATTTTTAAGTTTAACGACGAAAACTAGTTTTTCTGAAAAATACAAGCTGTCAAGGGTTATTTAAGGGACAAAAATGAGTTTTAAACATTATCTAAATGAGTCGATTTATCAAAAATATATTAGTATACATTAACACGAAACCAAGGATATATAAAACGTAGAAAACGGACTTATAACAACTAAGTTATACGCATTTTAAATATGGCTATCGTAACTATTTTTCTCAAGTATTAACACTTACATATTTTTATTAGTCCAAAATGGTTATCGCAAGTGACCATGTTTGGAGCCATTTTTCATATCGATAGAATATTTTTGAGAAAACGATGTCTACAAGTAAAAGTGAGTTCGCCTAGCCTATTTTCCAAAATGTTCAACCATTCGTCAAACAAAGTTGCAACGAATAATATACGACCACTCAAACTTTTCAGAAAACTACTCATAAACTATATTTTTAGCTCGACAACCTTACTTCATCTAGATTTTTCTCTATGATCGAGACTTCTATGATCAAAAGTAAAAGGCTAAGACTTTTAGATATCGCTACAAGCATTCCAAAACTATTGAGTTTGTTTTCTAACATTCGATATTCACCAAGTTACGACTAGCTTTGCGAGGCTACTTAGTCATTTTTATGAGTTGTCAAAGTATATTATTTTACGACTAAAACTATAATTTCTTAATTTATCACTAAACGATTATCGTAGTATATTGTTTCAACATAAATACGCGTAAAGTATTTTATAACTTGACGAGATGTCATAAGCGTATATTTCGACGATAAACTTCATTTTCAAAAATGTACAAGTGGTATAGATTACATGTGAACTTGCATGTACGATATAAATTCATGGCTTATAATAGATCATATCATTCATCATAGGTTGCAGTTAGAGATTGCCCCTCATTTCAGTGTATCCACTCTTGTCATCATAAACATTGCATCAGGTGAGTTCATAGCTCCACTTTCTATTACTTAATTGTTTTACAAACTCTTGGGGGGATACATGCTATATTTTTAATCGAACACAAATGCTTTGAACTGTACGTTATATCCAAATGCTTTATTGTCACTAAGTATTCTATTGCCATGTTTGAAGTCCCTACATCATGCACCATCAGTCACTTGCGAGTGACCTTGAATATTGTGAATAGGCCTATTGGAATTAACACTCCCGTTCTTATTGACCCGGTTAGGGGAAATCGACACACTATATTGAATCAATAAGGTAAATTGGCAAGTTTACCTACTAGGGCTCTTGATGAAACGATTTTACAAATTTCTATTGGTACGAGGTTTACGCTTTGGTTGTCATGAACTTAGTGAAATAAATGTTGTTTTGTTTTCAACAATGAGTGTGAAACAATGTAACTCACACTACGAATATTGTGTTCAAACGAATTAATTAAACCTATGGATTTCACTCAACCTTTGTGTTGACTGTTTTAAGCATGTTTTATCTCAGGTATTAGCATATCATCATGGCTTGCATGGAGTCACTGAGTTGATGCGTCTCACATATATTTTATTCACTTAACTATCGTTTGATTGTAACAAACTCATTTTGGTACTTTGGAAATCTTTTGGGACCTATACTTTGTAAACTCTAATTATTTTACTCAATCAAATGATGTATTTTCCAAACGACACTTTAGCTCGTTCAATATAACTTTAACTGTGATGCTGTGGCAGTCATCCCCCAGGAATTCCATTCTACTGCAAAACAAGTATTTTGGGGGTGTGACAATATCACATGAAGTTCAGAGCTCCAAAGATCAGAGTCGTCAGCGCCAAAGAACAATGCCGAAGTATTTGGAAGAAAGAACTTCAAGAATGATGCACAAGGAGTTTAGAGCTGAAAAATATTAGAGCCATATGTGCCAAAGATCAAAGCCGAGATCGTCGGAAGAGGGAACTCCAAGTCATCATCAATATCTTGATTACAGAGACTATGCGCTTCAACGAAATTGTTTATTATTGTTTTTTACTTTGTCTATGTATGTGTAGGTCTCACTATAACCATTCATGTGTGACATCATCTCGGAGAGAGATTGTTAGCTTTGCTATTTTGTGAAGCTGGTGTCTTACACATGAATTGGACTAGGTATATAGATAGTTGCACCAGCAGGGACTATTAATGTTCACGGGGAAAACTAGTGATGTAATAGGCATATAATTACCCCTCATGACTATCCATGAGAGGTGTGGGAAAGTGTGTATAAACTTCATCTAATATATTTATCTTCCTTTTCTCCACCCTCTTTCTCTAGAAACCAACATGGGTTTCGACTACTTTTCATCCCTTTAACCACCAGATCATAACTAGTAAGCATCCTTACCTTTTAAGGAACCTTAGCTAGGAAGTATTCTTACTTGTTATGGACACTTAAATATCTATTAGTCTTAGCTATTAAATACTTACTTACTAAGAATACTTAGAGGCAAAGGAAGTCTATGTACTAATTTTTTGTAAGCATATAAATAAAAGTTTAAACTTAAGCTGGAACATATCACTCCAGCCTTCAAATTCTGTTTTCACTTTGCCCATTCTACTTTCAATTACACTTGTTTTCTTTTCACAATTTTGATCAATGAGCTGCTGCTACTTTAATCCTTATAAAGTGCATAATCTGTTAAACATTTACAGTGGTATCAGAGCTTTTTTTTTCTTAAGGAGCTGTGTTATTACTTGAGAGAAACACGTGAGGGAGTGAAACACTTTCGATATGCAATAAAAAATTAGCCTAAACATGACATCTAGTGCAGCTACTGCTCCTGCAATTCCAGTATTTTCTGGAGTGCATTATCACAATTGGGCAGTAAAAGTAAAGATGGAAGGTTGTAGAGACTCACGTGTTATACCCAAAACCGGATTTTAAGTATTTAATAACGAGAATGTCATTTGAATAGTTTGGCTACGACTTTAGTAGTTTGAATGAATAATGTGATTGGCTAGTCAACCCGATAGTCAATCTAATAGTCAAAAAATGTGTAATATGGTTATAGAAAGATTGATGTGTTAAAACTATAAGAAAAGAAAGTACATGGGACTAAGGTTTTCAAGTGTTAAATGTTATAGAAAGTTTAATGTGGCCAAAATAGAAGCAAAAGGACTTGAGGGACCAAAAGTGTCATATGGTGAAATAGGTTTGTTGTGAAGAAATTTATAACTAGAAATCTCCATGATATCTCATTTCATAATTATCTAGGAGTATATGTGTGATGTCGGAGAAAAAGAGAAGGAAGAACAAGGATTTTCCAAGTGCTAATTTGATGATGTATAAGTGTTCCAATCCAAGAGTTAAGTCATAACTATAATTCTTATCAAGTAAGTAATTCTAATTGTTGAGTTAATTGAAGAATTAAAAAGTTAAGGTTTATGAACCTTAAATTGAGAAATTCGGTAAAAGATGTTTAAAGGCTAATTAATATGTTATAGTAAATTATGAGGTAAGTTATATTGATTAAAGTTAGTATTTTATGGACTAATTATCATATAATCCTTATATGATTATATTATGATTAGAGATGTTAAAGAGGTGACTTAATGGCTGTATTAATCATTGTTATAGTTAGTTGATTATGTGTTAAGTGTTTATGTGTTTGATGATCTTAACCTAGGATGTTAAGGAAGATGATGGTGATGAAGATGATGATGATAATGGTGAAATTAAGATGATATCTTAGCTTGGAGCTAAGGTAAGTAAATCGGTTATAAGATAATGTTATATGGGTTATGTATTATGTGCTAAGGTTATGAATGTATATACTTATGTGAACGTGTGATAGAGACTAGTTTGGCATAACTAGCTGATAACATCAAATTATCCTGAATATTAAGTGTCAATTTCCCCCGATAATGCTTGTAATTTATATCATTTATATGGATTTACGGTTGTTTTCCACTATATTCCACTTTCAGGTAAATTACGAGCATTGGAGCTAAAGAGATGTGTTGAAAACTAGAAGACCTTGATAGATCTTGAGCTTCGTAGATCGTTAGTATCGCTTGTGTAATCACAAACAAACTAAAAGAAAATCTCTACAACTTGTATTCTGTAGCGGAATATAAACACAAGTATAAATCACAGATAACTAAGAACTCTTTGATCCTCTATGGATCGTTATATTAATAAATTGTTTAAGCACACATCCATAATACATTCTATTGTGTTCCTTTTATAGACAAGGAACCCTAAACAAAACCTAAACCGTTTCCCAAGAAACTTATAAACATAAAACTAAATAAGATATACACAATCACTTCCTAATAAAGCTCATGTATATCCAAACTAAATATACTAAACACGGAATAACAACTTCCGCAGAAACAAACTAATCTTCAGCAGAACCATGTCTTCAGCATAATCCAGCTACACTTCAGTAGAATCCATCGGCAATAATATCATCATGATTCATACTTCACATAATTCCTAACAATCCTCCCCCAAACTGGAATTTGACTAGGTTAAGTTCCAGTTTCTTGATAGATCTTTAAAACTTCAGAACAAGAGGATTGTACTCGAACATCATCAGCATAGAATCAAAACAAAAACATCTCTTTGATGAATAAACTCTGAAACTCCAGATCTTTGCAGCAACAAATGACAACATGTACATCAAAACATATAAGTTTCAAACTATTCTCATCACATCCAGGTGTGTTAACTCCCGTGAGAGGTGAATCATTGAAAATAATGGATTTGATGTCTCTTTACCAATAGCCATCACTACTGGAGTAGCCAAATGTTTAAGTTCAAAAAACTATGGTACACGATAACCATCGATTTATTAGCAAATCGAAACCATATAACGGTTTGAAATGTCTTTACACAGCGTTTGCTCAGGACTAGTCAATTCTTAAAATTGGTGAACCGATTACCAAATATGGTATTCCCTTTGCCTTTACCACAAACCATATACATGTGGGCTAGTCAATTCTTGGATTCCGAATAGGAATAAACCATGGTGAATTGATGACCATACAACACTCGGCAATTAAGCATGGGTGGTTGCAAACCCTATGATTTTAAGCAAACCATTACAACTATCAACAGATTTGATGTGTCTTTACCAAAGTTGTACCCTTTGGACTAGCCAACTCTTTGAGATACACAAGGTAAATCTGGTGAGTTAATAACCGACAATAATATACAACAAACCGGCAATAAAAGTTAGTAAAAACAAAGAATATACAATTTTTTTTAACTAAGAAATAAATAAAACAAATATTACAAAATATACAAAATACCACAATCAAGATAAAACTTTATGTTGCGTAATGAGTTTTAATCAATCCAACACATTGTGTTGCATGAAGGTCATCATTGCCAACTGGATTAGGAGGTACTTCCAACTTCTGTCTAAGCATTCTTTCCATTAATGAAATAGACAAAGGATAAGTCTTATCCGAGAACATACACAAAATCATGCCACATTTCGTCTGAACCACATGGACACATGACATAGGATAAAATCTCCAACTCTCAATCTCCCACTTATGTGAATCATTCCAAATAGAATACCCTTTACCATCTGGAGAATGAGAATCAAACAAGACTTGAAGATCACCCAATAAATATAAACCAGAATCCTATGGTGAATGAATAGTATATCTTGAGTAACATGTTCATACAACATCTTCAAATCATGTCGATCCACCAAATGAAAGATTTCCTTCAAAGTTGAACGTATAGAAGAATTATCCAATCGATAAATAGTATTAAACTTCCCACCAATTGATCAATACAGCATGTGTTCCTTCAAGAAAAACATCAACTGATCCTTCTTTAATAAAAGTTGACTCGCTGACCTTGAGATCTAAAGGGATATTCTTGGAAAGATGTTTCCTAGCTAGTCTCACAGATCTCCTTAAGGAATGAAGTTTCCTTTTAGTCATCCTTTTCTTACTCAATGTATCACCCAAATTATCAATAGATTCAACACTAGGTGAAGCTTGAGAAGCATAGAAGGTTCAGATAAAACCATATCAGACGGACTTTTCTCCTCAACATCGGAATTAACTAGGAGAACTTAATTTTGGTGCCTCAGCATCAAAATTATCTACAATCTCAACTGTCTTGGGTCTCTTTGCTTTAGGAACATCGGGACGTATCAATCTGTCCAATGTAGAAGAAGTAGAACCAGATGAAGAAAACTTCATAATCATATTATACTTTCTTATCAAAGCATCATCAGATAAAGCTAAGATTTGCTTCATTGACATGCCAGTAGTGTGTACAAAAGTACTATGATTCTTCACAATCCTCCTCATATGAGCTCTCTTAGAACTCACGGTCATTGGTTTTTCCGTTTTGCTTTATTTCTTTGAACAACAATAGCATTCCTCTTTGCTTGTTGCTTCTAGCTTCTTTTGTTTTCCAAGAGCTACCATTTGAGCCACAAAATTCTCACTATCATAGTTTGCACCTAAAATACGTTTAGCAAGATTAGGATCAGATACACCTTGATTAGTATAGGCATCCCATTGAGCATCAGAAATCGTAGGAAATAATTCATCAAGCTCTAGTTGTCTCTCTGTAGACAAATTAGAATCAGACCGAGCATGAAGAAATTCAGCCACTGCGACTCTTACGCATATTTTCATAATCGCAAACATCCTAGCTTGGCAGACCTTTCTTCTTGACACGGATCTAAACCAATCACTTCATCAATCACATTTTCCTTTCCTTTGTCAGAAGGTTCAATAGATGAATCATTTTGAGGGATATGCACAAAAATATCTTCAGAAGAAACACCTTGAGAAAATGCTTCAATAGGTGTAGAAAATACTTCAACATTAGAATCCAAGTTAAAAATTCTGCCAGCAAGAAACACTTTAGAATCATCTGTTGAAGGTTGAGAACTTGATGATTCTTGTACAAATGAAGCTTGACCATGTTCGTGACAACATCCTCCATTTGAACATCGGCAGACACATCGCACCACTTTGTCCCTTTGAAGCTTCAGTAGATTCCTTATTCAAAGATAGTATTTTCCTTTTGCTAGTATATCGAATAGGTTCCTTTTTCTTTGAAGATTCAACAGCAATATGAGAAGAAACATGAGTTATTAGAGCCGCATCGCCAAAATTCCTAGTGATGCAAGGCGAGTATCTTCTTGCTCCTCATCAGAAGAAACCAAAATTCTCCTTTTGCCCCTTTTTTCAAGTTGTTCCTCCAAGTTCTTAACTTTATTCTGCAACTCCACAATCTTACTACCAAGAGTAGACTTGGTCTCTGCAAGCTCCTTCTTGAGATCACCACCTCACTGCATACTGTTCACTAGAGCATATATCGATGTAAGTGTAATAGGGTCCTCGGCTCCACCAGATTGCTCTGTGGTAATGGGAACATCATCGGTCCTTTCAGAAGAAATATCAATATGCTCAAAGAATGAAACATGATCATCAACTGAATATCTAATAGGACTAGGAGATGGCAGTCTATCAGTTTCATGCTCAACCTCATCAAGAGTAACTTGTGTAGGTGGTGGACTAGAACTAGGTGAAGGAATGGATAAAGGTTGTTCCGGAGCAACAAAATGTTGCTTCAGACATTAGAAGGGGCCTTCATCTATTGTCACCGATGGATTCCCATCGTGCAACGATAGTAGAAGGTGGAGAACCAACAACATTCCCCTCATGTGATTCATTTTCCCGAGGCAACATAGCCGCTAGCAAAGGATGATGTGCCCCCTCATACTTATTCATCATTGAAGCAAATAGTTTAGAGTTAAAGCTCTATGGGATAAAAGGCTTGGGCTTGTGTGGTAATGTCTAAAATTATCTGAAGAAACCTAGGGTACATCAAAAACTTATGCTTTTTCTTATCTATATTTTCAACCATATTATCAAAAATATACTTAGAGAAATTATAAGTCAAACCCCGAGAGAGACAAACAATACCATCATTGCGTAGAAAATTGATCCCATCCTCCAGATTTATTGCTCAAACATTGAAGCAAGGTATGAACCAAAAACCTCCACATAGGACACAACCGATTCTTCAATCACACATCGTCCTTTCACCCGATATCCAATAGCTCTTAGTCCAGAAAGAATGTCCCTTTGCATTAGAATGCGAAACCCCATTTTCATCATCCAAATGAAGTTGTCTTCTTATCAGCTCCTCACACCACATGCTCTGTTATCAATCATTGCAACAATCTCAGTATCACTCCGTTTAGTAGCATTAAGCCCAAAATTGAGTAACCAACGATTCATATATTGCATTCGGAGAATGTGTTAAAGCATAATGAATCTTGGATCATTGTAGAATTCTACCATTGGTCTATACAACTCATCCCCTTAGCTGTTCCTTAAAGGCAACTTTATTATGATCATGCTTGAATTGAAGCGCCATGAGAAAAATCGTAAGTTAGGGTTAAGAGTCACACAAGTGGAAGTGTTTTGAATGTGAGTAATGAGGGAAACTTTTAATTTGAGACGAAGATATGCGAATAGAGAATAAGTAGTAGTTTCCCAATTTTGGTCAAATGTTGACCGGTCTTGGCGTAACTTGCTACTTTTCCCCAAATTAACTTTCAACTTCGGTAGAAACACTAATTGTCTGAAGAATACTAATCAGTGAAATGATCACGTATTCAAGAAGCTTCATAAATATCTTTTTCTTATGTTTCACCCATACGCATTAAATCTCATTAAGTCTTGAAGCGGCTATAAAACAATCCCAATGCACACATAACTCTTCATCAAAAACCCCAAATATCATCACAAACCCTAATTTCATCAATGTTCCAAAATTAACCACAATCAACCATGAGTACTAAACTTGAGATTATAGATCTCACAACATCATCCTCATCATCATCATCATCATCAAGCGATGATCCAAACCCCTGGCTTCATTACTTTCCTCGACCATATCCACGACCAAGTAAATCACCCTTTCTCCCTTCTTCAGAAGATGATAGTGTAGTGAATCCAAGGGAATCTGCTGATGATTCTTGTGACAACTTGTATTTTCAGGTCATATTTCAAAACATTACTCATGCTTCATCATGTATTATTTATCGTAAACTAGGTTTACAGCATCAAATTCAGCGTAACCTTAATGATTTAGCTGCGAATTCATGAGCATATCATCAAGGACATTTCATATAGACTAGGTTTAGTCTACATATCATTAGCATTACCACCATCATATTAGTTCATGCATGGGTTTGCATATTCCATTAACGTTTATTTATTTATTAAATGAACGCTATCGCACGATCATTTATTTTGTATAATTGATCCGACACTTCCGACAATTATCTTGATATATTTTTCTACTCATTTTAAGATTATAAAAATTATATTATTAGTTTACCCGATGTTTTGGATTTATTTAGTACTTATATATAATGTATTATATATTTCACGACGGTTTCGTAATTTCGATCACGATACTTATTTATTCACTCAATACTTACAAGAAATGTATTTTTATAATTTTTATAAATTCAATATATTTTATTTTGTTCGATCGATTTCTAGCTAACACTACACTTAATACCTAATTATATGTACAAAATATACAATATACATAACTTTAAATGCATTTAATTATCAAAAATACATCAAATCCTTTTCCCATATACCCTTTGAACCCCCTGTCATCTTTTTTCATAAATTCTTAATAGTGTACACATATTCACTAAGTATCTTTATATTTTTTACGTTATTTCTCTCCTCTTTGGTGTTGGTCGACCAAGCTAAGAACAACAAGAAGAAACCATAAAATTTTCAAGCTACAAGTGTTAATCAAGTTTTGGTAATAATCTAGTTAGGGTTTTGGAATAAAAACCTCAAGATTATTAAGTATACTTTGCTCAAAAACTCTTCAATCATCAAGTAGCTTCAACTAATTTTTCTACTCTTATAAACTCTTACTTGATGTATTTTTATGATCTAGTAAGAAAAACATGCAAGTATACTATGATCCATACCACTTTTACATGTTTTTATTTCTTATTATATTAAACTAATGAACATATTATTTTGGTGAATATCTACATTTAACTAATATTTTCCATTTCATATCCGTGTAAACGAGCGGGTTAAAACACGCTTTAACTACGTGTTGAGTCTATCAAAAATATATTAGTATAATTAAACCGATATATGTCACTAACAACAAATGCATTTTTAATGTAACTATTTTTCACAAGTATTAACACTTACATATTTTTATTATCATGGCAGTGACATGTTTGGAGCCATTTTCATATCGATAGAATATTTTTGAGAAAACGATGTCTACAAGTAAAAGTGAGTTCGCCTAGCCTATTTTCAAAATTTAACATTCGTCAAGACAAAGTTGCAACATAATTACGACCACTCTTTTGAAAATCTCATAAACTATATTTTTAGCTCGACTACTTACTTCATCTAGATTTTCTCTATGATCGAGACTTCTATATCAAAAGTAAAAGGCTAAGACTTTTAGATATCGCTAAAGCATTCCAAAAGTTTGTTTTCTAAATCATGACTATCACTTAGCAGTTGTGAAAGATAAAACTATAATTTCTATTAAAGTATATTGTTCAAGACAAATCGCATAAAGTATTTTAACTTGACGAGATGTCATAACATTATATTTCGAGATAAAACTTCATTTTCAAAATGTCAAGTGGTTAGATTAAGGTGCATATGCGATATAAATTCATCGGGCTTATAATAGTACTCATCATGGTCATTTTTTGGCCCTCAGTTTCGGTTAACTCCACTTTGTCATCATAAGGTGAGTTCATAGCCCCACTTTCTAGTACTTAATTGTTTTACAAACTCTTGGGGGAGATACATGCTATATTTTTAATCGAACACAAATGCTTTAAATTGTACATTATATCCAAATGCTTTATTGTCACTAAGTATTCTATTGCCATGTTTGAAGTCCCTACATCATGTACCATTAGTCACTTGCAGTGGCCGAATATTGTGAATAGGCCTATTGGAATTAACACACCCGTTCTTATTGACCCAGTTAAGGGAAATCGAACGCACTATATTCGAATCAATAAGGTAAATTGGCAAGTTTACCTACTAGGGCTGCGATGAAACGATTTTACCAATTTCTATTGGTACGAGGTTTACACTTTGGTTGTCATGAACTTAGTGAAATAAATGTTGTTTTGTTTTCAACGATGAGTGTGAAACAATGTAACTCACACTACAAATATTGTGTTCAAGCGAATTAATTAAACCTATGAATTTCACTCAACCTTTGTGTTGACACTTTTTAGCATGTTTTATCTCAGTATCTAAGGCATACACTTCATGGCATGCATGTGGACTTATCATAGAGTCGAGTGGTGATCGTTTCACTTAGGTTTTATATACTTTAAAACATCGTTTGAATTGTAACAAATTTATTTCCGCACAAGTTGATTTTCATTTGGGACCTATACTTTGTAAACTCCGATTATTTTATTAAATCAAACGATGTATTTTCCAAACGACACTTTAGGTCGTTCGTTATAACTGTGATTGTGATGCTATGTCATCCCGGAATTCCATTCACGCAAAAAGCAATTATTTTGGGGTGTGACAGTTGGCATCGAGCTTGATTATAGAGAACTAGGTTGCATCATTGACCCTAGACTATAACTACATCATTATAGCATCTCATCATTCATCATAAGTGCATCTTCACTTTACAGAGACATGCGGTTTATCAACGAAATTGTTTATTTTTCGAGTTAATTACTTTCATTTCACATCGATTGTCACATGGATGCCTTTTTGTCACACATGCAATTTCCGGTCATTTCTCATATTTCAGGACATTAATTTCACTACGATTGTACATGGTTTTGCATTTTTCATTAAACGTTATTTTCTTATTAAATAAACATTATCGCGTAAACATTATTTTTGAACATTTGATCCGATACTTCTCTAAACGATCCCGATACATGGGTTTATACTTACATCCCTTTAACCACCGGTTATAAAAACTATATTTTGAGCATCCTTACCTCGTGTTTTAAAATTCATTTTGTATGTAAATTGACACTTAAATTTATATTATTGACGGTTTTTCTTAGCTATTAAACTACGATTATTATTATTTCACTCAAATTTTAGAGGCAAGAATGTATTTTTATAATTTTATGAACATATCACCAAAATATATTTTATCTTGCCCATTCTACTTTCGTGAAAACTTGTTTTCTTTTATTTTATCTAGCGCTACCTTAAATATTCAAATGTGTATACAACTTACTAATATTACTCAACAATGCTACAAGTTACTACTTCCATTCAAGTAACTTTCATTACTTTACTTACACATTTATATACATAATAATAAATATATGAACTAGACAAGATCCATCAATTCCACTTGAATTGTGGATCTTGTCTTTAAACAATTCTTATTACTTTCAAACAATAATTCAACAACACATACAAGTAAAATTCACAAGGTGAAAAATTTGGTTTTCTCTTCTCTAGTCTTCACAAAAATCCGTGCCATTCACAAGGCTAGCAACCCGAAGAAGATCACAAAAAAATTGGTTCATAGAAAGATTGATTTTAACACTCTAAGAAAAGAAAGTACACTCAAGTGTTAAATGTTTAGGTTTTGAAATAAAAACCTAGGGTGTTTAGGACCAAAACCTTTGTTCTCATAAACCTCATCAAGCACTTGTAAGCATAAAACTTCATCTCTTACTTTTTCATATATATTTTTCATACATTTCATGAAGTCCATATGATCATTTTTGCTCAAGTTGTAGTTTTTATTCATGTTTATCAAATGTTATTACCCATATGTGTCCTATAATTTTATCAAGTATGTACTAGTTGAGTTAATTTTAAAATTAAGTTTGAAAAATGGATCATCAAATGTTTCTAGTATGTTGATAGTAAATTATGAGGTAAGTTAATTGATTACAAAGTTAGTATTTTATGGACTAATTATTATAAGTTTGTATATTATATTAGAGATGTTAAAGAGCCTGATAATGAATCATTTATTTTGGGTATGATCAAATGAATGTGTTTGATGATCTTAACCTAGGAGTTAAGGAAGATGATGATGGTGATGAGATATGGTGAAATTAAGGGATATCTTAGCTTGGAGCTAAGGGTGTTATAAGATTGTTATATGGGTTATGTAATGTGCTAAGGTTAGAAAAATGGTATATGCTTATGTGAACGTGTGATAAGCTAGTTTGGCATAACTAGTCGATAACATCAAATTATCTGAATATTAAGTGTCAATTTCCGAATAATGCTTGTCATTTATATGGATTTAGTTTTCCACTATATTCCACTTTTAAAGTTTTAGAGCTAAAGAGATGTGTTGAAAACTAGAAGACCTTGATAGAGCGTGGCCTTTTGAGCGGATCGTTAAAGTATCGCTTGTAATCACAAACAAACTAAAAGAAAATCTCTACAATATACGTGGAATATAAACACAAGTATAAATCACAGATAACTAAAACTACCTTTGATCCTCTATGGATCGTTATATTAATAAATTGTTTTAAGCACACGTCCATAATACATTCTATTTTATGACCCTAAACAAACCCTTAAACCGTGAAGTCTCCAAGAAACGTATTAAAACTAAATAAGATATACACAATCACTTCCGCTCATGGTATATCCAAACTAAATATACTAAACACGGACTTAACAACGAGTGAGTTATGGTTAACGAACTTTGAGTCGAGAACCATGTCTTGAATAACACTACTTCACAGAATCCATTAGTATCATCATGATTCATACTTTAATTCCCAACAAGGTTTTCCCTAAACGGACGTTTGACCTTAGAGTTAAGTTTTCCTTGATATTTACTTCAAGAAGTACTAACGTAAAATCAAAACAAAACACGTGATACATAGTTTTAACTCAAACGGATCTTTCAACCATGTACATCATAAAGTTTTATTCTGACATGTGTTAACGTCACGTGAGAGGTGAATCATTCAAGTAATAATAATTTGATTTTTACCAATATAACTGGAGTAGCCAAATGTTTCAAGTAGCATATTGGTGATAACCACGATTTTTCAATCATCGACAACCATATAACGGATTTAATGTCTACCAAGCTCATAACATAGTCAATTTTAAAATTGGTGAACCGGATTACCAAATATGGTATTCCACGCCTTTACCACAAACCATATACGTGGGCTAGTCAATTTTGGATTAGCATATCAATAAACCATGGTGAATTGATGAGCCCCATACAACACACTTTCAATTAAGCATGTTTTGGTGAGTACATGCAAACCCTATGATTTTAAGCAAACCATTTACTATCACATTTGATGTGTCTTTACCAAAGTTGTGACCCTTTGTGACTAGCCAACTCTTTGAGATACACAAGGTAAATCTGAGTTAATAACCAAAAACTAATATACAACAAACCGCAATAAAAGTTAGTAAAACAAAGAATATACCCGCAATTTTTTTTAACTAAGAAATAAATATTTGGGGCGAAACAAATATTACAAAATATACAAAATGCCACAATCAAGATTACTTATACTTTATGTTGCGAAGGCTGAGTTTTAATCAATCCAACACATTGTTCTGCATGAAGGTCATCATTGCCAACCTGATTTCAGGTACTTCCAACTTCGCTAAGCATACTTTCCAAATTAAGTTGAAATAGACAAAGGCTACTAAGTCTTACAAACATACACAAAATTCAGTGGCCACAAATTAAGTTCGTCCGAACCACATGGAGGGCATGACATAGGATAAAATCTCCATACTCTCAATCTCCACTTAGTGGAATCATTCCAAATTAAGAATACCCTTTTGGAGAATGAGAATTTACAAACAAGACTTGAAGATGGCACCCAATAAATATAAGTTGTTGAATGAATAGTACTAATTTACAAACATGTTCATACAAATCTTCAAATCATGGTCTATCCACCAAATTAAGATTTCCTTCAAGAAGTTGAACTATAGAAGAATTATCCAAATCGATCCCAACATGAGTTGTTGGAAGACCCCGTGGTCCAATTGATCTATACATATGTGTTCCATATTCATGAAAAATATCAACATCCTACTTTAATGGGTTGACTGTGACCAGGTTGAGTTTTGATCTAAAGGGATATTCTTGATGTTTCCTAGCTAGTCTGGATCTCCTTAAGGAACAATGTTTCCTTTTAGTGAACATCCTTTTCTTACTCAATGTATCACCCAAATTATCAATAGATTCAACACTGGGTGAAGCTTAAGAAACTCAGATAAAACCATATCAGACGGACTTTCTCCTCAACATCGAATTAATCTAGAGAACTTAATTTTGGTGCCTCAAGATCAAAATTATCATGGACAATCTGGCATACTGCCTTGGAGTCTCTTTGCTTTAGGAACATCGACGTATCAATCCATTCCAATGTAGAAGAAGTAGAACCAGATGAAGAAAACTTCATAATCATATTATACTTTCTTATCAAAGCATCATCAGATAAAGCTAAGATTTTCTTCATTGACATGCCTGTGTACAAAAGTACTATGATTCATTTCACAATCCTCCCTCATATGAGCGTCTCATTATAGAGCTACAGTCATTGGTTTTCGCTTTATTTCTTTGAACAACAATAGCATTCCTCTTTGTGCTTCTAGCTTCGTTTTCCAAGAGCTACCATTTGAGCCACAAAATTCGTTCACTATCATGCGACCTAAAATCGTTTAGCAAGATTAGGATCGAGGATACACCGTTGGATTAGTAGAGAACTAGGTTGCATCCCATTGAGCATGAAATCTAGAACTATAACCACATCATCATAGCTAGTTGTCTCATCATATCAAATTAGAATCGAAGTGCATGAAGAAATTCTTTATACATGCGAACTCTTATATTTTCATAATCAAGAAACATCATAGCTTGAGTCGATTAGTCCAAGCTTTGCTTAGTTACTCTAAACCAATCATTATACATAGCAATCACATTTTCCTTTCCTTTGTCGGAAGGTTCAATAGATGAATCATTTTGAGGATATGCACAAAAATATCTTGAAGAAACACCTTGAGAAAATGCTTCAACAGGTGTAGAAAAGACTTCAACATTAGAATCCAAGTTAAAATTCGCGAGCCAACACTTTAGAATCATCTCAAGGTTGAGAACTTGATGATTCTTGTACAAATGAAGCTTGACCATGTTCAATGACAACATCCTCCATTTGAACATCCGCGTGGCATCTGCACCACTTTGTCCCTTTGAAGCTTGAGATTCCTTATTCAAAGATAGCTCTTGTTCCTAAACCGATTGCTAGTATATCGAATAGGTTCCTTTTGTTTGATTGAGTATGAGAAGAAACATGGAGTTATTAAGCTGCATCACCAAAATTCCTAGTGATGCAAAGTATCTTCTTGCTTCATCGAAGAAACCAAAATTCTCCTTTTGCCCCTTTATTCAAGTTGTTCCTCCAAGTTCTTAACTTTATTCTCGACTCCACAATCACTACCAAGAGTAGACTTGTCTTTAGAAGCTCCTTGGGAGATCAGTCACCTGCATACCTGCACTAGAGCATATATCGATGTAAGTGTAATAGGGTCCTCATACATGAGAGAACCCAGATTGCTCGTTTTGGGGTAATGGGAACATCATCGGTCCTTCGAAGAAATATCAATATGCTCAAAGAATGAAACATGATCATCAACCAATATCTAATAGGAGATTTCTAGAGATCATATTTCACATGCTCAACCTCATCAAGAGTAACTTGTGTAGGTGGTGGACTAGAACTAGGTGAGGGAGTGGATAAAGGTTGTTGCAACAAAATGTTTCATTAGAAGGGCGTTATCTATTGTCGATGGATTCCCATCGCGATAGTAGAAGGTGGAGAACCATTACGTAAACATTTCATCGCAGATTTTGCCACTGAGGCAACATAGCCGCTAGCAAAAGGATGATGTGCCCCTATACTTATTCATCATTAGTTATAAAGCAAATAGTTTAGTTACCTCGTGGGATAAAAGGCTTGGGCTTGTGTGGTAAATTGTCTAAAATTATTCTGAAGAAACCTAGGGTACATCTTAAAACTTATGCTTTTTCTTATCTATATTTCACTCAACCATATTATGCAAGAATGTATACTTAGAGAAATTATAATTTTTATGTCAAACCCCAAAACAATTTTACCACATCAACCCGTGAAAATTGATCCCATCCTTTTATCTAGCGCTACCTTAAATATTCAAATGTGTATGAACCAAACTTACCTCAACAATAGGACACAAGATACTACTTCCATTCAATCACAATCCCTTTCATTACTTTACACACGATTTATCCAATAGCTCTTAGTAAAAGAATGTGCATGAACTAGAATGCAAGATCCATTTTCATCATCCAAACTTGAAGTTGTCTTCTTGTCTTTCACCACATGCTCTTATTACTTTCAAACAATAATTGCAACATCTCGTACACTCGTTTAGTAGACATTGAGTAACCAACGATTCATATATAGCACAAGTGTTAAAGCACAATGAATCTTGGATCATTTAAGAATTCTACCATTGGTCTATACAACTCATCCTCTTCAAAGGCAACTTTATTATGATCATGCTTGAATTGAAGGCCATGAGAAAAATCGTAGTTAGGGTTTCACACAAGTGTTTTGAATGTGAGTAATGAGAAACTTTTAATTTGAAGAAGATCACGAATAGAGAATAAGTAGTTTTCAATTTTGGTCAAATGCTTTTGACCACTCTAGATACTACTTTTCAAATTAACTTTTAAGGAAACACTAATTAATCTTGAAATAAAAACCTAGGGTGTTTCAAGAAGGATAAATATCTTTTACTTTGTTCTCACCCAAACGCATTAAACCTCATCAAGCACTTGTAAGCGTTTTATAAAACAATCCCAATGCACACATCTCTTACTTTTTCATCAAAAACCCAAATATCATCACAAACCCTAATTTCATACAATGTTCCATTAACCACAATCAACCATGAGTACTAAAAGTTATAGATCTCACAACATCATCCTCATCATCATCATCATCATCAAATGTTATCCAAACCCTGTCCTTCATTAATTTTTATAACCAAGTATGTCACTAGTTAGAAGTCCCTTCTTAAGATGATAGTGTAGTGAAAAATGGATCATCAAAGTCTAGTTGATGATTCTTGTGACAACTTGTATTTTCAGGTCATATTTCAAAACATTACTCATGCTTCATCATTTATTAGTTATCGTATAACTAGGTTTTTTAGCCTCATAATGAATATTTAGGCTTTCATGAGTATGATCAAATGAAGTTGACATTTCATACTAGACTAGGTGGTTAGTATATCATTAGCATTACCACCATCATATTAGTTCATGCATGGTGAAGTTGTGTTAAACGTAGAAAAATGGTAATTTTATTAAATGAACGCTATCGCACTATCATTTCGAAATTTTGTATAATTGATCCGACACTTCCGAAAAGTTATCACGATATATTTTTATACTCATTATTAAAGTTTATAGAAAATTATATTATTAGTTTACCGATGCCTTTTGATAAAAGCGGAGTTATTTAGTACGAAAATATATCACGTGGTTTCCAATATATTTAAAACTACCATTTTCGATTGATACTGCAGTATTTATTCTGACCCAATAGTGGCCTTGCGATTTCTGTGAAGTGCATTTTAAAAGTATTATATTTTACGTAATACCTTCGTTTTAAGCGTAAAGACTTAAGCGGACTTAACATTAGTTAATTACCGAGATCAAACTATACCCTATTAACTAATACTATCTACATTTAACTAATATCCATTTCATATGAAACGTAAGCGGACTTTACACGATTTTATGCTTACGTGTTTCTATCTAATTAAACTTCAAATGTTAATTGGTATCATGGCAACTTAATTTTCATTTAATATAAATACTACACGTCAATTTAACATTTAGAAAAGGCAACATAATTCTCATCTCATATAAATATTACACTTCCGTATGATCCTATACAGTTTGGAAAAACAAAATAAATCATGATCAAGCATATTGGGTGAAAGCATTTTAAAGGTTCAAGACAAATCTGCATAAAATTTTAACTTCGATAACTTTAGGTCGAGGTTAGAAGGTGCGCGTTCATCGGGTTTTTAGTTCGTGCATTGGTCATTTTCGAAGTTTGTTAACTACTTTGTTAAGGTGAGTTCATAGCCCCACTTTCTATTACTTAATTGTTTTACAAACTTTTGGGGGAGATACATGCTATATTTTTAATCGAACACAAATGCTTTAAATTGTACATTATATCCAAATGCTTTATTGTCACTAAGTATTCTATTGCCATGTTTGAAGTCCCTACATCATACCATTAGTCCTTAGCGAATATTGTGAATAGGCCTATTGAATTAACACATTCTTATTGGGGGAAATCGTTCAAGCACTATATTCGAATCAATAAGGTAAATTGGCAAGTTTACCTACTAGGGCTGCGATGAAACGATTTTACCAATTTCTATTGGTACGAGCAGTGTTGCAAAACAAGGCCTACAAGGCCGATTAATCGCCGATTTGGGGCCACCTTCCAATGCTTATGTAAATCGGTCAAACATTTAAACTCTTTTCAACCATGGTCAATGGTGGTTAATGATGGTTAATGGTGGTCAAACTTGTCAAAAACCTTCATATCTTGCACCAAATTAAATACTAATTTAAAACTACCCATAAAATTGTTTGAGTAACTTATGGTCATTGTTGGAGGGCTATATTTATTACAAGATGTTTTTTAAGAAAAATATTGTTGGAAAATACATAAACTTGTCGAAAATACCTAAAATTTGCCAGAAATACTAAAAAGTTGTCGGAAATGCCAATCCGATTAATCACCGATCAATCCCGCCAAGACCGACAAAGAAGTACTTTTATCTACCGATTCGCGATTTTTGCTACATTGGGTACGAGGTTTATGCTTTGGTTGTCATGAACTTAGTGTAATAAATGCTGTTTTGTTTTCAACGATGAGTGTGAAACAACGTAACTCACGCTATGAATATTGTGTTCAAACGAATTAATTAAACCTATGAATTTCACCAACCTTTGTGTTGACAGCTTTTAAGCATGTTTTATCTCAGGTATCTAAGACATTCACTTCATGGCATGCATGTGGATTTATCATAGAGTCGTGGTGGACGCGTTTACTTGGGTTTTATATACTTTAAAACATCGTTTGAATTGTAACAAATTTATTTCCGCACAAGTTGATTTTCATTTGGGACCTATACTTTGTAAACTCTATTTTATTAAATCAAACGATGTATTTTCCAAACTAAACTTTAGGTCGTTCGTTATAACGTGATTGTGATGCTATGATACAATGAATTCCATTGCAAAATGTATTTTGGGGTGTGATGATTCATCAGAGCTTCATTATAGAGAACTAGGTTGCATCATTGACCCTAGACTATAACTACATCATTATAGCATCTCATCATTTCATCATAAGTGCATGTTCACTTTACATGCGGTTTATACGTATATTTTTCGAGTAAATTACTTTCATTTCACATCGATTGTCACATGGATGCCTTTAAATACCCATCCCATTATCATTTCCTCATACTCTAATGTGGAGAATGCTTTGTCATTCCCTATTGCAATTTTAATATCAGTTGAATCATCATCAATAACGTCGAATGCCGAGATAAACCCTTAAGTAGGGCGAAGTCACTTTCACTTATTTGTTTCACCACTAACATGTCGAGTTACACGTTATTCACACATTAAGTCACTAAACCATCATACATTTGAAGCACTTACAACATTTCATAACCCAGCTTTTGGGAACTCGTCGATCATTTTGAAAAATAACCCCAAATTTATTATCTCATATCACATCTCTTTAGAGCGCTTATTTTTTTTTAACATAGGACTTTGCTACATCTCACCTTTCCTCTTATTTTGAAGAAGTTATGGCGCCGAAGAAAGCCACACCTAAATTGACACAAGCTGCTATGCAGAAGTATGTGAACGATAGCATAGCCAATGCATTAAGGAGAAGGGCAACTTGGAGTGGCGTCTTTGTTGAGGCTGCGACTCTGCCGAAGCCACTAGACTTGCCAATGCGCCGAGGCTGCAGCCACTCTTGAACCCGCTAGACTCGCCATCGCCACTGGCGCGCCTAATCTTTGAAATTGCCGGGCTTGCCAATGCCGCCCGCATCTGAAAGCTACTAGAATTGCGAGGGAAGTGAAGCCGCTAGACTTCTTCTTCTTTGCAAAATTGCAGGAGGGTCCGGGGTTAGAAGTTGTTCGTATAAGGATTTTAAAAGTGGAGATCCCACTAAGTTCAAAGGTACTGAAGGGGCAACTGCAATGGTTCGATGGTTCGAGAAAATGGAGTCTGTGTTTCTGTTATGTAATTGCCAGGAGGATAGCAAGGTTAAGTTTGCTCTGAGTACACTACCGGATGGGGCAATGTCTTGGTGGAACTCGTATGCTCACCAATGGGAATGGAAAATGCTTTCAAGCTCACTTGGGAGCAATTCAAAGGTTTGGTAACGAAGAAGTATTGTCCGCGTACGGAAGTGAAAAAGTTGGAGACCGAATTTTATGAACTGGTAACTATTGGGTATGACATTGATACTTACATTCGAAGGTTTCAAGAATTGGCCGCGTTATGCCCATCTATGGTTTCGGATAACGAGAAGCTACTGGAGGCTTTCATTGGGGGACTTCCCGAGATTATTCAAGGTGATGTGATTTCCTTTGATCCACAAACGATTGAAGAATCTATCCGAATATCTCAAAAGCTCATGGAACAAGTATTGAAGGGAGAAAACATTACCAACACCAACCGTAACAACAATACCAACAACCGCACCAACCACAACAACAACCGAAACAATAACAACAACAACAACAACGACGATAACCAAATCAACAACAACAAAAGGAAATGGGAAAACGACCAAGGAGGTTATAACAACAACAACCAAAATCGTAACACTAACCATCATCAACAACAGAATAGAAGGCAAGAAACTGCAATGGTTTATGTTGCTGCACCAATAGAAGGCAGAGGTTATGTTGGAACACACCCACTATGTAATCGATGTAATTTTCATCACTCGGGTCCTTGCCCTGCCAAGTGCCACAAGTGCCAAAATGGGACACCTAGCCGGGGATTGTAGAGGTAAAGCGGTAGTCACATGCTTGGATGTGGGGAGCAAGGACACTACCGGAACCAATGTCCCCAAAACGAAGGTCAACAAGTTGAAGGTGCTCATGGGAATGCATACATGTTAGAAGGAGTAGAAGCTCGTCATGGTCTCAACAATGTGGAAGACTGAAGAAGTTCAGAAACTAACAGTCTTAATTTTTCCTTATGTACTATGTTGTACTAAGTTTATGTCTTCCATCGTATCCGAATCTTTATAACTTAAGATGTATTACTGTTTGATAAACCACTCGTTGTAAAATATTCTCATCTATCGTACTTTATTTTCTTTTCGATTTGTTATCACTTACAAGAATTTTACTTCCTTTTTTTTTTCTTTAACGACCATTTTAACGACACGGTTTAAATCCTTGTAAACATTGAGAGTTATAACGACTAAACCGAACGTCACATTATCGTTCCTTAATTATACATAGCCTAGCTAACTATGTCTAATTCTGGAGGGATCATGTTATGTTGGGAGCAGTTATTTATAAATCTTAGTGCAAGCAAAATTTGCACATGTTCCAAGTCAAAGTGTTATTCATGGGAGATTCATCCAATATTTTCTTTGCAATGATGTTTTGTACGCTCTAAATCATCGATAACCGTAATGACATCTCTTCATGTCTTCTCTTCTCGTTATTCATCACAAACTCAAAAATTCGATAGACTACTGAATTCGGGACTGAATTCCTTTTTGGTTGGGCGAATGTGACAACTTCGTATTTTCAGGTCATATTTCAAAACATTACTCATGCTTCATCATTTATCATTTATCGTAAACTAGGTTTCACGAGCATCAAAGCGTAACCTTAATGATTTAGCTGCGAATTCATGAGCATATCATCAAGGACATTTCATATAGACTAGGTTTAGTCTACATATCATTAGCATTACCACCATCATATTAGTTCATGCATGGGTTTGCATATTCCATTAACGTTTATTTATTTATTAAATGAACGCTATCGCACGATCATTTATTTTGTATAATTGATCCGACACTTCCGACAATTATCCTGATATATTTTTCTACTCATTTTAAGATTATAAAAATTATATTATTAGTTTACCCGATGTTTTGGATACGATACTTATTTATTCACCCAATACTTGCGAGAAGTGCATTTTTATAAGTATTATATTTTTACGTTACTCGGTTTTATGTTTCGTGACTTAAGGACTTAACATTAGTAATTACCGGGATCAAACTATACCCTATTAACTAATACTATCTACATTTAACTAATATCCATTTCATATGAAACGTGTAAACTTTACACGCATTTTATGCTTACGTGTTTCTATCTAATTAAACGTGTCACTCAAATGTTAATTGGTATCATGGCAACTTAATTTTCATTTAATATAAATACTACACGTCAATTTAACATTTAGAAAAGGCAACATAATTCTCATCTCATATAAATATTACACTTCCGTATGATCCTATACAGTTTGGAAAAACAAAATAAATCATGATCAAGCATGAAAGCTTTAAAGGTTCAAGACAAATCTGCATAAAATTTTAACTTCGATAACTTTAGGTCAAGGTTAGAAGGTGCGCGTTCATCGGGTTTTTAGTTCGTACTTTGGTCATTTTCGCTCTCGAGTTTGTTAACTACTTTGTTAAGGTGAGTTCATAGCCCCACTTTCTATTACTTAATTGTTTTACAAACTCTTGGGGGAGATACATGCTATATTTTTAATCGAACACAAATGCTTTAAATTGTACATTATATCCAAATGCTTTATTGTCACTAAGTATTCTATTGCCATGTTTGAAGTCCCTACATCATGCACCATTAGTCACTTGCGAGTGAGCGCGAATATTGTGAATAGGCCTATTGGAATTAACACACCCGTTCTTATTGACCCAGTTAGGGGAAATCGAACGCACTATATTCGAATCAATAAGGTAAATTGGCAAGTTTACCTACTAGGGCTGCGATGAAACGATTTTACCAATTTCTATTGGTACGAGGTTTACGCTTTGGTTGTCATGAACTTAGTGTAATAAATGCTGTTTTGTTTTCAACGATGAGTGTGAAACAACGTAACTCACACTACGAATATTGTGTTCAAACGAATTAATTAAACCTATGAATTTCACTCAACCTTTGTGTTGACAGTTTTAAGCATGTTTTATCTCAGGTATCTAAGGCATTCACTTCATGGCATGCATGTGGACTTATCATAGAGTCGTGGTGACGACGCGTTTCACTTGGGTTTTATATACTTTAAAACATCGTTTGAATTGTAACAAATTTATTTCCGCACAAGTTGATTTTCATTTGGGACCTATACTTTGTAAACTCTAATTATTTTATTAAATCAAAGGATGTATTTTCCAAACGACACTTTAGGTCGTTCGTTATAACTGTGATTGTGATGCTATGACAGTCAATCCCCAGGAATTCCATTCCGCTGCAAAAAAAAACAGGTATTTTGGGGGTGTGACAATTCTGATGACTCCTATAAGGAGAGAACATCTTACTCCCAACCTTCAGCACCTCAGCCTCATCCAAAGCCATGAGCCAGAAATCCTCCACTCCCTAAGAATAAAGAGGTGGTTCTTGGTCTTTCTACACCAGGTTTTGGTGCATCATCACACATCGTATAAAGGAAGTGCTTAGGGATAGTGGATGGATTGCATTTTGGTTGAAATTAGTAGATGAATCACAAAGGACATATTATTTTTCTTCATCATCATGTGTGGTCATCGTCATCTTCATCGTTTTCATCAATCCATCCTTCCCATTTTGATCCTTAGCTTCCTTGTCGTACAGGTCTTGCATATCCAGCCATCAAGATAGAAGGAATGGGTGGTTATGCAAGTCCTGATAAATGCATATCCAACATCTAGTGTGAAAGATGTGAGCAATCATGCATATCCAACAGCCTGTTAGATGTTGGAATAGATGATATAAACAAGATTCGGATTAGTAGATCATGTATAGCTCTTTTCTTGTAATTGCATTTGTTTGTTGATTGTACTCTGTATGCTGTAAGTTGTAAACTGTTTCTCGCATGAATGAATGAACAATTTGCTTCAATACTTAGCTTCGTTAAACATTGTAACTTCAGTACTTTGTCTCCAGTGGAAACAAATAACTCACTTCAGCACTTTGAATTCAGTAGAAACAAGCTTTAACAACCATGGTAAATTCCAACTCGAATATCCAATCTGTAAAACATAACAAACACAGAGAAACACACAAACCAACAAAGAAGAACAAACTAAGATTACATTAGTTGGTTAGTGTTAGTGAACAAAACTAACAAAAAGTATACACAAAAGAATGCAAAGTGTACACAAATCCTCCCCTGAGGCATATGCCTCCCCTGAGGCCAATGCCTCCCCTTAAACTTTGCAGTTAAGGGTTAAGCATACCAATATGGACCACAAGGTGTTGAAACCTTGGTCCATCAAAAGATTTTGTTAACAAATCTGCCACATTATCATCAGTGTGAATTTTAACCACCTTTATCAAATGTTTGTCATATGCATCTCTTATAAAGTGGTGCCTGATTTCAATATGTTTTGTTCGACTGTGAAAAACTGGATTTTTAACAATGCATATGGTACTTTGATTATCAATAAAATTGTTGTGTTCATGAAGTTATACCCATAATCCAACAATTGATTTTGTGTCCAAAGAACCTATCCACACAATTTGCAGACAACGTACTCTGCTTCAATAGATGAGGTAGCCACAATAGTCTGTTTCTTGCATTGCCAAGAAATCAATCTCTTTCCAAGGAATTGGCAACCTCCAGTAGTGGACCGTCTATCCAGATTTGCACCAGCATAGTCACTATCACTATATGCTTCCAACTTAAATGGAGATTCTTTTGGGTACCAAAGGCCTAAATGAGGTTGGCCTTTGAGGTACTTAAAGATCTTTTTTATAGCATTGAGATGGGAAGTAAGTGGAGTAACTTGATGTCGAGAACAAACACTCACAGTAAAAGTAATATCAGGCCTTGAAGCTGTTAAATACATCAAAGAACAAATCATAGATCTGTAAAGATGTACATTCACTGGTGGATCTATATCATTGTTGGTCTTTGACTTTGGAGCTTCATAAGGTGTAGTGGCAGTCCTTACACTCTCCATACCAAACTTCTTTAAGATGTCCCTCACATATTTGTCCTGACTTATAAAGATACCATCAGGTTTCTGCTGAAATTGAAGACCCAAAAAGAAAGTCATTTCTCCCATGGCACTCATCTGAAACTCTCCCTTCATAAGCTCCTCAAACTCCCTGCACCAAGCTTCTTTTGTGGATCCAAAAATAATGTCATCCACATACACTTGCACAAGAATAATATCTGTGGAATTCTTCTTAAGGAAAAGAGTCTTATCAATTGCACCTCTTCGATATCCATGCTTCAGCAGAAATGATGAAAGTCGAGCATACCAAGCTCTGGGTGCCTGATGTAGGACATAGAGAGCTTTGACTACCTTGTAAAAATGAGTAGGATGATCAGGATCTTCAAATCCTTTAGGTTGAGTGACATAAACCTCCTCTTCTATTTCACCGTACAGGAAGGCTCCTTTAACATCCATCTGATATACCATAAAACCCATATAGGATGCATAAGCCAAGAAAATCCGTATGGCCTCAATTCTTGCCACAGGTGCAAACACTTCATCATAATCAATCCCCTCCTCTTGTCTATAACCCTGAGCAACCAATCTTGCTTTGTTTTTAATGACAACACCTCTTGCATCTCTCTTATTTTTCCGAATCCATTTAGTCCCAATTGCATACTTGCCATCAGGTAGTGGTACCAATATCCAAACTTGCTGATTTTGAAATTGTTGCATCTCTTCCTGCATTGCCTCAAGCCAACTTGAATCTTCAAGAGCCCGAGTAACACGGTTGGTTCCACTTGAGAAAGAAAACAAGCAAACAGACAATGTTCATAGTCCGTGTGATTGTCTCTTTGCTGATTCGAGACATAAGAGATAAAAGCCACTTGACCATATTTAGAACTTGCCACAGTACCCTTGTTCTAACAGGTGCATTAGGATCACCAATAATATTTGACTGTGGATGAGTATTGTGAATCCTTTTAGTAGCAGTGGTGTTGACTTCAACGGAAGAATCAAGATTAGTCATAGTAGGTTCAAAATCAGTGTCATAAGAAGGTGAGGTGAAGATTCCAGCTTTGGGTTGATGATTACCAAGATCTGAGGGTTTTGGAAAACGATTATAAGGATCTCCAAAGTCTGTGGACACTCTAGTAGAAATAGGAGTAGAAACCGTATAGCCTTCAGCATAATTGGTAGGAGAAACAGAATCACATTCAGCAGCATTGATGTTTCCACTGATTGCTTCACTGGCACTCTCCTCAGCAGTCCTTCCAGCTTCTAAATTAGCTGCATACTCCTGTGTCTTTAGCCTAGCAAGGTCCTCTGCATAATTGGACTCGTCTTCACTCTCATCAGAAGTAACTTTGGAAGTGTCACCTGTAAAATTGTTAGGAGAGAAAGAAGGCACTACAATGGGTTGTTCATCATCTTAAAACTCATTGTCAGAATCAGCATCCAGTGTATCTGCACTGTTAGTTGGAGACTCTTGAGTACTTGCATTTTGATTAGCCATATGTCTAGAATAACCCAAATAATCAGTTAAGTAATCAAGGTCAAAAGACCAAACATGACCCTGTCCTTGAACATTAGGCTTGTCTTCTAGAAACCTCAGGTTCAATGTCTCCTCTATCTTCTTGGCAGATAAATTGTAAACTCTATACGCCTTACTATGAGCTGAATATCCCACAATATAACCATCATCAGTTTTCTCATCAAATTTTCCCAATGGATCACTTGTATTCAGAATGGTCACTTGACAGCCAAAAGGTTTAAGGTAATGAATAGTAGGAACTTTCCCATAGAGAAGTTCATATGGTGTTTTGAAGTGTGGTCTAGTAATGGACACTCTATTCATTACATAACAAGGCTGTGCCAACACTTCATCCAAACATGGTGGGTAGCTTAGAGTCTGCCACAAAGATTGATCTTGCAGCCTCTATTAGGGTCCTATTTTTCTTTCTGCCACCTGATTTTGTTGTGGGGTTCTTGGAGTGCTATAGTCCCTTTTGATCCCTTTTGACCTACAGAGTTCTATAAGGATAGCATTCTTGAATTCTGTCCCATTATCACACCGAATTCCTTTAACCTTTTTGTTCAACTAATTCTCAATAAGGGTAATGAAGTCTTTCAGCACTGGAGATGTTTCATCTTTGGTCTAGAGAAAGAATACACAACAAAATTTGCTATAACCATCAGTGATAACCAGACAAAAATACTTTTGATCAATGCTTCTCACTTGAGTTGGACCAAACAGATCCATATGAAGCAGCTGAAGAGGTTCAGAAATAATGCTCACAGCAGTAACAACTTTGTATGAGGCCCTATGTTGCTTTCCCTTGTTGCAAGCAACACAATTATGCTCATTTGTAAAGACTTTAGAAGGAAGACCTTCAACAAGACCCAGTTTAGAGAGCTTGTTTATGGTCTTGAAGTTGACATGGGCCATCCTCCTATGCAATTTGGTAGACTCATCCAAGGATGCTTTTGCCACCAAACAAGTTAAATCACCTTCTGGTTTAACATCAGTTAAGTTGAATGTATAAAGATTGTGATTCCGAGGAACTTTCAGCAGAATTGAAGTTTCTTTTGGGAGTTTGAAGTCTTTAGATAGCACAAGACATTCATCCTCTGTGAAGAGTACTTTGTTCTTGGTGTCACAGATTTGTGAGACTGAGAACAAATTGAAGTGTTGGAGTTCCTTGACATAGTATACATTCTCAAAGTCCAGTTGAGGTGTTTTGATGGTCCCTTTCCCAGTAATCCTTCCATCACTTCCTCCAAAGGTTACATTGCCTCCTCCTTCAATTGATACAAAGTTATGCATCATATCCCTGTTTCCTGACATACTTCTTGAACAACCACTATCAACAATGCCAACATCTTTATGCTTAAGAGGATGATTCTACAACAACAAAAATATACAAACTATTAGTACACTATGGAGGCTCAAGTCATTGCTGACTTGAACCTGCCTTGTGGATCATATGAATTATGCCATGCAGATGTATAAGATCCACTATTGTTCTTGGGTTTCCATTGAAATTTAGGTCCCTTTTTATTCCAAGAACAACCTGCTGAGGACTTGACAGCAGTATCCCAGTTCCCTTTCCCATCAGTCATTGAGTCAACATATCCAGGCCAGTAACCATTCTTAAAATATAAACTTGTTGTTTGTACATATGGTCTTGCAACTGGTCTTCTCCAAGGAAAAGGAGAATTAGTTGCTTGTGGAACATAAGGTGGTATAGCATTAACATTGGTCCACATTGGTCTAGATGTCCTAGAATCACCACACCTACCCATCCTTTGCTCATGATAATCACAATCCTTAATTAAATGAAATTTACTTCTACACACAAAACATGTCTTCTGTTTAGAAGATTTATTCAAACCAAAAGATGTTCTATTACAAGCAGAAGTATTCAAACCAAAACCATGAAAAGAATTGTTTTTAACAGTATTATTATGCAAAGAATTAAAAAGCAAGTCTTCAGAGGCAACTGTCTTGGAAGAGGATTCCTTGGCAGCAACTCTGACATGCTTATTGGTAGTCTTGGGTGCAGTCAGGGGTGAAGACTTGGGAAGGTCAAACTTGTCATTTGAATCACACTCTGTAGACCCTTGCTCGGAGGACTTGGCACTTTGTTAACACAAGAGACAAAGTCATTAGAAGAAGTATCAGGGTCTGGCAAGTCTTTTGACTTTTTTCCATAGAGATGGTGTGATCCATCAAAGTCAACAGTAATGGAAAGGTCAATGGGCATGTGCTCACCTCTAATAAGTCCACGTACAACATGTAGAGCACCTTCTTTCACAAAATTAGCTAGGCCTGCTGGTGTAGATTTGCATGTGTCATCCCTAGCTTCTAACCCTACATACTTCTTAAAGCCTAATCCTATAGAAGTATTTGGAGTTTGACTAGCATAGATGTGACTCGCTAACTTATTTCCATTTAACAACCATTCGTTATGCCTAGCAATTTCAGTATCTAGTTTCTATTTTAGCTCTAGATTTTCTGACACTACATCTGCTCTCAACTTCTGGAATATTTTAACTCATTCTTAGCACATTCAAGATCCCTTTCCAACACACTTATTTTCTCATCATAAGCTATTTGATTCTTCTGAAACCAAACCTTTTGTCTTTCTAGTGTTTTTAAAGCCTGTTGATAAGCTTCAACTTCTACAAAGTATTCATTATATTTAGGTTTCAAAATATCATAAGCTTCTTTGAGTTAATTATAACGCTCACTACAACCAAACAAACAGTTTTGTACCTGAGAGATGCCCATCAAGGCAATCTGATCATGACTATCCTCTGAAGTACAGCTTGCAATCAAACCAACATTATCAATGTCAGGACCATTATTCTTTTCCTGCTCATGTTGCGTCCAATCCACATTGCTGTCAAGAGTAACCAAAGCTGCTGATCCCTTTGAAGTTCCAGCGTCCCTCGATTCTCTGATAAGTAGAGTATCTCGTCTCATCACCAGTTTTTCTGTCTTTGCACTCTCTGGAGAAGTGACCCATCTGTTGACATGTGAAGCATTTGACCTTACTTTTGTCAAACCTCGATGGATCTCTTCCTTGGAAGCCAAACCTTCTGCCAGCTTTGCGCTCAAAAGTCTTGATATCCATGGACAGCATAGCCACCCGCCACTTCAGCTTCATCTCTTCCATCTCCAGTGGATCCACCTGATCTAAATCCTCATAGGCCAGTTTCTGCTGAGGATCATAATCAGCAAAGAAGGATCCAAGCACATCTTCCATTATACCTCCAAATTTAGAACTTGATGGAGTGGTAGTGTAAGATGATGATGAGTAAGTTGGACTTGGACCATGACTCATCTTAGGGGTAGAGGCTCCAACGAAGGCTGTGTGACTTGCAGTAGATGATGATCTAAAAGGACTTCTTACATCATGTTCAAGAGCTTTAAGTTTGTTGTACAACTCATCAAAAGTAAGCATATCCAAACCACCTTTTGCTTTTAAAGAAATGCTCACTTGTAGCCGTGGATGAAGGTAAAGACCTCAAGAACTTAGAATTACAATCATCATTATCGGCTTTTCCTGCTGATTTAACTGACTTAAAATCTTGTGAAACTTGTCATAGCCCTTATGAATTCCTTCCTCTTCAGAAACTTGAAAGTCTTGAAACTGTTGTCTAAGCATGGACTTTCTCATTCTCCTAGACTCCTCATTCCCACCGAACTTCGCCTTAATTTCTAACCATATGTCCTTGGCATCTTGCATGAAGTGAAAATCACTCAAGTGATCCTCAGGAATAGCTTGAAGAAGAATGGTTTTAACCTTGGTTTCTCTCTGAACCGCCAGTAACTCTTCAGCAGTTTTGGGAGGAACATAAGTCATCTTATCAGTAGCATCAGTGGTAGTTTTCTTCAAACTGTTTCCCTTCAGCACTATCTCCCATAGATTCCAATCAATATTGGAGATCCAGTTCTGCATTTTCATCGGCCAAAGGTCATACTCCTCCCTTTTTAGGTAAGGAAACTTAGCATTGCTGTTTGAGAGACTTAGGTGTTGCAGATGGGTGGTGTTTTGGTTGTTGGTGATATCAGCATCAACGTCGATCCGGCATGGTGAGTTTTGTTTTGTTTGTATTGGTGTTTAGAAAAACCTGTCCTTAATATCGTAGAGACTCTCACGAGGCTTTGATACCACTTGTTGAAAACTAGAAGACCTTGATAGATCTTGAGCTTCGTAGATCGTTAGTATCGCTTGTGTAATCACAAACAAACTAAAAGAAAATCTCTACAACTTGTATTCTGTAGCGGAATATAAACACAAGTATAAAACACAGATAACTAAGAACTCTTTGATCCTCTATGGATCGTTATATTAATAAATTGTTTAAGCACACGTCCATAATACATTCTATTGTGTTCCTTTTATAGACAAGGAACCCTAAACAAAACCCTAAACCGTTTCCCAAGAAACGTATAAACATAAAACTAAATAAGATATACACAATCACTTCCTAATAAAGCTCATGTATATCCAAACTAAATATACTAAACACGGAATAACAACTTCCGCAGAAACAAACTAATCTTCAGCAGAACCATGTCTTCAGCAGAATCCATCGGCAGTAATATCATCATGATTCATACTTCACATAATTCCCAACAAGATGCGAAATTGGAGAGTTTATTGAAGATTTATCATAGTATGCTCACTTTGAAGAAGTTACAGCATAACTCCTCTCTCACATTACGCCGTAACTAAAGCTTGCCTCAGAAAGCCAACTTATCAGAAGATTACGGCGTAACTCTCCCCAAAGATTACGACGTAAATATATTAGGTCAAATGAGGTTCCGCGCCGCTGATAATTACGCCGTAACTCATGCATAAACTACGGCGTAACCAAAAATTATTGAAGATACGGCATAACCCCTTCTAAGGTTATGCCGTAACCAGCAGATCTAGTGCATTTTACGAAGAATTAGATGATTACGGCGTAACTCTTCTTATAGTTACGCCGTAACCAAGATCTGGCCTATAATTACCCCACGATTTCCAGCATTTCAAAGCATCCCATTTCACACACAACAACCAAAGAACGTGGGAAGAAGCCAAAGGCAGGTTTAGAGGAGCATACGGAGCTATCTCCAAGGGAGAAATTACACCCCTACGATAAGCATTAGCATTTTATCTTTTCTTTACTTTTGATTCATGTATTTCGTAACATTAAATATTGAATTGATTTGTATGGTTAATATGAGCGACTAAGAACCTCTTGGTGTTGGCCTAGTTATGATTCCTTAATTGTTTTATTTGCTATTATATTACTTCCGTATAATTATTTCTAAGTGTATGCATGCATAGTTTATTGGTAGCTACCCTTGTTTCGGTAGTTTTGAATGGCGGTAGAGGCTATTTGCTTAGGAGATATGACCAACTGACCCTAAGTGAATAGACTGAGACGGGAAGGGTAAGATATGACCAACTGAAGACCCTTTATACTTGTGCGATTTGACCAACTGATCACCTACCATTTGGATGAACTTAAGAATTAGGGGGTGAGTGTCTAAGATGCTAGTGCCCAGGCACTCACTATTATTAGTCTAGCATGTAGTGGAACTTAATGACTCGGCTTAGGGGACCAGGAACAACTGGACTTATGAGGGGACACCTGACTTCTCTAGTGGTGGCATCTTTGCTGATAGGTTAGGGAGAACTGACCAAATGCTTTCCTCTCGAATTTGACCCCACCTAAAGTAATTGGAAGTAATTAGACGTAGACATTACTAGCTAGGATGAATAACTAGGTTAGCACCACTCTCCTCTATTGATCACATCTTTGCCTTTATTTGCATTAGTAGTTAATTAGTTAATTCGATATCAAACCATCTTAAAATCTGTGACACCTAGAATTAGTATTGATCCAACACACATAGCTCTTGGGACGACCTCGGTTTTATAGAATACTACACTACACACGACCGGGTACACTGCCCGTTAGTGCGTTAGGGTAGACCATAGGTATAACGAGACATTATTGTAACAATTCGCAGTTTTGAGAATTTACTATTCACTTTTACTATTCACATTCACTATTCATCTCGTAAATTTTTTATTTCACATTCTCGTAGGATAAGTTATTTTAGTAATGACCAGAGAGTTCGACAATCGTTAGATCATTTTCGCAAAAGTTATTAAGAAAACATCGTTTTAAAATTTCGTTTTGGACGGTACACCATTTAAACATCACGCGCATAACGAAAATCAACCCTGACAATTTTCGTCGCATTAGATTAATTTTTAGATCACTCATGATTAATTTGAGAATTTTTAAGATTTATTTTTATGTTACTAAATAAACCCTGCACTGAACGAAACTAAACTTACGTTTTAAACAATTCTACTTACATCCAGACTTAACGATTCCTGCACTATGTTTCTAATATGTTTTTGACACTTTTACATTTTTGGAAAAGTCAAACATATTTCCCTCCCCCTTTGACCATAAAGAAATTAAGCTTGTACGTTCTACATTTTTGCTTAAATCGCGTAACTTTTAGACTTCACGTATAACTGTAAAGTTATCCCGCGTATGACGGAAACCACATTTTACATCTCATATCACTTTTAGACTAATTTTAGTCTACTCTAAATAAATTCACGGTCGTTTCCCTGAAATTTCGTTCTTTTCTGATAAACTGCGAATTACGCGTTTTTAACCGTATTTCCAGCTTTAAGCAGCGTTATTGCACACAATAAGATTTATCACCCATTTTATATTTTTAGATGGAGTATAATGATGAGTTTCATCATTCCTGCAAGTTTCATATTTTTACGATACCCGGTATTAGGTTTTATGGCTTCCGTTAGCGATTTTCGGAACCAAACTACACTCCGTAAAAACAAGATAATATCAAGAAAATTCCAATATTATCACCACCACCTCATATGAAACGTGTAAAACACATGTAGGGATGATATTTGATCATTCCTTAGATCATTACAAGTATACAACTTAACCATGGTTAGTTTTTAACCCGATATGTAGTTAACTCCTAAATTTTCCCTATAAATACCAAGCTAAAAACTACATATTTCTTGCACCCTCCTCTCTTCATCTATAAAAGTCCTAAAACCCTAAGGCACTTATCTTATATTTTGTAAGAAAGTTAACTTGTTTTTGAAAGAAAACTAGTGTTTGATCTTCGTTCTTGGAAGTTTTCAAGAAAAAGTCGTTATAATCTTCAAATATCTTCAAATCTCCAAAAAGCCGTTGTTATAATCTTCTTTTCTTCTTCGGGTTCTCAAGAGGGCGTTGTTATAATCTTCTAATAGCCTCGGGTTTTCAAAGATTGCAAATTCTACGTCGAAGCTCCGTTAATATTTTATTTTTCCATAATACTCAAGCATTCTATTTTAAGGTAAGTATATATATAACTCAAACTTATTTAAATACTTCTAAACTTTGTTAGTTTATTTATTGTATTTATAAACTCTTAATATATCATATAATCAAGTAATCAAAAATACATGTTTTACGTATTGAGCACTACAACACTAGGGAACTTCATGTGAGGGGTTCATTTGGGTAAACGGATCGACGAGTTGCTGGATTTACGATTTAAAGTGTCCTAGCTCCTCGAACGTTTACTGCGTGACCTCTGAATTATGATGGCCCGAACGGTAGTACGAGATATACAAACTAAAACCATTTCTATAAACAAACATACAAATACTACGTCATGATCAATATAATGGCATATATAGGCTCGTTCATGTTTTCGTAGGAATTATTCTAAACCTAAGAGTTGACATCATATTCTAGTTTATACGTAGAGACTTCTAGGCTTATCCATCGATCCCGTTATACGTTGTGATATCATATTTAAGGTGAGTCATAGCCCCTACTCTTTTAATACTTGTTTTACAAACTCTTTGGGGGAGATACATGCTCAACTATTTCTTTTACTTTTACAAATACTCAAAACATTATACTTGATTGCATTATACGTGATTACATTATACTTGGTTGCATTATACTTGATTACGTTATACTTGATTTCGTTTTACATACTTGGAAATACTTAACTCGCTTAAATACATGAATTGTATTTACAAACGTGCACAATACTCTATGCTGTCGGAGAGGTATTGATAGACTATAAGTCGGGTATGCCCCGCCCATGGTACCCGATTCATGGCCATGGGATTAATATAGTACTATTTGGGAAGATGCCCCCGCCCATGATACCCGATTCATGACCTTGGGTGAATATAATCCGGTGTATTGTGCAAACTATATTTTGGCAGTAGGTTGTGAACATACAGGTTGCAAGTTTTGTATGAGCGGAACTTGGAACTGAGTGGATTTACAATGCCTTTGCTGTGAAAACATTCTTTCAAGGCTTTTACATGTTAAACAAACTCTATGAACTCACCAACCTTTGTGTTGACACTTTTTAGCATGTTTATCTCAGGTCTTAAGGCGATAGCTAGAGTTTGAAGCATAGAGTCGCACGGCATGTTTTGAAGACTTTATACATTCGTATTTACCATTTGAAACATTTTGTAAACATTTATATATTATACTTTGGGACCTCATTGTTTGAAACTCTGATTTCATTAATCGAATGGTAACTTTTCAAAACGTCTCATTTAGAGGTCGTTTTTTATAACTTGTACTTTGTATTATGAAGTAGCACTCCAATGACACAATCTTCCACTTCGGTATTTTGGGGGTGTTACAGATTGGTATTAGAGCATTGGTTATAGAGAACTAGGTTGCATTTAAGAGCCTAGACTATAACTGCTTTATACGTTAAGACTCTCCACTATGATTGCCTTACACACACTTTGTGCGCATATGCTTCTTGTTAGTTTTTTGATTAGATCCACGTTGTTGGATGAAATGACTTTAGTAATAATAAGGAAACCCCAGAATTTAATCAAGTCATTAAAAATATGGAGCTCAGTAATAACTAATTATTTAACTTGATCTTGTGACAGTTCTTGTTTGATGAGACATGAGATTTGAGTTAAATAATATTATTACTTAGCTTTAGGAATTTGATGACTTGGTTATCTTATTATCTGTCTCAGAAAGCGAATTTTGTGTCGGGAAATCTTAAGTAGGATGATTTATAATCTCCTTATTTGAATGGATTGGGACGCCACTTTATTCAAATAAAGAAGTTATAAACCACCGAACCATAAGTTTACAATCCATTAATTACATAAATTTGGATGCTTCTTTATGTAAGTAATGAATTATAAATAAGTGGGCTTATTTTCATCCGATATGATTCCCTAACCACATTATGGGTGTATTACAACGTAACCCATACACTATTCCTGTTGAATAAGAGAGAACCCCACGGTCTTAGAGATCCCGAAATCACGCCTTTTCTAGACACACTATAAGTAGTTAACATCAACAGAACTTCGGGACGAAGTTCCCTTAAGGGGTAGAGACTGTAACAATTCGTATTTTCGAGAATTTACTATTCACTTTTACTATTCACATTCACTATTCATCTCGTAAAATTTTTATTTCACATTCTCGTAGGATAAGTTATTTTAGTTATGACCTGAGAGTTCGACAATCGTTAGATCATTTTCGCAAAAGTTATTAAGAAAACATCGTTTTAAAATTTCGTTTTGGACGGTACACCATTTAAAATCACGCGCATAACGAAAATCAACCCTGACAATTTTCCTCGCATTAGATTAATTTTTAGATCACTCATGATTAATTTGAGAATTTTTAAGATTTATTTTTATGTTACTAAATAAACCCTGCGCTGAACGAAACTAAACTTACGTTTTAAACAATTCTACTTACATCCAGACTTAACGATTCCTGCACTGTGTTTCTAATATGTTTTTGACACTTTTACATTTTTGGAAAAGTCAAACATATTTCCCTCCCCCTTTGACCATAAAGAAATTAAGCTTGTACGTTCTACATTTTTGCTTAAATCGCATAACTTTTAGACTTCACGTATAACTGTAAAGTTATCCCGCGTATGACGAAAACCACATTTTACATCTCATATCACTTTTAGACTAATTTTAGTCTACTCTAAATAAATTCACGGTCGTTTCCCTGAAATTTCGTTCTTTTCTGATAAACTGCGAATTACGCGTTTTAACCGTATTTCCAGCTTTAAGCAGCGTTTTTGCACACAATAAGATTTATCACCCATTTTATATTTTTAGATGGAGTATAATGATGAGTTTTATCATTCCTACAAGTTTCATATTTTACGATACCGGTATTACGTTTTATGGCTTCCGTTAGCGATTTTCGGAACCAAACTACACTCCGTAAAAACAAGATAATATCAAGAAAATTCCAATATTATCACCACCACCTCATATGAAACGTGTAAAACACATGTAGGGATGATATTTGATCATTCCTTAGATCATTACAAGTATACAACTTAACCATGGTTAGTTTTTAACCCGATATGTAGTTAACTCCTAAATTTTCCCTATAAATACCAAGCTAAAAACTACATATTTCTTGCACCCTCCTCTCTTCATCTATAAAAGTTCTAAAACCCTAAGGCACTTATCTTATATTTTGTAAGAAAGTTAACTAGTTTTTGAAAGAAAACTAGTGTTTGATCTTCGTTCTTGGAAGTTTTCAAGAAAAAGTCGTTATAATCTTCAAATATCTTCAAGTCTCCAAAAAGCCGTTGTTATAATCTTCTTTTCTTCTTCGGGTTCTCAAGAGGGCGTTGTTATAATCTTCTAATAGCCTCGGGTTTTCAAAGATTGCAAATTCTACGTCGAAGCTCCGTTAATATTTTATTTTTCCATAATACTCAAGCATTCTATTTTAAGGTAAGTATATATATAACTCAAACTTATTTAAATACTTCTAAACTTTGTTAGTTTATTTATTGTATTTATAAACTCTTAATATATCATATAATCAAGTAATCAAAAATACATGTTTTACGTATTGAGCACTACAACACTAGGGAACTTCATGTGAGGGTTCATTTGGGTAAACGGATCGACGAGTTGCTGGATTTACGATTTAAAGTGTCCTAGCTCCTCGAACGTTTACTGCGTGACCTCTGAATTATGATGGCTCGAACGGTAGTACGAGATATACAAACTAAAACCATTTCTATAAACAAACATACAAATACTACGTCATGATCAATATAATGGCATATATAGGCTCGTTCATGTTTTCGTAGGAATTATTCTAAACCTAAGAGTTGACATCATATTCTAGGTTATACGTAGAGACTTCCAGGCTTATCCATCGATCCCGTTATACGTTGTGATATCATATTTAAGGTGAGTCATAGCCCCTACTCTTTTAATACTTGTTTTACAAACTCTTTGGGGGAGATACATGCTCAACTATTTCTTTTACTTTTACAAATACTCAAAACATTATACTTGATTGCATTATACGTGATTGCATTATACTTGGTTGCATTATACTTGATTACGTTATACTTGATTTCGTTTTACATACTTGGAAATACTTAACTCGCTTAAATACATGAATTGTATTTACAAACGTGCACAATACTCTATGCTGTCAGAGAGGTATTGATAGACTATAAGTCGGGTATGCCCCGCCCATGGTACCCGATTCATGACCATGGGATTAATATAGTACTATTTGGGAAGATGCCCTCGCCCATGGTACCCGATTCATGACCTTGGGTGAATATAATCCGGTGTATTGTGCAAACTATATTTTGGCAGTGGGTTGTGAACACACAGGTTGCAAGTTTTGTATGAGCGGAACTTGGAACTGAGTGGATTTACAATGCCTTTGCTGTGAAAACATTCTTTCAAGGCTTTTACATGTTAAACAAACTCTATGAACTCACCAACCTTTGTGTTGACACTTTTTAGCATGTTTATCTCAGGTCTTAAGGTGATAGCTAGAGTTTGAAGCATAGAGTCGCACGGCATGTTTTGAAGACTTTATACATTCGTATTTACCATTTGAAACATTTTGTAAACATTTATATATTATACTTTGGGACCTCATTGTTTGAAACTCTGATTTCATTAATCGAATGGTAACTTTTCAAAACGTCTCATTTAGAGGTCGTTTTTTATAACTTGTACTTTGTATTATGAAGTAGCACTCCAATGACACAATCTTCCGCTGCGGTATTTTGGGGGTGTTACAATTATAAATATTAAAAACTGGTCAGTAAAACCTGCATCAAGTTTTTGGCGCTGCTGCCGGGGAGTTATATTAGGATTTCTATTAAGTCTTTCATTTTTGTTTTGTTTTAAATTTTTTCAAATTCTCACGATCACTTTTCAAAGTTTTCAGGTACTATGGAAGTTGTTAACATTGATGACCTCACTCTTGAGGAATATTTAGCGTTGACAAGAGAAGAACAAGGACCAGGGATTGTTAGGCCGGCCATCCCTGAAGATGCTCAATTCGCAATCAAACCTCAATTTATGAGGGAGTTGCGTGCAAACCCTTTCTCTGGGAGCATTACCGATGATGCTCATGAGCATATAGACAACATGGAATACATTGTCAGCATATTCAAAATTCCTAGAGTCTCAAACGATGCTATCATGTTATGATTGTTCCCTATTTCTCTCACTAGAGATGCTAAAAGGTGGGTTGATCGATTACCTGCTGGAACAGTCAACACCTGGCCTCTCCTAAAAAAGTATTTCATTCAGAGATACTGTCCTCCATCCAGGACCGCTAAGCAATTAGAAGAAATCCATAATTTCAAGCAAGAGGGTGATGAAACGTTGTACCAAGCATGGGAAAGGTATAGCGAATTATTATACAAGTGCCCTACTCACGACCTCAATAGCCAACAAAAGGTGAACATCTTTTACAAAGGTCTGAACATCTCCTCAAGACAAATGATCGATTCTCAGGGACCAATTCCTGGAATGACTCCAACATTGGCTCTAGAAACTATTCAGAAGATGGCTGACCACTCCCACAAATGGCACAATGGTGGAAGCAACCGAAGTAAGAATGAAAATATGGAAGGCCTTGCATCAATAAAAAACAAATTAGAAAGTCTCGGAAGAGACATGAAGAAGCTCAAGGAAAATGTGCATTCCATACAAGTGGAACGAAGTGGACACAATGGACTCCCCTACTAAGGAATGTTCCTCCAACGAGGAAGTTAAAAGGATTGAAGAATTAAAATATGGAAGTGGAAGTCCCTTCAACGGATACAAGGGTAATAAGCCCAGATATCGAGAAAAATTCCCAGGGTTCTACACAAGAGTCAGCAACAATCCTCCTAGACCAAGCCTTGAAGAAATAATGCATAGGCACATCGAGGAATCTACAAAAAAAGAGCGATAGACTCAAGGAATGGATGGTCAAGGTAAAAGAAGACACCAACATGAACTTGCGAAACCAAGATGCTGCAATTAAAAACCTCGAAACCCAAATTGGGCAATTAGCTAAAAACCTTGAGACCAGTAATGCCAAAGCCATTGCCTGCAAAGCCATATTTGCACAAGATAAGCCAAATAAAGAGCAGTGCACATCCTCTATCACCAATGATCTATCCGGGATTAATTAACTAAAAGAAGATGATAAATTGGAAGACGACGAGGACCTGCCAAGCCAACTTCCTGAAAAGCAACAATACCAGGAGAGTTTTCTTCTTCCATGCACTATCAGTAATCTTAAAATTCCTGCATTAGCTGATTTGGGGGCTGGGGTAAACCTTATTTCTACCACTTTGTTTGATAAAATAAAACTTACCAATATAAAAGAAACAACAATGATGATAGAAATGGCTGATTCCTCTAAGGCTGTACCAAGGGGAGTAGTCAATAATGTGCTCCTTAAATTGGAAAATTTCTTTTTCCCACTGATTTTGTGGTTATTGACATGGGAAAATGGGAGAACTACAATTTAATTGCTGGAAGACCTTTTCTGGCCACTTGTCGTGCTCAAATTAAGGTTTTTGAAAAACAAATTTCTTTTGGGAACTGAAAATGAGCGAATAACTTTCAGCATGAAAGAGCAATTAAACCTAAAATTAGAAGTTTCAAATAAAGTTGATGTTGTTAATGTTCAATCGCTCGATCCACCTTTGTGTTATAATCCTTGTACTAACAATGGTGGAGAAAATGTTGATAGTTGCAAGCAGGAACAGACTGTCCAGGTCAAAGGTATTAAGGTAGCTCCGATTCCAAACAAACATTACTGCGAACCAATATTAACCGAGGATAACTAATCAATGACAGCATGGCCCTCGTGTAACCCTTTTCGTGAGGGAAAGGCGGATGAATGGACATGCCCTCACGAGGATGAAAGACATGATATAAAATTTGGGAAATTATCATTTGAAGATTGGTACAAGATAAGATTTGGAGACCCATAAATCAAGTCGGGATTGGTAAAACAACTAAAATGCAAGTACAATAACTATCGCTTTACTGATGCAATAACCAATGATAAAAGATCAATCATGAGTACAACAATTAGTCCTATAGCTGAAGGTGACGACTGGGGAAAGTCATGTATATCATTTAATGAGTGGCTCTCGCAAAAATTTGGAACATGTAGCATCGGTAACACTGCAAGAAAAAAGGTTTTTTATCAAATGGATGAATGATTGCCACCAACTAGTTGAGGAAGTTGGCCAAGTCCAAAGGCCACCATGAAACCCCAAGGCTCTGAGTCTAACTTAAAGACTCGTAAATAAAGAAAAGTGCTCTTTCGGGAGACAACCCAAATTATCCCTTTCTTTTGTTTTATTTCCATTTCTGTTAGGTTTTGTGTTTTTAACCATTTTTGTAGGAAACGAAGAGAGATTGCTGCTGCAGCATGCTGATCTGACCATAGTTACCGCATAACTCATTCTCATGGTTACGCCATAACAGGCCCCTTGAAGCAGAACTTCTGATGCACTACAAATTACGGCGTAATCAAATCTCAGTGGTTATGCCGTAGCTACACTCTTGCAGCGTATGCCAGGTTTTGCCTAGTTACAACGTAACTTCTTATAAGAGTTACGATGTAACTATCCTCTGCATTACTTCTTTCATTTTAAACACAATAACCTTGTATTAGTATTTTAAATGAACTTTGTGGGTGTGTTCCCTGTAAACCCTCACGAGACTTCACTCGTCCACTTGGGACACCAAGTGGTTTAAAAGGCTTGTTGCATATGCTAAATGCAACCGTGATTCCTACGAAAGTGAGTTAAGTTTATTTTTCATTTTTTTGCTTTTTAGAATTATGCTTGTTGGTAGTGTGATTTCAGGGATTGAAGTTTGCTCGTGGATGCGTATACGATGGCACGAATCTTTTTCGTGGGCCTTCTTTCTTTTTGGAGCAAATTTTAGGGATGTTCTCACTCTAATTCTACTTTTCTCTTCACCTTTTTTAATGCTTAGTACAAAAGGGACTTTGTACAATTCAAGTGGGGGGACGGGAGTAGAATTGTCTCTTGAACTTTATTTTGCCCTCATTTTTCTAGTTTATTTTGAAAGATTATGCCATTTTTAAAATTTTGACATGTTTTTCTTAACCTAACTAGATTAGACCTTAGCCGAGCACATACAACCCTTGATATTATATGGTGAGATTAGTCTTATCCGTTTCTAAAATTTTACCCCAAATCCACCAAATTATGAGTGTGCCGGTAGCTTATAAACTTTAGAACTTGGCCTTTGCATCATTTCCAGACCATAGACGAGGTATGTTGAGTTAGCTCGATGTATTTTGACTTTTCAGTTTAAGAAGGCAGTATTATAGGATTATCACCCAAATAGCCTACCACTGTGTGTTTATCGATTAGTCACCTCGACTTCTTGACCCCCATGTGAAACCCTTTTGTTGCACTCACCTTTAGTTCAAGATACCCCAAGATACACCCATCTGAGCCACTCCTTTCATTTTGTTAAACCCAATATATTGTTTCGTTACACCCTTACACCTTAGCCTACCCTGTAGTCTTTATTTGTGATTGGGAAGTCATCATTTGCCTAAGTTCAAGGTTCAAGTGGAAAGGTTCGGGAATCATGCTTTCATCGACGACGTATTCTTAAAGATCATTGAAGACCTCCCGAATTCCCATTGTTCATCTCAAGTGGGGGGATGTTATGTTTATGTTGAAAAAAAAGTGATTTGAAAAATTAAAAAAATAAAAATAAATAAATAAATAAAAATATATAGTTATGTTATTTAGTTTATTGTAAAGTGCGATGTTATAAGTACTATGTTATGAGCTTTATATAGATTTAGTATCGAGGAGGCCACCTCGGTCACATTTGAAGATTAGATTTGGTAATTGTGCCAACAGTTGAAGAAAAGGTGGTGTGCCCATCATGACGTCCTCTAATGACACATCTACCTAGTATATCATGATCTAGTTTCTTAACTTCAAAGCTTGAAATTTGGGCAGACGTTAAGTGGTGATGACTTGGTTATAGATTTAGACTACCTGCTTGATTTTTATTTTACACCATTTATATATCCCATGTCTTATCCTACCCTTTAGTCATGAAGCGTGTCTAAGTGATGCAGCGAGAAATCATTGGTGTCTTGGCCATGGATTTGGTCATGTATCATTGATTTTGTCCACTTGGCCGTGACATGTTAGTAATGACGAGTCACCCTTAACCTTTGTCGTGTCTACCCATATTGCCTTCGAAAATTGTTTAGCCATTAACTCTAGTGGTGGAGATTTGTGTAACCACCAAGCTTATGATAGAATACATGCTATGACTGTGCAATTGAGTGATCACCTCGAAATTGACACTTAGAATAGTTGAGATATTTGAGTGTTTCGTTCCCATTTCGTGAGGTGTTCGGCTTTGTTTTATTCTAGCATAAGGGATTTGTAAACTTATATTTTCCAGGTTATGGGAAATATCTTTTTAGGAATCTATCTAATAAGGTCTACTTGAGGGCAAGTAGAGTTCAAGTGGGGGGATATTTGATAACATCAATTTATCCTAAATATTAAGTGTCAATTTCCCCCGATAATGCTTGTAATTTATATCATTTATATGGATTTACGCTTGTTTTCCACTATATTCCAGTTTCACGTAAATTACGAGCATTGGAGCTAAAGAGACGCGGAATTGGAGAGTTTATTGAAGATTTATCATAGTATGCTCACTTTGAAGAAGTTACGGTGTAACTACTCTCTCACATTACGCCGTAACTAAAGCGTAACTTAGAAAGCCAACTTATCAGAAGATTACGGCGTAACTCTCCCAAAAGATTACGACGTAACTATATTAGGTCAAATGAGGTTCCGAGCTGCTGATAACTATGCCGTAACTCATGCATAAACTACGGCGTAACCAAGAATTATTGAAGATACGGCGTAACCTCTTCTAAGGTTACGCTGTAACCAGTAGATCTAGTGCATTTTACGAAGAATTAGATGATTACGGCGTAACTCTTCTTATAGTTACCCCGTAACCAAGATCTGGCCTATAAATACCCCACGATTTCTAGCATTTCAAAGTATCCCATTTCACACACAACAACCAAAGAATGTGGGAAACAGCCAAAGGCAGGTCTAGAGGAGCATACGGAGCTATCTCCAAGGGAGAAATCACTCCCCTACGATAAGCATTAGCATTTTATCTTTTCTTTACTTTCGATTCATGTATTTCGTAACATTAAATATTGAATTGATTTGTATGGTTAATATGAGCGGCTAAGCACCTCTTGGTGCTGGCCTAGTTATGATTCCTTCATTGTTTTGTTTGCATTTATATTACTTCCGTATAAATATTTCTAAGTGTATGCATGCATAGTTTATTGGTAGCTACCCTTGTTTCGGTAGTTTTGAATGGCGGTAGAGGCTAGTTGCTTAGCAGATATGACCAACTGACCCTACGTGAATAGACTCAGACGGGAAGGGTAAGATATCACCAACTGACGACCCTTTCTACTTATGCGATTTGACCAACTGATCACCTACCGTTTGGATGAACTTAAGAATTAGGGGGTGAGTGTCTAAGATGCTAGCGCCCGGGCACTCACTATTATAAGTCTAGCATGTAGCGGAACTTAATGACTCGGCTTAGGGGACCAGGAATAGCTGGACTTATGAGGGACACCGACTTCTCCAGTGGTGGCATCTTTGCTGATAGGTTAGGGCGAACTGACCAAATGATGTCCTCTCGACTTTGACCCCACCTGAAGTAATTGAAAGTAATTAGACGTAGACATTACTAGCTAGGATGAATAACTAGGTTAGCACCACTCTCCTCTATTGATCACATCTTTGCCTTTATTTGCGTTAGTAGTTAATTAGTTAATTCGATATCAAAACCATCTTAAAATCTGTGACACCTAGACTCAGTATTAATCCAACACACATAGCTCTTGGGACGACCTCGGTTTTACCGAATACTACACTACACACGACCGAGTACACTGCCCATTAGTGCATTAGGGTAGACCATAGGAATAACGAGACATTATAAATATTAAAACCTGGTCAGTAAAACCTGCATCAAGTTTTTGGCGCCGCTGCCGGGGAGTTATATTAGGATTGCTATTAAGTCTTTCATTTTTGTTTTGTTTTAATTTTTTTCCAATTCTCACGATCACTTTTCAAAGTTTTCACGTACCATGGAAGTTGTTAACATTGATGACCTCACTCTTGAGGAATATTTGGCGTTGATAAGAGAAGAACAAGGACCAGGGATTGTTAGGCCGGCCATCCCTGAAGATGCTCAATTCGAAATCAAACCTCAATTTATGAGGGAGTTTTGTGCAAACCCTTTCACTGGGAGCATTACCGATGATGCTAATGAGGATATAGACAACGTGGAATACATTGTCAGCCTATTCAAAATTCCTAGCGTCTCAAACGATGCTGTCGTGTTACGAGTGTTCCCTATTTCTCTCACTGGAGCTGCTAAAAGGTGGGTTGATCGATTACCTGCCAGAACAGTCAAGGTATAAGTTATGGTCTTTGAAGTAATTGACCAAACGGAATGTCATAACATGGGTCAAGTGTTATGGCCATGTTTAAAGGGGTGTTTCGATTAATGTATGTTTGTACCATTTTAGGATTTGAACGGGTCAATGGTCATGTATCAAGGTTGTCATGGTCTTTAATGTCAAATATGTGTGTTGGTTCAGGTTTAAAAGGTGTTACGGGCCATTTTAAGATAATAGTGCACTTGAGGGGGGTCCTTAGTGCACAAGAAGGTAGTAGTGCATTTGAGGGGGTCCTTAGTGTACAAGAGGGTTGTAGTGCAATTGAGGGGCTTCATAGTGCACAAGAGGGTAGTAGTGCACTTAAGGGGGTTCCTTGGTGCACTTAAGGTTCTAGTTTTTGGTCGTTTTCTTGATTTTGTATAAAATCAAATGTGGATCGTCGGAAGTCGTGCCACCGATCATTTTAAGCTAATTGAGTCTAGTTTAATTAAAAATAGTCTCAAGGGTCGGTCTCCATCAAATTGTAGTCAGTTCATAAAATAGTAATAGAAGGTCAGTATTGGGGCATGTCGTTTCAGCGAAAAGTTTTGATTTTTTAGTCAAATCGGGCACGGGGCGTAACATGATGAAAGTCCTTCGGCACTCGGAGAGAACCCTACAATTTCTTAATTAAGAACTTACAAGACTGAGTCGATAAAGAAGGACAAGCCACTAACTTGTTTTTATTCAGTTATCGCCGATCAAATTTTCACCTCCATAATGGACTTGGAGACACCAAAAGCTGTGTGGGATATACTCCAAGAAATCTTTGAAGGTACTGATAGAGTAAAAGCTGTCAAATTATTCACTCTCAAAAGAGAGTTTGAATTATTAAAAATGAAAGATAATGAATTGGTAAGAGATTACTCAGCAAGGATGATAGATGTGGTTAATCAAATGAGGCTTCATGAAGAAGTTGTGAAAGACTATAAAAAATGGAGAAGATGATGATTAACGTTCCTCCAAAGTTTGAAGCAAAAATTTCCGCCATAGAAGAGTCATGTGACCTTAGTACACTTACGGTTTCTGAAGTAACTAGTAAACTCCAAGCACAAGAGCAAAGAGTTTCTATTGTATCAGACCAGAAAGTTGAAGGTGTTTTTCGAGCATCTTCTAGAAGTAACAATGCTGGAAATTCAAGAGAAAACCCTTTCAAAAGAGAAAATTTTAGCAAAGGAAACAACAAAGGCTCTAACTCACAAAACTCTTCTTCAACATCAAAAAGGTACTTTTTCCTCCATGTAAATTTTGTCAAAACACAAATCATCAAGAAGCTTGTTGGAATCACTCCTAAACCTTAATCAAGTGTTAGTGATTAACATGTAATAGTTAGCTTATTATGGCCTTTATGTTTTTTATTAGCCTTAGGCTTATGTAGAAGGCCCATAAGCCTAGGGCTAGCCCAATAAGGAAAAGGATGGGGACTAGGAGTGTTTCCCTAGCTTCCCTCCTATAAGTACTCTTGTATAACCCTCACTTGAGGGTTGGTTGTTCAATTTACTCTTTCACACTATTGCTACGCCTAACCTTTCTTTAGTTTTATACGCATAGTGTTTGTGTGATTTGTTCAATTGCCTTTATCTCTTTCTATTAAGCTTGTGTTGTAAATCTAGTGACCTATCAGTGGTATCAATCGCCAAATAGTTGGGTGAATCGTTATTGTTCTTGAAGTGGGTTTTGGTCCTACGCGTAGAACATACAACTCGTGGTTTGATACTTTGGTTTGCTTAAAAACGCATTTTTTTCACTTTTTAATCCAAGATTCTTGTACTTTCAATGTTTTAAGGTGTTAAAATAACTGTTTTTGGCATAAAGTTTCAAACTTTACGCGTAAATCTTTGTTTTTGAACTTGGTTTTGAACGAGGGTTTCATCCTACGCTTAACTGTTTTAGAAGCTTTGGATCATCAAGTTTCACACTTTTGTGTTATTTTGGTGATATTGAAGCTATTTCATCACAAAAATCTGGTTTAGAAACATCTTTGGGAAAAAGTCACCTTACGAGTAGAACTACGCGTATCAAAACCCTAGTTCTACGCGTAACTCATTCCTTGGTTTGATCTTCAGTTTCGTGGTTTACTCCGTGGTTTCTTGCTTGGATAAGCCTGAAAATACGTCGACTTTGGATATCTTTTGCACTGTGATAGTGTAAAAGATCATTTGGGCAAAACCCTAAAATTACGCATAAGCATAAAGCTTACGCGTAGAAAATCCTACGCATAAGATTTATCTTACGCCTAAGCTTAGTCTTACGCATAAGGTAATCCTATGCCTAACTTCCTGTTTACGCATAACTTTAGTATTTTTCTCCTACTTACGCGTAAGCTAAACCTACGCGTAACTCTTGCTGTTACGCGTAACTTTGGTGTTTTTACGCATAAGTGCTACTTGGTTTATTGTGATTTCTACGCCTAAGGATACTTCATCAACAAAGGTTCATTCGACTACAAAGATCCATCAACACAAGTTTTTTGGCGGGAAAATTTGAGTAAAATTTAATTTTTAGGGGAAACTAAACGTTCAATTTTTACGCGAGATTCAAATTTTGGTTTAACTATGAAAATTTTGGTCAAAAATTCAAATTTTTGGGCCTAAATTCAAAATTTTCGGGTAAAATTTGGCGTCAATTTAGTCATAACTCAAATTTTTCTAACAACCTTAGAATTGAATTTTATTGTGAATTTCAAATTTTGGAAGTCAAAATTTTTTCAAAATTATTTTAGGAGGGAAATTGAAATTCACTATATCGACCCTCTGTGTGCTATCTCGACTTCGCATCTTTTCTCTTTGATTCTTCTGCAGGTGTTTAAATCAATGGATTCTGATGCTGAAAAGGTGTACGTAAGATGGAAACCAATCAAATTCCCAATGATTAACAATTCCAAGCGTCAGACATCATCACATTCCCGATATCCCGCAGTCGTGCAAGGTGAAAGAGTTGATGTACATGAAAGGAATGCTCAAATGGACGTTGAGAAAGTTGTGATTACTGCAACTGTCGGTAATGCGGACAATGAGGTTGTAGCATTGGAAAAGCAGGATGACAACAGCAGATCTGGAGAAGATATCATACTTAACTACGACACCGAGCCCAACTGTGACGAAGAACAAATGGTTGAGGAAGATATCGTACCCACCTATGACACGACCACGAACAGATAGTCGAGGTACAATCTACTGTTGATCATATTCTGACTGCAAATGCGACACAACATACTGAGCAACCTGAATTTAGTAATGAAGGAGAGGTTGAGCAGTGTGTTGCACAATGTTCGCATAACTATCTCATGTCCGAGCCCTTACTTGTTAACAATTCAACTGAAACGTCAAATCAAACTCTTGAATCTGAAATTATTCTTCTCAAAAAGACCATTGCTCAGCCATAAAGATTTTTCAAAACTAGAGGCACATTGCATCTCTCTTGAACTTAAATTACAAAACAAATCTTTTTCTTTAGAACACAATGGTCAGTATTCAAATAAACAAAGTAATCGTGTGGATACATTAGTAAAAGAAAATGAGCATTTAAAGGCTCAAATTCAAGCAAAGGGGCTTGCACATGTTGCTTTACAAAACAAACTGAGACGATTAACTGGCAAGAGTGTGGATACTAAGTTTACAAAACCAACAATCTTGGGGAAATCGTCACTACAACCTTTCGGAAAACAATCAGTAGTTAGACAACCAACTGCATTTAAATCTGAACGTTCTAAATCTTCAAAACCACGGTTTGCCTCCCAAGTTGTTGAGAATAATCATTCGACAAAACCAGTCTCTCCACATTCTTGGCCTAAGAAAAATGCTTCTGTTTTTGTTAAACCTGTTTCTGTTAAACCTGTTTCTATTAAATCTGTTTCTGTTAAACCTCCACAAGTAGTTACATTTGGCCCGTCTAGGATTAGTTCGAACATAGTTTCTAAACCGAGCATTAAACTTAAAAATTCATATGATTCAAATGACGCATACAAGAACTATGATCTAGAAAAGGCTAGGAAAAGGGCACTACTTCAAAAGGATGGAATTTTAGGTTCACGACGTAGTGTGATGCCTTCTAGTGTGTTGCATAACACTGCTTGTAGTATCAAACCAAAACCTAAGTTTACTCAACAAATTGTTAGTAATAAACCCGTTGATCTAAACGTTAAATTTCAGAAACCTAATAGGTGGATCAATATAGGACGCAGACTCTTCCCAAAAGAAGTTTCAACATCCCCTAGATCTAACCCTAGATGGATTCCAACGGGTAGAGTTTTCAACACTGTTGGTCTTAGGTGGATTCCTACAGGCAAGATACTAAGTAGTTGCATCTACACAACTGTGAAACCCACAACATCCATCCCTGAGGTAGGAAAGGAACTTATCAAAATAGCATGTTCAGGTGTCAAGAAGATAATTGACACTACATCTTTATGCCTCTAACATCTGGAACCCAGTTACACTTGGGGATCAATGTTTCTTCTTTCTTGTCCCCCTCCTATTTTTTCTATGCAGGTACAACAAAGCTATGGCTTCTACCTGCAATACGCGTAGGACCCGTTTCTCACCGCCTAAAATTTAATGATCCATCAGCTGCTCCGCCATTGTACTTAATCGTCAAGAATTGGAAACATTGCTTGCTCCTCCGGTAAAAGATTTCGCCAAAAGTCGCTTCAGATGTATCAATGTTTCGCTGCACAACCGATAATACTCTAATTTCAGATACACCAATCTACAACCACAACCAATCTCCTATAACAGAAGATCAAACTGCCTAACAACAATGACACACCGATGATCAACATTATGAACAGAGAAGTTTTATCGCAGTTGACTCTCTCGAAATATTTTTGGTACTTCACACTTGTTCGATCAATTAGACATACATGGTTTCATTGTCTCTTATACATGGTTTCGCTGTCTTCATTTCATCATCAACATACGTGGTGTATGATTCTGAATCATTGAAAACATCGAGGGGGGGAGAGTGTGTAGGTGGTCATTGCTTCCTTGTTCTTCTACATGCTTCTTTGCGAAAACCCAATGCCTTCTTGAATTTCTCCAATTAGGGGGAAGAAATAAGACGATCTGTGGCTCAAACGTCTCACTTTGGTGTTATCGTCTCAATTTCACGGGTGATCTTGTGTGAAGTTACCCAAATATGATGTTATAGTGTGTTAGGTCACTAGATTTACAACACAAGTTTAATAGAAAGATAGAGAGGCGATTGAACAAGTAAACCAAACACACACACACGTAAGAATGAAATGGTTATGCGTAGAGTATGTGTGAAGGAGTAAATTGAACAACCAACCCTCAAGTGAGGGTTATACAAGAGTATTTATAGGCAAGGAGCTAGGGCAACACTCCCACTACTTCCCTTTTCCTTAATGGACATGGGCCTAAGCTTATGGGCCTTCTACATAAGCTAGACCTTAAACAAACATAAAGTCCATAATAAGCTACCTATTACATATGAGTAACTAACACTTGAATAAAGGTTTAGGAGTGATTCCAACAATCTCCCCCTCAAGTGTTGGTGATGAAAAACGGTGAAGGCGTTGATGTAATAGTAGCTTTGACGTCTTCTGACATTCTTCTTTCTTGTGAGAAGAATTGACTTGATTCGAACCATCTCCCCAGTGTGGCGAGATAGTTTTCTTTGAACAGTTATGCTTTGACGTCATCTTACATTCTTCTTTGATCATTGTTCTTTGTGATGAAAGTGATAGTATGTCGTTATCTGCATCAAGTCTCCGCCTCGTCTGCTTCGCGCTTCCAGTGTCTCCACGCCATTCTTCAACATGCTCACACGCTTTTGACGTTGGAATTCAGATCGATGAAGTTCTTTAAATCTCTAACTTTGTAGATTCTTTGATTTGACGAAGAATCATTCTGACTGTTGTGTTGCTTTTGGATAGAACTTTCATTAGTGATGATGTTGGCGTGAGCATGAGAAGAATCTGCACGATCATTCCGCTCCAGAGCTTCCATAAGGAGAAAACATAAAAAACGGTTAGTAATAAGCGGATTCCGGCACTTACAAGTTTGAACATCGAGAGTGTTAACAGCATAGTGTGAAAACAAAACTCTAATTCTTACAAAGGCCATTCCTGAACCGGAGTCCCACAAGTGAGATAACACGATGTACCAAAGTACACCTACGATTCAGATGAGTCGCTGAGGTACACCGAAGCATCACCTCACGACTGTAGACCGTTTGAGACCACTAAGCGCAATCCACGGGGAGTTGCCGAAGTGACCTGCTGTCAGGGCTGTTTGATGTTGAACCTGGTAGGAGTTTCCATTCAATCACTGAGGATCACAAATATGAACCTCTCATAAATGTTCTCGACAGATTTCTAAGATCTGTGAAGGACTCGATAATGTACCACTGAAATTCTTATTGTTGAATGTCAAGTGATGAAATGTCAAGTGTACCTAAGAGATCTTTTGATGAATCTCGTGGCTCTAGACTCAATAGTGCATTTTGGTTTTCCTGAGTGGAGACTAGGGAGAGGGTCTCCTGCTTCAATACCAGCAATCTCTAAGAGAAAGCCGATAGTTTACGTATGGTTCCCTGTGAGAATGAAACAAGCTTCTGTTGAGAGAAACTTGAGTGGCTAAGAAGGTTTAGTAGCATATGAATTGAACCCGGTGTCTGCCCTAAGTTGAATAATCTGGAGGGCTATTTCTTTTCACCCTTTTCTTTGCATTTCTTTTTAATTCTTCAACTCCTTGTTTCTCCGATTCACATTTTCTCCTTTTTACAATCATACCTAAGGACTTCTAAATTCTAACTATTGGTAGTGTCCTTGGGTAGATCCCTCCGGCTCTGGCGGATCATAGGACGGTTATTCCTAACCTTAATCTCCTTATAGCTCCATTGCCATAAAACCATTTTCAAGAAAATCTCTCAAAGGGTTTGTAAATGAAAACATGTTTGAACCACTGTGAGAGTTTTATCTTTTAGCAGAAATACTCCCCTCCATATGTGCTTTAGAGTTTATTTGACGTAAATCAAGCACAGTGAGGAAAGACAAGCACTTTGAATTGATCGACTCAAGATAGACATTCCCTCAGAGACACGTTATTGGCATAGTTAAAGAGTTGCATTGTCGCTTTTAGGTGACAACTAACTCTAATAACTATCTTGAAGGTGTGGACAACCCCGAAAGGTTGTCAAACCCATCAAGGTTCATGTCTACCAAGAGTTTCTCGAATGGTACATTCTACTCGGACAAGTCCTTTGCGAGACACGTCTACATCACTAGCGAACTAGCTTGAAATTATTACCCATCCCGACAAGTCTTTCGAAGTTACTGACGCTAGGACCTCGTCAATTCTTGGGTTAAAGTCTTTTCACACGAGAATTCATGAAAACACAACATATTTCTTATCACGTATTTTTCTCCCCCTCAAAAATGGCATATAAAATGTTATTTTTGAAAATTTGAGAATAAATATGACCATTTCGAGTGTTACGGGAAGAATGACCATCGCGGAACAGTTTGTGAACAAAGTTATAAGTCAAGTACTCCCCCTCAACGAGTGATATAAACGGTTGAGGTTTTGAAAAATCATAAGGGAAAGTACTTGTTCTTTTGAGCATAACCTTGAAAAGTGAAAGGTTTGATAGGTTCTACTCAAAATTAAGAAGCTTTCGCTCCTTTTATAAGGATTGTGGCACTGAAGCGTACCACAGGGTCCTTTATTTACATGTACGGGTTGTACACTGTAATGTGTGCACAAGCCATTGACATAATAAATCGCACATCCAATAATGAAAGAAGCAGTTTTAAGGGGTACCGTAGTCCGAGATGTCGCCAGAGTGTGAATCGGGCGTTGAAAGCCGGTGATGTTAATCCTGGATCGACCACCAACATAGCTTTCCAATCTTCTGAATCGATCCCTTCTATACAACCGTTCATCAATCATCGTGATGATCCTCTTCACATCCCTTCGATCCCGAGAATTCCATCGCTTAGGAGACCCGATCTTTTGGTGTATATCCTTCAACCGGTAAGCCAATCCGCCCCTAACCATCTTCAAAGTGTGATCTCCAAACTTGTTAAGATCTCTGCACGCCATCAAGCAATTTCTTTGAAGTTCACTATGGTAAACGACACCGAATGGTTTGCTGATGAGTGTAAGTTGTGAGAGCTGGTTGATGTCGGGAAGATCAAGCTGCGGTGGAGTGAAGTTGACACAGGTCTGATAAGATTCAACTGCCAGCTGAAGATCTTCTACACGTTCTTTGATAACTATGCGTCTGATGAAGATGAGCACCGACTTGATGAATTCACGTTGTACTTCAGTGGAGAATTGTCTCATACGACCTGTACTTTGCAAGCAAGGTACATGTCTTCGATGTCGTTGATAGACAAATTCTCAAAGTCAGCTTCTGAGAATGCATAATCCCTTTCGCCTTTGTCTCTTGACCACAATATTCTTGAGATACGTGTAGTCCCATTTGGACGAAAGATCAACGTGTTTGATGGCAACGATGTTTTTAGTACTGAACACCGCAGGTTGAGACTTCTGTACCTGGTAGCTTCGTAGTAGATTCTTCATGCTCCGCCAATGATGAATCCCATACATTGCATCTCGGTTGTATGCTTCCACTTTGTTGGAGAACAAGTGATTAGCTCTTTCCTCGATAGCTATGCAGTTTGAGTATTCGGCTACTGGGAATGGAAGTGTCAGGGATGTAGCGTATTTCCTTGAACCATCGCCACCGTGAAGAAGAAATTCCAAGTCTTTGTTGAAGAAGTATCTGAATGGGAACCTAGGCTGATCTGGTTGGCCAATCATTGGTAGAGGTCTAGACCAGTCGGTGTAATTAGGAGGGCTGTCCCGCTTCGTAAAGTCGATGTTTGCTTCTGGGTTGAGCCAATCCATGTTATTAGACATAGCTCGAGCAATGTTATCAAGGTGATATTCGACCTCGATGGCACTTTCTGAGCTATCTTTCCACAATTGGAAAGCTTCATTCTTGATTCTGCCGCAACTCGATTTCGTCATCTTCTTTACTTTGAACTTTTCTTGCAGAATTTTAGCATGCTCCAAAGTATCACTACCGTCACCGATCTTGACCTTCAGCAAGGTAGGGAGTGGAATTGACAAGTGTAGAAAACCATTCAAATTCCTCTGTTGTATTTTCATCTAGCCATGATACGCGTCGCCTTGGGCCTTCTTCTTTTTTTCTTAGGCCTAGATGAAGATTCTGGTCACTTCAGTACTTTGTCGAGAGGCGGGTTGTTGTTGGGGCTCATGGTATTCTTCATCGTCACCACCCGTATACTTAAAATGATCACCGGTTTTTCTGAAGTATGGGTGGTGTCTCGAATCCTCGAGGTTTATCTCAGAGCGGGGAGGAGATCTTTGTTGAGCTGGAGTCCTTTGTGGTGGAGGCGGCATTGAGTACCTAATCGAAGATGATTCACCGTGACTTTTTCTGCTTAGGCTCCTTATCCTTATCTTGATCTTTGTCGTCATCATCTCTTGAACGCTTAGGCCTTATAGCCTCTTCTCTGAATGATGACTTGAGTTGGTATTCCGGCAATGCTTCAAACAGTTTAGCCGTGGGAGGCAAGCAGAGCTGCTTGACATTTGCGCTACCAGCCCGTTTACTAATTCATCATCTGAGAAGATTGTAGTTTCAACTGGATTGATGCTCAAATTCATCGGAGTTGATTTCATGGCTTGCTTGGCTAAATGTAAGAGATTCGGATAAAGTTGTCCGGTATACATCTCCTTTGTCAGCTTCGAATGACTTCCATTAAGAACTTGTGAGTGTATCCTTTAATCATCTCGTCCATGCTCCCTTGAAGATCATCCTTCATAAGCTGCCGTATTACTACCCCTTTCAACTTGCATCTTGTCATTCTCATCATGAAGGTACGTTAACTGGTCAGCAATAAAATTTAGCTTTTTGTAAAGTATGTCTTTCTTTCTAACCTGTTTGACCGCATTCACAATTCTCTTATGAGTATGAGAAATCCAAGATCGAGGTGGCTTCTTTACTGATTTGGATGTTGATTTGGTTGATTTCTTTGATGGTGGTGGTGAAGAATGAGAAGACGAATCTGATGATGAAGAGACATGAGGAGACTCTTGATCCTTTGGAGGTGCAGAGGTTTTCCTTCAGCGAAAGCAGGACTATCTAGCGAAACTTATCATAATCGTCATCTCCGCACTTATCTTTCTTCGCCTTTTCTGTCTCTTTTCTTTGTCACCCTCATCTTTCTTGGACTTTTCTTTAAAGGTTCCTCAAATTCATGCTCAATAGTTTCTTCCACGGGCTTTTGTTGCTGCTCAAAGTGGGCACCGGATCCTCAATGGTTGATTAACCGCATCAGGATCTGGTGAAGGTTGAGCTGCACCACTTGACCCTCCGGGGCCACCCATTTATTCTTGAGCAAATTGTTGTGCAACGTGTTGAAGTATAACGAATTTGAACTTCTTCCTGTATGATTTATCCAGTTGCTCTTCTTCTTCATCTGAGCTTTCTTTATAAGGCACAAGTACAGGAGTCTTCCTTTTTTCTTTGTCACGTTGGACTTGGAGGTTTTGCTCAAGGAGGTGTTTCTGTTGCAAATCTGAGTAGAAAGTCTCTTCATCTGATTCAGTACCCTCGAGTCCTCGTCTGTAGCTTTCTTTTGCGGTTCAGCTTAGATAACGGAATAGGAACAACTTCCTTGGCGGAAAAGTCCCTTTCGTGGAGGATTCTTCTCGGGAACGCCCTTCCTCGACAAGGTTTGCAAAGATTCCTCCACTTCCTCTTCCGGTTTCCCTTATAGGAGTACCGAAGATTCTCATAGAGATGACCAAATTTGCCTTCTCTTACTGCTACAAGATACCTGTTTCAAGCTTTTTGATTTCATTAGTCAAGGTGATTAGGCAATACGCACCCTGTTTCTTTGTTGACGATTCCTTGATTCTGACTGATAGGATGGGTTCAGTCAACATGTCGTGATTTTCAGGTCATTGAGCCTCTTGGGAATATCGGATGAAGTCCAAGTGCTCTCGGATCAAAGCTTTGTGTATCTCGATATAGGGAATCTTTGAGCCAAGCTTTTTGAGAAATGACATCATGTCATCCCATATCAGAGCTTCAATTTCGATGTTTTGTTGATTAATGACCAAAATATTTGCGTGCCCATGAGCTTGGGATGCTCATAGCCACCGTCACGCACTGTAGACCGACTTGGTGATGATGATGTAGAGGGTTCTCCACGGTTGAGGAATGTTCTTAAGCTCCACATGAGAATGCTTAGTGATAATTCCTGAAGCTTCATCATAGCCTATATCCATAAGGAATTGCGTAACTGTCTCTTCAAGAAGTGTGCATAGAAGTCGGTTGGCTCGACTCGTGAATAAGAAGAACGCTCGTAAGTCTCAGTATGTGTGATGGTGATTTGTTTGTGATTTAACGTCACTGTCACCGCACTTTGACCCTTGATCCTTTGCATTGAATTCCAGAATTGTTGTATGTAGATCTCCAGATCAGAAAGTGCAGTGTGAGCATGTTCTCGTATGGATGATTTCTAAGAATATCCACAACAATCAAGCAAGAAGATTCAGCATGTGAGGTTTTAAAGTCAACTCAGATTGTTCTTACAATCTTTCTTGGATAGCCATTAGGGAAGATGTCAGCAATTGTGAGAACTTCTGGTGCATCCACATTCATTTGAGCAGCCATGTCGTGATCTGAAATAACATTAGCCAAAAGAACCAACATATTGAAGGACATAATGTTAGTCAACAGAAGGTTTTAATGTCTAATTATTGAACGTATAATGTTAATGGTTGTTACGAGTCCCAAGTCACTTGTATGTCTAATAGTCCAATGACGTCATGAAGAGATTCGTGAGTTAGTTAACTTTAAGTTTTAAAGTTTATGTTATCACTTATAGTTCACAACATATCAAACGTTTAAGTTTATTAGTGACATTATTGGATTCGTGACGTTATGATTTAGTTATTTACAAGTTTGTACACGTAACAATTCAAAATTAAGGTCAATCCAGGCTTAGGCGTAGAAATGATAAAGTTACGCTTAAACATGAGTGGTATATGCGTAGGCGCAAGCTTATGCGTAGGATCCTTACTTACGCGTAAGAAATGTTACGCGTAAGAAAAGGGCACCATAAGTGTAGAGATTACGCGTAGGCGTATATAAGACCTTACGCGTAAGGCTTACTCGTAAGAGTAGACCTTATGCGTAGAGTCACTGTTTACGCATATCCTTCACAGGATACGCGTAGTCCCTTTGTAGAACCTTACGCGTAATAGTTACGCGTAAGATTTCTCTTACGCATAACTTTCTACGCGTAAGGTGATCCTTATGCGTAGAGTAACAAGGACCTTGATTCTGAGTTTTATGCGTAGCAAGCCTGAAATAAAATCATCATATCATCAATCTTAACATGTATAGTCATTAAAAAACAGATCATGGCATGAAAGCATGTTAAGCATTTACGCGTAGAAAGTCATACGCGTAAGTCAAAACCCTAAGGTTCATAGATTACGCATATGATTTCTAACCATAGGATTTACACCAAACGTTTTCTGGTAGGTCTTAGGTGTTGTGAGAGTCTAATAACCAAGTTTTAACATCCAAAACGCAGTGAATCAAAAATACCCAAACCTAAGAACATTAAACCCTAGTTACTAATTTATCATCAATTAGTGTTTCTGGGTTGTTTTAAGGCATAGATATGATCAATTCATCATAAAAGCATCATCACACAACAATCTTTTTGACCAAAAACCTTCACATTTGAAAACACCCAAATCGACTCAAGAACCCTAATTTTGAAAAACCATCAATTCGTGTTTCTGGGTGGAATTTGAGGATAAGCATAGTATCCTTGATGTTAAAGAAACGTTTTGACCCATTTATCTTAACCTCAAACACATAGGTATGATCATGTGTTCTTACGCTAAGGCGTATAACACAAAATCAACCATATACATAAATTTAACCGTTGGATTCGTTTGAAAATCAAAACCAATGTTTAAAAACGTGTTATCAACGCAAAAACACTTACAGATTGATGATGAAAACTTCGGATTTGTTGAACGAATTATATGCGTAGATTATGTTAGTTAGGAGTAATAAATGTGATGAAAAGGTTAGGTGGAAGATGTTTTTATTAAAATGACTTTAACCTTTTGACAGTTTTGGTCCCTCCACCTTTTTCATTTTCATTTAAAGCCTTTTAACTTCCATTTTGGTTACCAAACAAAAGATTTTAGGAAAGAAACATGACGACACTCCCCCTCGACTTAATAAATGACGAAAGGTTATAAATTTTAGTCCGAGGAGTGTCAGTTTTACCAGACTTAAGACAAGTTTACCACCATTGATAAAAAATACAACCAGAATAGAGTAACATGCAAGTACACGGATGTTTTTGAAACAATTAAGTATTTATTTTCTCCCCCTCAACACTTGATCGGAAAAATACTGAATTTTGAAAGATTAGAGTGTTGACGGTTGAAATGTACTTGCCATGTTGAAAGAAAAAATAGATAGAAGAATATTTTTGTTGTTTTGTCAGGTTTTATATTTTTGTATTTTGTTTTTGAAAAATTTATTTACAAAAGAGAGTTTGGTGTTTGACAGGTTTTTAAGACTGTTTTAGGAGGTCATCCAATTCCTCTTGAGTCAAACACCTCATACCAATTCGGTGGACCAACTCATTAAACCTAGCGGGAGGCAAGGCTTTGGTGAGAAGATCTGCCAATTGGTATTCTGTACCCACAAAATATAATTCAACAGTACCCTGTTCCACGTGGTCCTTGATGAAATGATATCGAAGATCGATGTGCTTTGATTTCGAGTGTTGAACTGAGTTGCACGAGATCGCAATAGCACTCCGATTATCGCAGTACATCAGGATTCTGTCAAATACGTAACCATAGTCTTTGAGTTGTGTTCTCATCCAAATGACTTGAGCACAACACGCCGACATGGCTACATATTCTTCTTCGGTTGAGGACAGCGATGTATAATCCTACTTCTTCGATTGCCAAGACACCAGTTTATCACCAAGAAATTGTAAAGCTCCGGAAGTGCTTTTTCGTGAATCTAAGCATCCTGCGTGGTCAGCGTCTGAAAAAGCAATTAGTTCAAAACCAGAATCCTTCGGATACCAGATCCCCAAATTAATGGTTCCCTTGATGTATATGAGGATTCTTTTAGCCTCAGAGAGGTGGGTTTCAGTTGGTCGCGACTGATAACGAGAGCAAAGATATACGGCAAAGACAATATCAGGCCTGCTAGCTGTTAGATACATGAGAGACCCAATAATACTACGGTATTTTGTAGGGTCCACCAGTTTCCCATGTAAATCAGCATCTAGCTTCTTGGTATGAGCCATTGGTGTGGCATAAGTGTCACAGGTATTCATTCCAAATTTGTTTAACAATTCAAGGGAATATTTGGACTGACTCAAGAAAATACCACGGGGTGATTGATGAACTTGTAATCCTAGAAAGAACGTAAGTTCACCCATCATGGACATTTCAAAAAATTTCTTCATTAGTTTTGCAAAAGCGATTGAGTACTTTTATGTGTAGACCCAAAAATGATGTCATCCACGTAAATTTGAACAATTAAGATATGTGCCCCGTGATATTGTATGAAAAGAGTAGGGTCAACCGAACCTTTGGTGAAATTATTGGCAATGAGGAAAGATGATATCTTATCGTACCATGCCCGAGGAGCTTGTTTGAGACCGTACAGAGCTTTGTTCAGTTTGTAGACATGGTTCGGGAACGCGGGATCAACGAATCCTTCTGGTTGGCTGACATAAACCATTTCTTTTAGTTGTCCATTTAGAAACGCAGTTTCGACATCCATCTGAAAGACCGTCATATTCATATGAGCCGCGAACGCGAGAAAAATCCTAACAGCCTCAAGACGAGCAACCGGAGCAAATGATTCTTCAAAGTCAATACCCTCTTCCTGTATATAACCCTTAGCCACCAGACGTGTCTTGTTCCTGATAACGTTTCCTTCAGCATCCAATTTGTTTTTCCAAATCCATTTGAGACCAATGACGTAGACTCCTGTTGGTCTTTCAACCAGTTCCCATACTTCAAGACGTTTGAATTGGTTGAGCTTCTTGCATGGATTCGATCCAGTTGTCTTTTGTCATTACGTCTTTGATGTTTTTAGGTTCAGATTGGCAGACAGTGAGTGCATAAATGCAATGTTCACCATCTGAGTTAAGATGTTGTCTCGTAACGACTGGTTGATTCGGGTTGCCAATAATATTTTCCAGATGATGGTCTTTTGTCCATCTATGTGTGGAGGGTTGATGTTGGTATACATTGTGCAGATTTTGAGGATTCAAATGGCTTGTTGAAGATTCCGCGACATCTGGTGCAGCAGTCTCATTAGCAAACGGGTTAAAGAACGCATTTGGATCAAAATCTACAGGTGGGGGTACATCATTCAGAACATCATCAGCCGGTTCGTCATTGTTGGAAGCGGTTTGTTCAACTGTTGTGTTGGAGTCAACTGGTGGTGCTTCTTCAACAGTAGTTGTTGTAGCAGGTGTATCAGGTATAGGAGTATTATCAGGTTGAGCAGCGGAAACAACGGATATACCTGGAGCACGTTCATCAATATCGTCACTGAACAGAGGAGCAAATAGCCTTTCCATTTGTTGACGAGTGAGCTGGGGGCTTTGTTCAGCTGATGATGGGGTGTGGGGGAAGTTTAAGCGGTTGTGACCGGGTTCCAAGCTGGTATACTCAGAAGCCATCTCCGTGAGTTCATTAAAATGAGCATGAATCGTTTCCATAACCTCATTTGTTCTACGATTCCAGATGCGGAAACCTTTAGAATTATCACAGTATCCAATAAAGACTCCAATGTCAGCTTTGGCTTTGAGTTTTCCAAATTCATCACGATCATTATTCCGATAGCAAAGAGATCCAAATTCATGAAAGTGTTTTAAATTTGGTTTTCTGTTATGGACGAGCTCGAAAGGTGTTTTGTTGTGGCGTTTTGTAATCATAGATCGGTTTTGAGTATAGCATGCAGTAGATACAGCTTATGCCCATAAGTAATCTGGAAGTGTAGCATTGATTAACATTGTTCTTGCAGCTTCCACTAACGTTCGATTTCGTCTTTAAACAACTCCGTTTTGTTTTGGTGTACGTGCAATAGATGTCTGATGCTGAATTCCCAATTTCTCATAAAATTCACGAAGAGTTTGGTTAACAAATTCAGTGCCTCTGTCTGTTCTGATTTTTCAGACAGTATTTCGAAGCTGAACCTGTATTTTCGTGAGAAAGGTGATGATCATTTGTGTAGCTTGGTCTTTGCTTCGAAGAAAGTAGACCCAAGTCCAGCGTGAATAGTCATCAACAATTACTAAGATGTAGCGTTTGCCATTAATTGTTTGCACGCGCATCGGGCCACACAAATCCATGTGAAGAAGATGAAGCACATGCTGAGAGCTGTGTTCCACCTTTGAAGGAAAATGAGCACGAGTGCTTTTCCCTTGTTCACAAGCTGAGCAAAGGTGATCTTTAAAATACCAAAATCGTGGGAGTCCTTCAACTAGTTTGTGTCGAGCAAGGTTGGTGATGGTTTGAAAGTTTAGATGTGAGAGACGACGGTGCCATAGCCAGGATTTTGTTGATGTTGCCTTTGAAAGTAAGCAAATGGGAGATGAAGCAACCATGTCTTGCATAGAGATAGTGTAAAGACTTGAATTACGCGAGCCAGACATAAGGTCGTTTCCTTGTAGATCACGAATGAAACAAGATTTCTCCCTGAAAGCAACCTCCAAATCTCCATCACAGAACTGACCTACTGAAAACAGATTGTGACTGATGCCTTCCACATAATAAACCCTGCTAATTTCGATGTTCCCATTGATATAGTCTCCGTAGCCCATGATAGCTGCGAAGTGATCATCCCGAATCCCGAATCTACAGTGCCAATGAACTTTGCAATAAAGTTTGATAACAGTTTAAGGTTGCCTGTCATGTGTCGGGAACATCCGCTATCAACAATCTAGAGAATGATCTGTATCACCTGCATTACACACAGACGACACAGATGGAATAGAAGTAGATATGGAACCCGAAATGTTAGAGGGTTCCGGAGCAGTTATAGTAGACATACACACATCAATAGCTTTAGGTATCCAGGTAAATCCTAGTGTGTTATATATCCATTTCTGCCATCTCCAACTAGTATTTGCTTTAGTCTTAGTGAATGCACTAGGTGGTACTACATTTCTAGGAGGTGAAACTGCTCAGGGACAGCAATGCGTTCTTCTAGAATCTAAAGAGGGCGGTCTACCAAGCACAGACTTAGAAAGATTAGTGGGCCTATAGGTATTCCGATTCTTGGATTCCTTAAACGAGAGATGATAGCTTTAGCAACACATTTATCATGACAATCAGAATTCATACTTTTACGACAAAAAACACAAGGTGCATCGATCGTGAATATCAAAAGTGCTTAATGGTTTAGCAGTCGTTACATCACTATTTCTATTACATTTGCCAGATGCAATATCTATAGTGGAAGTAACGTGAGTCTTATTCATAGTCCTAGGGTGTTCTTCTACTTTAGCATTCCTTATTGATCTTTTCTTAGGTCGCAACTTCCTATTCTTCGATGTAGTGCTCCTAGGCTGTGAAGTGCGGACGTTTGGAAAAGACGCAACTATTCCTGTTTCAGTAGAAGGAAGCACGTTAGCAACTTGTGATTTGGCAGTAGGGATTCTAGGTTCACGATTACTAAGTGTTACTGGTTCTATTCTCTTAATCACGGTAGGCGGAAGTTGTTCATACTTTCCTAACATTTCTCTTAACTTGAAGATAGTGTGAATCAGATCTTGATTTTCAGACCGAATATCTCCAGCAAAATGCATAACTTCTTTAGTGTGTGCAAGATAATGATCAAGTTCAATTGATGCTTCATCACGAGTCTTTTTGAGTAAATCAAATATGACACCATATTCCTTTTTAACTTTTACAAGTTCTTGTTCATATTTTGAGATTTGACACTTAAAAGACACGTTTTGATCATCCAGTTGCTCAATTTTTTGATCGGAAGTTTTGTCACGCAACTGGGCGATTTTTTGTTCAAAAGCAAGTTATTGATCGTGAATATCTTTTTGACACCAATTAAGACGACGTATTGCATTTGAAAGTTCGTTTGACAATCGTTTATTTTCAACTTTTAAGGACTCGATCTGAAGCACATTATCAGTGTTCTCAACATTTACCACAGAATCACCAGTATCAGCAGAGATATAATCAAATGTATATGACAAAGAATTCAATAGCACAACATTATGGACATCAGCACAGATGACATCTTCCAAGAGTCGATCAACATCTTTTCTCAACATTTTCTATTAGGTCACTAGTTTTACAACACAAGCTTATAAGAAAGATAGAGAGGCGATTGAACAAGTAAACCAAACACACACACACGTAAATGTTAGACCGGTTATGCGTAGGAGTATGTGAAAAGAAAACTTGAACAACCAACCCTCAAGTGAGGGTTATTACATAGTATTTATAGGCAAGGAGCTAGGGCAACACTCCTACTCCTTCCCTTTCTCCTATGGGCTTGGGCCTAAGCTCATGGGCCTTCTACATAAGCTTAAGGCTAATAACAAATATAAAGGCCATAGTAAACTAACTATTACATATGAGTAACTAACACTTGAATAAGGTTTAGGAGTGATTCCAACAATCTCCCCATCAAGTGTTATTACATATGAGTAACAAACACTCAAGTGTTGGTGATGAAAGACGGTGAAGGCGTTGATGTAATAGTAGCTTTGACGTCTTCTGACATTCTTCTTTCTTGTGAGAAGGAATGGCTTGATTCGAACAATCTCCCCAGTGTAGAGAGATAGTTTACTTTGAACAGTTATGCTTTGACGTCATCTTTAACTTTGTTCTTTGATCATTGTTCTTTGTGATGAAAGTGATAGTATGTTGTTATCTGCATCAGGTCTGCCTCAGGTCTGCTTTGCTGCTCCAGTGTCTCTACGTCATTCTTCAACATGCTCACACACTCTTTTGACGTTGGAATTCAGTACTGATGAAGTTCTTTAAGTCTTTAACTTTGTAGATTCTTTGATTTGACGAAAAATCATTCTGACTGTGGTTGTTTGGGATAGAACTTTCATTAGTGATGATGTTAGCGTGAGTATGAGAAGAATCAGCCGATCATTCCGCTCCAGAGCTTCCATAAGAAAGTAAACATAAAACGTTTAGTAATAAGCGGATTCCGAACTTACAAGTTTGAACTTCGAGAGTGTTAACAGGATAGTGTGAAAACACAACTCTAATTCTTACAAAGGCCGTTCCTGAATCGTCCCACAAGTGAGATAACACAATGTACGAGTACACCTACGATTCAGATGAGTCGCTGAGGTACACCAAAGCATCACCTCACGACTGTGACCGTTTGAGACCACTAAGCGCAATCCACGGGGAGTTGCCGAAGCGACCTGCTGTCGGGCGTTTGATGTTGACCCTAGCAGGAGTTTCCATTCAATCACCGAGGATCACAAATGTAAACCTCTCATAAATGTTCTCGACAGATTGCTAAGATCTGTGAAGGACTCGATAATGTACCATTGAAATTCTTATTGTTGAATATCAAGTGATGAAATGTCAAGTCTACCTAAGAGATCTTTTGATGAATTTCGTGGCTCTAGACTCAATAGCGCGTTTTGGTTTTCTGGCGGAGACTAGAGAGGTCTCCTTCTTCAATACCACAATCTCTAAGGAAAGCCGATAGTTTACGTAGGTTCCCTGGAGAATGAAACAAGCTTCTGTTGGAGAGAAACTTGAGTGGTTAAGACTATTTAGTGCATGCGTCCCCGGGTCCATGACGACTTTTAATCTTCAATACCGTGTCATCTATGACATCCAGTAGCATATGAATTGAACCCGGTGTCTGCCCTAATTAGAATAATCTGGAGGGCTTATTCTTTTCACCTTTTTCTTTGCATTTCTTTTAATTCTTCAACTCATTCTGTCTCCCTATTCTCATTTTCTCCTTTTTACAATCTA
>OU343220.1:169764427-169884899 GCA_910596185.1 Chrysanthemum makinoi
TTTTTAGGTATTATTAAATAGCATTTAAATTAAGCAAATAAAATTATAAAAAGATTCCAAAAAAATGATTTTTCAATTTTCTTAGGTTAAGATAAATATAAAAGTAATAAAAAGTATTTTTTCATAATTTTCTTAGTTTAAAAGTATTTTTTTAGCATTTTTATTAGTTTTAAATAGTTTTAAATTAATAATAAATACATAATAAGTCTTAAAAATATATTCTTAGTTTTAAAATAAGTTTTATCATATTTTAGATTTTTCCAAGTTATAATTTCATTTTTCTAGGTTAATTTTGTATTTTCTTGTAATTTAGTGCAATTTAAATACTTAATAAATAGTTTTTAATTAATAATAATTAAATAAATAGTTGTAAAAATAATTTTCTTTTTCTAATAATTTTCTTTTATTATTAGGATTGTTAAAATATCATTTTCATATTTATAGGCCTTTTATTTCTTAAAACTCATTTTTTATTTTATACGTAGACGTAATTTTATTTTAAACGTAAGTTTAAGTCTGTAGTTTTTAAGCGTTCATCGCCTTTAAAATAGTGATAGCGTTTATTTAATAGATTTTATCTTTTATTTCTTTTTAATTTGCATTGTAATTGTTATTTGTAGATTTTCTCTTTTAGTATAATTTTCCATTCAATATCCTTATTGATTGCTATCCTTAGTGATCATTCTACCATCTGATTAAGTGTTTTAACACCCATTCATCCTCAGTGGGACTTAACGACCCAGGAATTCCTATATTCCCTGATCTTAAATTGCATTCGTGCTTGGCAGTTTTAAAAGGTTACGGTCGCCATTCACAAGTGGCAGGTTTGAGTGATTTAGCTTGACTGTTTAGCGCGGATCAAATTTTGGCGCCGCTGCCGGGGAGGCTGTAAGCGTGTTTCTAGCATTTTCAGACCTGTACTTGCACATATACCACGTTTGTAAAAGTTTTTCTGTAAAGTTAATATAAATCAAAAAGTTCATTAACACTTTTCCTAAAGTGTTAAAAACCCAAAACAATATAAAACAACAAAACAATCGTAATTTCTATTTTGTATTTTCTTTTAGGTGATTCTTAAAGAGATACGAATTTGGTTAAAGCGAGGCGATACCAAAAATATTGTCAAAGTTTTAAACCCTATCGCACAAATCATACCTCGTCTTTTCACTGGTCCTTAATTAATACATAAAAATCAACCACCGCAAATCAAGGCAGTGCACTACCTAACTGGGGGTGCGACCATTAATAAGTTCCCGAACATCAGATTTAAAACTTGCCTTTGTGTCACTTGTGATTTGGTGTACCTTTTCAAAGAAGCCATTTCATTTGTGATTATTGGTTAAGTTCACTTGTGTTTTGCCTCATTTGTTTTGAAAACTTGATTTTTATACTTAGTGCATGCGCACTCTCGTTCTTCCAGTCTACAAGTCCACTTTCTGAACTAGGAAAGATTCCTCGTAGACGTAGAGGACGTTCAGCTCCTTCAGCCGTGACTGAGGAACGTCTACCACCACCACCACCTGTCGAAATGGCAGAAGACAAACCTATGAATGAGCTTCTCCAAGCACCCATCGAGGGTTACGGAGCTGCCATTATTGTCCCGCCATTGTGGTGATACTTTCGAGCTCAAAACCGGGTTGCTCAATCTAGTACCCAAAGCCAATTCTATGGTTTTGAGCGGGATGATCCTCATGCACACATTCGATGGTTTAACAAGATTGCATCTACCATCAAGTACAAGAATGTCCCACATGAAGCTATCAAGCTTCTTCTGTTCCCATTTTCTCTAGAGGGGCAAGCCCGGAATTGGCTTGAGAAACAACCCCCTCGTTCTATAGAGACATGGGAAGATCTTGTCACCAAATTCGTTAACGAGTTCTATCCTCCATCCCGAACCACAAGACTTAAGAATGAGATAATGAAATTTTCTCAGAGATTTGATGAATCATTCGTGGAGGCATGGGATCGTTACAAAGAGTTGCTTCGCAAGTGTTCGCATCACGGTTTTACCGAGTTAATGCAAATGGATACTTTCTACAATGGTCTCAATCAGACAAATCAAGACTCTTTGAATGCCTCCGCGGGAGGAAATTTCTTGAGCAAGACCACAAAAGAGGCCTTGCAGATCATTGAGAACAAATCTCAGGTCCGTCCTTTCAGAGCAAAGACATATCAGTCTAATGCTGGACCTTCTTCTTCTTCATCCCCAGTGAGTACATCTAGCACCGATGCCAAGATTGATAAACTCAAACAGACATTGTTCAGCTTTGGTTCTTGCTACCAGAAGAAAGTCTCCTTCACTCAGACACCAACACATGCTGAAGTGAAGAAAGTTGAAAGTTGTGTCACTTGTGGTGGTCCTCATGCCTACTACAATTGTACTGCCACCGATGGTAGTCCTTTTGAAGCAAATGCTTTAGCCGGTAGTTCACAGCAAGGAGGTAATCAATACCGTCCTCAAAATGAACTACACTACCGTGCTAACACTAATCAGGCACCACCCGGTTTTAACCAGAATCACAACATTCAAAACCGGAATCAAAATCAACCTAGAATGAACCAAGGTTACCAAAACCAAGGTAATTTCTATCTGGATCCATCAAGGTTTCCAACAACAAGGGAACCTTAATCAAAACAATTTCAATCGTGGGAATCAGTTTCATGGGAATGTGAATCCTAATCAAGGGAATTTTCAACAACAAGGTCCTAATCAAAACATCCGACCTCAAAATTTCCCTCCACATCCTCCAGTACCATCATCTGATGAGTTATTGAAGCAGTTCATGAAATCCCAAGATGAAATGAACAGGTTGTTGGTCAGTCAGATTGCTGATCTGAAGAAGTCTTTAAATGATCGACCCTCGGGCTCAGGTACTTTACCGAGCAACACGATCGCTAACCCGAGGGGCGATGCTAAGGCGATCACAACCCGAAGTGGTGTTTCATACACTGGACCTGCTGTTCCTACTACCTCTTCTTCCTCTTCTCTTCCTAAGGTAGTGGACAGTGAACCTCCAAAACACAATGGACCTACGACTCCAATGCCCCCTCCTCCTGTGGCAATGAGTCAAGTTACCAAGGCGACAAAGGACAAGGAACTTCCTATTGATAATGGAAGTGCCACACACGTCCTACCTTCGGTAGTCAACCTCATTGTCCGAAACCCAAGTCTAATCCAGGAGTTGTTTTTGAACCACCTGTAGCTCCCATTGAAAATACCAAATCCAAATCTTCTATTCCTTACCCATCACGTTTGAATGAGCAAAAGCTCCGTGAAAAAGCTAGTCATCAAATGGACAAATTTTTCCAAATTTTCCAAGAATTACATTTTGACATAAGCTTTGCGGATGCTATCATGCTGATGCCCAAGTTTGCATCTACTCTCAAGCACATGTTAAGCAATAAGGAAAAGCTGTTTGAAATGGCTAAGACTCCTCTTAACGAAAACTGCTCTGGCAGTCATCTGAAGAAGCTTCGAAAAGCTTGGAGATCCTGGGAAATTTCTCTTACCTTGTGTATTCCCAGGAATGGTTGAATGCTTTGCCCTAGCAGATCTTGGTGCAAGCATTAATCTTATGCCATATTCAATATGGAAGAAACTTTCTCTTCCGGAACTCACTCCTACATGCATGACTCTCGAGCTTGTAGATCGTTCCATATCCGTCCTCTTGGCATTGCTGAGGACGTATTTGTGAAAGTAGGAAAGTTCCATTTCCCAGCTGACTTCGTGGTTGTTGATTTTGATGCCGATCATCGTGTTCCTCTCATTGTTGTCGGATTCCGAGAACGGTCGTGCTCTCATAGATGTATTTGAGCAAGAAATCACATTGCGTGTTGGTAATGAAGCTGTTACCTTCAACCTTGACCAAACTTCGAGGTACTCCGCAAATTATGATTCTGAATCGGTTAACCGAATAGATATCATTGATGTTGCTACTGAAGAGTACTCTCAAGAAGTTCTTGGTTATTCTCATAATTCTGTGAGTGGGGATTCCACCACATCTTCTCAACCTATCATAGCCAATTCTACTCCTTCTATCACTCCTTTTGAGGGAAATGACTCCATCTCGGAAGAGATTGAGGTATACTTGGCTAGTGATTCTGTGCCTTGGGAAATTGATCACGCTCCAATTGATATTGAGGGGGATATACTTCTTATTGAGAAGCTGCTCAATGATGATCCATCATCAACCCCTCATCCTAGTGATTCAATCCCAATTGAGATTAATCAAAATGAGATTAATCTGGAGGGAGATATTCTTCTTGAGAAATTGTTAAATCATGACATTTCTCCTCCTCTCCCTCCCATCAAACTTCATAACAAGGAAGTCAAATCAGTTGAGAAAACTGAAGAATTTCCTGAGGTTGAGCTTAAGGACTTACCACTTCATCTCGAGTATGCATTTCTTGAAGGTAATGATAAATTACCCGTCATTATTGCTCGAGATTTGAGTAAAGATGAAAAAGCTGCTCTCATCAAAATCTTGAAGTCACACAAACAAGCAATTGCTTGGAAACTCTCCGACATTAAGGGTATCAACCCTTAGTTTTGTACTCATAAAATCTTGATGGAGGATGACTTTAAACCAGCAGTTCAACATCAGAGAAGAGTAAATCCCAAAATCCATGATGTTATCAAACAAGAGGTTATCAAACTTCTTGATGCAGGATTGATTTACCCGATCTCAGATAGTCCTTGGGTCAGCCCAATTCATTGTGTCGAAAAAGGGTGGCATTCTGTTGTCACAAATGAAGATAACGAGTTAATTCCAACTCGATTGGTTACGGGATGGCGTGTGTGTATTGACTATCGTAAGTTAAATGACGCCACTCGTAAAGACCATTTTCCTCTACCCTTTATGGACCAAATGCTTGAGAGATTAGCAGGGAATGAATACTATTGTTTCCTTGATGGTTTCTCGGGGTACTTTCAGATCCCCATTGATCCAAAGGATCAAGATAAAACCACATTCACCTGCCCATACGGAACTTTTGCCTATAGACGTATGCCTTTTGGCCTATGTAATGCTCCTGGCACGTTCCAACGATGTATGATGGCCATTTTTCACGACATGATCGGGGAAACAATGGAGGTGTTTATGGATGACTTCTCTGTCATTGGGGATTCGTTTCAGACATGTCTCTCCCATTTAGATAAAATGCTCAAACGGTGTGAAGACACTAATCTTTGTCTAAACTGGGAGAAAAGTCACTTTATGGTCAAAGAAGGCATAGTCCTTGGCCATAAGATTTCAAAGAATGGGATTGAGGTAGATAGAGCAAAAGTTGATGTTATTGCTAAACTACCTCATCCTACTACCGTCAAAGGTATTAGGAGCTTTTTAGGTCATGCCGGTTTCTATCGTAGATTCATACAAGATTTTTCCAAAATCGCCCGGCCAATGACCCATCTTCTTGAAAAGGATGCTCCTTTTATCTTTTCACCCGAGTGCATCGTAGCTTTTGAAACATTGAAGAAAAAGCTTACTGAAGCACCCATTCTCGTTGCTCCCGACTGGGATTTACCTTTTGAGCTAATGTGCGATGCAAGTGATTTTGCTATCGGCGCAGTCTTAGGGCAACGAAGAAATAAGCATTTTCAGCCAATTCACTATGCAAGTAAGACTATGACTGAAGCTCAAACTCATTACACCACCACAGAAAAAGAGCTATTAGCCGTGGTGTATGCTTTTGAAAAGTTTCGGCCGTACTTAATCTTGACCAAATGTGTAGTGTATACGGACCACTCGGCTCTTAAATATCTCTTTGCAAAACAAGATGCAAAGCCGAGATTGCTCCGTTGGGTTCTCCTCCTCCAAGAATTTGATATTATCATACGTGATAAAAAAGGAGCTGAGAACCTGGCTGCTGATCATCTGTCCCGATTAGAGAACCCTCACCAAGATGTTTTCGAGAAAAAGGATATAAATGAAACATTTCCTCTCGAGACACTCAATGCGGTTTCTTTTCGTGGAAACTCTTCTACCCCATGGTTTGCTGACTTTGCAAATTACCATGCGGGTAACTTCATAGTGAAAGGGATGTCGTCCCAACAAAAGAACAAATTCTTCAAAGATGTAAAACATTACTTCTGGGACGATCCCTACTTGTTTAAAATTTGCGCGATCAAGTCATCCGACGGTGTGTTTATGGACAAGAAGCTCTTGACATTCTCAAAGCTTGTCATGCTGGACCCACCGGGGGCCATAATAGTCCAAATTACACCGCCAAAAAGGTGTTTGATTCCGGGTTCTATTGGCCCACAATCTATAAGGATGCCCACGAATTCGTCAAAGCCTGTGACGCTTGTCAACGTCATGGTAATATATCTCAAAGGATGAAATGCCACAAAATGCCATTCAAGTTTGTGAGATATTTGACATATGGGGTATTGATTTTATGGGGCCGTTTCCATCTTCTCGTGGTAACAAGTACATACTCGTGGCTGTTGACTATTTGTCAAAATGGGTTGAAGCAAAAGCTCTACCCACCAATGATGCCCGAGTTGTTGTCAAGTTTTTGAAATCTCTGTTTGCCAGGTTTGGAACTCCGAGAGCGATAATCAGTGATCGTGGTACACATTTTTGCAATGACCAATTTGAAAGAGTCATGCAAAAATATGGTGTTACCCATCGTCTCTCCACTGCATACCACCCCCAAACAAGTGGGCAGGTGGAAGTTTCAAACCGTGGTCTTAAAGAATTACTGGAAGGACGGTTGGCGAAAACCGTGCCTCCCGGTCGATAAGCTAGATGACGCCTCTGGGCTTTTGTACAGCTTACAAAACACCCATCGGGTGTACTCCATACAAGCTAGTGTACGGAAAAGCATGTCATCTTCCGATTGAACTAGAGCACAAGGCTTACTGGGCCTTAAAGCATGCAAACTTCGATATACAGACAGCCGGTGATCACAGAAAAGTTCAAATGAATGAACTAAATGAACTTCGTGATCAAGCTTATGAGAACTCTTTGATCTATAAACAAAAGACAAAGAAGATTCATGACTCCAAAATCAAAAACCGCGTTTTCAACATTGGTGATCGAGTCCTTCTTTTCAACTCTAGATTGAAGATTTTCTCAGGAAAGCTTAAGTCCCGTTGGTCTGGACCATTCACTATCACTAAGGTTTATCCTTATGGCACCATTGAGTTATCTCAGCCCGATGGTCCAAACTTTAAAGTGAATGGTCATCGATTAAAGCATTACTTTGGAGAGGACATTCCTCCTGTGGTTGTCCCGGATTTACAAACATTCCCCATGAACCAATGAATGCGGGGATCGAGTCAAGCTAGTGACTCGGGAATCAAAAACATTAGCACGCACCATATGGGTTTTCACCCATATTTCTGTCTTCTTTCTCTGTTCTACCACCCTAGTGTGGGGGGGTTGCCCCACATGTTGTGTATATAAAGCTTCTAAAAAAAAAAAAAAAAAAAAAAAAAAAAAAAAAAAATGTGTACATATCAAAAACAAAATAATGGCCGTAGTATTTCCCTTAAATGTTCTTTGTTTCGGCATAACCGCCGGTACTTTGAATATTGAGGGCAATATTCATTTCTAAGTGTGGGGGGGAATTCTCACGAATTTCATCATGTAATTATTTCACCCAATTCCCCCGTTTTTGGCCAAAATTTTTTTGGAGTAAGTGTTCTACACTTACTCAATTGGTTATCAGTCCGCCATGTCTAACCCACAAAAGGATTGGCTAATCCAGGAGCAAACGGCTCTTGGTAAAGATATCTCAAATCCGTTTACATGGCTTGCAATTTGCCCAAAATTGTATGGTTCTCAACTCACCATATCCTAAAAAGTGAAGAGTTGGCTAGCCCGCAAGGTTATGGCTTGTGGTAAAGGCAGTGGAAAAACCATAATTGGTAATCAGCTCACCAAAGATAATACTGATAATTTATCTAAGAGTTGGCTAGTCCAGAAGGGTACGGCTTCTGGTAAAGACAAAATCAAATCCGTTAAAAGCTTATGATTTGCTCAAAATCATTTGGTTATCATTGTACCATGGTTCTTACTTGAACTGAAACAATTGGCTACTCCAGAAGTAATGGCTTTTGGTAAAGAGATAAAATCCATTAAATTTTCTCAAATCATTGCTAGGGACTAGCAATATCTTAGTGTGGGGGATTGATGAATGTCTAAATACTCATCATTTTTATACTGTTAGAATGCCAAAAACATCTGAAAACACTCAGAAATGCTTCAAAATGATAAAAATATCACAAACAAGTGTTTTATATGTTTTAAATGCAAAAACATCAAAATCTGGTGAAAAACGTATCAAGTTTGCATAATTGGCAACTTTAGTCCCCCAAGTTACAAAAATTGTCAAAAACAGTCCCTGGTAATTCAAAAACTTGTAAAATATCATTTTAGGTCCATGAGATTCAAAAGTTGTCAAAATAAACCCTTCCAAGTTTAAAAATCACAAATTGACAACTTTAGTCCCTGAACTTTGAAAATTGTCAAAAATAGTCCTTGGTTAATTTAAAAAGTGAAAATTATCAAGTTTTAACCTTGTTCTATTAATCAATGACAAAAATGGTCCTTATGATAAACTTTGGAGAAAATTACAAGATTGGTCCTTATAGTTTCTAAATTGACAGTTTTGGTCCCTGGATTTGTAAAAATGGAAATTAACAACAATGGTCCTTGAACTAATCTTACTTGGCAGGTTTAACCCTTGTGAAAGCTTTGGAAACTTGTCAAACCAGCCCCTTAACTTTAGCCAAATTACATGGATGGTCCTTATTGTTAAACCAAACCAAACCGGATCCAATATAAAACAACCCAAGCCCAAACAGTGACCCAGGGCCCAAAATTTTAAAACAGATATACCCGTCTCTACTGTTCACCTTCCACCCCCACCCCTGTAACTCAAAACCAGAGGTGGTTTTACCACCTCCACCTCACCATTTCCACCTCATCCACCATTTCCAGCTCACCCCCCTCCTATCATCACAGCCCACAAGCCATTTAATGCTTCCCCACCATTTCACCTTCACTGTAGCACTCACATATCTGTTTTCTCTGAAAAATCAACCTAAACCCATGCCTACTTCACAAATTATCTCCTACACCTCACATAACACTCCAAACTTCTTTAATTGCTTTGAAACTGTCTCAAGCTACCAAATACACTTTTGGCGCCAAAAGTAAGTATTAATGGCTAAGATGTGTTTGACTGAATCAATGGTTGATATTGTTGATGGGATATGTTCAGAATCAAGTGGAGAGTTCAGAAAAGCTATAAAGAAAGCAGAGGAAGCAATGGAAGAATATATCTAGTGTAATTTTTAATTTCCATTGTCGTTTTAGCTTAAATTCAAATTTCAGTATCTGTTTTAGCTTTCAAGCTTTGTTTTACAAGTTACCAGTGTACTGTAAACCTTTAACAAGTATCAATTTCAAGTTTCAAGTTTCAATATCAGTTTATGCATTTTCAAAATTTCAAAAATATCATGAATGATCAAATGTTGTTGTTAGGTATTCTTATGGACTGAGAAGCACATATAAGCTCCTAAGAAAGCTTATTGAAGCTTTTAGAGACTTTAAAATATAGTTTAGAAGTAAAAACAGAAAATTACCAAAAATACTAAAAAATTCAGTGAAATTCAAAAATCCATGGTTCAAGGTTCTAGCAGGCTGGAGCAGGATGTATAATGGATGGTCTTGGGTGTAGTGCTTATTGGTAAGCTATAGGATCTGTTACTTGGTCTTAATTCTCAGTTTGTGACCTCAAGTCATTTGTAAGCATTTTGATCTTATTTTGGCATTTACTTTTAATCGTGGTTTCTTAGCTCAAATTTCTGTTTAATCATGTTCAGTAGTTGTAATTAAGTGTAATCAAACCATAAGACCAGTTGTTAGTTCACTAGAATTGGTAGTTCATATAAATTTTATTTTAACAGTTAAAAGAGTATTAGGATTATTATTGAGCTTTATGTTGTTATGGTCATTGTTTCACACTTATTTAATCTTAATAAATGATGATACAAGGTCGTTACTTCAGTATAAAATGTTTTTAATCTTTGTTTTACTTTGAAAAAGTACCAAATCAGTCATTTGAAGGATTGTTTGGATTTGTGCTTCCACTGTACCAAAGGTTGTGCAGACCTGTGTTTGTGCTTGATTCATATCTCACTTGGTCTAAAGAACTCAAACAAACAATAAGAACAAGTCCTTATTAGCTAAAAAGTCAAAATTACCTTTTAACTAGCCATCAGTCCACTGTTTGGGACTTTTAGTTGCAATAATCATCACAGTAGCTTGGAAATTGGTAACCTAGCTTAATTTAATCTTATTCTAGCTTAACATATCATAGTCAGTCCTTAGAATTGATTTAAAACTCATTAAAGTCAATCTGTTTCATTTTCTAAAAGTCAACTTGCCCTGTGCACTTTTTTTGGTAACCAAGTTCATAAGCTCTTAGAGAGCTTGCTAGTTAATATGCACTGTGATTTTAGCTTTTTGAAAGCCAACCAAGCTTTCTCAGTCTCAAGTGTCATTTTCAATTTGCAACTTATTCACTAGAACTGCTATTGCTTTTCAATTTATCCAAAAACTTCGCATTCCTGAGTTTTACTCAGGGAATTGAGTTTTGAAAAAGCATCTCACAAGCTCATGTTAGCTTGTCTGGCCATCATCTTTGGTTTATAGGTAGTCAACCAGGTCTTATACAAGTTTCAATAATTGTTTTTAAGTTTTAGCTTATTGTGTGTTCTGTGGTTAAGCTCAAAGTAGTATACCAATTTCTGTTTTGCTAAATAAGCTCAAAACTCAAATCTGTGTTAACTTGTAATCTGAAGTTCTAGCTTATTGATTTTGGTTGCAATAGAGTTATTTTAGCTTAATATAGCTTCTGTATCAATTTGGTAGTCTTTGGTTATCATTTGGCTTTTTCAAGTGCTTATAAATACGCGTTGCCACACAGTTTCTTATTTCTACACACAAGACCATGTTTTTCTATTTTTCTTAGACTCAGTAGATTAAAATAGACTTTTCCTGAAATTTTCATAATTTTTCATAGCTGTTTGCTATTTTTCTTAATTAAAAACAGTTTTTAGGTATTATTAATAGCATTTAATACAAATAAATTATAAAAAGTCCAAAAAAAATGATTTTTCAATTTTCTTAGGTTTAGATAAATATAAAAGTAATAAAAAGTATTTTTCCATAATTTTCTTAGTTTAAAAAGTATTTTTTAGCATTTTTATTAGTTTTAAATAGTTTTAAATTAATAATAAATACATAATAAGTCTTAAAAATATATTCTTAGTTTTAAAATAAGTTTTATCATATTTTAGATTTTTCCAAGTTATAATTTCATTTTTCTAGGTTAATTTTGTATTTTCTTGTAATTTAGTGCAATTTAAATACTTAATAAATAATTTTTAATTAATAATAATTAAATAAATAGTTGTAAAAATAATTTTCTTTTTCTAATAATTTTCTTTTATTATTAGGATTGTTAAAATATCATTTTCATATTTATAGGCCTTTTATTTCTTAAAACTCATTTTTTATTTTATAGTTAGCGTAATTTTTTTTAAGCGTAAGTTTTAAGTCGTAGTTTTAAACGTTCATCGCCTTTAAAAATATGATAGCGTTTATTTTAATAGATTTTATCTTTTATTTCTTTTTAATTTGCATTTAAGTCGCTGTTATTTGTAGATTTTCTCTTTTAGTATAATTTTCCTTCAATATCTTTGATTGCTATCCTTAGTGATCATTCTACCATCTGATTAAGTGTTTTAACACCAATTCATCCTCCGTGGGACTTAACGACCCAGGAATTCCCTATATTCCTCTGATCTTAAATTGCATTCGTGCTTGAGCAGTTTTAAGCTGGTTACGGTCTGCCATTCACAAGTGGCAGGTTTGAGTGATTTAGCTTGACTGTTTTGCGCGGATCAGTAGTCTATGTCTATTGATGTGTGTTCGTATGATGATTAAAAATGTGTCTACCTAGTTACTATTACTCCCTAGTTATCTTTTATTGGTGGTTGAATTGTCACGTCCTTATTCTTAACGTGTTGTGTCTTCTAAGGTCGTAGGGTATGCTTTTATCCCTAACTCTTTAAGTATACCTTAAGGTTATTGCCTACGAGATCTCTAGGATTCATAAACTAACACTAAGGTTATCTTTGGATATTTAGCCTACAATTACGCTAGGTGGTTATAAACTAAGGATCACAAAGATTACTCAAGCATTAAAAACACAACGATGACCTAGTGCAATCCTAAGCCAATTACAATTAAGATAAGAGACAACCAATCAATAATTAATAACTAGGTTTCATAGATCTAAGCAAATACACAAGAAATTTAGCCGGACATGTTAAACATACAAGCATACACACATACAATTGAAGACATATTGAAATCAATGAAGTAAATAACTTATCTTGATATAAAATAGGGTATGAGAACCCTAAAATATTGTCCAAACCGGACCAAAATCATTTTAGGTTTTTACTCCACACGTCTACCCCACTAAAAGTCTGAAAATTCGATTTCTATATATAATTTTACATATGCGACGGCGTCACCTTATAGTTGGGACGCCGTCAGATCGCCACCATTAGGGTTTCGTCTTGGCCAAGTCATCATTGGGACGACGTCACGTTCTGGTTGTGACGCCGTCAGTCTTCAGTAGTGACGTCGTCTGAATCTGGATCTAGGCCATCTGAGAAGAAAAGTCTTCGTGACGCCCTTACTCTTCAAAGCCTGACGCCGTCAGGTGTAAAATAGCAAATTCGCTGTTGAGTCGTCACAAAATAGGGACGACGTCGCCCTCTTTTTGGGACGCCGTCAGGTGTTATTCCAGCAGCTTGATTGTCTTGATCTTGACTTAGCCATTTTCTTCATATATTCACTCCTTTTCGTCCAAAAATGCATCATTCCAGCATTTTGCTTCCAAGAGACCTAAAAAGTGAAAAGGAACGAAATTAAGCAGCAACAGATATAAAAGTGGCGATTAAGGGCTTAAATGACCCCTTAAAAGTGTACGTTTTAAATCCTTATCATTCATGTAAAGAGATTCTTCCTTCAGTTGATATTGAATGTGTTTAGTTTTGTATAAAGTATGAGTCGACTGTAGTTTTTTTCATTTGGTTTTGCTTTTGTGAATGAAAGTGAGAGAGGATAACTGTGTGGTAACTTTCATTATGCTTTTTTTCTTTTTAATTTACATATGGGTCCAAAACAATTTCAAAATAATGCTCCAGTACATGTGTTTTTTTAGATTTTTTTCAACATCTTTTATAATAAACGTATTTATGAAACCTTTTGCCAAATTAGGAAATAATAAGCTTTATTTATTTAACATCTTTTAAAATAATAGACTATGAAACCTCAAGCAAGGGATCCGTGGAACACTAGATTATTTTCTTCAATAAATAGTGAGCCATTTCTTCATTTTGGGTTGCCACTACCACACATACTTTCTCCTAGTATTGTAAACCTTCTAACCTCATATCCTAAGGATCTTTCTATGTAGTTTGTGTTTTGTTTTTGTGTGATTCTATAGGTTCCTCTTAAAGGCGAGATCACCACTTCTTTGAAGTCAAGCAAGCTCAAGTCCATGAGTTGCCATGTTTCGTCATCATCAAGACTACTGAGGTTCTCTTGTTGATAGTTCTTTCTTCCTCCATTAAAGTGTTGTGTCAAAGGCATTAGTGAAAGATGCCGAAAGAGTCAAGACGAAGGCATTAGTGAAAGGTGCTTAACGTCCGTGTCAAAAGCATTAGTGAAGGATGACAAAGGAGTCAAGACGAAGGCATTAGTGAAAGGTGCCAAACGTCCATGTCAAGGGCCTTAGTGAAGGGTGCCTAGAAGTCAAGTCAAGTGGCATTAGTGAAAGATGCCAAGGGTGTACAATCGATAAGGTGTATGGATGTACAAATAGAGATAGGGTGTATCCAAGGACATTGATATCCTTGATGATGTTGTAATAAGGAGTGGGTCTCCTTTGGGATAGGTGTTGTGTAGTGTTGGGTAGTAGTTCCTCCTTTGTAATGGAACCCGGTGTCTAGCCTTGTACCGGAAAAAGAGTAGGCGACGTTGTGAAGGCTTCTCCGCCACAAGGAGTTGGTGTTGTGTAGTGATTACGAACTCTCGAGTAGGTGACTCGGGGAGTGGAGTAGGGCAAGGAAGGTGTCCTTGTAGTCGAACCACTATAAATACTCGCGTTGTGGTTTTGTGCTTCTTACTCTTTGTCTTAGTTTTTATTTATCTATATGCTTGTCTATCAACATCCAACACACACGTTCATATAGATTGACATAACTCGATCTAAATAGGTTAAACCAAGTTTTAATCGGTAAAACTATTCAACCCCCCTTCTAGTTTTCCACAATTGGTATCAGAGCTTCGTTACCAAGTTTCTTAGAGTATTTTGTACTTTAAAAACTTGATACGATCCGTGTATGTTTGAAAACTACAAAGAAGGAAATCTTTTAAAACAAATTGCTTCTTTTATGTTGGATAATGATAGATTATTCTAACATTTTCTTTTAAATAAATCTTTATGCTAGGATCTCTCCAAAGTCTTCATTTCTATTCAAAGAATAATGAAGTCAACTTTCAAGGAAGAACCTAAAAGTAATCGCAACCTACTTATTCTAAGTACAACGGATTACTTTAAAAGCTCATGAAGTATTTCGGTTTTATGGTCTCCATAAACCATATCAAGAGCGTAGAGGTATGTTCACTTATCTTTAGCTAGTTTACGTTTACATGAATTTGTTGATATTATATTTTTTTTCTTGTTAATAATTGCTAGTCTCAAAAATGTCTCTTTTCGCCACTTTCCCGACTTACTCATCATCGGGAATAGTATTCCTCTTTGATTTTCTAAAAAGATCGTCAAACTAACACCGCCGTCACAAATAGATCTTTGATAATTAACCTATCAAATCCCGTTGACCAAACATCTATTCATTTAGGAACCTCAAAGCTATTTTTGTTCTATAAGCTAGTATATAACGTATTACAAAAATAACACCAAACACCCTCTTTCTGTCCACAGTAGCCGGATCCCTCAAGTTGTACTAGCCGGATCCCAATTTCAAGGGATCCGGGGGAACCGTGTGATAGAAACCAACTATATGTTTTTCAAAACCAATTCTGCTCTTTTCCCTCTCCTCACAAAACACAAAAACGACCCAATTGCTGCTTTCATCTCCATAGGGCTTCATATCCTCAAGCATCTTCCTCTAGAACATCATTGTAAGTAATTACACTCATATGTTCTAATCTTCATCATCCCCATCCTAGGGTTTATGGTTTTCAATTTTTCTTAATCAATTGATGAAATTAGGTTTTGCAAAATTAATCACTAAGAAAAGGTTTTCACATAACTAAGACTCCATTGTGTTTACAACATTGTTAATACAAATCAAAACCATAAACCCATCTCAACAAATTATACCTAATTGGAATATTTGTTTTTCTAGGACCAACCATGCCTAAAGCTACCTAACAAGACCACCATGATACCGTTCACTACCTCACCAAATACTATAAAAAAGAGGGGCTTTCAAAAACCGATCGTAAAATGTTCAAAAGACTTGAAAACGACTTATCCACGAAGGTCGTGTGGTCAAGGAATGTTTCCTTGAAAATACCGACATTCGTCAAGTCTTCTCGGCAATCAACTTTGATTGTCTTCTTGATATTGATGAACAAATTTGTCCGGTTTTCATCTTTGAATTTTATAAAAGCGTTAGGATCATTAGAAATAGTGATGATAGCATCTCAATCGCTTTTATCATCAACAAACAAAACTTTACTCTACCCCTCAACACATTTGCACAAATCCTCCGCATTTCTTGTGAAGGAATTTGTATGTACTCCCAAGATTGGGAAATATCCACTCAATCCTTTGCACTAGATTCCAAACCAATCTACCGCACTCCTCTTGATGACCCCGCAATTGTTCGAGATACCATTTTCCAAATTAGAGCCGACCAATCTCGCTTCAACCGCAACAAAGAGCTTATTCACCGTGATCCCTTTCAAATGGAACTCTTCGAAATGCATCCCATCTATAGAAAGTGGGAAGAAATTCTTAGGGAAAATGTCATTAGTTTGGTCGGAAACAAAGACCATCCAAATGCATGTCTTGTCCAAATGATATATTGCCTCATTCACCAAAGGCCATTTAATCTTTCCTGTTACATGGTGAAGAGAATAGCCGATGTATTCAAAGTCGCCAACATGGTACTTCCCTATGGTATGCTCCTAACACGACTCCGTAAGTATGTTAGTGTAATGCAACCATCTCCAATCAACGATGATCATTTCCTTTCCGATCACGTCATGGTACCACTTACCAAACAACCCTCTAAACGGTTCATGGTCAATGGAAGAAAACCTCGGGCTCTCCCGGACTCCTCGGACGAAGAGGAAGTAAATGTCAACCCCACTGCCAACGTTGACTTGGACCCCATAACCTACTTTGAACAACTTCCAACTCTTCCAAACGAGACCGAAGAATTCAAACAATTGAAGGGTATGATCCAATGCCTAACTAACTATGTCGTGAAGTCGGGAAAGCGGAAGAGAAAAGATTGACAAAAGAGACATTAGGATTATGGTTGCTTTTATACATTTTGTTTATCATTTTACAATGAATGCTTATGTTTGTGAAATACTTTAGTTTGGGTGTTTGGATATTATCATTACTACTCTTATTTATGATATGGTTTATTAGATGTTTTGCTTGTTTTGTTGCTCTTTAGAGTAGAGACCAATAGAAATTGGTATACATAGTATAGTGCAAAATTTGCGTTCTTTTCTGTGATGCTTCTGATCTGCAGTCGTCGGATCCCTAAGGATATACTAGACGGATCCCTCCTTTTAGGGAACTATGGGATCCGTGGTGATAGATGTACAATGCAGAATCCCACACATCAAAACAGCTCTCTATATCACTTCACAATAGCTAAACATAAGGCCTTAGGACCACTTGAGTCTTCTTCAAGCTTAGCAAGCTTCACACTCACTCATAGCTCATTTTAGGATCACACTCAAAGTGCTTTTTAATTTATCATATCACCAAAACTCATCATCCTTCCGCTCTTATACTCACACATCATCTATCACATGTCAACACGTCTAGTTTTGTAAATCTCTCAATTTTAGCAAATTGATTTTAGTCATCTCTACCTCAAAATGGGTCAAAAACTAGTTTTTCAATTCTCATAATTTTTAAAGAATTTTCAAATTTTATTTGCAAGTTTCCATCTGATCTATAGGATCATTTAACATCACTTGACACTACTAAAATTCTTAGTGTCATCCTTGATCACCCATTGGTGGTCATAAAGTCCCATTTTACTTCCATAAAAGGCAATCATTAGCTACCACCACTCATTACCATTGATCTTTTAAGTCACACCTCATTTAAAACACTTAAGAAGACTGAGACACTCAAGATGTATAGGTATTAGCCTCTACCAACATTATTTTCCTCCATTCTTGACTGCTGATAGCCGGATCCCTAGGATTAGCCTAGACGGATCCCTCATTGGAGGGAACCGTGGGAAACGGCTGACAGATTCAGCAAATCCCACATAAAACAATCATTTCAAGCTCTCCTTGATTACTTGAACACTCAATCTTGTCTTAATTGAACTCATAGATCAGTGCAAATCTATAGTTGACCCTTGTGCATGCAAATCATCACATTTCTAAGGATCTTAGTGGCTTAAGTCTTTAATGCACTTCCCAAATCCTTCCCTTTATAAGTCATCTTGTTAGAACTTCTTAGTCATCAACCACAACTTAATTCTCAGCTTTTAGAAACCTCTTTCTTAGTCATTTCATCATGAGGAAAGCTCCTAGTGCTAACTCATCCACCAAAGGACCACCCAAGAAACTTGCTCGTGTTGTACACGAAATTTCCTCAACCGAATCATCTCCCGTTAAATCCACAATTGCTAGGATTTCTCCTCCACCAACTCAACCAATCAAACCAATCCCCAAAAGGATTGTTCCCACACAAATATCATCACTAAACACCACAATTCCTACTAAACCAAATACACCCATTTCCACCCAACCATCATTTTTAGTGCCTAGATCCATATCATTTACCACCTCACAATCATCTCCACATCTCTACAACTTAGAAGACTTACCTCCTAGGCCATCTCATCCTCTACCATTACCGAAACACTCTTCAATAGAGAAGATTGTGCAACAAAACCAAGGTGTTGAATCAACACTTGCACCGGTATCCTTTTCTCCATTTCCCTCAAATGGTCCATTTTGGGTTATGAGGAATCATCAAAGTCAACCACCCGACTACATGGAAGTTGACCCCTCTCTACCTCTACCATCATCCTTTTTTGAGCCACCATTGAATGTGCCTCCACCAATCCCTCCTTCTTTTGAGGATCCTCAACCCTCTTCACTTGATCCTCCACATCAAGCCGCTCCGTTTTTACCACCACCTTTTCCAAGCCATGACAAGGATTGTTATCATTGTCAACACGTTGAAGGCTTGATACATGAACTACGTGAAGAGCAACGTTTCATGTTTTATCACCTCCTCGAACGTTTCGATGAGGTCAACAAACCTAAACCACCGTGAGCTTAAAGGATTCAAGTGGTGTCCTAGTCTTAAGCGTAACTTAGATTGTTTAGGAATCACATTTCATGTTTAAATCATTCTCTTAGTTTTAGAGATTTGTAGATCATTTCTCGTAGTTTTATAGAATGAAGTTACATGTTATATGCCATGTTGTTTGGTGCAATATTACATATCTCATTTTGATGTTGACATCATTTGTTCACATCACCATTGTTGTCTCAAACTTTCAGACAGACGGATCCCTCTGTTTTGCCTAGACGGATCCCTCCAAAGAGGGAACCGTGGGATCCGTGCAACAGAAAACTTGTTTACTACTAACTTGAGCCTTATTTGTAGGAAATTATGCATTATATACTTGTTTTCTAACCTTTGTTTTGTAGATTTTCAATATACACATGAAGACTTTGACACCCTAAGCTAGAGGGAGTTTCGTGTCAAAGCGATACATTGCAAAATCATTTGCAATATATTTCACATTAGGATTACGTTACATGACGTCCCTTTGCAAAGTTGCAATCATCAAGGGGGAGCATACTCATCACAAAGACGAAACCATTTGCAAACATAGTTGCAATGCACTAGTTTAGTATTTCTTCTTACTTGACGCCCTCACAAAGGGATGGACTCGTCAAGGGGGAGCTAAGACGAGAACACTTCTCGTCACTTGCTCTCTATATTTTTATTTTTTCCTTCTTTTTTACATGTTTTTCTTAAAACAAGGTGTTCGTTTCTTTTCGACACTCTTTTTGTTTTGACAAAAAGAGGGAGAAGAAAGTAAAAACTTCAATTCAAACTCTTACGAATTTTAGTTTTTCCTTAAAATAATCTTATGTTTTGTCATCAACAAAAATGGGGAGATTGTTAATACAAATAAGTCGCAAAAACGTTTATTTATATTTTACGATCTTCTAATGTTTTGTCGATAACAAACGTAAAATCATTTTAACGAAACAAATAAAATACGTAAATGGTTTGAGCCAATAGTTTACTAACACACTTACGTTTTCACATAAAACACTAAACAAGTAATAGTGATTTTATGATTTTGTAATACATATGTACAACAACTAGTGTTTACATATTGGGCAGATATATACATAATTAGTATGTACTATAATGGGTAGAAGTTTAAGTATTTGACCCATTGACCAAATACATTGAATGTAGTTGTGTGTAACCCAAAGTCCATGACCCATACCCATGGAGCATAACCCATAACCCATTGCATGACATCATGCATAAGTCATGAATGGGTATTATCCATGACCCATGGATTTAACCCATGACCCATGGACTAGATGCATTGCACATACTAGATACATTATATCTACTTGGATACCCATGGTCCAAAGTCTAGGACCCATGATCCATAACCCATGACCCATGACCCAAAACCCATGGGCAAAGAGGAGCGTCCCACGGTTCCCCTAGTTTGCACTGGACGGATCCCTCAAGCAAGGGATCCGTGGAACAGTAGATTATTTTATTCTATAAATTATTAAATAGTGAGCCATTTCTTTATTTTGGGTTGCCACTCCCACACATACTTTCTCCTAGTATTGTAAACCTTCTAACCTCAGATCCTAAGGATCTTTCTATGTAGTTTGTGTTTTGTTTTTGTGTGATTCTCTAGGTTCCTCTTAAAGGCGAGATCACCACTTCTTTAAATTCGAGCAAGCTCAAGTCCATGAGTTGCCATGCTTCGTCATCATCAAGACTACTGAGGTTCTCTTGTTGATAGTTCTTTCTTCCTCCATAGAAGTGTTGTGTCAAAGGCATTAGTGAATGATGCCGAAAGAGTCAAGACGAAGGCATTAGTGAAAGGTGCTTAACGTCCGTGTCAAAAGCATTAGTGAAGGATGCCAAAAGAGTCAAGATGAAGGCATTAATGAAAGGTGCCAAACGTCCATGTCAAGGGCATTAGTGAAGGGTGCCTAGAAGTCAAGTCAAGTGGCATTAGTGAAAGATGCCAAGGGTGTACAATCGATAATGTGTATCGATGTACAAATAGAGATAGGGTGTATCCAAGGACATTGATATCCTTGATGATGTTGTAATAAGTAGTGGTTCTCCTTTGGGATAGGTGTTGTGTAGTGTTGGGTAGTAGTTCCTCCTTTGTAATAGAACTCGGTATCTAGCCTTGTACCGGATAAAAGGTAGGCAACGTTGTGATAGGTTTGGTTCTACCTTGTGGAAGAACCCAGTGTCTAGCCTTGTACCGGAAAAAGAGTAGGCGACGTTGTGAAGGCTTCTCTGCCACAAGGAGTTGGTGTTGTTTAGTGATTACGAACTCTCGAGTAAGTGACTCGGGGAGTGGAGTAAGGCAAGGAAGGTGTCCTTGTAGCCGAACCACTATAAATACTCGCGTTGTGGTTTTGTGCTTCTTACTCTTTGTCTTAGGTTTTATTTATCTATATGCTTGTCTATCAACATCCAACACACACGTTCATATAGATTGACATAAGTCGATCTAAATAGGTTAAAACCAAGTTTTAATCGGTAAAACTATTCAACCCCCCTTCTAGTTTTCCACAGAGTATGTCACAAGACATCTATCAGAATCACTTAGATAGTCTATCCGGTGACACACCTTCTGATCCTTATCAGAGGCTTGGTTCTTTCTGACCTTCAGAAGCCGTATAAGGCTATTTTATGTTTAAATATTTGTCAGATACGATTGGGTGGGTTTGTCAGACCCAACAATCCACCCTATTTAAATATACAAATAGACTAATTTGTCAGAAGTAAGTTAGCATAACTGCTTCTTCTTACTCCTGATATTACATCAAAGAATATAAATTATTTTACAATTTACACTCTAATTCTTCGATGATGTTGTCAATTAATTAGATTCTAAACTTTGCTTCTGGAAAGTTCTATAACTTATTTTAATCTTCAGAATCTAGGTATTTGCAGCTCTTTCTCAGTTCTTTATTGTCCGGGTTGTTCTTTGACATCGTCAGCAACCACACTGGTTAGAAACATTGCTGAATGAGGTAGTACTTGCTTACTATCTCATTGAGGGGTTGGTTTTAATTTAAGGTTGTTTTATGAGTGGAAGACATTTAGGTGGATTTTCCCAGTCTTCTTGTGGTTTAAAACATACTAACCTTAAATTACCTCAGCTGTAAGCAAGTTTTCCAGTATCTTGCTTACAGGATGAGTTTCAACGAAGGTTTTGATTTTTTTTAAATTGATTTAACATGGTTTGTTGCTTGACGTCCTAGGTGGTTGAGGAAGAAGGACTTTATATGAACTGTCCCTGACGGTACGAGTTGTACCTATCCTTAAAGACACATCCTTCTCCCCTAGTTGTGTTCCCTCTTTAGTATCCTCTAGTGACCCTCTTTTTCATCCAATGTTGGTTGTTACTGGGATCAACCATGTAGCATTCTCTTAGCGTATCTACTCGAATGGTTTCTGAGAGACTAGTTTCAAATGAAGCTCTCGCCATATATGTGACTTTTGACAATGTATACACTGGTCCAGAATGATTATATCTGTGAAAGCGTATGCAATTTAACAAAGGTGCTAGGAATTATGTAAAGTAGTTGTGCTAAGAGAGATGTGGATGGAAGTTTTAAGGGTAGGCAGATAGAGATATCTTTTCAATTAAAAAATGGTATGATTTTCCCATCTTTGTTTGGCAAGACACTCGAGAATGTTATGGAGCTTGAATTTTATATGGGGCATTGAGGATTTTGGTTTCATGTTATTAGCCATCATTCAAGAATGGATAAATATTATTAGCGGTCAATCAAGAACGGATCTGGATTAAGAAAAACCCACCCGCTCTAATACCAACTGTTGGGTCCCTTCGTCTTGGGGCACAAACCACAAACATAATGAACAACAACTTCCTCATGTAAGGGTGGCTAATGATCATGAATAACATAAAAGTGACAGGGTTTGCTATGAAATGACATAGACTTGCTAATAACACCATTTGTATTTTTTTCAGCGTTTTATAAATCTTATTAGAAATGAATCAAAGATTTACAAGGAATAGCCCACGAAAAATTATCTCTGCTTATGACAAATACTCTTCAAACTTGTACAACAAGAGGCATCTAGCTTTGCATTATTGTCTCTTAAAGAGGAGGTTTCTAACAAACAACTTGTGATATTTTTTGTGTTGAATCATCTAATTAATCTGTTTATAACCTTTCATCTTTATAGGGAGGGAATTTGGGTTTGCATTTGGGTTGAATAGTAAGTTGTCGACATTACTATAGATAGGCGTGCCAAGTAGGCTAGTTTGAAGCTTACTTTCGGCAATTAAAAATTTGATAACTTAGAGTCCCAATGCCAATTTCATGCGTATCGATAAGTACTTGATCTTATCTTCTTGAGGAAGTTTCCCCCATGCTTTCAGTTGGTTGAGGTTGTAATTCAAACTAAGTCTTCAAAGTCCTAGAGACACTTGTCAGATCCTAGAACTTCTGGTGTTGCTTCTAGCTCCTTGTAAATATCACTCCTTGACACCGCATCAATTGGTGACATTGTTTTCTTCAGATGGTCTTCGACATCCCTGAAGCAAACCGGCCTTTGAGCTTTATACAACACTCACTGACATTAGTGAGTCCGTATTCTGAATAATAATCAGATAGTCAAGTTCTTTGATAACCATGAGAGAGTATGTCACAAGACATCTATCAAAATCACTTAGATAGTCTATCCGGTTACATACCTTTTGACCCTTATCAGAGGCTTGGTTCTTTATGACCTTCAGAATCCGTATTAGGCTATTTTATGTTTAAATATTTGTCAGAGACGATTGGGTCGGTTTGTCAGGCCCAACAATCTCCCCTATTTAAATATACAAATAGACTAATTTATTAGAAGTAAGTGAGCATAACAGCTTCTTCTTACTCGTGATATTACATCAAAGAATATAAACTATTTTACAATTTACACTCTGATTCTTTGATGTTGTTGTCAATTGATTAGATTCTGAACTTTGCTTCTGGAAAGTTCCATAACTTCTTTTAATCTTCAAAATCTAGCTATTTGTAGATCTTTCTCGGTTTTTCATTTTCCGGGTTGTTCTTTGACATCATCAACAACCACACTGGTTAGAAAGATTGCTGAATGAGGTAGTACTTTCTTACTATCTCATTCAGGGGTTGGTTTTAATTAAAGGCTGTTTTATGAGTGGAAGATATTTAGGTGGATTTTCCAAGTCTTCTTGAGGTTTAAAACATACTAACCTTAAATTACCTCAGCTGTAAGCAAGTTTTCCAGTATCGTGCTTATAGGATGAGTTTCAACGAAGGTTTTGATTTTTTTTTTTTTTTTTTTAATATTTAACATGGTTCGTTGCTTGACGTCCTAGGTGGTTGAGGAAGAAGGACTTTATATGAACTGTCCCTGACGGTACGAGTTGTACCTATCCCTAAAGACGCATCCTTCTCCCCTAGTTGTGTTCCCTCTTCAGTAGCCTCTAGTGACCCTCTTTTTCATCCAATGCTGGTTGTTACTGAAAAACCATGTAGCATTCTCTTAGCATATCTACTCGAATAGTTTCTGAGAGACTAGTTTCAAATGAAGCTCTCGCCATATATGTGACATTTGATAATGTATACACTGGTTTAGAATGATTATGTCTATGAAAGCGTATGCAATTGAACAAATGTGCTAGGAATTATGTGAAGTAGTCGTGCTAAGAGAGATGTGGATGGAAGTTTTAAGGGTAGGCAGATAGAGATATCTTTTCATTAAAAAATGGTATGATTTTCCCATCTTTGTTTGGCAAGACACTCGAGAATGTTATGGAGCTTGAATTTTATATGGAACATTGAGGATTTTGGTTTGATGTTATTAGCCGTCATTCAAGAACGACTAAATATTATTAGCGGTCAATCAAGAACGGATCTGGATTAAGAAAAACTCACCCGCTCTGATACCAACTGTTGGGTCCCTTCATCCTGGGGCACAAACCACAAACATATTGAACAACAGCTTCCTCATGTAAGGGTGGCTAATGATCATGAATAACATGAAAGTGACAAGGTTTTTTTTTTTTTTTTTTTTTTAAATGACATAGACTTGCTAATAACACCATTTGTATTTTTTCAACGTTTTATAAATCTTATTAGAAATGAATCAAAGATTTACAAGGAATAGCCCACGGAAAATTATCTCTGCTTATGACAAATACTCTCCAAACTCGTACAACAATAGGCATCTACCTTTGCATTATTGTCTCTTGGAGAGGAGGATTCTAACTAATAACTTGTGATATTTTTTGTGTTGAATCATCTACTTAATCTGTTTACAACCTTTCATTTTTATAGGGAGGGTTAGGGTTGAATAGTAAGTTGTTGACATTACTATAGATAAGCACGTGCCTAGTAGGCTAGTCTGGAGCTTACTTTCGGCATTTACTGATTTGATAACTTAGAGTCCCAATGCCTGTTTCACGCGTATCGATAAGTACTTGATCTTATCTTCTTGAGGAAGTTTCCCCCAAGCTTTCAGTTGGTTGAGGTTGTAATTCAAACTAAGTCTTCAGAGTCCTAGAGACACTTGTCAGATCCTAGAACTTCTGGTAGCTTCTAGCTCCTTGTAAATATCACTCCCTGGCACCGTATCAGTTGGTGACATTGTTTTCTTCAGATGGTATTCGATGTCCCTGAAGCAAACCGGCGTTTGAGCTTTATACAACACTCACTGACATCAGTGAGTCCGTATTCTGAATAATAATCACAGAGTCAAGTTCTCTGATAACCATCCGAGAGTATGTCACAAGACAAATATTAGAATGACTTAGATAGTCTATCCGGTGACATACCTTCTGACCCTTATCAGAGGCTTGGTTCTTTCTGACCTTCAGAATCCATATTAGGCTATTTTATGTTTAAATATTTGTCAGAGACAATTGGGTCGGTTTGTCAGACTCAACATAATCTACTCAGTTCGGTTGTTTAAAGAAGGTCTACATAACTAAGGAGAGGATCATCTCCACAAATTGGGCAATCCAGCCTCAAGCTGGTGTAAAAGGACAAGGTCAGGTCTTTACGCCATCACCATCCTTCCATCATCACCTCCAATACCTGATCAGGAACAAAACAAATTACAACATTTCACAAACATCTCAAGTGAATAAATAACACAAAGAGGCAAAGGCTATAGGTATACCAATAATGGAGAATGAACTACTTCCACTTGGAGTAATTAATCCCTGGACATTACCATCTCCAGCAATAACATGCCCTATGATGGCTGCTGTGTGAGCATCAATTGATGTCTCATCGGCATCCAGCTAATATACGTCCACCAATCACAACCATATCCATGGCAGTTGAATCACTTGCTCCTGGATATTCGGTAAAATATTTAAGTTTCTTACTAGTGTGACTATACTCACACCGGCGAGATGCATAAGCGATTTCTGAGAAGGACAAGACCTTCGAAACCATCTTCTTCGTCTCATTGACGTTAGACAAGGTAGCACATTCCACAACATGAGCAATCCGAGTCTCAGACGCGGAACCTTCAACAACCAACTCACATGAGACAACAGTGTCCTCAGGAAAGACAACACCAGTATCACCATCCACATCCTCTACTTCATGGTCAACTTAGGCACCTCAACCAGGGTCAACAAAACCCTGGGGGAACAACAACTTTAGGCATAAGTGGAGGAGGAGTTATGACTTGTCTTGGGAAGTCTAACTGGCTCATCCTCGTCATCATAACTATCAAGAAATGAAAGAATATCCATCACAAACACTTGCTAATTGTGAAATTGTGTAAGATTTAAAAAACATATATTGGCAAGATTCGAACCCAAGTCTCCCACGTGAAAGAAAAATATTCCAATCACTAGACTACAATGGACTTTTGTTCATTTATTGCACAACCAAATACATATACATAAATCACATTTATTACACAACTAAATACATATAAGCATATACAACTTTTGTGAATGTTTACACGAGCCTTACAAATTTATTGTTTATTTGATTTTTTTTCTATTGGTTCTTCTAATAAGAAACATCAAACACATGTTTTTCTGATAACATTTTAAATGTTACTCATTCAAAAGGAAAAACTCAAATTCAATTCAATTCGCCTCCTAGCAATGTTCGTTAAACAACATTTGGCGATGGGTACCTATAATCAAATTGTTAAACAATATTCGTATTCGAATCCGCTGCTTTGAGCGGGTACCATGCTAACGTAGTATAAATATTATATGAGTTACCGACATTTATTCAAATGAAAATGTTAACAATCATGAACCTATTTAATTTGACGTGATCGTAAACCTCATTCTACAATGATCTACCAATTATATAATCCACTTCATCTTTCATAAAGCTTACAATAATCTTCTTAACAAATTCCCTAACTACACTTACAAATTTTTGGGAGATGAGTAAGTTGACTAATCATTTAAGACACCAAAATATAAACCACAGATCCACAATAACATCCAAAGATACTTCCCCAGATTCAAATTTCAAATCTCCAAAATCACCAACTAATATTCCAAAATACACACTTTTTATAGTCTTTAAACACCCCACAAAACAATAATAATCACCAACTAAACATAAATTAACCCATCGCTGTCTCAACTTTAGGGTTGAAACGTCACTTCAGTAAATAAACCAAGGACGAGATTTGTAAATATCATCAGTCCATTTATTTATTATTCACACACCATATCAACGGTGACGACTTATTAAAGAACATCACCGTTGCCGGAGTTTAAACCCTAGAAATCACATTTCTAACTCTAACAACACATTTGTTTACTCTTTGATCATAATATTCTGGTAAAAATATATAGTTACTGATTCAGTTATTGGTATCTTGTTACTGTGTGTGTGTTTCACTGTTTGCATTTGTTTATTTTTTAGATTCAAAATGCGAACTAGTTATTATTGTTGGATCTGTCTCTTTGAATCTTAACTTCTTCTTTTTTTTCTTTTAGTTTATTTATTGATCTTGTATGCAAGTATTTATTTATTTATTTTTTAGTTTTAACTTTGATTAGTTGGTGATGAAATGTGAGTTCGTAAATGTTGCGTTAGTTACTTTTTGGTTTGTTAATACTAGGATCTGACTGGTAGAGTTTGTTCCTAGTTCTTGATAGTTTTTTTGTGCAAGTATATACAAAACTTCGACATTGTTTGAGATGATTAGATAATTTGGATGTTAAGTTAATCTTATCTCTGTGTTAATATTATGTCATGTAGTGATGTAGCCAATGACAAATGTTTTTTTAGGTTTAGCTCTACTTGAAGCGTATTCAAGTATATATAATGTACTTGGGTATTGCAACCTTTGTAGGACCAAGAACCTTTTACAATGATGAGTAGAAGACCACGAACCCAACCATGTAAATGCTTTTGGTTGAATCATGTCTTTGCGGTTTCCCCTTGACATGCCTGTATTTGTTTGATATTCTGATTGTTAATATTCTACATGTTAGTGTTCATACATGCGAGAGCCTTTTATTATAACCATGAGCCTAAAGATATAAACATTTTTGGTAGAATGATGCGTTAGGAATTGGAGCTTGAATCTGTCTCTGTGGTCTGTAATTATTTATTTATAATAAAAATGATATTGGTTTCCCCTTAACATGACTGGTTAATTGCACTTCGTTTTTATGACACTGAGATCATTAATAATCTTTATATGCTAGCATCTTTTGCTAAACTTGTTAATGATAATCATTGACCGGGTGCAAAGGTACAATACCCTTTTGTATGAACTATTATTAAAGGGGAGAAATATGTTTTTTTATTTTGTATTAAAGTTGCTGTGAGATACAAGGGGGTTCTGATGTTGTGTTTGTTTCTCATATGTTTAAAATTCAACTTGAGGGAAATCAGTGAATTGTGTAGGGTATATGGGCATGTTATCACATTGCATTTTCGTTTCCTGCCATGATACTGTCTGTTGAACACACATAACAAACAGTTGTCTACTTCACATTTGAACTCAAATCTTTAGTGGTTGTTAGTATGCTTATGCAATTAAGTAATTGTTTTATCGGACATGCTTTGTTTGTAATAGACATATTACTCTGGCCAAATGTTAATGTTTCAAGTATTTTAATGTATTGCAGGTGTATAATGATGTCGGAAACTGCTCTCAGAGATCTTAATTTGCTGCCTAAACCTGAGAGGACTAATGAGACCTCAAGTAAAGACATCTTAGCTAAGCCATATGTTGAAAATTTTAAAGGAAAACAGAGGATAAGCATTGTCTCGTTGGATGAACCAACTAGTGAGGTTGCAGATTGTGGTACGGAGGTGGTTGCTGCAGAAGTGGAATACATTGAATCTGAGAAACTGGACGATCTAGAAAATGTTGACGAGAGTCTTAAGGTAGTTTGTCTCTCTTTTATCACATGACAACCAAAGTATCTATTTACTATGATTTCTGATAAAAAATCGTCATTTGCAAATAAAGGTGGAATTATTGTTGCTGGGTTAGAGTCATTTGCAAATAAATGCTCATGTTCGTCATTTCCTCTCAGGTGCTTATTGCTGGGTTAGAGTCTAAGGATTGGGTTTTGCTTTGTGACACACTCAACAATGTACGGCGCTTGGCAATATACCACAAGGAAGCATTGCAAGATATATTGTAAGCATTTATCATTTTGTTACGTGCTTGAAGAATTGGGGAGTTTACCCATATTCCAACACCCGGGTTTAATCTGTTCTGACCAATTGTTTTGCTATAATATTCTTCTTGAACAGGGAAAATGTGATTTCCCTTGTTGTGAAAGCCCTGAAGAATCCCAGAAGTGCTGTTTGTAAAACTGCCATCATGACTTCTGCGGACATTTTTAAAGCATTTGGGGATAGCATAATTGATTCCGTGGATCCTCTGGTAATTGTTGCTATATTTCTGCACTCTGCTGTTGCTTGCAGTTGTTTCCTCATTTGTTTTTTTTGTAACGGTTATTTCTTCCATAAAACTGATTCAGTTTTTTTTATCTCTGCTCCATTTTTGGCAAACATCTTTGCTTTTAGCTTGTAGTACTTCTTCTCAAGTCATCTCAAGACAAGCGCTTTGTATGTGAGGCTGCTGAAAAAGCTTTGATTGCTTTGACAATTTGGGTGTCTCCGGTTTTGTTGTTACCAAAGTTGCAACCTTATCTTAAGAACCGCAATCCTCGTATTCGTGCCAAGGCTTCACTGTGTGTTGCTCGTAGTGTACCACGGCTGGTAAGTACTTGGATTTTCTCCTCAATTTCGGCTCATTGGTCCATGTTAACTGTTGAGATCCCTTGTATAAATCTAATTGTTATTTCTTGCTGTTCTTTTCCATAATGAACAATACAACACACCACATAGTCTTTGCATCTTCTTTAGTTCTTTATTACATGTAAGCTTAACCCATGATGTTATGTGTGTCTTGCTTTTCTAGAATGCCTTTAGCCACTATGTTCAATTTTTCTAACAAGTAGTTGTTAAAAGTGTTAATTACGTCCATCACTACATTAATTTGGTTTAGTAAGTGTTGGTAGTAAGATCCCCTTTTATTGCGAGTGTTAAGAGTATCGCCATTGAGCGTTGTGTTCATCTTGTTCCCAGTTTTGTAAACCGGTTCAGGAAACTTCTCTGGTTATGTGTTTGTTTCTGCACATTATATTCTCGCTTGCCTTTTTTCTTGTTTTCTAAAGTTTCCAGTTAAAAAAAACCCTGTTTTGTGTTGATAAGTACAAATTGTGTTGTTCTTGCCAAAAAAATGATGCAGAGATATACACCTATATGCATGCAGCATGCCCCAGTCTTAGCACTTACATCTACAAGTTCAATCACTTATCCAGAGTTTTGAGATATATTTAGTTTATGCACAACTGCTATGTACTAGATGTGTCTAACTTTGGATGTATTTTGGATTACTTTTCACCCTTATGACCTTTTTGCTTCTTAGTTAGACCTTTTAACTTAATGGATTCGACCCGTTATAGATAAACATAACCTAAATCAACCATTTATAGGTTAATCGATCAACATTACCACCAACACCATGCACTGTCTTAGTTTGAGTGTCTCGTGAATGTAACTACGAAAATATCTTTCTGGAAGTTGTATTGTTTTACCTTGACCTTAATTGTCGTGTTTCTTTTATTTTGATAACGTTTTTAATTATTATTTTTATTCGCATAAAGGGTGCTGAGGGAATCAAAGATTACGGGATTGACAAATTGATCCAGATAGCTTCGTCTCAGCTGAGCGACAAGCTCCCTGAGTCACGAGAGGCTGCTCGTGCTCTTCTGTTGGAGCTACAGACTGCATACGAAAAATCTCTTGTTTTGGCACCAGAACAACGCTCGCCTCCTGACCAACCTAAGGCACCAGAACAATGCTCGCCTCCTGACCAACCTAAGGCACCAGAACAACGCTCGCCTCCTGACCAACCTAAGGCACCAGAACAAGGCACACCTTCTGACCAACCTCAGGCAATGGAACATGGCACCTCTTCTGACCAACCCCGGGTACATTCTTGGGAGCAGTTCTGTGAATCCAATCTCCCAAAATTAAGTGCCCAAGCCGTCCTTCGTGTCACTAGCAGTACAGCGAGAGGTTGGTGTTTCAGACTTGTAACACCAAAATATACGCCGGTGGTTTGGAGATATAGTGAGTACTGTATGATTTTTCCAGTTCCCTTGAATCTTTCTTTACATGTAAATGCTTTTGCATTAAGTTTGAGAAAATGTGATTGAAGTATGTAGTTGAGATATGTGGCCTAAACATTCCCACACCCATTGTTCAGTTCCGAAATGCATATTATTCAATTCTATGTGAATTGCTTCAGTTTTGCTCTAGATTTCACTTCACATGTGTGAGTTTTAATTTGTTGCTGACCATAGTTGTGTTAACTATGGTTGATGAACATTTACTTGTATCACTTGTTAAATTGCTCACATTTAGTAGGACTCTCTTACGGTTAAATTGTATCACTCTGATTTTCAATTTTTAGCTGTGTAAGGTTTTATCTTTGATTATAAAATGTGGATCTCTTCTTGCTGGATGCAACTAAGGTGCACAAATAGGACTTGGTGAGGGTGCTCCCTGTGCTAGTTAGGCTAGGCATGACGGTGATGAGTGACTAGTAACCAAGTCTCAAACATGTTCTTTTTTTTCTGTGGTAATTCAGATAGGACTAGGATCAGATTGCATGACTGACTAGGACCATTAATCAGGTTGGGGTACCTTTCGGGTCAAGTCTTTGTAATGTTTTTGCTTTTGGGGTACCTTTAGGACTAGGATGATTGTGTAATATTCGAACTGTTAAACAGGTGAAGGGTGGATGTGAGTTATATTTTTTGAAGGGAACAAGAAATATATTAAAATCAATGATCCAACTAGTACAACAAAATAGCATCCCAACTTCTCAATCAAGACAATTGAGAAAGCAAAGAACCAAAGATACAGACAACGACAAGCCGAACAATTCTGACCATACACACTGAAAATAACAAACCAAAACCCATGGGACCAGCCACATTATCATGACCCCATGATACAAAATACTACAACAATACACATAATGAAACATAGCCCTCCATATTCTGTCATCATTAGACATAAAATCAATGTTTTAAAACCGGTTTTTATTAACCCGCCGAAGTCACCTGGACGCCGGCCAACGTTCAACCGCTAATCACGGCCAAATCGGTTTCCTACCCATAAAAAAACCTTTAATTAAATCATGTTACTAAACGTGTAAAAAAAAAAAAAAAAAAAAAATCAGAATACACGATTACTGAAATTCTTTGAAACTCAATGGGATTCACCACCAGTCCGATCATGGGTTCAGCAATAGCTCAATTGATTCTACCATTAAATTAACCTCCCCAACCATTTAATGATTCAAGGTGTTCTTCTTTAAGCCCTAATTGATTTAGGGGTTCTTTTTTTGGTTTCGCTTATTTCTTTGATTTCAGTTTGATTATTCATTATGGGGGATGGAAATTGGAAGTCTTATAGATCTAAGGAGGATAAAACCCAATCAATCTCTCAATCAATTTTCGTGACTAAATTCCCCGATCACGCATCGCCATGATCTTTGGAAGTGTGTAATGATTATGGAGTCGTTGTGGATGCTTTGATTCCTTATAAGAAATCAAAAGCGTGTAAGTGATTTGCTTTCGTCCGTTTATTAAGGTTGATAATATTGATCGCCTTATCGAACTTGTGCCCCATGTGGATTGGGCTTCCATCTTTATGCAAATGTTGCCCGCTTTCATAGAGAACGTAAACCTTCGCCTTCTCATCCCACTAATATAAATGAGAGAAATTCACCAAGTTCTTATGTCTCTATTCTTAAATCAGGCAAAACGAATAACGTCATGTCTGATGAGGTTCTTCCTTCCTTGTTTCTTGATGACTCGTGTATTTAGGATAGAGATTTTAGCTTGTCTCTTATGGGTAAAGTAAAAGATATCACAACCATGCCTAATCTATATGTTATTTCGAAAAGGAGGGTTTTCTTAACTTGTCACTACATATTTGGGAGGCTTATGGGTCCTTATTGAAACGGCCTCTATCTCTGCCAAGGAGAAACTTTTGAATCATACAGTGTGGGTCGTGGTTCTCCCTAAAACCAGGCTTGTAACTCTTTCGTAGTGATGAGAGAGTCGCTTGGATTTCTCTCAAGGCTTGCCTCTAAAAGTGTGGATCCGTAATACTTTTGCTAAAGTGGCATCTAAATGGGGTGACCTTGTTGAATGGGAGGGTTTAGCTGAAAAATCTTTATTTTGTAAGCGTTTGTGTGTGAAAACTAAGCTCAACGAGATAATTGTTGAACGTTTTAAAGTCATTGTGAAAGGTTTAGTGTATTGGGTTCGTGCAAAGGAAATGGAAGTCTAGGATTCGTTTATTTGTAATGATTCTTTTGAATGTTAGTCATCTGATGATGAAGAAGATGGAAGACGCATCGTCAGCCTCTGGCGATAAAGTTACAAAGATAATGACGTTGAGAGGTCTCTCGAATCAAGTTGTATGCACAATAACGACTTACTTTATGATAAAAACCACAACAACCTAATGCCTGATAAGGAGAGAGTTTTATCCGAGGACCCTTTTAATTTATATGATATCCTGAACAAGAGAAACGATAGCAAAGTGGACGAATTGAAATATCCACCTGGTTTTACACCAAGTGTGATTAACATGGAGGAGGTGAACAAAAGGGTAAACGGGGCTACAAGTAAAGAGGTAAATGAGCATGTTAATTCTACTTCAAACAAGCTTGAAGAGTCTGTTCCCATAGGAAAACTTTCATCGAATAATAGTGTTTGCTCGAAGAGGGTTCCCACAGGCGGTTCAATCTTGCAATTGATGGACGAGTTAGTTAAGGTAGGTCAAACTATGGGCTACAATATGGAAGTGGTGATGAACATTGAGGTCATTATCGGCTCACAAGGAGAATGCAACGTTGTCAAATGAATTTTTTGTCCTTAAACATTCAAGGACTTGGTCATAAGGCCAAAAAAGGGTGGGTAAAGGAGTTGTGTATGAAACATCATGTTAATTTTGTATCTCTTCGTGAAACTAAAATGGAAAGCATTGAGTTGGTTACTATTAAGACGCGTGGGGAAATTCTTCTTTTGATTATGCTCTTAGTTCTTCTTTAGGCAACTCGTGGGTATTTTATGTGTTTGGGAGCCTAATTTGTTTGTCAAAGATAAAGTTACCTCTGCCCTGATAATTGGTCTTATGGGTACATGGGTTCCTTCGTCTTCCAAACTCCTTATCATTTCTGTTTATGCTCCCCAAGATCTAACAGAAAAGAGGGTGTTATGGGATTACATCCTTCATCTAATAGACATATGGGAAGGAGATTGTGTGATCATGGGGGACTTTAATGAAGTTAGAACGGAACAAGAAAGATATGGTTCGCAATGTTCAAGGTGCTAACGCTTTCAATAGTTTTATTTCTTAGCAAGTCTAATTGACCTTCCTCGATGATGGATGCTTACACTTGGGCCCACAAGACTGCCAATAAGATGAGTAAGTTGGATAGATTTCTAGTTTCTAAAGGCTTATTGGCTTCGTTCCCGTATCTTTCGGCTCTTTGCTTGGATAGATATCTATTGGATCATCGTCCTATTCTCATGCGAGAATTAAGCCTTGATTATGGTCCTACTCTATTTAGATTTTTCACTCTTGGTTTAGCTTGGACGACTTTGACAAAATGGTAGAGGATACATGGAAGAGCTTAGCTTGGACTCGAATGGTATGATTAATTTAAAGAAGAAACTTCAAGCTCTCAAAATTGTCATTAAACAATGGACCAAAAATGCTAAGAAAAGCTCTTATAAGGCGAAGATCTCCATTCAATCCAAACTTTCTGATATCGATAAAATTCTTGACCAAGGCGGTAGTAATGAAGAGATTCTATCCGATAGATCTTTGTTGTTGAAAGAACTCAATGACATTAATTCTATTGACTCATTGGAAGGGGCTCGAAATCTAAAATTGGTGGGCTATAGAAGGTGATGAGAATACAAAATTCTTTCATGGTATTATTAATAGTAAACGCTCTCGTTAGCTATTGTGGGACCCTTGTTGATGGCGAGTGGATTGTTGATCCGCCTACCGTGAAAAGTGTATTCCTAAAATACTTTTCTACTCAATTCTCCTCGCCTCCTCTCCTCGTATTTGCTTCGCTGATCAATTCACTAATAGGTTATCTTTGGAGCAACAAGTTGATCTCGAAGCAAGCGTCTCTAATGAGGAGATAAAGAGTGCGGTTTGGGATTGTGGAACTAATAAATCCCTCGGTCCCGACGGCTTCACATTTGAGGTACTTTTCCACCGTGATGTAATTCTTCTTTCATTGCTTTAATCCCTAAGATTCATGATGCAAAATTCGTCAAGGATTTTCGCCCCTATAAGTTTGATTGGAAGCCTTTATAAAATTATTGCCAAGATTTTAACTAATAGACTTAGCTTTGTCATCTCGGGTCTTATTAGTGACGTCCAATCACTTTTTTCCAACCGCCAAATTCTTTCGGTCCATTTATTCTTAATGAACTTCTTTCGTGGTGCAAGCATAAGAAGTTTAAAGCTATGGTCTTTAAAGTTGATTTCAAAAGGCTTTCGACTCAATACGATGGGATTACTTACAAGATATTTTAAAGATGTTTGGTAAGTGGTGTGGATGGATAAATGGTTGTCTCAACCCGCCATGGATCGATTCTTGTCAATGGAAGCCCTACATCAGAATTCCAATTTCACAAGGGGTTGAAACAAGGGATCCTTTGTCTCCCTTTTTATTTATCTTGATAATGGAAAGTTTGCATTTATCCTTTTCTAAAGTTACGAATGCATGTTTATTCTCGGGTATTCCTATTGATAGATCGTTGACACTTTCTCACCTTTTCTTTGATGATGATGCTATCTTCGTTGGTAAATGGGAATCCTTGAATATACGCACCATTGTTAATGTCTTCTTAGTGTTTTCATTTGGCTTCGGGTCCGAAAATAAACTTTCATAAAAGTAAACTTATGGAATTGGCACTGCCTAGAAGGAAGTCAAGCATCAACCACAACTATGGGTTGTTCAATTTTTACCACTCCTTTTGTTCATCTTGGAGTTAAGGTTGGAGGTGCGATGTCTAGAATAAAATCTTGGGATGACGTGGATGCTAAAGTGTCCTCTCGCTTATCCAAATGGAAGCTTAAAACCCTTTCAATAGGTGGTCGACTTACTTTAATTAAATCGGTTTTAACATCCATTCCTTTATATCATATGTCTATCTTTAAAGTTCCTTCTGAGTATTAAAGCTTTTGGAATCGATTAGAAGAATTTTTTTTTATTGAAGTTGACGGGTCGAAAAGAAAAATGGCTTGGATTAGTTGGAATAAGGTCTTAGCTTCCAAGAAATACGGTGGTCTCAGAGTATCTAGTTTCTATGCTCTTAATCAAGCTCTTCTCTTTAAATGGGTTTGGCGATTTTTTTCTCATGGTTGTTGTCTATGGACGAGATTCATAAAAGCTATTTATGGTGAAGACGGTGCTACTAATTCTCCAATTTCTTTGTCCAGACGCTCTCCTTGGTTAGACATTATTTGTGAGGTTACCGCTTCTTCACACAAAAGGTATTAATCTTTTAGATTTATTTCGCAAAAAGTGGGCTGGGTTAAACACCTTGTTTTGGGAGGATCCTTGGTTAGATGATTTGGCTTTAAAGCTTAAATTCCCGAGACTTTATGCTTTGGATAACTACAAACAAATAACAGTTGTCGAAAAAATTAATCATGCTTCTATGGTTGATACTTTTCGTCGTCCTCCTAGAGGTGGTGCTGAGGAAGAACAACTCGGTCCCTTTATCCCGCATGGATGGTCTAATATTGACAAATATCCCCGACCGTTGGGTCTGGTCGTTAGATGCTACAAGTGAGTTTTCTGTAAAATCTGTTCGCCAACTTATTGATGATTCGATTCTTCCAAAGGAGGAGGTCGCCACAAGGTGGGTTAAAGTCATGCCCATTAAGATTAATGTGTTTGCTTGGAGAGTTCGTTTGGATAAGTCAGCCTTAATCGATTGAATCTTTCCCTTAAAGGTATTGATATTTCGACTATTGTTTGCCCTCTTTGTCATGCCTCTGTCGAATCCGGTTCCCATGTCTTCTTTTCCTGTCCAATGGCTCGTCATTTATGGAGGAAACTTATGCGTTGGTGGAGCTCAAGACATTGATTTAGCCTCTTATGATGATTGGCTTATATGGCTTAATTCCTCCTACTTAAGCCTAAAAGAGATATTGGAAGGTGTTTGTTATGTGAAGTGGTGGTTAATTTGGCGCTTCAGGAATCAATTGATTTTTGGTGCTATGAATCCATCGTAGGCTTCTTTTGATGACTTGGTTCAAATTTCTTTTAATTGGTGTTCTAATCGTTGTAATTTTAAACTAAATTGGGTTACTTGGATGAAAAATCCTTGTAACCTTTGCATGTAATTCTTTCTAAAGAACTCGCTAGTTTCTAATAAACCGCTCAAAAAAAAAAAAAAACATGTGTAAAACTTAAAAAACCGTAATACCGAACAAGCATAAAGTCTCCAATATATCTAATAACAAACACAGTGACTCATAGATACGAATATGATTTTTAATTTCATTTTTTCAAAAGCCTCATTCTTATTATATGATTTTTGCATATCACAGTTCTTGTACTTATAAAAAGGTTTGTAAGAGTGTATGTACAGTAGTACATCATGCATATAAGATCAAATCATGACACATGTTTAACATTGTATGTTGTTCCAGACATGAAACCTTCCTTTACCAAAGGTATTTTCGTAGTAACATTACCATAACGCATATAACCTTTATATAAAGGTGACTTTTCAGAACAAAGTGTGTTGGTGTTCCTCGAGTAAAGGCAGAAACAATGACGAAGAAAAAGATCAGTTATGGTTTTGTTTCGTTAAAGAGACATAAAAGTAAAACCCGCCGGTTTTGGTTCACCGTTCGACCCGAGTCAACTGAAACCCGACGGTTCAATCCGGTCCAAATCCTCAAACCCGATTGGTGCCCCGGTAATATCACGGTTCCCCTTCAACCTACGTGTTAAAACCGTTTTAAAACATTACATAAAATAAAAGGCATGACCCACTATATATATATATACACATACAATATAACCAAAACAAATATATATACACATATAACCACTCAATAAAACTAAAACAAATGACAATTAGAAAAACTTTCACTAGGGATGACAAAACCCCAACCCGACGGAGAGACCGAAATTTCTTGGGCGGAGCGGGGCATGCTTATTGTTAGGGGCAGGTTTCGAGCTTTAACAAGGATTTTTATGGGGGTGGGGCAGGACTCAACATTCCAAACCAAAACATATATATACATACAATTATACATATAGTATTACGTTTGGTGATCATGGTGATCATAGAAGATTGACAATGGTGATCATGGAAGCTTGTTTCAGGTCAAAATATTCTAAAGAAGTTGATTAGCTTAATGAGTAGCTTATCATTTTTTATGTTTAATATTGTTGTTGAAAACTTAATAAGCTTAGTGCTTAATTTATTAATATTGGCCTCTATTGCATAAAATTGTATTGTTTTTTAGTGTAAACACAATAATAAACTAGGAAAGACACGAGTTTAGTGGAGCATCGCACCAAAGAAGACAACCCGATAAGATCTCAACGGGTGACGGGGCGTTTGGGAGTATCTCGCCCTAACGGGCACCCCGATAACTTCCCCAATGGGGATTGGATGGTTTGGGAATGATTTTGTAACTGGTTTTGGGGACGACCGCCCCACCCCAAACCCGGCCCATTGCCATTCCTAGAATTTGACCACACATATTGCAGACTTGCAGGCACTACAATAGCACACATACTAGCACATGAACTTGCAGATTGATACAGACATGAAACTAGCACCACATCGCATACGAACCCAAATGAGAATAGAAAACTTATAAAATTTAGAATTTGCAAGCCTTGATAGGGTACGAACACCTCTCTATCTACGATGAAATAGTTTCCTTTGCTCTATTGGAGATCCAATGAAATGAGAAAACTTGTATCTCATCACAAATTGTCGACATATTAGAAGCTCTATTTTCAAAGACTCTTATTTCTAGCATTCCAAATCATATATAACATCACCCAACAAACCGCTTGCCAAACGGTTCTTTGTTTTTTATGCAAATTTGGCAAGCCTTTATGTTCAATAATATCTTGAAACGTATTCCTCTAATGGGTCGAATGAGTAAAATTAAAGCGGTAGCTAAACGGGTTAAAGTCACCTAAAGTGTACTCACAATGCATAAAGCCATAAAGCTTTTTAAATATTTTTTTGAAAAATATTTAAATTTATTTTCTTGGTTGATTCAACCAGTAACATTTAAAAATTTTGACCATACTAAAACTTACCCTAGATGACTCGAACCATTTTGACCCATTTACCCGCCTTTTTTTTTTCCAGTTCCTTTTCTCATCTAAAGAAAGTGGATCTAAGTGAAATTAAGGCTATGTCCATGGGTATATTTTACAGTATTAAAACAAATAAAATACACAAGTCTTAGTCGTTGAGGAACCGCCACCTCTCGAGTTATCTAATACTCATTTTGAAGCTCTTGGCTGGATAGAACCAGAACTGCATACCTGAAGGACCACTTAGAACTCGTAAGCACAAAGGATAAGTTAACTTAGGATCAGTTCGTCCCCACTCTATCTTTATATTCATCTGTAGACGATTTGAACGACATTATTATAGCATTAGGTGAGCAGTCTTAGTCGACAATAAATGGCTAAATCTGAAGATGGTATTTAATATATTGAAAATTTCTCAACCACTCCAAGGGAATATCCAAAAGAAAACCAAAACTGGATTTATTACATTTCTTAAAACACAACTAACTTTGTTTTGTTGGTTTGTTGGTCAGCTGTCCATCCTTAATCTCTAGCCATAAGTGAGACCCAATATAAACAAGTTGAACCTCTTTAATCCACCAGGACCACCACCCCACCAACCCTGTCTGTATTTATAAGTTACATCCCACAATGGCTGTGTTTTCGCTTACAGAGTTGGAAAAATATAGCTTTGTTAGATATGACTAATGACCAGGTTTCTCTAGGCGTTGCGACTGAAATTACTGTCGTCATAATTGTGGCTGCTATGATACTCTTATTTGCGGGTATCGTGGTTTTGATCATAATTTATGTTTATATAGCTGCAAGAGTGTTAAGTGTGACTGTAAGCAGTCGCAATGGGGTTGGCACTAGTAATGGTGTAGTCGAGATTAGCACAAGCAGCAGGATGTGTAAAGATGATTTAGAAAATCTTCCTTCATTTAACTACACGAAAGCAAGCTCGGTTACAGTAGATGATGAATGTGCTGTGTGTCTTGATAATTATAAGGTGGGGGATAAATGCAGACTGCTCCCTGTTTGTAACCACAAGTTTCATGCTCACTGTGTTGACTTGTGGCTTTTAAGTACACCCTTGTGTCCAATCTGTAGAACCCCCACCACCCCTGCTGCCACCGTTACGACGTCTAGTGTTGAGGAATCAGAAAACCAGCAATTGGATAACATTGTTATTGAATTGAGTGGCAGTGCTGGTTTGGCTTGAAGCTTTGTTTGCTGCTGCTTCTTGGCGCCCATAAAACCAGGTTTTAAGTTCTCTGGTCTGCAGATAGTTGAGTGGTGGTCTCTGCCCAGGAATGTATCAGCAGCTAAGAGCAAATGGACCTTATGTTACAAACCATGAATTTGGTTGTAATATTTCCAGTCGATAAAGCTGCGATAGTTGTGAAGAGATTCAACTCGTGGACAATTCGGACTTTTTTCAACCTGGAAACCAGCCCTATAAATTCGCTTAAATGGGGTTTGGGAATGGCAAGTTGCACTGGTAAGTGTCCAAGGGTTCTCATTTTTTTAGGAGTTTATTGTGTGCTCCTAGTGCAGATCCAATTGCAAGAAGATAGGGGCATTTGCATATATGAGTAGGTTAATTTTTGTTTTTTTATGAATGAGTTAGTTTGGTGTTATGATTACATTGTGTAATTAGTATTTGCTATTCGAGAACTTAAGAATATTTTTTCATTTGACAATATTTTTATCTCGAAACCCAATTTTCATTTCCAAAAGTCAGTACAAATTTTAAGACAACATGCTCACTCGCAAATGACCTCGCAAACTTCTACAGGTTGTTTGAATTTTCACTATTCAAGTATTTCTTGTAACTTCTCACACTATTTTGCACTTTCAAATTAGAAGCATAATTATTAAGTTTATTTATGTCGTATGACATATCTTTTGCATAAATTGCCATAAGTGAAGGCAAAACGATTCATGCTGCTAGCTATACAGATCTTGCGGGCAACCAAGGCAACATGAAGCGATAAAAGTTATGAACTTTTCAAATAGAGGGCTTGAAATGCTTAGTTTGCCTTGGCTGCACGATCCGTGATGCTATCAGCATATTCATTTGATGTTGAACTAATTCTAATATAAATGTATCCTTAACTAAAAACGTTAACGATCTCCTCATATTATGATCCTAATAAAAGAAAATAATTATGTGCTAGCGCTACTTCAAGCAATATCGTGGGAACTTATGAATGTTTAGTGCCTAAATCTTTAGTTATTGACAGAATAATTATCGTCTGTACTGTCCCAAACAATATATTTATAACTCGTTTAAGTTACAAATAATCCCCTTTATGTCTCCAAATATATACAGATTACAGAATGTAGTTGGGATATCATAAGAATTATGTAGCGTTACAGAAGGTCCCTATGCTTTTACCAATTACAACATACATATAACATCCCAGTAACATGCATGTAACTCGTACATTGCTACAATCAAAATTATTGCATTCCGCTCCTTTGAGGTTCTGGCAGACTAATGTGAGCTTCTTGGCCTGTATTGTATGTATCTTCCGCTTTAAAACGCTGCTCATCGGGTTTAAACAGCTGAGGCATTTTAAGACTAGTTGCGGAATCAACAGAAGCGACTTTATGATGACCAATTCCCCTTCTTGTATTTGCAGCAAACCTTGAAGCCAAAATAGTGGCTCCAACTCCAACCTGTTGACCGCCACCTGGACCATCACTGACGGCTAACTATCACCACTCCCAGACTCATAAACCAATTCTCCATCTTGATTGTAGTATGTGTTTTCTTGTAGAAGCAATTCTTTTGCAAGTTTTCTTCGCTTAAATTTTCGCCAAGCAGCTTGTATAAAACATGCACCCCATGTTCGCCATTGGTGAGAGTAGTACCTAAATGCATGTTGTAGCTTCTTGCTATGAAGATATTTGAATTGGTTTGCAACAAATTTAAGATCTTCGCTCAGAGTGCAAAGCCTTCTACTTCTGTTAGAGTTCTCACGGATCTTGTTGAACTGGGGTAGCTTGTGGCGTTAGGTAGTAATGCCCATGTGAGTAATTCTTCGCCACAGAAATCGCCTGGTCTAAGGGTTATGGAATTGAAGAACCCTGATCTTCCACCATCAGTTGTTGAGCTTTCTAACTGTCCTCTGATGATAAACAACATCTCGCTTACTGGATCGCCTTCACGAACAATGTAAGTGCCCCATGCACTTAATGATGACACCAGTCTCTTCGTCGATATGGCATCGAGAAGGTTGTCATCCATTTGTGAGAAGAATGGCACCTATAGGAACAAAGGGTAAACATGTATAGCTTACTTGTCATAATCAGTTTGTTGGGATGAAACTAATTTGTTTCGATCAAATTATCATAACAAACTTTGCTTATCCAAAAATATTAAAAGAATCGGATATACAGTTCCACAACACAAATATAAACACCCTCAAGTGTTTGGTCCTTTGACGAGTCTAAGTTATTTTCCATACAATGGTGGAAACATCATTACAGGACCATATTTTGAGAAACAGGCTAATGAAATGAAGATTGGGAAGACATACTCGGCGAACAAGGTTAAGGCATAAATGGCGTTGGATTTCACGACGGAGATCTATGGGCAATGACTGCAGAATGGCCTCTTCATCCACACCTCTAGTTGCCAGCCATTTATATTGAACAAAACGCCGAATCCGATCTTGCAAGTCTTGAGGTAACTGCATGCCTCATCCACTCCTCTGTATCTCTTTTCTTGATCCTCCATTCTTCGAGTCTTACAGTCATAGATTGCAAGTATGTCTTCAACAGAAATAGATAAAATGATCATGTTTTACTAATGTTTCTAGTAGCAGGATAATAACATATATCATATCAATAATACAGAAGTTATCATAAACCAGTGAATGTACAAAAGTTGTTCTACTTTTAAGATCAAGGGAAAATATATAGTACCTGCATATTGCCTATTAATTGCGCAAATAGAATTAAACCTCCAATACATATCGTGGAGCAGAATAATGTCTCGCCAATATAGATACTAGTATCCAAATTCTGTCCGTACGAACTGTGAAAAAGTAAGACAAGAAAATTAGACTTGAACAGCATAAACACAAAATTAGTAATTAAGAGCTTGTTGCACCACTCAAGTTCTCATTCTATGAACTTTGTAGGAGACTGGAGACAGTACCTTAAATTTCTTAGACCCCACCAAAGGCAGTATAAATACTTTTCGAAGAATTTGGATGAAGCAACTTCGCTAGTAAAAGCATCCGCAAACATTCCAAATTTAAAAGGAGAAGATTCATTGCTAGCATCACATAAAGTTCTCAAACCTGTGGATTGAAGCCATTTTTTTGGTCTGGTTGATTTACTTGTTACAATCCAGAAAACTTATACACACTTTTGATTCCATCTCTTCTTTACACCCTTGTTGCCAGCACGAGTGTTGTCGCCCAATGGACATTAAATACCATGTAGCTCCCAGAACCTAATTTCAAAACACATACAAGATAATGTTAAAGTGCCAACAAGTATTTGTCTTAAAAAAAAGATATTTGTGACACCACATATGTTAAACTGGGAAAATGGATATAATTAACGTAGAAGACTAGTAAACTGAGCATGTAAAACAACATGATTTTAAGGTTCATATAAGAAATGATGATGGGAAATTCACGAAAGATTCTTACATGGCTAGCAAGCATGTAAAGTAGGAGATTGTAAGCGGCTCCTGCCCAGGCTGTCTTAGCCACAAAGCCCGTAGATTTTATAATCCGCTGATTTAATGGGAAAATGACAAATAATCTGGGGATATACTGAATGAGAACGATAAGCGATAATGTGTTATTGGCATGATCTTTGGTGTTCTGGTTTGTTGCTGGTATGATGAGCTCGTTAACTATCTGCAGCGTCAAAGAGGTTTCAAAATCAGACTCAGAACCACAAATTATACCTCTTCCAAACAAGTACTTGTTACAAATTTCTCAGTGCACAATTGAAACATCACTTAACATGCATATGTTACAAAACCAAAAGATAGGGATAGAAGAATACAATGAAAATTTAAATTTGCTAACTTTATGAGTAGATTAAACTTTAAAGTGTTAATCGAGTGTTAAGTGTGAAACCACACTTATTTACAAAGGGGTCGTTGGAATTGTCTGTTAAAGTAGTTATGCATCCTGAAATAATAAGATAACAAAATGGAAACAAGCTATAAACCTCATTATTCAATACTGCTTATTTTCATACTCAAAAACCAATAAAAGCAGTTTGAATAAGCAATTCTCAGACACCCTCATAATGCATATAAAAAACGCAATGTGGAGCACATAAGCAGTTTATGACAAGCAGTTCCCTAGAAGAAAATTACAGTATAATGAACCCAAAATGCACGATTGTGTATGTCCAGCATAAATTTCACAAAATTAAGCCTAATGATGAACATGGGCCATAATAACCGATTCATAACTAACCTGAGGTAATGGGAGAGAAGCCGCAAGATCTATAATAATAAAATCAAATACCTCCTGCAATCTTCTTATCCATCACAAGTTCTCCCAAAACCTAGAACTTGGAGCAACAAACTGCATCTAAACTTCATAATAATATGCAACAAAAAGAACACATCCGCAATAGACCTCCACGTATTAATCGCAATAGCAGCTGCATTATCCGTTGTCATGCACGTATCTCCTCCAACATAAGGCAGGTAAAAATACAAAGGATCTATAAAAAGGGACACGAGACACATGACAAGAAAAAAATGGTTCCATCGTGTCACAACGTCCCCGTTTGGATCAAGGATTTGGTATTGCCATAATGTCTCGCTGCTAACTTGATCCGATGAAACGGGTTTAGATGCTGGTCGAGAAAGCGATCTGAGACGAAATGCAGGCGTTGTTAGCACCCGGTTCATCATCGTCCCTCAAAGGTGGTGGTTATTGAGATTGTCCAGCCGGTGGTGATAAATTACGCGCCAAAAATACCGGTGTTTCGGTGATCATTAAGCTGTTGCGATAACAGAAATTACCAGAAATATATTATTTTACGTAAATTAGTCCTTAGATTATGTTTGGTTTGTAGATTAGTTATTAAAGTTTGTTTGGATGTTGTGGTCCGTTGATTAATGTTTTAATTCATGTAACAAGTTTTTGCTTCTTCACATATACAAGTATATATATTTATAAAATGTATTTATGCATGCAAACGGACTTGTATAATTGACCCAAGATTTTTGAAATACTAATCAAAACATTTATATGTAAATAAATTGCATAGACTAGACGAATATCCACGCATAGTGGCAAATAATTATTATACTTGTCAACTTGTGGTACTGTGCGTCTCTTTATGCAACAAGGGTTCAATTTATAGTTATTGCGAAAAAACAAATCTTTGAGTTAAAAACGAAAAATGATAAAAGTTTGAGGATTAAAAAATATTTAAACTATTAATTTAATGATAGATGTGTTACCGTTTTTAACCAAAAGTATATTAATAATTGAACTTTACTCATTTTTTAAGTTTTTAAGTTTTAAATAAATGTGTTTTCCTTTTATATATGGTAGAGATATGAACCACAAAGTATTTTGCATTATCAAAAGTGTATATAAAAATCACAAATATGATACATGAATTATAACGAGTGTGATTTACCCTGGTGTTGCGGTGGATAAAAAATTAATCAACAATAAGTATTCAGTTTCTTTAGTTTCAAATAATTACTTGTTAAATCTTTACCCGACATAATTTTTTTTATTAAATATTGTAATTTTGGACGTTCCTTGTAAATTGAGGAACTGAAATGTACTATTTATATAATATTTTGTAACACAAACAATCACTAAACTTAAGGACTGTTAATAAAATCGACAGGTAATTAAAGAGACTATTTGTGTAAATTTGTGTTACATAAAAAGTGGCATATTTAACGTCAAACTGTTTTTCCAATCGCATTTAACGGCATGCAAAAAATTGCAATTTGTTAAGGATTGTTTGTGGAACGCAACTCAGCTGGAGGGATTATTGTTGTCATTTATGAAAGTGAGTTGATTGTAGATGAACACTAACCAACTTCCACAAATGTTATATATAGAATGTGATTGTATAAAAGATGTATAATGCATGAATCACTAAAGATTAATTATTGTTAAGATAGTTTCTTAAGACCAACATAGTTTCTTTATGTTAAGGCAGTGTTTGTTCTACTAGTTCTAAATGATGAACTGAGTTTCATTCCAAACATATATATTTGGTTAGAGAGTTTTGGTTAACAAAACTTAGATGTATATTTAAAGGGGCATATAAATCATTTATAAATGTATTTAGTTTGTTAATTTTTTAGTTTGGTTTAGCGAATAATTTTTTTTGCATGTTTAGGTAACCAACTTTTAAATTTCATCATTTTAGAGTAGTTTTTTCGGGGTTAAAATTTATAAATAAGTAACGAATTTTCTCAGTTTTTCGAGTTAAATAACGAACTATTTTTTTTTTAATAATATCGGTATTAATACTTTCAAAATTTTTCGAGTTCACCAATATGACCGATTTATCAACATACTTTCAACAATTTCCTCAAATTACCAATATATTTTATAAAATACCATTACAACCATCCAAACTTTTACAAATTTTCACATATGAGTAATGCATTTTTATCTCGGTCCCTCATCTGGATAATACTTTTATCTTCATATGGGTAATATACTTTACAAAATTTTCACATATGAGTACTATTTTCTAGTTAAAAAAAAGTTAGAATTGTGATAATGATCTATACTACTTTCTAATGCATTTAGGCCTTCTAAAATTAGGCTTTAAAAATTCACTTTTTACTGCTTATTATGGAAAGATATATTATAATGCATGTAAAATTAAGATAGGAGCCCAATCATGGTATTTATTACACGTGTCACTCTTAACAAACTCCAAGCCCTAACTTCTAACAAACTAAACCTAACTCCTAACCACTAAAAAATTAAGATAAAGAAGCTCAATTATAAAACGACATTCGCTATTTCTCAACTAAAAATTCATCTTTATTTTTAAATTAAAATATCTTTTTATCTACTTATTTCTTTTATAATCTAATTTCACCATATTTTCTAAAATTTTATGCTCTTTAATTCAACATCCATTTTGATATATTTTTATAAGTTTTTAGTTTTTATATTTTTAATAGGTTTATTTTATTTTATTTTATTTTAATTCAAAATTTTACAGCTTTTAACATTTTTTCATTTATTTCAATCAATATAATCTTGATTCGTCAAAATCATATACTGGGTCGCAGTATTGACGCTGCAAGAGATGCGAGGGTATTTCTATATGCTGAATAATGATGTCGCTGAAAGTTTACTTGAAAGTTACTAATGGTAAACCAAATAAACACTTACAACTAACACATATACATTCGGAGTGTTGTGAAACGAATTCACTAAGCGGGTAAGCAAACACATATAACTATACTTATTGTTAGAATCACTCCTAAACAGTATTTCAAGTATTTATATTTCATATGTAATAGGTAGCTTTATTATGGCCTTTATGTTTGTTTTAAGGTCAGTTTTATGTAGGCCCATGTTAGCCTCCAGTTCAAGTCCAATAAGGAATAGGAAGGAGAGGGAGTGTGCCCTTCTCCGCCTATATATAAACTATGTAATAACCTTCATTTGGGTTGGTTGTTCAAGTTATTTCTTTCATACTCCTACGCCATAAACCGTATTATACTATATCGTGTGTGTGTGGTTATACTTGTTCAATCGCCTCATCTCCTTTCTTATAAGCTTGTGTTGTAAAACTAGTGACCTAACAAAGGGTATCAATCGCCAAATAGTTGGGTGTACTCATTTGTTTTTGAAGTTTTGATTTTGTGTCTTACGCAGAAGATAACGCAATCTTTAGTTATCTTAAAAACTCGCTTTTACACCTTTAATCCAAGATTCTTGTACTTTCAATGTTTTGAGGTGTTAAAATACTTGTTTTTGGCAAAAATTTTCAAACTTTACGCTGGATTTACGCTTAAGCTTGTTTTTGTTCTGCGGGTCGCTTCTACGCAACCCGCTTAGCAGCTTTGGTACATCAAAATTCACACTTTTGTGTTCTTTTGGTACTATTGAAGCTATTCCATAACAAAAATCTGGTTTAGAAACACATTTGGGCAAAATCAAAGTTACGAGTAATCCTACACGTATCAAAACCCTAAAATTACGCGTAAGATTTTCCTTGGTTTGATCTTCATTTTCTCGGTTTATTCCGTTTTCTTACTTGGATAAGTCCAAAATACGCCGACTTTGGATATCTTTTGCACCGTGATAGTGTAAAAGATCATTTGGGCAAAACCCTAAAATTACGCATAAGCATAAGCTTACACGTAGAAATTCTACGCATAAGATTCACTTTACGCTGTAAAACTTAGGTCTACGATAAGGTAATCCTACGCCTAACTTTCTACGCCTAACTTTGTCTACGATAACTTTAGTGCTTTTATCCTACTTACTGCGTAAGTAAAACCTACAGAACTCCTCATTGTTACGCGTAACTTTTGGTGTTTTTACGCATAAGTGCTACTTGGTTCTTGTCTTTTCTACGTCTAAGGACACTTCATCAACAAAGGTTCATTCGACTACAAAGATCCATTTTACCACACAAGTTTTTCAACATGTCACAACCACCATACTCTAACTATTTCCCTTACACTTATCCTCAACCACAACAACAACTAAGTCCACAACATCAAGAATGGAATCAACAACAAGCAATTTATCAACAACAATTTAATCAACAACATACTCCACAACTTGCGGCAAATCCACAACCTCAAATGGTTCAACCACCACCAAGTCCTCAAGTTCAACCGTATACAAATGAATTCAATCAACATCCATCAAGGAACACTATGAAGGAACCCACTTGGTTGCAAAGATGTGTGAAGCTTTAAGCGTACCAACAATCAATTCATGAGGTGGATCACTTGATAGACCTCCAATGCTCACTCCAGAAACTATGATCAATGGGTGATAAGGTTCTTTAGGTTTTGTGATCTAAAGAAGCCACATGGAAAGTTCTTAAAGAAGGTTATCTTAGAAGGTCCATTTGAGATGCCTACTATCATTGTACCCTGAGATCCAAATGCCATTCCACCAAGAGATGAACAAACCAACATTGCTAATCAAGCAGTGCATTTAAATCCCACGTAACTTCTACATTATGAAGCCGATGAACTTGCAATGGAATACATCCTCTTAGGATTACCAAACCCAATTCTTCATAGTGTTGATGCTCAAAAGACTGCACAAAAATGTGGGATCATATTCGCCTTCTTATGGAAGGATCTCAGACTCAATCGAGGATTTGGAATCCAAAATTTACTTGGCTTATGAACACTTCATGATTGAACCTCGAGAGACACTAGAGTCCTATCATCATAGATTTTCAGACATCATCAATGATTTGGTAAACACAACATCATCATGCCAAGAATTGCGTGAATACTAAGTTCCGAAAGTAGTCTTGGTCCCTAATGGGAGAAGTATGTCATTTTTCTCCGCTGCGAAGAACATGCATCATTCTACCTACGGATTGTTGTACGATTACTTGAAACCTCATGAAAAGGAAGTTGATCCGGAAAGGATTCTCCGTGCTCAAATTGCTCCACCAACACATCCGGAAAATCAACAACAACTTGCCTTATATGCTCAAAACAGATATTCTCCTCAACCAAAGAACTCAACCAAATGCTTCAAACACACCTTCACAACAACAACCTCAACAAAATCAATTGGTTCCATACAACAACATTGCTCAAGCATATGTCGTTGAAGTTTAATCGAGGAATCCGATCCGCTCAAGCATTGCAACAAGGATTTGCTATGATTGCTAATGCCTTTAGCCGTTATACCAACAAATCCAACAATCGTATTCTTTCCTCATCTAACACACGACTCAAGCCGTGTGAACAATGGACGGTTGAAGTTCGTAATCGTGATTATGGTCGCCGATGGGCGGTGGTCAAGGGTTGAATGCTGTGGGTAGGAATAACAATAGAGCTCAAGTGGTGGAACAGTGGAAATGCTCAAAGATGGGTTGAATGGTCTTCATGCTACAACCGCAATGAGAAGGGACACCTGCTAATGCATGCCCAAAGCCAAGGACTAGGGGCAGTGCTTATTTCAAAGAGGCTCTTCTTTAGGCTCTTAAGGATGAAGTCGGTGGAACTCTCACGCACAAAGAACAGAGCTTTATGGCAAATGCCGACTCCGATGATGATATGGAGGACTTGCGTGCCAATGCAACAAGTATGTTGATGGCTAATATGCAAGCTACACATGAGTGACACAGCCCAGCAGATGACATCATGGCTTGTCTCGTGCACCAACAAACCATATTTATCTCTCGATCTCATATCTCCGCCAACATCGCAGATCCGCAAGGCTCGAATGTTCAAAATGAGTCATCCACATCTCATTCGACGATTTTCAACTAGACCCTCAGAGTTATATTTGACGACATCAAGATGACCAACCGTTTCCCTTGATAATCAAATTGACTGCTGTCATACTTGAGGATCTAAATAATGATCATGTTGTGACTCACGTTGAACAAGATGAACCTTTGCCCATCCAGATCTTGTTCTCATACTTCAAGACCAACAATCACAAATTGCTGCATGTGTTGCATTAAATCAGGACTTGAAAAGTAAAATGCACTGTTAACAAAGGATTTTGAATGTTTACAAAAGCAACTCAACTTTTACAAAACTCAAGAAAACGGAAACGGTTTTGAAGCGCCTTTGCCAAATCTTATCAAAACGAAAAATATTTAGAACCATTGATGCGTGATCTAGCCGCTTCAAGAATGCTTTGTTGTCCAAATAGAACAACCAAACATGAACATAAAAAGCAAATTAACGCCTCACCTTGGAAAATCAAAAAGCTAAGGCCGAAGTTGTTAACTTGTCAAAACAGCTTCTCTGCATACAAAAGCATTCAACTAAACGAATAGATGATCATCTTGAAGAAATCATCGGCTTGCAAAACAAACTTAAAGAGTTTAAAACTGTTGTTTACAAACATGGCGAGTCGGTCACAACCATTGAAAAGTTTACTTTAAAACCAAATCCAAATGGATATGGACCTAATCTTGCCGACACAAACCTAAGCTTTCAACCAAAACATTCAAACCAAATCCCGAAGTTTCCAAAGCGTAATATAAAATTGATAATTCTGTTATGAATGTTGTTGAATATCATCGTCAAGAGGAATTAGATGCATAAGACGAGAGTCGATCAAAATTAAAAACTGTTGTTTACAACAAACCTTTTAATTATTCAAAACCGTCACTTTCACACACCAACGGATTCTTCTAACACACCAAGAGTTATCATCGTAACACCGAAGTCTTCTATTGTTAATCCCAAAACAGACTTTGCACAAACTTATGGTCCTTTACCTTCCATTAGTGAAGTAAACTCACAACCTGAAAATCGAAAAATTCTTCGATATTTTGACATTTTCATGGCCTCAAAATTTTACAACATGAGATAGAATATCGACCAAATCAAAGTTGAACATTTTCAATCCTCGGCGCGAGAACAAAGAGACATTTTTCGAAAAATCTTTACCTAATGTTAAAAACTTGAAAAGTTGTGCAATTGCTCGAAAAGGATTTTCATAAGGAACTTGGGTCATGAAAACGCTAAGAAAATGTAAACATCTATTTCAAACACTAAACGTAAAAAGAAAATGTTAAGAAAAGATGTTGATCGACACTTGGAAGATGTTATCCGTATGGATGTTCAAAATGTTGTGTTATTGAATTCTTTGTCATATGCATTTGATAATATCTCTCGCCGATACGTTGCTTCGTGGTAAATGTTGAGAACACCGATAATGTGCTTCGACGAGTCCTTAACCGTTGAAAACAAACGATTGTCAAACGAACTTTCAAATGCAATTCGCCGTCTTAATTGGTGTCAAAAAGATATTCATGATCAACAAATTGCTTTTCAAAACAAAATCAACCAGCTATGCAAAACCTTCTCGATTCTAAAATTGAGCAACCTGATGATCAAAACGCGTCTTTCAAGTGTCAAATCTCAAAATATGAACAAGAACTTGTAAAAGTTAAAAAGGAATATGGTGTCATATTTGATTTACTTAAAAAGACTCGTGATGAAGCATCAAATGAACTTGATCATTATCTTGCACACACTAAAGAAGTTATGCATTTTGCTCGAAATGTTCGGTCCAAAATCAAGATCCGATTCACACTATCATCAAGTTAAGAGAAATGTTAGGAAAGTATGAACAACTTCCGCCAACAATCATTAAGAGATTAGCCCCTGTAACACTTAGTACTCATGCACCTAGAATCTCTACTGCCAAATCACAAGTAGCTAACGCGGCTTCCTTCTAATCAAACAGAATAGTTGAGTTTTCCAAACGCCGCACTTCACAGCCTAAGAGCACTCAATCGAAGAATAGGAAGTTGCCACCTAAGAAAAGATCAATCAAGAATGCTAAAGTAGAAGAACACCCTAGGACTCTGAATAAGACACACGTTGCCTCCACTATAGATATTGCGCCTAGCAAATGTAATAGAAATAGTGATGTAACGAATGCTAAACCGTTAAGTACTTTTGATATTCAGTCCGATGCACCTTGTGTTATTTGTGGTAAAAGTATGAATTCCGATTGCCATGATAAATGTGTTGCTAAAGCTATAATCTCTCGCTTAAGGAATCCTAAGAACCGGAATACCTCTAGGCCAACTAATCTTTCTAAGTCTCTGCTTGGTAGACCGCCATCTTTAGATTCTAAGAAACGCATTGTGTCCCTCGTAGCTCCAGCTTTCACCTCCTAGGAATGTAGTACCACCTAGTGAATTCACTAAGACTAAAGCAAAGAGTAGTTATAGATGGCCGAAATGGATATATAACACACTAGGATTTAAGTGGATACCTAAAGCTATTGATATGTGTATATCTACTACTAAATCGCTATGGAACCCTCTAACATTTCGGTTCCACATCTACTTCTATTCCATCCGTGTCGCCTGGTGTAATGCAGTGATACGATCATTCTCTGGATTGTTGATAGCGGATGTTCCCGACACATGACAGTCAATCTCAAACTGTTATCAAACTTTGTTGCAAAGTTCATTGGCATCGCCGTTCGGGAATGATCACTTCGCAACTATCATGGGCTACGGAGATTATGTCAATGGGAACATCGAAATTAGCAGGTTTTACTATGTGGAAGGCCTCGGTCACAACTGCTTTCAGAGGTCAATTTTGTGATGGAGATTTGGAGGTTGCTTTTCGTGAGAAAACTTGTTTCATTCGTGATCTACAAGGAAATGACCTTATGTCCGCTCGCTAATTCTAGTCTCTACACTATCTCTATGCAAGACATGGTTGCTTCCTCTCCCATTTGCTTACTTTCTAAGGCAACATCAACAAAATCCTGGCTATGGCACCGTCGCCTCTCACATCTAAACTTTCAAACCATCACCAACCTTGCTCGACACAAACTAGTTGAAGGACTCCCACGATTCCGGTATTCAAAAGATCACCTTTGCTCACCTTGTGAACAAGGGAAAAGCACTCGTGCTCATTTTCCTTCAAAGGTGGAACACAGCTCAAAGCATGTGCTTCATCTTCTTCACATGGATTTTGTGGCCCGGCGCGCCGCGGTAAACGATCAATGGCAAACGCTACATCTTAGTAATTGTTGATGACTACACTCGATGGACTTGGGTCTACTTTCTTCGTAGCAAAGACCAAGCTCCACATATGATCATCACCTTTCACAAAATACGTGTTCAGCTCCCCGCAACACCGCCGTAATCATCGTAATGCATAAAGGAACTGAATTTGTTAACAAAACCCTTCGTGAATTCTATGAGAAAGTGGGAATTCAAAGATCAAACATCTATTGCACGCATAATCTGAACAAACGGAGTTGTTGAAAGACTAAACCGAACGCTAGTGGAAGCCGCAAGAACAATGTTAATAAATGCTAAACTTCCGATTACTTATGGGCGTAAGTCGATCGATCATGCATGCTATACTCAAAACCGCTCTATGATCACCAAACGCCACAACAAAACACCTTCGAACTTGTCCATAACGAAAACCGAATCTAAAACACTTTCATGTATTTGGATCTCTTTGCTATCCGAATAATGATCGTGATGATTTTGGAAAGCTCAAAGCCAAAGCTGACATTGGAGTCTTTATCTGATAATCGCGGATAATTCCAAAGGTTTCCGAACTGAATCGTCGACAAAAGGTGATGGAAACGATTCATGCTCATTTCGATGAACTTATCAAATGGCTTCTCGAGTATATAAACTTAGAACCCGTCACAACCGCTTAAACTTCCCTCAACCCCCATCATCACCAAGAAAGCCCTCACCTTACTGCCAACAAATGGAAAGGTTATTTGCTCACGCTCGCTGACGATATTGATGAACGTGCTCCAGTGTATCCATTGCTCACAGACAACCCGATAATATTCCTATACCGATACACTGCTACAACAACTAATGTTGAAGAAGCACCTACACCAGCTTGACTCCAACACACAACATTGAACACACCGCTTCCAACAATGATGAACCAAATTGATGATATTCTCAATGAAAGTATACCCCACCCGCAGATTTTGATCCAAATGCGTTCTTCAACCCGCTTGCTAATGAGATCGCCGCACTGATGTCGCTGAATCTTCAACAAACCATTTGAATCCTCGACCGCACAATGTATACCAACATCAAACCTCCACACATAGATGGACAAAAGACCATCCTCTGGAAAACATTATTGGCAATCCGAATCAACCAGCCGTTTGAGACAACGCCTTCACACGACGGTGAACATTGCATTTATGCACTCACCGTGCCAATCAACCTAAAACATCAAAGACGCAATGACAAAAGACAACCGGATTGAATCCATGCAAGAAGAACTCAACCAATTCAAACGCCTTGAAGTATGGGAATTGGTTGAAAGACCAACAGAGTCTACGCCATTGGTCTAAAATGGATTTGGAAAACAAATTGATGTCGAAGGGAACGCCATCCGAAACAAGTCACGCCCGTGGCTAAGGGTTATCGTGAAGAGGGATTAGACTTTGAAGAATCTTTTGCCCGCTGCTCGCCTTGAGGTCGCTCGATATTTCTAGCGCTCGCAGCTCATATGAATATAACGGTTCATCGATGGATGTCAAAACCGCTTCTCAATGGACAACTTAAAGAAACGGTTTATGTCACCAACCGGATGGATTCGTTGATCCCGAAGTTCTCGAACCATGTTTACAAACCTAACAAAGCTCTTTATGGTCTCAAACAAGCCCTCTGCATGGTACGATAAGCTATCATCTTTCCTCATTGCCAATAATTTCACCAAAGGCTCGGATGACCCAACTCTTTTTATACAATATCACGGGCACACATCTTAATTGTTCAAATTTACGTGGATGACATCATTTTTGGGTCTACACATAAAAGTTTTCAATCGCTTTTGCAAAACTAATGAAGGAAAATTTTGAAATGTCCATGATGGGTGAACTTACGTGCTTTCTAGGACTACAAGTTCATCAATCACCCCGTGGTATTTTCTTGAGTCACTCCAAATATGCCCTTGAATTGTTAAACAAATTTGGAATGAAAACCTCTGACACCTATGCCACACCAATGGCTCATACCAAGAAGTTAGACCGATTTACATGGGAAATTGGTGGACCCTACAAAATACCGTAGTATTATTAGGTTTCTCATGTATCTAACACCAGCGACGAGATATTGTCTTTGCCGCTTATCTATGCTCCCTTTATCGGCCGCGACCAAAAACCCACCTCTCGAGGCTAAAAGAATCCTCCGATACATAAAGGGAACCATTAACTTGGGGATCCGTATCCAAGGATTCGGTTTTGAACTAATCGCTTTTTCAGACGACCACGCAGATGCTTAGACTCACGGAAAAGCACTTCGTGAGCTTTACAATTTCTTGGTGATAAACCGGTGTCTTGGCAATCGAAGAAGCGTGGATTGTACATCACCGCCATCAACCGGCAGTAATATGTAGCCATGTCCGCATGTTGTGCTCAAGTCATATGGATGAGAACACAACTCTAAGACTATGGTTACGTGATTTGACGTAATCCCGATGTATATGCGACAATCGGAGTGTATTGCAACTCGCGGCAACTCGGCCAAAGACTCGAAATCAAAGCACATCGATCTTCATATCATTTCATCAAGGATCACGGAAAGTGGTACCGTTGAATTATATTTTTGTGGGTACAATACCAATTATGCATCTTCTCACCAAAGCCTTGCCTCCCGCTAGGTTTAATGAGTTGGTCCACCGATTGGTATGAGGTGTTTGACTCAAGAGGAATTGATGATCTCCTAAAAAGCCTTAAAACCCGCCAAACACCAAATTCTCTTTTGTAAATATTTTTCAAAACAAAATACAAAATTATAAAACCCGATAAAACAACAAAATATTCTCTTCTAATCTACTTTTCTTTCAACATTGCAAGTATATTTCTTCCGTCAACACTTTAATCTTTCAAAATTCAAGATTTTTCCATCAAGTGTTGAGGGGAGAAAATATCCTTTTAACCGCTTCAAAACATCTGTACTTGCATGTTATCATATCTCTCGCTTGATTTTTTTACAAATGGTGGTACATTTTCTCGGTTCAAAGACACTCCTCTGACTTTAAATTAATAACCTTTCATTATTGCTTCTTTCCTAAAATCTTCGTTTGGTAACCAAAATGGAAGTTAAATGGCTTGGTTTGAAAAAAAAAGGAAAAGGTGGAGGGACCAAAACTGTCAAAAGGTTAAACTCACTTTTAATAAAACACCCTCCCACCTACTTTCACTTCTCATTAAATGCAAAATACCTAAAACCATCCTACGCTTAAAACTTCACTCAAGAAAACCGGTTTTTTGATCTCCATCTTGTAAGTGTTTTGTGATCACACAACATGTTTTTAACATAAGGTTTTGAATTTCATGAAAATCCAACGGCTAAAACGCTTTCTAAGCTGATTATGTGTTCTTGCTTATAAGCGTATGAACACACAATCAACATGTGTGTGTTTGTGGTGTAATGGTTTATGTCAAAACGCTCAAAATACATCAATGATACCATTTTACCATCAAAATCCACCCGTAAACACTAATTGATGATTCTTGAAAATTAAGGTTTATGAGTCGAATTGGGTATTTTCGTATGTGAAGTGTTTTGGTCAAAAAGATTGTTGTGTTATGCTCTTGTATTATTGAATTGATGATTTCCACGGTCTATAACCACCCGTAAACACCTAATTGGTTAACAATTTGAAATTAGGGTTTAAGGTTCTAAGATTGGGTATTTTGATTCACCGCAAATTAATTGTTAAAACTTGGTCATTATGCTCACAACATCTAAGTTAAACCAAAAACTTTGGTGCATATTCCATGGCTAGATCTCATACGCCAGATTTAGGGTTTTAGACTACGCTGCATGCGCTCTATGCTGCAATCGCTTTTAACTGTCCAAATGTGTTTTGATCTGTCATAAAATGAATGTTATGTGTTTAACATTGATGATATGATGCTTTATTTCAGGCTTGCAACACTAAATATTCAGAATCAAGGTTAATATACGTCTACGCATAAGGATCACCTTACGCGTAGCTTGTTATGCGTAAGATTTTTCTTACGCCGTAAGCTTCTACGCATAAGGTTCTACATAAGGGACTACGCGTATCCTGTGAAGGATATGCGTAAACAAGGACCTCACGATAAGGTCAACTCTTACGAGTAGCCTTACGCCAAGGTTAATATATGCTACGATAAGGTCTCTTTTTCCTACGCAGAACACTTTACGCGTAGTTAAGACCCTACGCGTAAGTTTACGCCACGCATATATCATTCCTCGCTCACGCATAACTTTACCAATCCTACATGCGATAAGCCAGATCATACCTTCATTATGAATTGTTACGTGTACAAACTTGTAAATAAACTAATCATATCATCACGAATCCTAAAATGTCACTAATAAACTGAAATCGCTTGATATGTTGTGAACAATAAGTGATAAAATAAACTTTAAAACTTAAAGTTAACTAACTCACTAAACATTTCACGACGTCATTGGACTATTGAATATACAAGTGACTTAGGACTCGTAACAATCATTGACACCGTATTCAATAACTAGACAATAAGACCTTCTCGTTGACTAACATTATGTCTTTCGATATGTTGGTTCTTTTGGCTAATGTTATTTCGCATCACTACATGGTCAACAAATGAATGTGGATGCACTCAAGTTCTCTCCATTGCCGATATCTATCCTCATGGCTATCCAATGAAGATAGGAAAGAATAATCTCCGTGTTGACTTTGACAACCTCACTTGCTCATAATCTTCATGTTTAATTGCTATTGATATTCTCGAGGACTCATCCGTGACGTAACATGCTTTCACACTCTCGCAACCGCTCCTAGATCTACATCCAACAGCTTCCGAACACTATGGAAAGGGTCAAAGGACAAACTCCGTGACGGTGACTCAATCACAAACAAGTCACCATTACACTGCAGACTTAAGGGTCGTTTCTCCTAATTCCCGATGTCGATCCAACCAAACTATATGCCACACCCGCCAAGAGCTCACTCTCCTCTTAATCAATATCGTTATGACGAGGCTACTGTGAGTAATCACCAAGCATTCTCACGAGAGCTTAAGAGTATTCCTCAACCCCGAGAACCTCTACATGATCATCACCAAGTCTCTGCTTTCGTTGACAAATGCTATGAGCACCCTAAGCTCATGGAACTGCAAATATTCTGGGCATTGGTCAACAAGCAACACATCGCTATCGGCTCGATTTGGGATGACATGATGTCATTTCTCAACAAACTTGGCTCAAAGATTCCCTACATCAGATATACAAAATTGTTGATCCAGAGAGCACTTGGACTTCATCCCGACATTCCCAAGAGGCTCAATGACCCCAACAATCACGACATGTTGATGGAACCCATTCTATCCCATAGAATCAAGGAAACGCCTACAAAGAAACAAGGTGTTGTGCTACCTGATTTCCTTCTAATCAAGATGTCAAAGCTCAAACGCATAAAAGGTATCCGGAAGCAGTTAGACAAGGCAAAGTTGGTCATCTCGACGAAAAATCTTCGAACACCTCGTAGGAGAACCAAAAGAGGAAGTGCAGGAAGTATGGCAAGTACTGAGTCAAAGGAAGTTCCCAAGAGGAACCTCCTTCAAAGAGGATTGTTCCATCTAAGGAAGTTCGCTCCCATCCCAATTCCCAAACCCGAACCAAGAAAGAAAGCTTGTGGACTAAAGCTCGACGGTATCGATACGATGAAGAGATTACCTTCTCTCAATTCGAACCGTGATCCCTCCTCCAAAGCAGCCTAAATCTACAAGTCCAATAGCCTAACATGGAAAAGGAAAGACTCCACTTGAGTCTCATGATGAAAGCTCAAGATGAAGAAGAGCAACCGGATCAATCCTACAGAAGAAGTTTAAATTAGTTAGACAAATTCAAAAAGTCAAGAATTTGCAAAGATCAAATGGGTGGCCCCGAGGATCGAGTGGTGTGCCCACTCTTCACCGTGTCCCCGGATGCGCGTTAATCAACCCGATAAGGATCCGTGCCACCCACTTGTGCAACAACAACGCTTGGAAGGAGTCTACTGATCTTAACATTGAGGAACCGTAAAAGAATAATGACCTAGAAAGAGATAATGATGAAGAAGCTAAGGAACAGACGGAAAAAGGCTAAAACGACATGATGACGAAGAAGATTATGATGACTTTCTTCTCAAGTCCAATTCAACTCGCTCCAAGGAGGATACTCGCACCTCCAAAGGACCCCGAATCTCCTCATGTCCCTCCTCATCGATTCTTCATCTCACTCATCACCACCACCATCAAAAAGATCAACAAAATCATCATCCAAAAGAAACCACCTCGATCTTGGATTTCTCAAGCTCATAAACGAATTCACAAAAAACAAGTCGAAAGAAAAACGCGGCTCTACAAAAGCTAAATTTCTTTGTCGATCACATACAAAGATATGTATGACGAAAGCATGACAAGATGGAGAAAGAAAGGAATTTGTTCGAAGTTCATGAAGAGTCATCGAAAGAGGAACCGAACGAAATGATCTGGTTACACTAACAAGTACCTTCGTGATATCGCTCCTAAAATCCAAAAGGAACTGGAAAAGACAGCAAGAGATCATACTCACAAGTTTCTTCTCGACACCGCCCTGTGACTAGAGAAATATTTTCCGGATAACTCACCCCTAACATCGTAGCATTGGTTAAAAATACAATGGCCAAAGAAGCCATCTCTCCGAACTGAAGTTAATCGCTAAACTTGTGATACAAATGTCAAAGCGATCCGAACGCTTACTCGGATGAAGCTAAATTTTTCGAAAATCTACTTGATTTTCAACTCAGATCATCATGCAAGGAGTCAACCGATCAACCCAAACGACCAAGAGATGACGATGATAAGGATAAGGATTCTCGACCTAAACGCCAAACTCGTAAATCTACCTCTATGCCACCTCCTCCACCACGAACTTCTTCTCAACAAAAGTCTCCACCTCGTCTTCTAATGATAAACCTCGACGATTCCGAAGTTACCACCCCCACTCATAAAACGTGATTACTTTGAGTATACGGGTGGTGACGATGAAGAGGTCCTTGAGCCCCCACAACAACCCACCTCACCCAAACAAGTGCGTAAAACCAAGATCATCATCAAGGCCTTCCAAAAGAAGAAGAAGACGACTCACCGAGTTCGTCTCATGGCTAGATGACGATAAAACCGAAGAGTTTGAATGGTTCTCCACACTTGTCAATCAAACTCCCTACCTGATGAAGGTCAAGAATTGGTAGACGGTTCTACATTGAGCACGCAAAACTTTTGCAAGAAAAGTTCCATGTGAAGAAAATGACGAATCGAATTGAAGCGAATCAAGAATGAAGCATTCCAACCTTAAAGACAGCTCAAAGCCGCCGAGGTCGAATATCATCTTGAGAACATCGCCGAGCTATGTCTAACACATGGATTGGCTCAATCCTGAAGCAAACATTGACTTCACACAAAGGGACAACCCTCCATACTACACCGATAGGACCAAACCCCTACCGACCATTGGCCAAATGACGAACCACGGATTCTTCCGCTACTTCTTTAACAGAGACTTGGATTTTCTCTTACACGGTAGCGATGGTTCGCGAAAATACGCTACATCCTTGACTCTTCCATTCCCATGCTATTTACTCAAACCGCATAGCTATCGAGGAACGTAAATCACTTGTTTTCTCGACAACGTGCAAGCACCAAGATGCATTGTATGGGATTCATCATTGGCCCAACGCCGGAATCTACTATTACGTTTACCTGTTCGTAAGTCTCAACATGCGCTGTATAGTTCTAAGGACATCGTGGCCATCAAACACATTGATCTCAAGTCTGTGGGACTATTCATTCTTAAAGAATATCATAGTCAAACGACAAGATGAACAGAACTATGGATTCTCCGAGGTATCGACTTTGAGAACTTGTCCTCAACGACATCAAGACATGTACCTTGCCAAGGTATGTGGTCGATGAGACAATTCTCGATCAAGTTCAACGTGAATTTATCAAGTCAGCTTCATCTTCATTAGACGACGTGATCAAAGAACGCGGTTGAAGATATCCGTGATGGTGTTGAATCTTATCGACGCTGTCAACCTCACCTCCAATGCTTACTCTTCCCGATCTCAATCACCACCTCAATATACTCATCGAAACCTTTCGAGTTGTTTACCGCAGTGAACTTCAAAGAAACCGCTAATGGCGCGTAGTGATCTTCAAATTCGGGATCATACTTGGCCGGTTAGGGACGGATTAGCATACATGTTGAAGGATATACGCCCCAAAGTGGGTCTCGTAAGGCCGGAATTCTCGTGAAAGGAGGGATGAGAAGGATCATCACCATGATTGATGAACGTTGTTCGGCGGATCGCCGCACGCATTGGAGAGCTATGTTGGTGGTCGCACCCAGAGAAACATCACCGCTTTCAACGCCCCCGCGACTCCCGGGAACATCACTACACTTCCTTGTACCCCTTGAATTGTTTCCTTCATAATTTTGGATGTATGATTATATATGAAAATGGCTTGTGCACACATAACGTTGTACAACCCGTAATGGTCAAGAAAGGACCCCGTGGTACGCGCCTCAGGCCACAATCCTTAAAAGGAGCGAAAGCTTCTTACTTTGAGTAAAACCTATCAAACCTTTCATTTTTCAAGGTTTTGCTCAAAAGAACAAGTACTTCCCTTAAGACTTTCAAAACCTCAACCGCTTATATCACTCGTTGAGGGGAGTATTGAAACTTTGTTCACAAATTGTTCACAAGGGTCATTCTTCCCAACACGAAATGGTCATATTTATTCTCAAACGTTTCAAAAATAACACTTTAATATGCCATTTTTGAGGGGAGAAAATTGTGTGATAAGAAATATGTTGTACAAAATGCAAATGAATCAGGTACCTCGTGACTTAACCAACTAATTGACGGTACTAAACTGTTAGTAACTCGAAAAGACTTGTCCGGACGGGTAATAATTTCAAGCTAGTTCGCTAGTGATGTAAACGTGTCTCGCAAAGGACTTGTCCGAGTAGAATGTACCATTCGAGAAACTTTTGATAGACATGAACTCCGACGGGTTTGACAACCTTCCAAGGTTTGTCTACACCTTCAAGGTAGTTATTAGAGCTAGTTGTCACCTAAAAAGCTGACAATGTAACTCTTTAACTATGCAACGTAACCGTGTCTCGCGGGGGATTGTCTATCTTCAGTGGATCAATTCAAAAGTGCGCGCTCTTTCCTCACTGTGCATTTAACCATTAAAACTATTAAGCACATGTGGAGCGGGAGTATTTATGCAAAACATCATCTCTCAATGGTTCAAACATGTTTTTTCATTAACAAACCCTTTGAGAGACATTTTTCATACAGTGGTTTTAATGGCAAACATAGGTTAGTCATGGAGTTATAAGGTGACTAAGGTTAGGAATAACCGTCCTATGATCCGCCAGAGTCGGAGGGATCTACCCAAGGACACTACAAATAGTTAGTATTTAGAAGTCCTTAGGTATGATTGTAAAAAGGAGAAAATGAGAATCGGAGAAAGAAGGAGTTGAAGAATTAAAAAGAAATGCAAAGAAAAGGGTGAAAAGAAATAGGCCTCCCGATTATTCAACTTAGGCGCATAATCGGTTCAATTCATATGCTACCGGTTGTCACTTTAGTTTATCGCCGGTATTGAAGATTAAAAGTCGCCATGGACCCAAAGGACGATGCACTAAACCTTCTTATCCACTCAAGTTTCTCTCAACAGAAGCTTGTTTCATTCTCACAGGAACCCTACGTAAACTATCGGCTTTCTCCTAGAGATTGCTGGTATTGAAGAAGGAGACCCTCTCCTAGTCTCCGCCAGAAAACCAAAACGCACTATTGAGTCTAGAGCCACGAGATTCATCAAAAGATCTCTTAGGAACACTTGACATTTAATCACTTGATGATCAACTAATAAGATCATCGGTGGTTCATATCGAGTCCTTCACAGATCTTAGCAACTGTCGAGAACATTTATGAGAGGTTCACATCCGTGATCCTCGCGATTGAATGGAAACTCCTCGCCAGGTCAACATCAAATGTACCGCTGCCAGGTCACTTCGTAACTCCCCGTGGATTACGCGAGTGTGTCTCAAACGGTCTACCCATGGAGGTGATGCTTCGTGTACCTCAGCGACTCATCTCAATCAGTAGATGTACTGTACATCGCGTATATCTCACTTGTGGGACTCCGGTTCATGAACGGCCTTTGTAAGAATTAGAGTTGTGTTTTCACACTATGCCGTTAACACTCTCGAAGTTCAAACTTGTAAGTGCCGGAAACCGCTTATTACTAACCGCTTGAAATGTTTTCTTCTTATGGAAGCTCCGAGCGGATGATCGTGGTTGATTCTTCTCATGCTCACGCCAACATCATCACTAATGGAAGTTCTATTCAATGCAACACAACAAATAATGATTCTTAGTCAAACCAAAGAATCTACAAAGTCAAAGACTTAAAGAACTTCATCAGTATTGATTTCCAACGCCAAAGAGCGCTGAGCATGTTGAAGAATGACGAGGGAGACACCGAGCAAAAAGGCACTCCTGAAGGCGATCGATGCGCATAACAACATACTATCACTCTCACCACAAAGAACAATGATCAAAGAACAAAGTTAAAGATGACGCCAAAGCATAACTGTTCAAAGTAAACTATCTCTCTACACCGGGAGATTGTTCAATCAAGGCAATTCTTCTCACAAGAAAGAAGAATGTCGAAGACGCCATCGCTACTATTACATCAACGCTTTCACCGCTTTACATTCATATATACTTGAGGGGGAGATTGTTGGAATCACTCCTAAACAATATTTCAAGTATTTATATTTCATATGTAATAGGTAGCTTTATTATGGCTTTTATGTTTGTTTAAGGTCAAGCTTATGTAGAAGGCCCATGCTTAGCCCAAGCCCAATAAGGAATAGGGAAGGAGAGGGAGTGTTGCCCTAGCTCCTTGCCTATATAAACCATGTAATAACCTTCATTTGAAGGTTGGTTGTTCAAGCTATTTCCTTTCATACTCCTACGCGTAAACCGTATTATACTATATCGTGTGTGTGAGTGGTTATACTTGTTCAATCGCCTCATCTCCTTCTTATGCTGTTGTAAACACATATAACTATCTTATCGCCACAATGGGGTATCCGACTAGTATTTTATAAAGTATATTGCTTAGTTGTGAAAATTATTGAAGGGACCCTTAATTTATATACATTTTTTGATTTGAACCATATACACTTGTAGGTCAAAAGTGTATATTAATGATTACTTTCTAACTATTAACTTATCATTAAATAATGACTATCTTTTAAAAAAAAATATTAATTAATACATTTTTTTATTTTTTTCTCAAGTTTTATAATTAATACCTTTTATAATCTATTTTGTCTTTACTTTTAGTTTAATTTCTAATTAAATTTTAGACCATAAAAAGTACATTGGTTTGAATGCATAAAACCCCCGTATGTAATTCAACTTTAATATTATGTATCGAGTTGTTATCGGGTTTCTCGACGTTTTTGTGATGTATTCATTATATTCAGCCCATGGACTTGACATTGGTGTTGAATATCAATGATATGAATTCGTGTCAGTATACATTTTAAATGAAGGTTCGTGTATCTATTTTATATAATCAACTTATTTTGTCATTTATTTTTTAACCGTGTATCAAATCATTATTTATATGTGTAAAAAAAAAATAAAAAAAAATAGTTATATTTCCCATGTATGTATTATGCTGCTCGCAGTAATGGGACACGATCGACTTATGCGATCGATTACAAGTTGATCGCCTTTGTGTGGCTACTCGATCGACCAACACTTTTTACAAATGAGGGTCGTGTATATAATCGAAACATTCCCAAGTTATTTTCAAATATTTTCAAATTAAACTTTAACTCAACAAAAAAACACCCTTTATCATAACATTCACAAGTTAAACTTTAACTCAAATATTTTCAATTCAACCACTAAACTAAAACAAACACTTCATTTATTGAAAAACATTAAACATTAAACACGAATTACATAGTACGATTAATACAAACTACCACAAATTGATGAAAATAAAACTACAAGTTAAGAATACGAATCATCTGAGTTATAACCCTCCTCACTCGAAGAGGATCTAAACTCGTCAGCATAGTACTTTCCTTCCATGATGTCAAACTAGTTCTGCCTAAGATATTCAGCTTCCCTGGCTTTCTGTTCCAAACGAGCAGCTTCCTCGCGTGTCTCGTTTTCTCTAATCTCTCTAAGATTTTCCTCGTCCTGCTCAAGTTCACAAAGATAAGCCTCACTAAACCCAAACAGATTGTTTTGGAGGTCCACTTGTGGAGTGTTAACAGGTGGATTGTAAAGAGGTGGGGTGTTTACAAATACATTTTCTGGTTGGAAAACCGGAAAGACATCTTCTGGTGGAGTTGAATAAACTTCAACTTCTTGTGGAAAGGTAGTTTCCGGCACTTGTGGTGGACTTGGGAATTGTGTTGTAGTTTCTGGCAGTTGTGGAGGACTCGGGAATTGTTGAGATAAATCTTTGCGAGACATTTTTGTGTGTGTGAGTTATGTGTGTAATTTGTGTGTGTGAGTTGTGTGTGATAAACAACTCTGGTAGAGTTGTATATATAGGCAGATTTGATTTTGATTTTTGTTAGTACAAAAAGTGTGATGGGTTGTAGTGGGTGTTAATATACTAATCCAAGTAGTTTGATTGAGTTCCCTGCACAAGAAGAGTAAACCGTTAGTCTTACCGCGGGGACGGACCCCACGATTAGACTCCGGCGTGAGAGTAAGTACACATTCTTGTCAGAGAAATAAGAGTATGTGTGTGTGTTATTATGAGAGAGAAAGTTGTACCTTGTATGGGGATTAGAGCCCCTTTTATAGGCGAGGTTTACCGTTAGGGTTTCCTGATTACTCGCATATGGTAGTTAGCTGCCGGAGCCGGACCCTTGTCGGACAAGGTTCCGTGTTAATCGCGGATGCGGACACAGGATACCTTTCGCGGCCAGAGGTTCAGTCTGCTAAGTATCTTGCGTGCGTCTTTTAAGTTTGGACTATGGCCAATTTCGTTATTGGGCTTACTGTTGGTCCAGTGTTCGTAGTAATTCTCGTTGTTGGGCCTGGGCTCAGTGTGTATAGCACGAATCAGGCCCATTAAGCCTGCTATAGGTGCTATACGTAATCAAGTCCCCCAGTCTAGTGTGTTCATTAATTGCGAATATTGTCGCGTGCGGCGGATGTTACTAGACTTGAGTTGACTGAGCAAAATTTACTTTCCGCACTTTTTGAAGCGTCTTTCTGACACTTCCCTTTCTTAGGAAGTGCTTCGTGCGATGTGGATGTTTGTCGACTTTTCGTTCTCTACTTGATTTAACCTAATGTCCCACGCGCTTCTGTTGTTCTCATCTTTTTACTTTTGATCCTGATCGTTTATTCCGATTTTTGTTGCCACGTGTCATCATCTTGATTTGGGTATTTTCTTAGTATAAATACTACCCCTGTTTTTACTATTTTCAATTTTCTCCTTCTGTCGTGTTTTCCCCATCGCCGCTTGGCTTTATCTTTTGGAGAAGAGAATCCCTTCATTTGTCCGTTTTGGCTTTTGATTTCATCCGCTCGCTATGAGTGCGATTGTTGATATAAAGTGTGGTACTCCTTCAGAGATGTTTGACCCTTTCCTTGATAAATTTAATATTCCTTCTGAGGTTCATCCGAAGCTTCCTTCTCGCAATCATACTATGCATGAGCATCCTCCCAAAAAGATTGGCTTATACACCCGGTTTTTTGACCTTGCGAATTTTCGCCTGACGTTGTCAATTTTTCTCGTCGACTTGATTAGGTACTATCGTATTAATATTTCCCAGCTTTCCATCTTTGGTGCGTGCAAGATTTCGCACTTTGAAATCTTGTGTCATGTTCATCGCATTACGCCTACTGTGGTTTGTTTCGCCGTTTTTATGTTAATACGAAGGCCAAAGGGTGGTTCTCTTTCATTAAGCGTGATGATGTTCCGGTGGTTTATACTAAAGCCCTTGATTCTGTGAAGAATTGGAACGAACGTTTTTTTATGGGTTGATGACTTTGCCTGTCATGCTTTTTTTTTCTTGGAGTTCCAATAAGAATTGTTTGAAGGATCCTGGTCCTCGTGCTGATGAGTATAATGCTGAACATTATGCTACACTTGTTTCCCATCCTGCTCCTTTTCGGGTATTCCCTAAAGTATTTCTTTGATGGGTTGGTTTGAGTCGCCACTATTCTTTGGGTGAGGATATGTATCCTGAGTTTCTTCATGATGATGGAATGGGTAATTTTTTTTGTGGCATTATTTACACCCTTCTTTTCGCATCAAAATTTTGATATGTTTTCCTTATTTTGTAGTGATGAGTTGGCCTGATTATATTCAGTCTCTGGATCCTGCTAAAGTCAGAATGGTTGCGCGTCCTCGTCGTGAGGGGGAGCCTAGCTTCTTGGAGGTTGCTGTTCGTCTTACAGGGCCGCTTCTTCCTATTGCTCCTCCTCTTACTGAGGATGAATTGGAGGCTGGCGTTAATGTTCTTTTTGGGCCTGAAGGTGCTGATGTTAATGTCGAAGTAGATCAGCTCTCGAGGCCACTATTCTGATGCTGATCCCGCTACTTCCGGTTCTTCATTGAAAATGAAAGAGAATCCTTCGCTGATTATTGGGGAACCCTCTAGTCCGGCTAAGAGGTTTCGTCCTGACTTCCCTCAAGGGTGGTCTGCACGTTCTTGCTGGTAGCTTTCAGGCTTTATTAAATAGTAGTGTCTTGGATGTTGGGGTTTTACAGCTCCCCACACTGTGCCCTTTATTACTTCTTCTATTTCGATGACCCATGAGCGCGAGGTTGGGTTTTCTGCCGATTCTTCTATCAGGCGCGAGCCTTTTATTGGCCCTCTTCAAAGGTTTGTTATTTCCTCCGATTCTTCTTCTGATTCTAGTACCTCTGTTGTTGGGGTTGAGGTTTCTTCTTGTACCAGGTCTGAATCTGCTTTAGGTGTTATTTCCACTACTGTTGTAACGACCATTTATGTCCTAGTACTGAGGAATGTCCTTCCTAATTCCCCCCTTTTTTAATGGTTCGCCCTCAGGTGGAGGTGCCGACCGAAATGTCAGAGATCTTCCGGTCCTTCTTCTAGTCAGTCCTTAGCTGATGACATTCGGGTTGCTGTTAGTTTGGACCCTTTGCGGTCACAGGAGCGCTACCTTCCGAATTGGAAGGTATCCAATGGGTCTCTTCTTGATAGTCCCTTAGACTGTCGTGAAGTTGTTGGCGGGGTTGCCCCTCCCATATTTTTTTCTTCGCTCTGCGAAATGAGTTACGATCAGTTACTTTCGGGTGTTGATGTCTTGTCAGCTCGCCATCTATGCTTTGGTTCTGAAGTTCGGATGCATGCGGAACGTGATTTTTAGGAGAAGGAGAGGTTGTCTGATAGGTGTAATTGTCAAGCTGACATGATTTTCAGACTAGAGTCCAGGTTGTCTCATACTGAATCTGAAGTTTCTGAGACGCTTTCTCTTCGCGATCGTGTATCCTCTCTTAAGGCAGCTGGTAGAGAGAATGAGGTGTTTCTTGCTAAGGTTAAGGAACTTGAGTCCTCTGTTTCTGCCAAGGACGACGAGCTTGGGCAGCTGCGACGTGTAAACTCCTCTCTCAAATCGCGCAATGCTGAACTTGTTAAGCAGGTCTGTCTCCCTCCTTCTATTTTTTTAATATATATATATATATGGTCTTGTTGCTTTCAGGTGCAAGCTTTGGAGAGTAATGTTTGGACCTTCGTCCTCTCATCTTAGAGCTTAATCGTTTGAGGGAGCTTTTTCTAAAGGTTTCCTTTATTTGGAGGAGAAGCTCCGGTGGTTGCTGTCTGAGGGTTTTAGACTTGTAGTGTCCAAGTGCTGGCATTCTCCAGATTATCTTGGTGCTTTAAGTGCAGCCATAAGTCGTTCTGTTAAAAAAGGGAATGCAAGATGGGCTTATCGTCGGGCATTTTCATGGCACAGATGGCACACCTCTTTTTAGTGTCGAAGCTTTCAATTCTTCTGCCAAGGCTGATTATGAGAATGCTCTTCAAGTTTGTGATGTTTAATTCCCTTTGTTATCTTCATTGGAGGCTCTTAAGGATTCTACTGCTGAAGATGTTATGAATTTACTTTATCCTAGAGTGTCCGTCTCTGATTCCTCTGCTATTAACCCTCAGTTTTGTTGAGAGCAGCTGACCTTTCTTGTTCGTCATTCCGGAAGTCCTACCGTGGCAAGTGAGTCTCCTCTGTCGGCTTCCATTAAGGATTTCTTTGAGAGAGCCGGAAAGGCAAGGGAGGGTTCTCTTCATGACTGGTTAGCTCTTGGGGATACATGGTATTCCTAGATTAGCCCTTTGTCTGTGGGAACTTTCGCGGGTACGGATTGTGTGTCTGGTTCCATGGCCGCTACCCTATTACCTGTTTCTTCTTGTTCTGTCCCTCTCTCCGTATCTGATTATGAAGTGTTATATATGCTTGATCAGAGTGGTAATGCTAGTGACACAGGTGCGGATGCCCTTAAGCAGTCTGGGGCGAACCCACTTCTGGACTCTTCCGACCAAGTTTGATGTGTCGTTATTGTATGATGTTTTTTACTTTACCTGTTTTGTGGCCTGCCAAAGTGCGACACTTTTTTTTTGTAGACTATCTATCATATGTACATTTTGTTGTTTCGAAACTTTTAAATTTTTGCTATTTTAATCTTCACACTGGTGTGCTTATTATAATAGTCTTAGTTGAATACTTGTGGGTTATTCTCCCGATACTGGACTTGCAATATCTCTTACGTATCTTGAGTTAATTTTGAGGTTACTCAACCTTTAGTTATTCGGAATAACGTTGTATAGGTCCTGCCCAAATGTATGTGCGTCTTATTTACATATGTCGATATTTCTTATAAAGTAAATTATTAGAAGAATTTAAATTAAAAGTTGGTGAAGGTAGCTAAGCTTCACCTTTTTTCATTCAAAATAATAATATTACAATATAGAAAGATAAATTGCGATATCAACCCTCCTCTGCGGAGTCCGCAGGGGGTCGGTTGCTTACACTTGATGTAAGTAACATCTTTTAAGATTGCAGACGTTCCATGTCCACGTAATTGGGTTTCCGACACGGTCTTTTAGCTTGTACGTGCCTTTTCCTAATGCTTCTGTGACCTCGTAAGGTCCTTCCCACTTAGGTCCCAATTTCCCTCCTTCTTCTGCACGGCTTGCATCATTGTTGTGGTACACCAAGTCTCATGGCTTGAAGCTTGTGTTACGAACTCTTGAATTATAATACTTCTCCATTTGTGCCTTGCTTTTTTGCTTCACGTATTGCTGCCTGTTCCCTTCTTTCTTCTAGGAGATCCAAATTCATCTCCAAGGCTTCATCATTTTCTTCTATGTTTGCTTCCACTGTCCTCCATGTGGGCATTCCTGTTTCGCCTGGGATGACAGCTTCCGTTCCATATGTCAATGAGAATGGAGTGTCTCCGTTACTGGATTTTATCATTGTACGGTATGCCCACAGAACGTGTGATAGCTCATCCAGCCAGTTTTTGCTTCTTTCCTCCAACCGGGCTTTTATTCCTTCCCCTAGACTCCTGTTCGCTCTTTCCACCTGTCCATTTGCCTGTGGATGTTTGACGGAAGCAAATTGTTGTTTTATATTCATTTTTTCGCACCAATCTTTGAATGGGTTGTTTAGGAATTGTTTTCCATTGCCGAATATTATTTCTCTTGGGAGTCTGAATCTACACACGATATTTTCCCATACGAATTTTTTGATTTGGTTTCCTGTAATAGTGGAAACTGGCTTTGCTTCTATCCATTTTGTGAAGTAGTCTATTGCTACTATAAGGAATCTGACTTTTCCAGGCCCTTCCGGAAGGGGTCCTGCAATGTCAATTCCCCATTTGTAGGATGGCCATTGGGAAGTGATTGGTGTTAGCTTCTCTTGCGGACGTCTCGGGACTGGCCTGTGTACCTGACAGTTTTTGCATGCTTGGATTAGCTTCCGAGCATCTTCGTGCATGGTAGGCCAGTAATATCCGGTACGTAAGGCTCTGGCCACCACGGACCTTGTTTCGGCGTGCATGCTGCAAGATCCTTCGTGGATTTCTCTTAGCACGTAGTTTTCCTGGAGGGGTCCTACACACCTGATAAGGATTTAAAACGTACGCTTTTAGGGGTCATTTAAGCCCTATTTCGACACATTTTATACCCGTTACTGCTTAATTTCGTTCCTTTTCACTTTTTAGGTCTTTTAGAAGCAAAATGCTGGAATGAAGCACATTTGGACGAAAGGAGCAAAAACGTGAAGAAAATGGCAAAGTTAAGATCGAAGACACTCAAGGCTGATCAACAGAACTTGACGGCGTCCCATCCAAAGGGCGACGTCGTCCCTCTATGAAGACTTGATCAAAATGTGCCCACAATAGCTCAGTGGAATTTCTGATCCTAAAACCTGATGGCGTCACACCTAAAATATGGAGGGCGTCACTCACACTTTCCACTCCAGACGGCCCAGATCTAGAACTCATACGACGTCGCAACTAAAGACCGACAGCGTCACAACTCTCAAATAATGCCGTCCCATCGATGACTTGGCCCAGATGAAACCCTAATGACGGTGATCTGACGGCGTCGCATGTAAAAGGCGACACCGTCGCGATTGTAAATTTATATATAGAATTCGATTTTTCTGTATTTTGAGAGGTAGAATTTTGGAGAGCAAAACCTAACTCAGTTGTAGTCCGACTTAGACAGTATTCTAGGATCCCATACCCTATTTTACACATCAAGATAAGTTTGTTAATTAAATTTATCATTATGTCTACCCCATGTTCAATTGATTGTATGTATGCTTGCTTGTCTAACATGTCTAGCTAAATTACTTGTGTGTTTGCTTAGATCTATGAAAACTAGTTATTGATTGTTGTTAGGTTGTTTCTTTTCTTAATTGATATCAGCTTAATAGTGCAATTAGGCTTTCGTTGTATTTATTGCATGAGTATTCTTGAGGACAATAGGGTGAACGGACGAAATAGCTTAGGCTTGCCAATTCCGTAAATCATGTACTAGAGATAACCTCATAGAACTAGGTGATACACACACCCTTCGACTAATAGGAATACAACGCGTTAAGATAAAGGACGTGACAATTCAATCGACCAATAAAAGATAACTAAGGAGTAATAGTATCTAAGTGAACACATCTTTAATCATCATACGAGCACACCTCAATGAAACATAGCTATCCGTAGTAATTAGATAATTAGTAGAAGTGGAGAAATCGGTAGAAGTACCACCCCAACCAATTTCCCCGGGATTTTACCTTAACTTTCTAAAAAATATAAAAAGATAAAAAGAATCATCCTCAACCCCACCTTCTCGTCATAACTTTCTTTCTAGCATTCCTATTCCCCTAGAGAATGATATCAATCCCGAGGCTTACCCCATACTACACTACAACGATTAGGTTCACTTCCTAGAGGGTTGAAAATCTTGCTCGTAGAAAAAGAGGTTTCCTCAACCCCGAACCCACGCTATCAAGTTTTTTTTCGCCGGGGAATAGAATAGCTAGTTAGAATTCTATCTCATTTAGGTTCCCTTACTTGATTCCTATCGAGTAAGATTTTTTCTCATTTTCATCAGCTTCCTTGTAGTCTATCCCCCTTGTTGGTGTTTTTGTTCGTAACCTTGTCACTTATCACCATGGGTGACAATCCACCACCACATCAACCACTTCCACTCAACCCACCACCACTTGACCCGTCAAGAGGCCGTACTATTGGTGAATACTCTAAACTGAGCCATCAAGGCTATACGAACACCATTGAGCTCCCCATTCAAGCTCAAACTACGGCCCTGCGATCCTACACCATCCGGTTGGTGCAAAACGGATGTGCATTCCATGGACTTCGTTCCGAAGATCCTAATCAGCATCTCAAGGATTTCCTAAAAAACGTTGACTCAATCGACCTTGATGCTACCACATGGACTTCGTTCCGATGATACCACAAATACATAATCGACAATCCTCGATCACCCATCATTAGAATATGCCTAAAGATCAGGAGAGGAAATCCTTGGAACATCAAGATCCCTTGTATGATTGGATATAGGAATGTCGAGTACGCTTACATAGATATGGACTCTCCCATCAACGTGATGTCATCAACTGTTTACAATGACATAATGAATGCGCGACTTAAGATTAGGAGGGACCCTAAGTATCCCGTTGCGATTTGCAATTTTGTGGGAAGGGTCAAGGATGCACACGTCTTTGTAGGAAACTTCACCTACTTAGTTGATTTTATGGTCATAGAAGATATAGGATGTGTCATCGACTATAGCTTGTCCCAGGTTGTGTTAGGAAAACCGTTTGTTGAAAATTCTAAACTAAGCTATAACAAGTCCAAGGGAATGGTTAGATTTGCGGTAGGGGACGATGAAATTACCTATAGGATGCCTTGGAAAATTAACGGATATGGCCCTCTATCCCACTATGAACGAGATAACATTAGAGCCTTTGAGGAAAAGAGAAAAGAGGATATTGAAAAAGGCTTGAACTTTATGTGGGAGAAAAGGAGACTCTACTATTGGGATTGCTTGACCCTAGGACCTAGGTATAGAGTAGATGAGAATTTTGTCAATATGATAGAGTTTTCATTGAGGATGAAAAATGAGATGATGTAGGAGCACGAATTCGAGTCTAGCTACAAGACTCATAAATAAAGAAAAGCGCTTCGTGGGAGGCAACCCATGCTTAATTGTTTGCTTGTTTTGTTTTTCAATTTTTGCGTGTTTTATATCTCTTTCATTGTTGTTTATTCTCATGTTAGACTTTGTGAAAATGCTTTATATTGTCTTTAACCTCGTCTTAATTACATATAAAGGTATTATACAAAAAGATAAGTGTAGGGAAGATCACATAAGTTTTTTAGAACATGAACATGAGAATTGCAATTATTGAAATTGATATATATATATGTGTTTGTTAGAGTCAAATTCTTGTACCGAGTCATAATGGATGTTTTGCATGAATTTTTCCAGGTTTTAGTGATGTAATTTTTCCAGAAAAACGCAGCAGACCACTTTCTGTCAGGACAACCTGACGGCGTCAGGTTAAATCCTGACGACGTCAGGCTATGTAGAAACAGGATAATCAGTTTTCGTTTTCTGTGCAGTTTATAAATTTTTGGAAATTCCCAGTTCTTAATTTTCCAGAAAAACTGCAAACATTCATTCCACAAGCATTATATCTTACTTGCTTTCTAGTGTAGTTGTGTTTCATATATAGTTTTACCGCCGATTTTACGCGAAGGTTTCGTTTGTTTTCTTACAAATGTGCAGGTTATTTTGAAAAAGAAGAAGAAACACACATTGGATGAAGCTTATTACTTATGCGTTCTTCTTGAAAGAGGATTTAACCGCAACTTCATACATATCCTACCAAGCTAATCAGAGTAGTAATAGTTTCTTTTCCTTACTTACCTTCCTTTATCATTACTTTCATGCTTTCGGGGAACATTGTGGACAATGTTCAGTTTAAGTGTATATATAAAACGGGAACTTAGAAGCTATTCATTCACTTGATTATTTGTCTTGTCCTTAGTAATTTGTGTCATAAACTATGAGAAATATTCGTTAGGGCAATTTTAGCACCAAATTTATAATTTTTATGACATTTACGAGTAAAACTTTAGTCTTAATAAAGCGTCTCATAAATAGGAATTATATGACTAGCACAAAAACTGTTTACCACTCAAATTCCACCCCAAAAATGTGAGGTTCGCCCCTAGATCTTTAGGAATAAAAGCATTCACCTTTAATGCTTAGCGAGTGTACCGGTAGTATAATAGATTCTATAACTTGTTTTGTGATGCATTCCGAGATCGCTAGTGAGACTACACTTTTGTAGTTAGGAATAACTAAATGATAAGAGGCATTAGGATAACCCTTGTTTGAAACATGTATTATAATTATATCTTCCACATCGGTTGAGTAATTACCCCACACCCTTGCGATGTACTCATCTTTAGTACACGATACCCCTAGTTAACCCTTCAGAGCCTATCCTTTTCGCGGTTCTCGTGATGTTTCGGTTTTCCGGAATATCAATGAAGAACATTGTTTACAATCCACCCCCAAATGTACACCCAAATCGCCTTAGCCTACCTTGTATGCACTCATCTTTAGTGCATTATTGTTATCTTTACTAAACTCTTAGTTAAATTATCTAGTTACTTGCATGGTTGCTAAGTCGAGTCATATCTTTTTACACAATTTTGGGACGATTGGGACTCATGGGTAAAAGTGATATTTTATGGAGTAACGGGAAAGAAAGATAAATTCAAATTCCCTTTTTCTACGTAATTAAATACTCCAAGTGTTTTGATCTTTTCAAATCGGGTCAATTAGTGTTAGAGAAATAAAAACTCAAGTGTAGGGATGCTCCTATAAAGCTCTTATATGTTGATGTTATCATAGAGGATGGTAGAGTAAAAAGGTATGAAAAAAATTCGAAAAAAAGAGAGAAAAAGATATGTTCAAAAAAAAAGAAAAAAATTAGAAAAACATACGGGCTATCATCCTACATCTATCTTTATGTTTTTAAGTTTATGTTTGTTTTGTTTCAAGTTATCTAGTGTTAGTGAGTCGAGTCCTGGCTTAGCAACGCCATGCTTTACATGCTTGTAACATAAGATTTTTGACTTGCCACCACTAAATATCCCCTATCTAACAAAACCCTTTGTTTCTCCACCCTAAGCCTAACGTTACAACCCTTGTAAAGACCTGTTGGGATCACTCCTAACTTGTATTTCAAGTGTTAGTAATTAATATGTAATAGGTTGCTTAAACTAGGCTTTTATGTTTGTATTAATGGCAAGGCTTATGTAGTAAGCCCATGAGCCTTGGCCCAAGTCCAATAAGGATGGAAGGGACTAGACATGTTGCCCTAGCTCCCTTCCCCTATAAATACTCTTGTAAACCTTCAATTGAAGGTTGGTTGTACACTTGAATACATTTCCTACGCCTAAAGTTCTATTACTATCATACGTGTGTGTGTTTGTGTGTTCAACCAATCTCTCTTTCATCTTATTTATTACATATTGATTCTTGTGTTAACTTATGGTGACCTAATAGTGGTATCAATCGCCATCTAGTTGGGTGAAACACTTTTGTTTTTGAAGTTTATTCTATACGCGTGGGTTTTAGCGTTCTAAACTTTCATACGCTTAAAGCTTTGGTTTTTACACTTGTAAACTCAAGATTCTTGTGGTTTAAGGTTTATTTAGTGTTAAAGTTTCAGTTTTTAGCAAAAAGTTTCAAACTTTACGTGTGTAGATAAGATTTGAACTTGGTTTGTTTCGTGTATCATTTCATACGCGTAAGGTAATAAGTGGTTTTGGATCATCAAGTTTAAAACTTTCTTGTTATTTTGGTGATTTTGAAGCTGTTTTATCATTAAAATCAGGTTACAAAACATTTTTGGGCATAAAAATCAGTTTTGGTCATTTTTTGTACTTCCTACGCCTAGTAAAACCCTAGTTTTACGCGTAAGGTTCTACTCATAAGTCAGTCTACGCCTAAACAGTTTCTACGCTTAAGGATTTCTGCATTTGATCTTCGAAGCTGTTGGTTTACTCAGTGTTTTCTTGCTTGGATAAGCCTGAAAACACTTCGACTTGTGGATATCTTTTACGATTGGACAAGTGTAAAGGATTTTTGGGTAAAACCCTAGTTTTACGCATAAGCATAAAAGCTTACGAGTAAAAACTTCACGCCTAAGTTATTCTTACGCATAAGTTCATCTTACACCTAAGGTAATCTTACGCATAAAGTTCTGACTATTAAGCCTTTGGTTTACGCTTAAGCCTAAGTTTTATCTAAAGTTTACGCGTAAGCAGTATTTACGCCTAAGCTTGTGTTTACGTGTAAAAGGGAACTACGCGTAAGGTCTCAGTCTACGCCTAAGCTGATTTTCTACGCTTAAGTATACTTCATCAACAAACTCATGTTTCATTCGACTACAAAGATCCATCATCAACACAAGTTAGCTACTTTCCTCATGAGTATCCTCAACAACAACAACAACTACAGCAACAACAACTACAACAACAACAACTACAACAACAACAACAATACTATCAACAATTTCATCAACATCAATTTCAACAATCATCTCAAATGTACTTTCCTCAAGGAGCACAACCTCTTCCACCAAAAAATCCGCAACCAAACCCTCGTCAACAAATTCAACACTGTAACTACTTCCAATATCAGTATCCAGCTAAGTATGATATGAATGTCACAACGAAAAAGGAACCTTCTAGGTTTGCAAAGATGTGTGAAGCTTTAAGTAGCCAAAAATCCATTCATGAAGCTGGATCCCTTGATAGTTCTCCAATGCTCACTCCCGAAAACTACGATCAATGGGTGATAAGGTTCTTTAGGTTTTGTGATCTCAAAAAACCACATGGTAAGTTTTTGAAGAAGGTCATACTTGAAGGTCCTTTTCAGATGCCTACTATCACTATACCCGGAGATCCGAATGCTAATCCACGAAGAGATGATGTTACCAACGTTGTCAGCCTTGATCAACTCACTACTGACCAAATTCTTCACTTAGAAGCTGATGAACTTGCAATGCAATATATCCTTTTGGGTCTACCAAATCCGATACTTCGTAGTGTTGATGCTCATAAGACTGCTAAAGCAATGTGGGAGCACATTCATCTCCTAATGGAAGGCACTGAACTCAATCAAGAAGACATGGAATCCAAAATCTACTTAGCATATGAAAACTTCATGATTGAACCAGGGGAATCATTAGAGTCATATTATCGTCGGTTTTCAGACATCATCAATGACTTGGATAAACATAATATCATTATGCCAAGGATTGCAATCAACACAAAGTTTCTGAGCTATCTTGGTCCTGATTGGGAGAAGTACGTTATATTCATCCTTCAAGCGAAGAATCTTCATCAAGCTACTTACGGATTGTTGTATGACTATTTGAAGCACCATCAAAAGGAAGTAGACAAAGACTATTTGAAGCATAATCAAACTCTTGCTATGTACACTCAAGCATGTTATCCTCAATTTCTGAACTTTCCAATTGTCTTCACAAATCCTCCACAACCAACTGCTCAGATTACACCATTTGATCCATCACAGTAACAATCACAAGAAACTCAATTGGTTCCATACAACAACAACAACAATGATCAAGCACTCTACAATGAATCTAATGAGGATGCATAAGCCTTCGATGCATTGAATCAAGAATTTTTCATGATTGCCAGAGCCTTCGGTCGATTCGCTAACAAATCCAACAATCGCATTCGTACCTCATCAAACACAAGAAATCAAGCTGTTGTTAACAATGGAAGAGTTGAGGTTCAGAATCATGGAAATGGTCGTCAGATGGGTAGTGGTTAAGGGTTTAATGTTAATGGAAGGAATAACATGGGTGCTCCACAACAACGGGTTCAAGTGGTTGATTAGGTAAATGCTCAGACTGGGGTTAATGGTCTCCAATGCTACAACTGCAATGAGAAGGGCCATCTAGCTAATGCATGCCCAAAGCCGAGAACAAGAGGCAGCGCTTATCACAAAGAGGCTTTACTCTTGGCTCTCAAGGATGAAGCTGGTGGAACATTTACCAACAAGGAACAGAGCTGCATGGCTGATGCAAATTCTGATGATGACATGGAGGACTTGCAAGCTAATGCAGCTGTGATGTTAATGGAAAACATGCAAGAGCTCCACATGAGTGACACATGCCCAGTGTATGACACTGATGGATTGTCTCAGTTACCGGATCCAAATATACTTATACATGATCTGATATCTCCGCCAACATCTGCATCCGACGAGGCACAGAGTGTTCAACATGAGCCTTCTACATCTCATTCCAACGATAATCAAATGGATCCCGTAGTTATATTTGACGATCAAGATGACCTCATGGTTAATATTGATAATCAAGTTGACTCTGTGGTCTTATTTGAGGATCTAAATAATGATTATGTTGAGACTCAAGTTGAACAAGATGAACCTTTATCTAATCTAGATCTTGAACTCATGACCAACTTATTTCAGACCACCCAATCTCAACTGGAAAAGTGCAAAGAGATCAATAAGAAATTGCAAGATAAATTTGCACTGTTGACTAAGGATAATGAATGCTATAAGCTCCAACTCAACATTTTTGAAACCAAAGAGAAACGTGAACAAAATTTTGAAGTCGCTTTTGCAAAATCATACCAAAATGAAAAATCTTTGGAAAAACAGATATGTGATCTAGTTGCATCCAAGAATGCATTGCTTTCTCAAATAGAACAACTAAAATTTGATCATAAACAACAACTTAATGCTCTCACTTTGGAAACTCAAAAAGCCAAGTCTGAGTTGTTAACTTGTCAAAAACAGTTTTGTGAATACAAAAAGCATTCGAGGAAACAAATAGATCAGTATCTTGATGAAAATTTTGATTTACAAAAAAAAATCAAAGAGTTTTGAAATGTTGTCTATAAAAATGGTGAGTCAATCACAACAATTCAAAAGTTTTCTTTTAAACCAAATCCAGATGGATATGGACCAATTCTTGCTGATTACGAACCAAGTTTTTCACATATAGCATTCAAACCAATTCCTCAAGTTTACAATGCAGAACATAGAATTGATGATTTAATTATGAGTGTTGTTGAATATAATCGTGATGAAGAAACAGATGTTGATGCTGAGAGTCGATTAAAAATGGAAAATGTTGAATATAACAAACCATTCGATTACTCAAAAATTATACCATTTGTAAAACAATAGGATAATACTAACACACCTTGGGTTATCACACCAATTCCTGAGTCCTCTTCTAATGATGGTCCCCGACACAATGTTGCACAAATTAATGGTCCTTTACCTTCTTTCAGTGAAGTAAAATCATTACCCGAAACATGTCAAATTCTTAAATATTTTGATACATTCATGTCTGACTTCAAACTTTTGGAACGTGAAATTGAAGTTAATTCTGAAATAAAAGCTGAACATTTTCAATCGCCACATGCGCGAAATCAAAGAGATATTTTTCAGAAAAGACTTTTACCCCATATCTGAAATTTAAAAATGTGTGCAATATATTGGGAATGGGATCTTCAGAAGGAGATTGCTCTTACGAAAACAGTTTTTGAGCAAATAGAAACATCGAATTCAAATACTAAACGAAAAAAGAAAATGTTAAGAAATCATGTTGATCGACTCTTGGAAGATGTTATCTGTGCTGATACCATAAATGTTGTGTTGTTACATACTGTTACATATGCATTTGATTATATTGCTGTTGATTCTGTTGACTCTGTTGAAAATGTTGAGAATATTGATAATGTGCCTCAAATCGAGTCTTTGAAAGTTGAAAACGAATGTTTGTTAAATGAGCTTTCGAATGCAAAACGTTATCTTCAATGGTGTCAAAAGATTGTCAAAATCGAGAACTTGCTTTGCAAAACAAAATCAACCAGTTGTGTGCAAAATCTTTTGATCCAAAACTTGAGCAACTGGATGATGAAAACGTGTCCTTAAAATATCAAATTTCAAAATATGAACAAGAAATTGCCAAAGTCAAAACTGAATATGGTGTCATATTTGATTTGCTCAAAAATACTCGTGCTACGACATCACAAGAACTTGATAATCATCTTGCATACACTAAAGAAGTCTTAAACGTTAGTGGAAATGTTCGCTCTGAAAATCAAGAATTGTTGCACACTATTGTTGAGTTGAAAGAGAAGTTAGGGAAGTATGAACAAGATAAGATTAGTAACACAAATTTCCTTGCACCTGGAATGTTTAAAATTGACACTAGAACGCCTAATGACAAACCACAAGATAATAATGTGCTTCCTTCCACTGATACAGGAATAGTTGCCTCTTTTCCCAACGTTAGCACTTCACAGCTTAACATAAAAATAGCAAGAATAGGAAGTTGCAACGTAAGAGAAGAACAATAAAGACCTCTGAAGTAGAATAACACCTTAGGACTTTGAATAAAACTCATGTTGCACCCACTTTAGACATTGCGTTAGACAAATGTAATAGAAAAAGTGATGTAACGAATGCTGAACCTTTAAGTACTTTGAATGTTTTGTTTGAAGCATCTTGTATTGGTTGTCATAAAAGCATGTTTTCTGGTTGTCATGATAAATGTGTTGCTAAATCTATCTTATCTCGTATGCGGAATAATAGAAAACGGATTACCTCTAGGCCCACTAATGCTTCTAAGTCTGTGCTAGGTAAACTGCCCTCTAGTGTTTCTGCTACGATCATTGATGTACCCATAGAACCCACTTCACCTCCTAGGAAGAAAATATCACCTAGTGTATTCACTAAGACCAAAGCACAAACTAGTTGGACTTGGCAGAGATGGTTACAAAATACACCCGGATTTAAATGGATTCCTAAAATCATTAACATGTGTGTGTCTACTGTAACTATAACGGAACCCTCTAACTCTTCGGGTTACACCTCTACTTCTATTCCACCTGTGTCGTCTGTGTGTAATGTAGGTGATACAGATCATCCTCTGGATTGTTGATAGCGGATGTTCCCGACACATGACAGGCAATCTTAAACTGTTATCAAACTTTGTATCAAAGTTCATCGGCACTGTCAGATTCAGGAATGATCACTTCGCACCTATCATGGGCTCCGGAGATTACATCAATGGGAACATCGAAATTAGCAGGGTTTATTATGTGGAAGGTCTCGGTCACAATCTCTTTTCAGTCAGTCAATTTTGTAATGGAGATTTAGAAGTTGCTTTTAGGGAGAAAACTTGTTTCATTCGTGATCTACAAGGAAACGATCTTATGTCTGGAAACCGTACATCAAGCCTTTACACAATCTCAATGCAAGACATGATTGCTTCATCTCCCATCTGTCTACTTTCTAAGGCAACATCTACAAAATCCTGGCTGTGGCACCGTCGACTTTCACACTTGAACTTTCAAACCATAACCAATCTTGCACGATACAAACTAGTTGAAGGTCTTCCAAGGTTTCGGTATTTTAAAGATCATCTATGCTCAGCTTGTGAACAAGGGAAAAGCACTCGTGCTCACTTTCCTTCAAAGGTGGAACACAGCTCTCAGCATGTGCTTCATCTTCTTCACATGAATTTGTGTGGCCCGATGCGTGTGTAGACGATTAATGACAAACGCTACATTCTAGTAATTGTCGATGACTACTCAAGATGGACTTGGGTTTATTTTCTTCGAAGTAAAGATCAAGCTCCACAAATGATCATCACCTTTCTCATGAAAATTCAAGTTCAGCTCCGGAACACAGTCAGACAAATCAGAACAGACAAAGGAACTGAATTTGTGTATCAAAATCTTTGAGAATATTATGAGAAAGTGGGAATTGAGCATCAAACATCCATTGCACGAACACCTGAACAAAATGGAGTTGTCGAAAGACGAAACCGTACGTTAGTGGAAGCTGCAAGAACGATGTTGATCAATGCAAAACTTCCAGATTACTTATGGGCAGAAGCTGTGTCAACTGCATGCTACACTCAGAACCGTTCTATGATAACCAAACGCCACAACAAAACACCTTATGAGCTTATCCATAACCGGAAACCGAATCTCAAACACTTTCATGTATTTGGTGCCCTCTGTTATCCGAATAATGATCGTGATGTCTTTGGAAAGCTCAAAGCTAAAGCTGACATTGGAGTATTTGTTGGATACTGTGAAAACTCAAAGGGATACCGGATTTGGAATCGTCGTACAATGGAGATTATGGAAACGATTCATGCTAATTTTGATGAGCTTATTGAAATGGCTTATGAGCAAAACAGCTTGGAACCCGGACATAACCGTCTTAACTTCCCCCAAACCCCATCATCAGCTGAACCAAGTTTACAGCTTACTCATCGTCAAATGGAACAGCTATTTGCTCCTCTGTTTAGTGATGATATTGACCAACGTGCTTCAGATGTATCAAATGTTTTGGCTGCTCAACCTAATAATAATCCAATCCCTGATACACTTGAAACAACAACAACTGTTGCTGAAGCACCTCCAATTGACTCTACAACAACAGCCGAACAAACCGCATTCAATGACGCTGATCCAGCTGATGATCTTCTAAATCAAGATGTACCTGCACTCGCGGATTATGATACAAATGCGTTCTTTAACCCTTTCGCTAATGAAACTGCAACTTCAGATGTTGTGGAATCATCTACAAGCCATTTGAATCCACCTAATCTGCATAATGTATATCAACATCAACCCTCCACACATCGTTGGACTAAAGACCATCCTCTTGTGAACATTATTGGAAACCCGAATCAACCAGTCGTAACTAGACAACGCCTTCAGACTGATGGTGAACATTGCATTTATGCACTTACCGTTTGTCAATCTGAACCCAAAAACATAAAAGAAGCAATAACTTATGACAACTGGATTGAATCCATGCAAGAAGAACTGAATCAATTTAAACATCTTGAAGTATGGTAATTGGTTACACGACCAACAGGGTCTATGTCATTGGTCTAAAATGGATTTGGAAAAACAAGTTAGATGCTGAGGGTACGGTTATCAGAAATAAGTCACATCTGGTGGCTATGGGTTATAGACAAGAAGAGGGGATTGACTTCGAAGAATCATTCGCACCAGTAGCTAGACTTGAGGTTGTACGGATTTTTCTGGCATTCGCGAGTCACATGAACATCACGGTCTATCAGATGGATGTTAAAACCGCTTTTCTAAATGGTAAACTAAAGGAAATAGTATATGTTAGTCAGCCAGAAGGATTTGTTGATCCAGAGTTCCCTAATCACGTCTACAAACTGAACAAGGCTCTCTACGGTCTCAAACAAGCCCCTCGGGCGTGGTATGATGAGTTGTCATCCTTTCTCCTATCACATAATTTTGTCAAAGGATCGGTCGATCCAACACTATTTATACAATATCACGGGGCACACATTTTAATTGTTCAAATTTATGTGGATGACATCATTTTTGGGTCAACCCATAAAAAGTACTCAAACGCTTTTTCAAAACTAATGAAAACACATTTTGAAATGTCAATGATGGGTGAACTTACGTTCTTACTAGGACTTCAAGTTCATCAATCACCCCGTGGTATTTTCCCAAGTCAGTCCAAATATGGTCTTGAAATTTTAAACAAACATGGAATGCAAAGCTGTGATACCTATGCCACACCAATGGCACATACCAACAAACTGGACGCTGATTTGCATGGGAAATTGGTTGATCCTACAAAATACCGAAGTATTATTTGGTCTCTCATGTATCTAACAGCCAGTAGACCTGACATTGTATTTTCTGTATATCTTTGCTCCCGTTATCAGTCAAGACCAACTGAGAAACACCTCACTGAGGCTAAAAGAATCTTCCGATACGTCAAGGGAACCATTAAATTGGGGATCTGGTATCCGAAGGATTCTGGTTTTGAACTAATAGCTTTTTCAGACGCTAATCATGTAGGATGCTTAGATTCTTGGAAAAGTACTTCAGGAGGGTTGCAATTTCTTGGTGACAAACTGGTATCATGGCAATCTGGTATGTGCTAAAACACATACCATTTCTTTAACAAAATAAGCCCAAAATAACCAAGAAAGAGCCGTTTATGTCTAATATTTGTTGGTTTCTTGAGTTTATGCATGTGTAGGTATGGATATGACAAAACAAAAAAAAAATAAAGCCAAAACCGAAGAAAACTGAGCACGAGAGAGAGAAGAGTGCAAAAGCCGATGCTGGGGATGCTATTTATTGGATTTGGAAGCTCAAAGTTATGTTTTACAGAGTTCGGGATCATCATTGGAAGTTTTCACAAAACACCCTCAACTTTCACAAAATAACAAAACTCACCCTTCACTTTAACCATTTTACACAATACACCCTTCATATCATAAGTTCCCATTATACCCTTACCTTTTCACAATTACACTTAGGTCCTTGGAGAATTATAACTTGGCAAAAATTATCCTTATGGTTAATTTGTGTTATCAAGTCCAAAGTCCAATATTTCCAAATCTAAACTACCCTTTTACACCTAAAAGCCCAAGCCCATCCCACAAATTCACTTTGCCCGTCCAAACCCATTTACCCAACAAATAATACTACCCAAGTATACCCCAACCCGCATCCCATTTTATCATTTAGACCCAAGGTCAAACTTTTCATACCCGGACAAATCTACCCAAATAACCAGTCAAACCCAGATATATAAAAGCCAAACCAAGCGCGCCATTTTTTAACCCAAAAAATCACTGTTTACCTCTCCTCCTAAAATTACCCCTGAAACCCCAAGATTTACCCGTACTTAAGTACTCTGACAACGTGTCAGAAGGGTGCTCCCTTAGGATTGCCAGCCTGGATAAAAGAAAGCATCTCATTGGACGATACACCTCATCAAAGTAACTCGATGGCTCGAATAGAAGGGATGACAAGGGAGAAGATCAATGGTGGGAATTGGAGTACCAGAAGCTTCTGAAGTGGCTATAAAAACCCTGCCTCACATCACAGCTTGAGTAGTTAGGATTTAGTTTTATTTAGGAGTAGGATTAATTAGATAGTTTATTTGCTTATTGTACGTTTTTAAGTCAGATTTTGTTCAAATTGTATTGCATATTACTTTCCATTTTAAATAAATTCTACTTTAGTTACTTTTATTAACTGCTTATTTAAAACTGCTTATTCTTAATTCTGCTTATTTTCCTGCTTATTATTGTCTCCTCATTTACTTAATCTGCTAGTTTATGATTGATTTTAGTTTTAATAATCACTGTTTTTAGTTTTTATCAAAATTCAAGAAAAGTCAATAATGGTCAAACTGCTTATTAGTGCTTATTAGTTGTTGATTTCTACTTTTCTAGGCTTATTAGAGTTAGCTTATTGTCTATGTTCAGAAATCCAAACTTGAAAAGTCACTTTTATTTCAAAAAGCTAAAAATCAGTTTGTAAAGGGGTGTTTGCATGTAGCTTATTTTTTGTAGGACCTTGTTTTTACACCAACCTTACGCGTACACACCTTCAACACAAGATGAACACGTAACAAACACACAAACACTATGTGTAAATAAAGAAAGAAAAGATGAGAAAGATGGTGACTTGATGATATGTTATGCGTATAAGATGAAAAGAGAAACTTGTTATTCTTGAAAGAAAACACACACAAAACACACTCAAGCACACACCTCAAATGACTCATTTGAGGTGTATTTATACTACAAATACTAGGTGCCCTAATGGGCTTTCCATGGGCCTCGTGGAAATGGGTTGGACATAGATTGGACAATAACTTATACAAGGCTCGCTTAACATAACTTCTAGCCATTTAGCTTAACCCAGTCCACGAGCCCGTTGACTATTCTAGCACGATATCTAACACACTCTACAAAGTTCCTAAACTTGAATGACCATCACTTCTAATAAAAATGTTACGGCTAACAATCTCCCCTTAAGGGGTGGTCATTCAAAAGATGCTCCACTTGATTAGGTCTTTACCTTCTTTGAGCTTAAACTTTGTGTGTAGATATAGAATAGTCTTAATACATTGTTCCTTCATGCTTTGTGATCAGTTAATGTGGTATAGAGCCATTTTTCAACTTCTTTGATGTAGGTGTCTTCATGTCATTCTCCACCATGCTCACACTTCTATTTGTCGTTTGGTTACCAATGATGTAGTTCTCGAGTCTTTAAACTTTGTAGATTCTTTGACATTGACGAAGAATCATCTTTGACTTTGTGTTGCCTTTGATTTTGATGAGAACTTTTCATGTGTTGTTGGTATGAGCATGTGGAAAATCTGCACGATCTCTTCCTCCCGCAAGCATCCATAAGAAGAAAACATAAAACATGGGTTAGAAGTAATCCAGTGCTTACAAGTTTAAACTTCGAGTGTGTTAACAGCTTAGTGTGAAAACACGTCTCTAATTCTCACAAAGGCCGTTCCTGAACTGGAGTCCCACAAGTGAGATAACGCGATATACCGAAGTACATCTACAATTTAGATGAGTCGCTGAAGTACACCGAAGCATCACTTCACGACTGTAGACCGTTTGAGACACACTAAGCGTAATCCACGGGGAGTTACCGAAGTGACCTGCTGTCAGGGCTGCTTGATGTTGACCCTGGCAGGAGTTTCCATTCAATCATTGAAGATCACAGATGTGAAACTTCTCATAAATGTTCTGGCAGATTGCTAAGACCGGCGTAGGACCCTAGAATATATCACTTGTGTCCTTATTGATGAACAACAAGTGATGTAATGTCATGTATTCCTATGAGATCTTTTGATGAATCTCGTGGCTCTAGACTCAATAGTACATTTTGGTTTTCCTGAGCAGAGACTAGGGAGAGGGTCTCCTTCTTCAATACCAACGATCTCTAAGAGAAAGCCTATAGTTTACGTAGGGTTCCCAATGAGAATGAAACAAATCCTTTTAAGAGGAATTGAGTTGCTAGAAGGTTTAGTGCAGTCGTCCTTTGGGTCCATGACGTCTTTGTCTTCAATACCAGTGTCATCTAGTGACAACCAGTAGCAGATGAATTGAACCCGGTTTCTGCCCTAAGGTTGATTATGGAGGGCTATTTCTTTTCACCCTTTCTATTACTTTTTCTTTTTAATTCTTCAACCCCTTCTTTCTCCTTTCTCAGATTACTCCTTTTTTCAATCATACCTAAGGACTTCTAATACTAACTATTGGTGGTGTCCTTGGGTAGATCCCTCCGGCTCTGGCGGATCATAGGACGGATTTCCTATCCTTTAGTCACCTTATAACTCCATGACTGTCCCATGTTGCCATAAAACCATTTTTCTTGAAAATCTCTCAGAGTGTTTATGATAGAAAACATGTTTGAAACACTCTGTGAGTTTTATATTTTCATAAACACTCCCCCTTCACATGTGATTATAAGTTTTGACAGAAATCTGCACATAGAGGGTAGAGTTCGCACTTTTTGAATTGATCGGCTCATGATAGACAATTCCCGACGAGACACGGTTACATTGCTTAGTTAGAGAGTTCCATTGTCAGTTTTTAGAAGACAACTAGCTCTAATAACTACCTTGAAGTTGTAAACACTTCTTGAAAAGGAGGTTAGACCCATGAAAGTACATATCTATCACAAGTTTCTTGAGATGGTACATTTACTGACTTTGATTCCCGTTAATTCATTGGTTCCGTCTGAGTCGAGCTCATTTTGAGATTCAAACAACTATCATTAAACTTTTTGATCACATTTTAATCACGTCTTCTCCCCCTCAAAAATAGCATAGTCGTGATATTTTTGATATCAACGGATTAAATATCATCTTTAGAATCTTTTGGGGTGACAAACAGATTTGATTTAAGCATGAATTTGGAATATTTTGGTTTTATACTCCTCATTTAATAAAGCATAATCAATTAAAGGGTTTTAGAGGGAGTTATCTTGAGCAAAAAGTATTTTAAAAGATTTTGAAAATCTTTTTGAACAATCTTGAAAAATGTGCTCAAGATGATGATGATTTCTCACCAATTTTAAAGGTAGTGCACTGAAGCGTACACTTGATTTTTTCTTTAACAACACGAGTTCTGATTTGAAATAATCAAAAGTCATCATTTTTGTCCGGGTTTCGTACTGAAGTATACGAAAGCCATTTTTAAGAAATTTTTTGAGAAACGACATGTTTTAGAAAAAATTTAAAGAACTCTCGCTCAAGCATCTGTATATGTTCGTATCATTGTTGAATGACATTTCTAGAAACGTACAGAATATCGATTATACGAGAGACATGTCATGAGAAGAATATTTTTGGATTTTTGATTTTATAATGTTTTTATATTTTTGAAAGATTTTGTATTTTTATATTTTGCTTTTGTTGGTTTTTCAAATTTTGTATTTTGTTTTTCAAAAATATTTACAGCGAAGCTTTTTGGAAAATCATTTTCAAGAAGATTCGAGAAGACGTTCTAACTCCTCAGGGGTTAGGCTTCGCATTCCAATTCGTCGAACTAAATCGTAAAACCTTTCTTTTGGAAGGGCTTTAGTAAATAGATCGACGAGTTGGTAATCAGTCTTCACGAAAAATAATTCAACAGTACCTTCTTCCACATGTTCTTTTAAGAAGTGATAGCGGACTCTGATATGCTTAGTCTTTGAGTGATGAACAGGATTGCATGATATGGCTATGGCACTTTTCGAGTCACAATACATAGGTATTTTATCGAAAGTAAAGCCATAATCTGTGAGTTGTGTTCTCATCCAAAGAACTTGAGCACAACACGCAGATAGAGACACATACTCAGATTCAACGGTTGAAAGTGCAGTGCAATCTTGTTTCTTTGAAGACCGACTTACTAACTTTTCACCCAAAAATTGTGCTCCTCGGATGTACTTTTTGTCGTAACTTTGATCACTTGCGTGGTCCGCATCTGAAAAGGAAATTAGATCAAATTCGGATTCCTTCGGATACCAAAGTCTCATGTGATGGATGTCTTCAGGTACCGAAAGATCCTTTTAACCTCTTTGAGGTGCAGCTCGGTAGGCTTTGCCTGAAACCGTGCTAATAAGCAAACAGCAAAATGAATATCGGGTCGACTAGCAGTAAGGTACATGAGAGAACCAATCATGCTCCGATATTTCTTCGGATCGATAGGTTTCCCAAACAAATTGGCTCCAATTTTGGGTGAAGTTACCATTGGTGTTCCAACAGAGTCACAAGTATCCATACCATGATTTTTCAAAATCTCAGTTGTATATTTAGCTTGATTAATAAAAATTCCACGTGGGGATTGATGTATTTATAAACCAAGAAAAAATTTTAGTTCCCCCATCATGGACATTTCAAATTTGCTTTTCATGAGATTTTCAAAATGTTTTGAAAGATTCGGATTAGTGGACCCAAAAATGATGCCGTCCACGTAAATCTGAACAATCAAAATGTCGTTTTTGCATTTTTGTGTAAACAAGGTAGGATCGACCGTTCCTTTGGTGAAATTGTTTAGGATAAGAAAAGAGGACAGTTCGTCATACCACGCTCGCGGAGCTTGCTTTAATCCGTAGATTGCCTTTTTGAGTTTGTAGATGTAGTCTGGATGTTCCATGTCTACAAAGCCTTCTGGCTGACTCACGTACACTTCTTCTTTCAGAGTTCCATTCAAGAACGCGGTCTTAATGTCCATCTGATAAACCGTGATGTTTTTGTGAGTTGCATAGGCTAAGAATATCCTGACTGCTTCTAGTCTGGCTACCGGCGCGAATGACTCCTCGAAATCTATCCCTTCTTCTGGTCTATATCCTTTGGCCACAAGACGAGCTTTATTGCGAATTACAGTCATCTCTTCATCCCTTTTGTTCTTCGATAACCATTTGAGATCAATGACTCGAATGTCAATTGGTCTTGGAACCATATCCCAAGAGTCATGTAGACGGTATTGGAGAAGTTCCTCCTGCATTGCTTCTATCCATGCGGGCTCTGCCATTGCCTCGTGAATGTTCTTTGGCTCTATATTGCTAATTGAGCAAAGGTAAATGCATAAGTCGCAATCGGTGGCAAGTTGGCGTCTCGTCTGAATTGGCCTTGACAGTTCACCAATAATTTTTTCAAGGGGATGGTCTTTTGTCCACTTCAGAGTAGAAGGATACCGTTGGTTAAACGAGTGCGAGTTAGATGTTTCTCGTAAGCTTGAAGATGATTCAGCTGATTCCGTAGCAAACGGGTTTTCAAATAAGTCTTCATCTAACGTTGCATCGTTCTGGTTTTGAGTAGGTTCTTCTTGAAATGATATGTTTTGAATTTGCTCATCACCTGCTGGTAAAACTATTTAAAGAATTGGAGTTGCTGGAGTAGGTGTAGATGATGTTGATTGAGTTGGTGCATTGGTTTCGACCGTAGTAGATGCATCTTTTGTTGGTGGTGGTGGATGATTTTGAGCGGGTGCAGCGGAATGATGGTTTGATGCATTTGTCGAAGTTTCACCATAGTATTCAACGAACATTAACTCAAAGAATTTCTCCCATTCTTGTTCATGAGGTGTGACAGCAAAAGTTGATGGAACTCTTTGTGGTACGAGTCCTGAAATGATGTGTCCGAAGTCTCGGGTTTAGTGCGGGTTCTAGAGCGAGTCTCTCAGAAGCCATTTGTGAAAGTTCATCAAAATTCACATTCATCATCTCCATGATCCTCCTAGTTCTTCTGTTATACACCCTGAATGCCCACGAGTTATCAATATCCAATGAAGATTCCAATATCACCTTTAGCTTTCAGTTTTCCTAGATCTTCCCTGTCGTTTGTCGGATATCGGGTTTTTCTTTGTTCACTAGTTCATATGGGGTTTTATTAAATCTTGGATGGATGAGGGATCGGTTATGAGTGAAACAAGCAAAGTGGCAAACATCGACCCATAGAAATAACGGTGTATTAGAATAGATTAACATTGTGCGAGCAGCTTCCACAAGAGTTCTATTTCTTCTTTCAACTACCCCATTTTGCTGTGGAGTTCTAACAACTGATGCCTGATGAGTAATTCCAACATCTTCAAAATAAGCTCTTAACTCGATTTGTGAATTCTCGTGCGTTTTCTGTTCTTACAACCCTTACTGGAGTTTGAAGAAGTACTTGAATACATTTCAGAAAGGTGATGATGATGCCTAGGGCTTCGTCTTTTGATCTCAGAAACCTGACCCATGTATATCTTGAATAATCATCAACGATAACAAGAATATACTTTTTCCCATTTATGCTTTCAACTCTCATTGGGCCACATAAGTCCATGTGCAACATATGCAACTTTGCTTCCGAAATAGGTACGGGTTTGGGTTTATATGATGCTCTTTTGCTTTTTCCTTGTTCGCATGATGGACATAGGTGATCCTTGGTGTATTTGAACTTTGGAAGTCCGTTGACGATGTTGTCTTTGGCAAGTTTGTTTATGGTGTCGAAATTGAGATGAGATAATCGTCTGTGCCACAACCAGGACTTTGTTCCAGATGCTCGTGTCATAAGAAATATTGGTGATGAAGAGGCTATTTGGTTTATGTCGATAGCATACAAGTTTGTATCACGATTCCCAGTTAAGAGATTAGTGCCTTCCAAGTTTCTAACGAAGCAAGCATTTTTCCTAAAAGCAACCTCTAAATCTGCATCATAGAACTGCCCGACTGAAAACAAATTGTGTCCCAACCCTTCGACATAGTAAACCCGAGTGATTAAATAATTTCCAAAAGGTAGATCTCCATAACCCATGATAGCAGCTACATGATCATTTCTAAACGTCACGGTTCCCATGAATTTCCAACGAAGTTGATCAGCTGCCAGATTCCGGTTATGTGCTTGGAGCAACCCGAGTCGACGATCCAAAGACATATTTCGATAACCTGCCAATCAAAGAAGAAGAAGATTTTGGAAACCGTTTTGATTTTGGTTCCTTTGGGTTAGAGGTAAAATCCTGATCACACTCATAAAAGTTGTCTCGGGAAAGCAGGTTCTTCACTCATTCTACCATTCTGGAGTGTGAAAGTTCTACCCGTAGGTTTCCAAATATCATCCCTAAAGTAAACGCTATGCTTCCTATCAGTAGTGTAAAGCCTAAGTCTTGCAACTAGTCTTCCTACTCGTTTAGCATAAGTTCTTTTAGGAACGTTCTTCTGAACAGGCTTAACAATCTCATTGTTAGAAACACAATCATCATGAACATTAGTTAAAGATTTCTTGCAAGTTAAACAAACAGATTCAACAGATTCATTAAACTTAGCAGAGTTCATAGGTTCATTACATTCAAATGAAATGTCTTTCTTATTACAAAGCGGTAAATTCCTAGGATGTTCTTCTACTTTCTTCTCTTTATTCAAGCGACTACTCTTAGAGGCAAGCGAGACTCTATTGTTCCTTGTATTGCTCTTAGGCTTTAGTCTGCTGCTCCTAGAGGTGCTTCCTAGTCCTGTAGAAGGTAAGGCACACTCATTAGGATTCACATTTTTATCTAGAGAAGTGGTTTCAACTTTCCTAGTCTCTTTGGAGTGCTTTTCTAAACTTATGTCATTTGTTCCATATGGTTTAGATGTGGAGGCAGACGCATTAGTGGTACTCATCTTAAAAAGGCCACGTGCTAAAACTCTTGGTTTCTATATAACCGCTTTTCCTTTTTCAACATTTTGGTTAGGCAAGGCAGGTGGAGTGACTGGTTTTGATAAATCATATTTCTCATTGACTTTTGGAGGAGGCATAGAAACAGACATTTTTTGTTTGACAACCGATTTGGGAACATTTGCTTTCTCCTCAGTCAATGGTTTTGTAATCTTAGTATCCACTGCCTTTCCTTTTTGACATTCATGCTGAGCCCTCAAAAGATCATTTTTTGCTTTCATGTCATTATAGGCACGCTCATACGACAGTTTGTCATACTTGCATTCCTCAGTTTTTCGATCAAGTTGTTTAAAATATGAGACATTTTCTTTTTCAAGTTTTTCAAGAGCTTTTTCATATTTTGAAACAATTTCGGAGGTCTCAGACTGGAGTCTTTCATGATCTTCAACTGAATATGTTTGCAAAATAATGGACATAATATCAGTAGTCGAGAACATCTTGAAGAGAATCATTTAGATTTTCCAAAACTTTGATGTGTTCAACACAATCATTAGCTTGCTTTACCAGGGATTTATGGTCCTTGACAAAGTCAGCTGTTTCTTTCAAAAGGCTTGTTCAAAATGAATTACCCTTGAGTTGATGTTATTGGTGAAATTTCGATTTCAAAAACTTTTATTTTCATTATCAAAACTATTAAACCAGATGTTTGTTGTAATATTGGTTTTAGTTTTAATAGTGTCTTGAAGATCCGCAATTCTAGTTTTCACATTTTCTAAAATACTTCTCACATCACTTGTGTTAAAAGGATTGTTTGAAGACATTTGTTCAATGTTCGAAAGAGAATTTGAAACAACAACTGGTTTTGGCTGGTTTTGGCTGGTGTTGACTCTTTGTTTGAAACACTTGGTGTGATGGAGAACTTTGACTTTTATTTTTGATTAACAAAAGTAATTCCAGAAATTTTGTTCCATTTGTTGTAATCGATTGGTTTGATTTCCGGACGTTTTTGTTTCATTCTTTCTACTCTCCTAGATAGTTCTAACGTTTTAAGAGAATCACGAACAATTATGGGTTCATGCAAAGCATTTCTATTGTTTAACACATTCGAGGTTTTGAGCTTTCTTGAGGAACGAAGAAGGGTCGATTACCAAGTGCCATTCTATGGCAGTATGAAAGCGTGGATTTAGGTTGAATGACCCGTTGTAAGAAGCAAATTTTCAAAAATTTTGATTTTTTCATTTTTGTCAAGAATTTCATCAAGAAGAGAATCTTCTTGTTTTGAAAAATCAGTAATCAACTTCTTCTTCTCTTTTTCAAGATCGAGAAACGTTGCTTTTTGTTTAGAGAGTTGGCCATTTAGATCAGAAATTTGCTTGTTTAAAGATTTTATTTTCGAGTTCAAATTCACATCAAGTGTGTCATACTTGATTTGCAATTCTTTTTCTCTTAAAACGAATTTGGTAACCAATTTCTAATTCCGATTCTTTGTTTTTATGAAATTCAAAGGCTTTTGTGTTCTCCTTGTAACTCTCAAGCTCAGTGGTCAATTTAGCATTCGCGGCCTTAACATCGCGATTGACCTTTTTAACTTTCTCAATTTCAATGCCACAGCTATTGATTAATGATTCAAAGTAAGCACGTGTTTCCTCATCAGTCTCAGTATTTTGTGCCACACAGCCTCCACTAGGATCCAAATCTGGAGTTTCAGAGTTAGTATTGCTACAACTTGGATTGTCCAAGTATGTATCATAAGTAGGTGCTGGCGTCATAGAATGTTGTTCGTCATGAGTAAACACATCAAATATGACATTGTTATAGCATGGATCAATGATTGGTACCTCAGATCCTGCGTTGGCGTCATAGACAGGGAGGTGCGTCGAGTGAGTGTCATACTTAGTCTCTGAAGATTTGCCATGAAGATGCAGTTCGCATTGATTTCCTCTAGGTCTTCCAAATCATCCATAAGAGCCATAAAGTCATGTTCCTCGACCACTCACTTGAAGTCAGTTGTTCCTTTTGTACCAACATGATAGCTTTCGAAGATCGCAAGATCCTTCTTTTTCGGCTTAGTTGGACAATTCCTTGCCATGTGACCCACTCCTTGACAATTATAACACTTAACCGATTACCCGATTCATATTTCCATAATTCCTAACATTTGGAGCGCAACATTCCCATTTTGATTACCCATGCTCTATTCCCAAGATTCTGTCCATCGATTTCCAACATTACGAGCCAACGGATTACTTTGATCTGGAACCGCTGATTAGAGCTGGCAAATCGTGTCTTGAGTCTTAACAAGTCCGGTCTTGTGCTGAATAACATAAGTTTCAAACATGAAAACAACTCGTTTAATACTTAGCTTTGGTGGTTTGAGTATGGCGGATATAACGTTTATTTATCAAAAAGTTAAATATTGAACCTAAAATACTAAAAACAAATATTTTAAAAAATAAAAAAATTGCATAGTACATTTTTTCTCTTAACAGGTCTTAACAGGTACCCAATTTGCCAGCTCTACGCCTGATTACCCATGCGAAATCCAGTAGCATATCCCTGCTAATTCCCAATAACTCCAACCATTTGTCCTTGAAGACCCATATTCACACCCGGCTATGCAATTTGCCTGTTATGAGTGTTTGAAGAAATCCTTTGGTTGTTGTTAGTTGGTGTGGAATAGCGACCTCTGAATGCTTTACCCAAGAATACAAATGCTTGAGTCAAAGCTTGTTCTTGTTCGGTTTCAAGATCAGTGATTCCTTGTTCTTGGTATTGTTGATACTGTTGTTGTTGAATGACTTGTTGTTCTTGTGGATAGAATTGTTGTTGAGGGATAACGACTTGTAGTTGTGGAATGTATGGTACTGCAAGTTGTTGTTAGTGGAAGATGATGAAGCTTGTTGTTGTGAGTTCACTTTGAGTGTGAGTCTTTACAATGAGTGCCAATGGATCATGATTCTTTTGCTAATCTTTCTTTTCTGACTTCATTCACTTCATTCTGGTTTTGTTTCAGAAAATCATTGAGTTGATCAAAGTTCACTTGATGTAAGTCTTTTGTTTGGTTGACAATTGTGACATATCGTCCCCATTCTTAGGAAGATTGTTCAAGAACTTGATGTTGCTCACGATAGTTCTGGGTGTCAACTTGTTTATGATAAGCTCATTCATTAAAGTGCAGAACCTTCCATAGTAGGATTCAATGGATTCTCCTGAACTTTCCCAAGCAGTTAGCGACTTGTTCTCCGTATCTTGTTGACCAATTTCTGTTCCATGAAAAAGCCGTCTAACACGTTCCCACATATCAAAAGCAGTTTCACAACTGTCTACAGCAGCAAAGATGTCTCTTGGTAAACCCGGTTGGACTATGTGAATTGCCATGTCATCTGCCGACTTGTTTCGATCCTCTTCGATGTATTTTGATTCTTTTTGAAGTACGAGACAGATGGTGGGGCGGGAGGTGTTGCATCGGGATCTCGGGGACATGGACTTTTCTAGGCTTGAAGGGTCCATTCGTAATGGATTGAATCATCAATTTTCCATTAGGTTTGGTCTTGATGTAACGAAGCATACGACTTGTCCATTGAAGATAACCACCTTTTCCAACATAGGAGGACGGTTTTCGGCACCGGTTGCATGAATGTCTTGTTGAGTTGCCATTGATGAAGGTATGTTATGATAAAGTTGATGTAGGATCGATTCAACGATAAAGGAGTTATGTTTGATGAAGATTAAGCTCGGTTGTTGTAGTGAAAATTGGTCTCAAAACTTAAAAACCTCAATAACTTCTTTTGGAGCGTTTTAGGACTTGAAAGGTGACCTTTAGTTCATTCAGCGTGTCATTCTCCTTGTTCTCACGGTCGTTTTGATGGGTAGAACTGAAAAGCGGAGTTACGGTTCAACATTTATAGCCGTTTGAAGTTTTGATCAAAATCTTACTCGTAATCCTTAAGCTTATGCGTAAGCTTTGGTTGCTTAGGCGTAAGTTTTGTTCGTATGCGCAAGATTTGAAACTTATCGTAAACAATGACCTTCTGCGTAATTATTAATGCTTATGCGTAGAAATATTCTTACGCGTAAGATGTTACTCTTAGGCGTAAACAATATCTTACTCGTAAGTATTAATGCTTAGGCGTAAACCACAGTCTTAGGCGTAAGATAGAAATCTTATGCGTAAAACGAGCTTACGTGTAAAACACGAATCGTATCTCTCTAACTTATCCAAGCTAGTGATATTTCCCAAGTCGAAGTGTTCCACAAACTTATCCAAGTGAGGAAGCGAGTCACCGTTGTTGCCGCGAAGATTCTTAACCATATGCTTATCGTAAAACCTTATGCGTAAAAAGGCGGTTTGACTTTCTCTACGCATAACTCGAGGGTTTTGACTTTCTAATTTTACGCGTAACAAATTCCCAGTGTTTCAAATGATTTCTGATACACTCAAAGCCTTAAAAACACTCAAATAACACAAAAGATTTGACCTTAATCACCCAAAGTGCCTTGAAAGCTTATGCGTAAAAATGAACTACCCAATATACGAGTTTAAAATGAAGAAAAACACGTAAAGCTTGAACTTTTTCAAAAACTAGAATCCTTAACACTATAAGAACCTCAAACCATAAGAATCTTGAAGATTTTAGTGCAAAATTTAAAGTTTTAAGCGTGACAATATTGAGAACGAAACACTATCGTAACAACCCAAAAACGTTAACCACGAACACTCCTAAACCATTGTTAGGCGATTGATACCAATTGTAGGACCTTGTTTTACACCAACCTTACGCGTACACACCTTCAACACAAGATGAACACGTAACAAACACACAAACACTATGCGTAAATAAAGAAAGAGAAGATGAGAAAGATGGTGATTTGATGATATGTTATGCGTATAAGATGAAAAGAGAAACTTGTTATTCTTGAAAGAAAACACACACAAAACACACTCAAGCACACACCTCAAATGACTCATTTGAGGTGTATTTATACTACAAATACTAGGTGCCCTAATGGGCTTTCCATGGGCCTCGTGGAAATGGGTTGGACATGGATTGGACAATAACTTATACAAGGCTAGCTTAACATAACCTCTAGCCATTTAGCTTAACCCAGTCCACGAGCGGTTGACTATTCTAGCACGATATCTAACACACGCTACAAAGTTCCTAAACTTGAATGACCATCACTTCTAATAAAAATGTTGCGGCTAACATTTTTATAGTTCAGTTAAATTGGTGATTTAAATTTTAGTTAGTTAAGATTAGTCTTGATTTAAAGATTTTTAGTTGTAATTTCAAGTTTTGTTAAAGCATTCTTGTATTTTAAGCCTTTGAGCCAGTTCTGTCATAACTATAAGATTTTGTCCAGGACAGTCACATTCAGATTGCATATTTCATGATCGAGAATCAGGTTCCAATTCAGTTTAATTGTTTTTTTACTTCTGTTAGTATAGCATAGATGATGTGCTCGGTTGGTGCAAGTTTTAAAATTTATAAACACGATTTAACCGTCTAACCTACTAACACATACGAGCAAGTATACTCGTCACTTAATAGCAAAGTTTGGTAAGTCAAGATCGTCCCAAGGGATTTTGTGTTTGAAATTGATTTGTTTGAAAAGTTTCCAACAAGAAAGCTTGTCAAGGCTTCCTCAAATAATTATGTTCTAGCGAAATTCAATAAGAAATAAATATATACTTGTGTGTAGTCTATAATCAATCATAAATAGTATTCATGAAGGTTTGGTGTATACTCTTAATACGATGCACAAATCATAAGCAAATGATTTCCCAACCATGGTATATGTTTGTAAAAATCATTCTAAGAACAAAAACATTTAGGTAATCCTTTCGGTCCTTATCCCAATGATTATCCTATAGAAATTCCATTTGTTTGCAACATGTTCTTATCAAATTTGTTCTTACGAATCTTTCGACCCTTTCGTGATGAAAATGTTCCTAGTCTTGTTTTAATAAGCAAACATGGTGGTTGTCAATCACCATATCCCCATACTAGTTTGTCACTTCACTTTTTGGAATAAAACACAAGAGAAATCCTTTTGGTCCTTTTTCTTAAAACATGTTTTATCAACAAATCAAACCAAGACTAGTATTTTTCCAACAAACTCATTTAAACAAGATCATATATACATGCATCACATTTTGAGAACACTAATATGATTAACTACATCCCACACACAAGTATATCCCAAAACTACTCCATGATAATAATAATAACTAAACACAAATCATAACAAAGTAATTCCAACAATTCAAGAGAATAGAATTCCATAACAAAGTTCATAGAATACCTACACTTTTGTGATTACAAAATTAGAATTAGGTGGATTGTAGCAACCACACGCCTCCAATCACCTAGATTCACCGTACAACTCCAAACTACCAAAACTATGGATGAGAATTGTTCCCTCCTTGCTCCTGGATGTTTTTCAGTAAGAACTAAGCTTTTGGGCAGAATAATAAGGTTGGGTATTAGTTTTGGTGTAAACTAATAAAATTTTGGTTGTGTCACACCTAGTAACTAGGACTAGGTTCATTATATAGCCAAATGTGCTTGCTCTACTTGTCAAAAACATTCCCAACAAGTAAATATCAAGAAATGATCGGACTCTAATGATTATGGGGAGTTAAGGCAACCATAAATGCAACTTTGTGTAAGCTGCAGACGAGAAACCGGATCGGTTTTGACTCCAACCGAATCGGTTGAGTTTTGACCAATCGCCCAGCCGGATCCGGTTACGGGTTGTGACCGATCGGTTGGGTATGTGATGTTTGACTTTTGTTGACTTTTCGCCTATACGTTTCATTCTTTGCTCTTGCTGATGATTTCCTAAGCCAAACTTGATCTTTCCTTGCTGTAGATACTTAGAAATCATTGTGCTTCCCAATCATTGAATCCAAAAGCTTCCTAGCTCGACTCCTTCCTCGAGAATCTTCCAAATGTGCATAAAAAACTTCATTTCTTCACTATTCGTGATACCTGGCTACATATACATACACAATACGCATCTTTGCACTTTTGCAACAGTTATGAGTAAATATAGCCGATTATCATGCACAAAACTAACAATAACGCTTATAAAAACATGTTCATTTTAGGCATTATCAAATTCCCCCACACTTAAGCTCTACTCGCCCTCGAGTAGGTCTAACATTTGCAAAGATTGATTTCAATGGTCTTGACACCATGGTTCCAAAAATGTAACAATCATCCCAAAAGAGATAATCATTGTTTTGCTTATAATATGTGAAAACTTTTAAAAATGACCCAAATACTTTAGATAACATAACTAGAACACCTCACGAATAACTTTAAGAATTCACTAAACACTCATATATTGGTGGGTATATGTAAATCACTCAATGCCTAGTCATGATTAATGCTTTTTACCATAAGCTTGTACAAGTATCAAAACAAAGAAAATAAATTCATCAAAGAGGGCTTTTATTCGGGTTATAATGATAAGGCTAAGGGTTCATAAAAGGTATGGATAAGGCTTCTAGATGCCTGTGGTAGTTTTGTAAATGTCTTAGAACTTTCAAAGTGTAGATAATTTAGCTACAAGGTTATTATGTAATTAACATTTAAAAAATGCATCAAAAATCATAGAAGATGGCAGTTGCTATCCAACAAGTAACTGGAACCCGCCGCGCTGCGGCGGGGGTGTTCTGTCACACCCCCAAATTACCTGTTTTGCAGCGGAATGGAATTCCTGGGGATTGACTGTCATAGCATCACAATCACAGTTATATTGAACGACCTAAAGTGTCGTTTGGAAAATACATCGTTTGATTTAATAAAATAATCAGAGTTACAAAGTATAGGTCCAAAATGAAAGTTACTATGTCGCGGAAAGTAAGTTTAGTACAAGTCAAACGATGTTTTTAAAGTGTATAAAACCCATGTGAGACGGCGTCGTCACGCGACTCTATGATATGTCCACATGCATGCCTTAGATACCGAGATAAAACATGCTAAAAAGTGTCAACACAATGGTTGAGTGAGTTCATAGAGTTTGTGTTGAAATGTAAAGCCTTTCAAAATCGTTTATGCGGCAAAGGCATTGTAAATCCACTCGAGTTCAAGTTAAAGCCCATACAAAACTTGCAACCTGTGTGTTCACAAACTTTGCCAAAATATGCATAGTTTATGTTCAAGTGCATGATGCCAAATGAATTCACATTATAGTGCATGACTTAATGTATCAATAGTTCAATGAAAATCCCAAGACATTCAGCTCAATGATGTTCCCAAGACATTTAGCTCAATAATAATCCCAAGACATTCAGCTCAATGATAATCCCAAGACATTCAGCTCAATGATAATCCCAAGACATTCAGTTCCATGATTTATGATATAGGATATGACTAAACATTCAATTCAGATAAACACATAGTTTGCAAATAGACATGAATGTCATAAAAGTTGATGAGCATGTATCTCCCCCAAAAGTAGTATAAAACAATTGAAAATGGGGCTATGAAACTCACTTGGACAATGATGCGATGGCAAAAGTGAGTACACCGAAATGTAGCGTGAATCTTGAAAATGACTAGCTACTTTGATGAGGTGATTAGAACAAAGGATTAAACTTAAACACCCTAGGTTTTTATTTCAAAACCTTGATTAAGAGTGTAACTAGATTGTTTAACACTTGATTTGGAAAAACTTTATGAATCTCCTTCTAGCTTCTTGTGATGGCCGGTTTTTAGAGAAGAAAAGAGGAGAGAGTGCTTGACTTCTACACTTTGAAATAATTGATGTATGTGTAAGAAGATTTGGAGTGTAGGAATATACAAAGAAGAAAATCTTGCAAATCCTTGGTGAGTCACCCTCATTTTGACGCCAAGGGGGAATGTATTTACAATACATATATTTTTTTTTCTCTTTTTATTATGTATATAAAGGTATAAGTGTAAGTAAATGGGTACTTTGTAAATCTTGTTTAGTAGTTATGTATATATTTGGATATTTAGGGTAGCGTTGTCTAAAAATAAACTTTAATGAATTAAAGTAAAGTATATTGAGATCATATAAATTGTAAAAATACATTTCTTGTAAAATTTGAGTGATATAGTAATTATCGTGTAGTTTTTAAGAAAGCGTCGTAATAATATAAATTTAACGATTTATATACAAAATAAATTTAAAACACTAGGTAAACTCAAAATATAGTTTTTATAAACTAAATGTAAGTATAAAAATATATCGGGATCATTTTTGGAAGTATAGGATTAAATTTTCAAAATAATAACTTACGCGATAACGTTATTTAATATGAAATTATGCGTTTAATGTGAAATGCAAAGCCCATGCATGACTAGTATGATGAATGTAGAGTTTGAGAAATGACCAAAAATTGAGAATTGTGACATTCTTCCCATGTCAGCGGAATCACGTCCTCGTGATTCGATTAATGATACTATGGCCCAAAACGCGACAAGGGTTCTAAAAGTTTATGCTCATGTATGGTCTAAATGATTATGTCGATGCTCATGCATATAACGTGACTATATCCCATTCTAAAGACATGCTCCCTTATGATTAGGCTCGATGAGACAAGCTTTCCCATTCTCGAGCAAAATTTTCAAAAGACTTTTTGGTAACCGATTTTACTTAATCCCACAACTCATCAAACAAGAACTGTCATACGATTAGGCTAAATCGGTTTAGGTAACAACTTGTTTCTAGCTTGATCTTTGCAACTCATCAAACAAGAACTGTCACGCGGATCAAACTGGAAACAAGTGGTTTGAAGAAAATCTCTTGAAAATTTGGCTCGATTACGGAATTGCTTACATATATGAGACTACTACTCCCTTCATTGCATTATTCTTTCTGAATTAGACATAGGTGATCAGGCTATGTATAATTTAGGAGTAACTATGCAATGCTTGAACTAATCGTCTCATATGATGTTTGGTGTTGAGTTATAAGTTCGCATGTATAGGAGTATGCACTTATAATGATATGATGAGATGCTATGATGATGTAGTTATAGTCTAGGGTCAATGATGCAACCTAGTTCTCTATAACCGAAGCTCTGATACCAATCTGTCACACCCAAATTACACATTTTGCGGCGGAATGGAATTCACAGGGGATTGGATTTGTCATAGCATCACAATCACAGATTATATTGAACGACCTAAAGTGTCGTTTGGAAAATACATCGTTTGATTTAATAAAATAATCAGAGTTACAAAGTATAGGTCCCAAATGAAAGTTACTATGTGCGGAAAGTAAGTTTAGTACAAGTCAAACGATGTTTTTAAAGTGTATAAAACCCATGTGAGACGCGTCGTCACCGCGACTCTATGATATGTCCACATGCATGCCATGAAGTGAATGCCTTAGATACCTGAGATAAAACATGCTAAAAAGTGTCAACACAATGGTTGAGTGAGTTCATAGAGTTTGTGTTGAAATGTAAAGACTTTCAAAATCGTTTATGCAGCAAAGGAATTGTAAATCCACTCAGTTCAAGTTCCATACCACAAAACTTGCAACCTTTGTGTGTTCACAACCCACTGCCAAAATATGCATAGTTTATGTTCAAGTGCATGATGCCAAATGAATTCACATTATAGTGCATGACTTAATGTATCAATAGTTCAATGAAAATCCCAAGACATTCAGCTCAATGATGTTCCCAAGACATTTAGCTCAATGATAATCCCAAGACATTCAGTTCAATGATAATCCCAAGACATTCAGTTCAATGATAATCCCAAGACATTCAGCTCAATGATAATCCCAAGACATTCAGCTCAATGATAATCCCAAGACATTCAGCTCAATGATAATCCCAAGACATTCAGTTCCATGATTTATGATATAGGATATGACTAAACATTCAATTCAGATAAACACATAGTTTGCAAATAGACATGAATGTCATAAAAGTTGATGAGCATGTATCTCCCCCAAAAGTAGTATAAAACAATTGAAAATGGGGCTATGAAACTCACTTGGACAATGATGCGATGGCAAAAGTGATACAAAATGTAGCGTGAATCTTGAAAATGACTAGCTACTTTGATGAGGTGATTAGAACAAGGATTAACCTAAACACCCTAGGTTTTTATTTCAAAACCTTTATAAGAGTGTAATCTAGATTGTTTAACACTTGATTTGGAAAAACTTTATGAATCTCCTTCTAGCTTCTTGTGATGGCCGGTTTTTAGAGAAGAAAAGAGGAGAGAGTGTTTGACTTCTACACTTTGAAATAATTGATGTATGTGTAAGAAGATTTGGAGTGTAGGAATATACAAAGAAGAAAATCTTGCAAATCCTTGGTGAGTCACCCCCATTTTGACGCCAAGGGGAATGTATTACAATACATATATTTTTTTTTCTCTTTTTATTATGTATATAAAGGTATAAGTGTAAGTAAATGGGTACTTTGTAAATCTTGTTTAGTAGTTATGTATATATTTGGATATTTAGGGTAGCGTTGTCTAAAAATAAACTTTAATGAATCAAAGTAAAGTATATTGAGATCATATAAATTGTAAAAATACATTTCTTGTAAAATTTGAGTGATATAATAATTATCGTGTAGTTTTAAGAAGCGTCAGTAATAATATAAATTTAACGATTTATATACAAAATAAATTTAAAACACTAGGTAAACTCAAAATATAGTTTTTATAAACTAAATGTAAGTATAAAAATATATCGGGATCATTTTTGGAAGTATAGGATTAAATTTTCAAAATAATAACTTACGCGATAACGTTATTTAATATGAAATTATGCGTTTAATGTGAAATGCAAAGCCCATGCATGACTAGTATGATGAATGTAGAGTTTGAGAAATGACCAAAAATTGAGAATTGTGACATTCTTCCCATGTCAGAGGAATCACGTCCTCGTGATTCGATTAATGATACTATGGCCCAAAACGCGACAAGGGTTCTAAAAGTTTATGCTCATGTATGGTCTAAATGATTATGTCGATGCTCATGCATATAACGTGACTATATCCCATTCTAAAGACATGCTCCCTTATGATTAGGCTCGATGAGACAAGCTTTCCCATTCTCGAGCAAAATTTTCAAAAGACTTTTTGGTAACCGATTTTTACTTAATCCCACAACTCATCAAACAAGAAATGTCATACGATTAGGCTAAATCGGTTTAGGTAACAACTTGTTTCTAGCTTGATCTTTGCAACGCATCAAACAAGAACTGCCACGGATCAAACGGAAACAAGTGGTTTGAAGAAAATCTCTTGAAAATTTGGCTCGACACGAATTGCTACATATATAGACTACTACTCCCTTCATTGCATGATTCTTCCTGAATTAGACATAGGTGATCAGGCTATGTATAATTTAAGAGTAACTATGCAATGCTTGAACTAATCGTCTCATATGATGTTTGGTGTTGAGTCATAAGTTCGCATGTATAAGGAGTATGCACTTATAATGATATGATGAGATGCTATGATGATGTAGTTATAGTCTAGGGTCAATGATGCAACCAAGTTCTCTATAACCGAGCTCATGCCAACTGTCACACCCCCAAATTACCTGTTTTGCAGCGGAATGGAATTCCTGGGGATTGACTATCATAGCATCACAATCACAGTTATATTGAACGACCTAAAGTGTCGTTTGGAAAATACATCGTTTGATTTAATAAAATAATCAGAGTTACAAAGTATAGGTCCCAAATGAAAGTTACTATGTGCGGAAAGTAAGTTTAGTACAAGTCAAACGATGTTTTTTTTAAAGTGTATAAACCCATGTGACGCTGTCGTACCGCGACTCTATGATATGTCCACATGCATGCCATGAAGTGAATGCCTTAGATACCTGAGATAAAAACATGCTAAAAAGTGTCAACACAATGGTTGAGTGAGTTCATAGAGTTTGTGTTGAAATGTAAAGACTTTCAAAATCGTTTATGCAGCAAAGGCATTGTAAATCCACTCAGTGCCAAGTTCCGCCCATACAAAACTTGCAACCTGTGTGTTCACAACCCACTGCCAAAATATGCATAGTTTATGTTCAAGTGCATGATGCCAAATGAATTCACATTATAGTGCATGACTTAATGTATCAATAGTTCAATGAAAATCCCAAGACATTCAGCACAATGATGTTCCCAAGACATTTAGCTCAATAATAATCCCAAGACATTCAACAATGATAATCCTCCAAGACATTCAGCTCAATGATAATCCCAAGACATTCAGCTCAATGATAATCCCAAGACATTCATCTCAATGATAATCCCAAGACATTCAACAATGATAATCCCAAGACATTCGTTCCATGATTTATGATATAGGATATGACTAAACATTCAATCGATAAACACATAGTTTGCAAATAGACATGAATGTCATAAAAGTTGATGAGCATGTATCTCCCCCAAAAGTAGTATAAAACAATTGAAAATGGGGCTATGAAACTCACTTGGACAATGATGCGATGGCAAAAGTGAGTACACCGAAATGTAGCGTGAATCTTGAAAATGACTAGCTACTTTGATGAGGTGATTAGAACAAGGGATTAAACTTAAACACCCTAGGTTTTTATTTCAAAACCTTGATTAAGAGTGTAACTAGATTGTTTAACACTTGATTTGGAAAAACTTTATGAATCTCCTTCTAGCTTCTTGTGATGGCCGGTTTTTAGAGAAGAAAAGAGGAGAGAGTGTTTGACTTCTACACTTTGAAATAATTGATGTATGTGTAAGAAGATTTGGAGTGTAGGAATATACAAAGAAGAAAATCTTGCAAATCCTTGGTGAGTCACCCCCATTTTGACGCCAAGGGGGAATGTATTTACAATACATATATATATTTTTTTTCTTTTTATTATGTATATAAAGGTATAAGTGTAAGTAAATGGGTACTTTGTAAATCTTGTTTAGTAGTTATGTATATATTTGGATATTTAGGGTAGCGTTGTCTAAAAATAAACTTTAATGAATCAAAGTAAAGTATATTGAGATCATATAAATTGTAAAAATACATTTCTTGTAAAATTTGAGTGATATAGTAATTATCGTGTAGTTTTTAAGAAAGCGTCGTAATAATATAAATTTAACGATTTATATACAAAATAAATTTAAAACACTAGGTAAACTCAAAATATAATTTTATAAACTAAATGTAAGTATAAAAATATATCGGGATCATTTTTGGAAGTATCGGATTAAATTTTCAAAATAATAACTTACGCGATAACGTTATTTAATATGAAATTATGCGTTTAATGTGAAATGCAAAGCCCATGCATGACTAGTATGATGAATGTAGAGTTTGAGAAATGACCAAAAATTGAGAATTGTGACATGTTCTAATACTGAGTTCAGCGAGGATGGTGGTGGATTGCTTGAAAGAGACCGTAGTGTTAGTGGTTCTGCGAGGGGCGTGCGGGTCGTAGTTTTATCTGTATTGCTACGCAACGCAAGATTGTGTTCGATAGTAGAAATACACACCCATAAATCTATGTTCCGACCAATTTCTTTATATATAATACAAATTTTCATAAACATACAAACCACAATCCCGAAAATGATTATTTCACCTCTTCAAATATCGATCTCCGCAAATATGTATAACTCAATTTAGCTCATTGGCTAATCAATATCCTCATATAGCTCATTGGCTATAACCATTTTTTTTAGAACAAAGTTCCCCCACACTTAGTGTAAGCGTACACCAAAAAAAATGAGAAAGACGTCTCTTTCATCCATGATGGAGAATGGTACACACTATAAACAAAGTGTAGCTTTCATCATCATCAAAACGATCCAACATTCCAAACAACTAGCAACAAACCAATAGACTTGACAAGGGTTGGCTAAAGTTTAAAATGTAAAATATTTTTGTATTTTTCTAGATGTAACAAATAAAAGGGATGGCTCAAAAGGTGTACTAAGGGTATCTAGTGCTAAAAATGAGCACTAACAAATGGGTCCATATAAGGGTGGTTAACTAACCGATGTGGTTAGCTAATGTATCAATTAGATGTAAAATGGAAGGCCATTTGGGTAAATCCTAAGATGCCTCTTATCACTTGAACATATTTAGATCACTCGGAAGTGATTTTAACCGTAATGCATAACTAGTACAAGTTCTAGAATCGACATAATCACCGGCACACTCATAGCAAATATAAAACAAAAGATGTGTTTTATACAAAAAGAAACCTCACAAATGTGTGGAAAAAGGCTATTATGCATGCTAGAAAATGCTATCGAATCCAAAATGAATTACTTCCGTAATTTGGTTCAAATCCAAAAATTTTCAAAAACCTCATTTAACCATTGAAATTCCCAAGTTATTTTTTTCAATATTTTATCAATAATGCGTGAAAACAACTAAACCATCAAGGGCGAATTTCTTCTAATCACTTGCATCCAAAAGTTATCTAAAAATTAAAAATGCGCATCATTTTTCCTATTTTCTTCCCTCCCCCATACTTAAGTTTTGCATTGTCCTCAATGTAATAAAAATGAACTTCAAAGTAAAGAAAATGGGAAAAAGAAATAGTCAAAAGATACCACGGGATAGAATATGCAATACGCATATTGGGTCATAAGAAAGCATATGAGTTATCCAACTCCAAACATTTGACCATCAATAAGCTTCCAACACATCCATCCTGCAAACAAAAACTGCAACACGCAATACACAAAACAAACAAATGCAACTAAAAACTAAATAAAACCAAACAAATATCGTTAATCATCCTTAAGAAATAGGTTAAGAGATAGAAATAAAATTGTTCAACACATCATAACCATTGTCTTTGAAACCATAATTCATGAATGATCCACGATCACTCTTCGTCCTCGCTCATGTCATCTCCTTCTTCATCATCATACTCATCATCATCACTTTCGGTTACGTAGTTCTCGTCTATAATCTCCGAACGAAATCTCCTCTTCTTCTTCTTTCCTCCAACTCCTGACGACGATCCTCCAACATCGTAGCTTGTTTCCACCAACTTGGTGTAATCGACCATATGGGGCACTGGATCAGGAAATGGTGCGTACCCAGGATATGGATACGGATAGGGTCAGGATAAAGTGTAAGGGAAAGGATATGGTGGAACATTGGGTGGATTGTAGGGTGGCAACTCATAATTGGCTTCACGAGCCATGTGTTGAAAGATAGGCATGGAATAATCATTGATGTAGTTGTTTCTCAACATCATCGAGTCTCTCCATACATCCCTACATTGAATCTCATCTAAATGTTGGTTCCACTCTCCCCAACCCGAATCAAAACTATTGGACGTACCCATTTGCACGTTCTCCATTGGTATACTCCCCTGCTGTTGTGGTGGTTGTTGTTGTTGTTGTCTTGGTTCAATCCATAACCCTACAGTTTTCAATCTCCTATTCAAAGCGTTACCAAAACCTTGTGCAGTCCAAGTTTCACTATACTTTGGCTCTCCACACTTAGCCAATTCCTCATCAACATAATACCCAAGATTCTTCGCCAATTTTGTCACAAAATGTCCTCCACAAATGTGGCTATTGCTCTTGATTCCCGGGGCCCTCCTAGATAAATACTCGGCTATCTCAAATGCATTACCGTCCTTAGTTTCTTCCAACAACATCATAACCCATAAGTGGTTTTCCGACATTTGTCCCTGCCAAATCTATTAAATGGCGGTCACTATCAACTTGTGAAGTATCCTCATCAGCGGATTCCCGATGGTTGAGGCATTCCTCCTAGCGCAGGAAGGATCTCCCACTTGATTCCAATAAGCGGGAATACTAGGATAGTCTTTTTCAAACCTCCGAAGTCTAGAAAAGTGAGCTTCAAATAATCGATGATTAACCTCATGTGGCTCATACAAACCAAGAGCCACGCCAAAAGCTGGCAAAGTGTAAGCATGATCCCTTCCACAAAGCCTAAACCAAACACAAATTTCCTTCATCAAGTTCCGAACATTCACCTTTCTTTCAAAATACATGGTTGAAAAGAACTCCATACACCATTCTCGATAGACCTCTTCATTGACGTTAAATGCTCTTTCCCATGACAAATCATTGAGCGAATCTCCATCCCGGATATACATAAGATGTTCGCATCATTCCTCTTAACTCATCTTCACAATCACATTCCTCAAATAAATCCCAATCAATCACCCTCGGAACTAAACATGTCCTATGTTGCAATTTCGACAACCTTTCCCTAAAAGCATGTTTCTCCCGTCGGTGAGATCTTTGAACTTTAAGTTGGCATTTGCCTCCGTCTTCACACTATACTTAACCTTCTTCTTCTCATTCCTTTGACAAAACTTCGTAACAAGCGGGTTCATTGGAATTGCCTCATTACTCGAGCTACCTACAATAATTTTCTGTAGAAATCACAAATATAAGACCATATGAGAGTGTTAGAACAAACAAGAAGGTTCATGGAACCTCCTAAGATCCATTTCAAAATTTCAAAAAAAAATTCAATACAGAAGTCAGTAACGGATTGGTTCGTGAGATCAAACCGTCGGTTTCCAAAATGCCACCCAACTCAACGTTCGGCAATGCATAACCGAATCGGTTATGCAGTTTGTAATACTTTTGCCTCTTAAACCCTCATACACTTGAATTTTCTAAGTCCAAACCACTCCTAGATCGCATTCTATCATCCTCAATGATTTCAACATCCTTGAATTACTCTAAACTCGCTTTCCAAATCATCAAACATCAAACATCACCATCTTAGAACTCAACTTGATAAGCCTATATCTTCAATCATTAGTTCTAATCAATAATGTGGCATCCATCACTCCTAAAAACGCATCATCTATCATAAGGAATCACCAATTGCAACTTATCTTGATTCAATAGCACAACCTAATTAAATCCGAAAATTCAATCATCTAGTATTCATCCTATGTTGAATCAATCAATACAATTCTCTTTGCAATGCACTCCTACATCAATTACCCACTCAATCCTAAAATATCACAACTTAATTCGAACTATAACAAAAACCCCAAATTGGTGACCTAATATTCAATTTGAATCAAATGCTCTAATTAAACCTTAATTGAGTTAATTGAATGTAGATGCTTACTTGTTTGGGTGCCATGATGTTTTCTTATAACTTAAACAACCTTGTCTGCTTCTCTTGGGCCGAATTTTTCAAAACCCACTGGAGAATTAGTGTGTGTGTGTTTTTATGAAAAAGTGAATTTTTGGTTTTTATACTTGAATGCAACCGGTTCAGATCAATGGACACAACCGTTTCGGTTTGCATTTTGCCAAATTTTGCATTTTTACATGTTACTTAGGCATTTACCTTCCAAGCAACATAATTTACTCAAAATTCCTGCTAAAGATTCACACAACATTTATCCACCATATGAAATTTTTAACAATCATCCAATCTAAAAATCTCAACTCATCATACTAATGAACTAAACCAAACTTCAACTCAAAACTCATAGTCATAATGCATTAATCAAATTACTTCAATCATAAAAAAAATGAAAAATTAAATAAGAAACAAAAATCCTAAATGCATCAAATCAAAAAGAAATAGCTCATGAAATTCAAGCAAATAATTGCTTTTTTATTACGGACTCTTGTCTTCTCCTCAAAATTCCTCAAAATACTCTTGTCTTAGAATATCCTCGCTTTGAAATTTTCCGGTCAACTCACGGAGCGTTTCAAAAGTTTTGAACTTTCTCATGAATCTTCTTCGTCGGACAAAGTATATCGAACTTAACATGCCAATCTCCATCTCCGTTTGTCTCTTGCAAGTCCCGACCCTTGGTCTCCACTCAAATTCTTAAGTTACACCGGTAAAGAACCTAAACAGTCGGTCAACTTTTTGTAAACTAGTATGTTTTTTAATGGGTTATAAGCTACCTTCTAAGCGCTTCCATTTAGTCCTCTATATCAAAATGGCAGAACTAGCGGTCGTACATTGGGTTACCTTGGACATCACGTCACTTGAACATGTTAAATCATCATTTGGTTCAATCCATTCCAAATCCTCTATAAATTCCAAAGTTGGTCCTCTTGGTTTTGGGTAGTATGTTTGCCTCGAATCCATCATCAATAGTCAATGTGCTCTTCCCATGTCTATAATCGCACCACAAGTTCATAGAATGGTTCTCCAATAGTAGTGGTAAACTCTTGTCCACGGGATTAGGAAATCTGCCAAATACGGTTGATAGCCAATTTGCACTCTCACATTCTTCACCTCTCCCATTGCCTTCGCGAGATTTATCCGCCATAGTAAGCATCGAATGATTAGGTTGGATTACTTAGTCTAAAGTCTTAAACAATGGATACGACATCACATTAACACTTGACCCCGTATCGGCTAAAGCATAAACTGGTGTAGTCCCATTCACTTTGATCGGCAACACAAAATTACCCGGATCCTTTTCCTTCCTTGGCATGCCTCTAAACAAAATTTTATCTCGCTCCTCCTCAGTAGATTCTTATCTTCCAACCTAGCCCTCGCTAGCATCAATGCATCCAACTTCTTACGGTAAAGCACATAATCTTGGAGTACTTCTATCACCGGTTTCTTTTCATTAAGCTCAAGAAACTTTTGTTCTAGGTTCTCTAAAATAGCTTCCTTTTGTTTGTCGGTTAAGGGTTTGAAATTAGTGGTAGGTGATGATGGTGCGGAATCATTTTTGGTGGTGGAGGTTGTTGTTGGGGTTAGTTTGTTTGATGTCGGTTTCTTTCGATTTGCCTTTCCCATCTTAACCACTTCCACCTCTTTCTCTTCCATGTTTGCACAAACTTCCACTAGCATCTCGTTTACTCCTTTTCCTTCTTCCAAGTCAGTTATATTAATCCTCATTTCTCCCATTGCAAAATCTACTTGACACGGTGCGTGACAAGAAAATCTCGACCAAAACACACATTAGGTTCATCCGCATTCCCCTCTTCTAGCACAACAAAATAAGTTTCAAAAATGTGTCCATGAATATTGACCTTCAGATTTTTGACCATCCTTCTTCCATATGTTTCATAGTCTAAACGTACATGACCAATTTAGGTCAAGAACTTTTCCAAAATATAGTTTTCTCCATAAGCCATAAGTAGTGCGTCCCAAGCACTTATTCCTTCCACCTTTGCAAAGGCGTTCCAAACCTCATTAGCGTGAATCATACAGTTAAAGGTTTGTGTGAACACTACTGACTCATCCTTTCTTGGGTAGTTGAACCTTATTTTCACTGTTTCCTCCCATTATCCGTATCAATTCCCAATTCTTTCTTTCTTCCAAAACACTCCAATCTTATCCATGAACTTCCGGTATCCTTGAACATTTCATCCAAAAATGCGAAGGTATTCGAGATTCATCAAACTATCCATATTACTAGACAACTTGACAAAACAAGACAAGACAAAATCCGAATTATTAGCGTTAGAGTTAGTAAAAACAAGAACAACTATGGAAACATATACTAAACAAGTAAGGACACTCAATCAAAACTAAAAACATAAGTTAAAACTCAAGACCTAAAAATGATAAAAATCAACACGAAACTCCAACGGATTGGTTGGACCACCAACCGTCGGTTGGTTGAAAATATTTAGCGAAGCTTCGAACGGATCGGTTCTGGGTTGCAAATAAGGAGTCATTAAATGTACTAAACTCTAGTTAATAAAACTCTTAAACTAATAATTGAATAACATAATAAATCCCATTAAAACTAAAATTAAATAAAACAACCAATTAAAATATATTATTAAAAACAATTAAACTTATATGAGAAAATATTACTATCTAATCATTAACCATTAAAACTAAAACTTAATTAACTAATAAATGACAAATGTAAAGAAAATAAAATAAATCTAGAAATAATTAAACTACAAGACAATACTGCAAATAGAATCTAAAATTACCAGAATTACTCTAGGAATCATAAGACTAATAACTAAGAAGACTAGAACAATAAAAATGAAACCACAATTACCTGAAGGTCTACTTGGATTCGGTTGGCTAACCAACCGAATCGGTTAGTTTGTAACAAACTTTTTTTCAACAAATTTAATTTCCAAAACTACTAATTTTGAGAAAATCAAAGAAAATTAAAGAAAATCGGCGGCAAAAACTTGATGTATGTTGGTGCAAGTTTTAAAATTTATAAACACGATTTAACCGTCTAATCCTACTAACACATACGAGCAAGTATACTCTTCATAATAGTAAGTTTGATAAGTGAGATCGTCCCAAGTTTTTGTGTTATGAAATTGATTTGTTTGAAAAGATTCAACAAGAAAGCTTGTCAAGGCTTCCTCAAATAATTATGTTCTAGCGAAATTCAATAAGAAATATATATATACTTGTGTGTAGTCTATAATCAATCATAAATAGAATTCATGAAGGTTTGGTGTATACTCTTAATATGATGCACAAATCATAAGCAAATGATTCCCCAACACGATATGTTTGTAAAACCACATTCTAAGAACAAAAACATTTAGGTAATCCTTTCGGTCCTTATCCCAATGATTATCCTATAGAAATTCCATTTGTTTGCAACATCTTCTTATCAAATTTGTTCTTCGAATCTTTCACGACCTTTATTGATGAAAATGTTCCTAGTCTTGTTTTAATAAGCAAACATGGTGGTTGTCAATCACCATATCCCCTTACTAGTTTGTCACTCAACTTTTTGGAATAAAACACAAAGAAATCCTTTGGTCCTTTTCTTAAAACATGTTTTATCGACAAATCAAACCAAGACTAGTATTTTTCCAACAAACTCATTTAAACAAGATCATATGTACATGCATCACATTTTAAGAACACTAATATGATTAACTACATCCCAACACATAAGTATATCCCAAAACTACTCCATGATAATAATAATAATAACTAAACACAAATAGTAACAAAGTAATTCCAACAATTCAAGAGAATAGAATTCCATAACAAAATTCATAGAATACCTAAACTTTTGTGATTACAAGAATTAGAATTAGTGGATTGTAGCAACCATAGCCTCAATCACCTAGGTTCATCGTACAACTCCAAACTACCAAACTATGGATGAGAATTGTTCCTCCTTGCTCTGGGCGTTTTTTGGTAAGAACTAGCTTTGGGCTGAATAATATGGTTAGTATTAGTTTGGGTGTAAACTAATAATTTTGGTTATGTGCACTAATATACTAGGACTAGGTTCATTATATAGCCAGGTGCTTGCTCAAGCCCGAAAAGCGTCCCTAACAAGTAAATGTCAAGAAATGATCGGACTCAATGATTATGGGAGTTAAAGGCAACAATAAATGCGACTTTGTGTAATTGCGATTAAAGGGATCGGTTTTAGTCTCAACCGGATGGTTGTATTTTGACCATTAAGCCCGGCCGGATCAGGTTACGGGTTGTGACCGATCGGTGGGTTTGTCTTTGTTTTGACTTTTGTTGACTTTTCTCTATCGCTTCATTCTTTGCTCTCGTGATGATTTCCAAGGCAAAACTTGATCTTTCCTTCGTAGATACTTAGAAATTATTGAGCTTCCCAATCATTGAATCAAAAGCTTCTAGCTCGACTTCCTTCCTCGAGAATCTTCCAAATGTGCATAAAAACTTCATTTCTTCACTATTCGCGATACACGGCTACATATACATACACAATACGCATCTTTGCACGCACAGCGGTTATGAAATAAATATAGCCGATTATCATGCACAAAACTAACAATAGCGCTACTAAAAACATGTTCATTTTAGGCGTTATCAAAGTCATTTTAAAATATTTATCATTTGATTTATATAAATATCAGAGTTTACAGAATGAGGTCCCAGTGGTTTCAAGGTTTAAAAATTACATTAAATGAGTTTTTGAATGATAATAAAATTTATAGCCATCTAGAGTATCCGTGCCCTTCCTTTCCATCCTTGCCAGCCTCGTTCATTATGGACCTGAGATAAACATGTTTAAAAGGGTCAACACAAAGGTTGAGTGAATCCATAGGTTTATTGTTAAATGTTGGAACACGCGTTTGTGTGGGTTACGTTATACACCCATAATATTTGAAAACAAAACAATTATTATTTCACTAAGCTCATGCAACCAAGGCGTTAACGTGTTCCAATATAAATTGGTGAAATTTTTGGTACCGGCCCTAATAGGTAAAATTAGTTTTTGCAATGTTACTCTAAATATAGTGCGTTTGTTTTCCTTTTCTTGGGGCAACACAAGCGGGATTAGATCAATCTCAATAGATCTATTCACAATATTCATTTTCATCTCTCTAGTGATTAATGGTTCATGATTTAGGGACTATATTTGGCAATTATGTTTTACATAGTGGTAAAAATAGCATGTATATTTGAGGGTTGTAAAACAATTAAGTAATAGAAAGTTGGGCTATGAACTTCACCTCGAGTAAATGATATCAAATGTATAATGAGAATGATGGATATGCCGTGAGAACTTCTACTAGCAACTTAGAATACGATGTTGACTTAGGTTGGAATAATGTCCAAGAACATAAGCGAGTCTATATATGTCCTATATTGATCATGATGTAGTACATGGTACTTATGTATTGGATTTATAGAAGGTCTAGTTAATGAAAATGTTTAGTTTATATATATCATTACTCTTGTTGAGAGCCATCACAATTCAAAGGTCATGTAGTAAAAAACATTAGGAGGTAGGACACTTTAATTAAGTAAATCCACAACTTCGTCGATCTATTACCCAAATGAACCTCACAAGTTCCCTAGTGTTGTAGCACTTAGTAGATAAAACATATGTTTTGGGTGTTTTTTATGTGGCATATCGATTAAGTGGTTGCATAGTTTTCAAAGTAAGTTTGGTCATATCCGCAAGTGAGTTTGGGTAATCTAAATGTCTAATGAAAGTTACATGGTACTTGATTTGTAAGTAATAAAAATGGTTTTACAAGTTCTCGTCGTTTAATAAAAGTTACTATTGCAAAAGTAAAATAAACTTAAGAAAGTTTATTTTTGAATGAAGATTGTTATTATATAAAGTTCATTATGTCTAGTAGGTATTTAGTTTTGAAAATAACATTGTTTCTATATTCTTAACTTGTGAAAAACCAAACTTTTGACGATAAAAACTGTTTTACAAATTTGAGGTAGAAAAACATGCTATCAATTGGTCTTTTTAGGCCGAGTTTCCTCGCGGTAGACGTAAAACATCGTTCCGGTCAACTTTCGTGCTTTAACCTTGTTAATACAAATAAGCCGTAAAAACGTTTATTTATATTTTACGATCTTCTAATGTATTGTCGATAACAAATGTAAAATCATTTTAGAAACAAATAAAATACGTAATTAGTTTGAACTAATAGTTTCTAACACACTTAAATTATCACATAAAACACTAAAACAAGTATAAGTGATTTTATGATTTAGTATTACATATGTACAACAACTAGTGTTTACATATTTGGGTAAAACATACACATAACTAGTATGTAGTATATTGGGTAATATAAATGGGTAAAAACTTATGTATCACAACCCATTGACCAAATACATTGAATTTATTGGTAGTTGGAATTTTAACCCATAGTCCATACTCATGGAGCTTGACCCATAACCCATTGCATGACATCATGCTTATATCATATATGGATAATATCCATAACCCATGGTATTAACCCATACCCATGTGACTAGGTGCATTGCACTCAAAAGATACATTGTATCTAGTAATAGACCCATGGATCAACCCGTGACCCATGACCCGTAACCAAAATACCCATGGGTGAAGGGCGTCGGATCCCTAGCTTTACGCTAAACGGATCCTTTATAGAGGATCCGTGGGATCAACGATGAGCAATTTTCTCTATAAATAGTGAGCCATTTTCTTCATTGTTTTCACCTTTCTCACATACTTTCTCCTTGAGTTCAAAACTCTCTAACCCCCAGATCAAGTGATCTATGTTTGTAGTTTGTTTTTTTGTGTGATTCTCTAGGTTCCTCTTAAAGGCGAGATCACCACCTTTGAAGTCAAGCAAGATCATGTCCATGAGTTGCCATGCTTCTTCATCATCAAGACTCTTGAAGTCCTCTTGTTGATGATTCTTTTCTTTCTTTTAAGAAGTGTAGTGTTGAAGACATTAGTGAAAGATGTCTCAAGTGTCAAGACGAAGACATTAGTGAAAGTGTCGATCGTCAAATTATTATAGGCATTAGTGAAGGGTGCCTAGAAGTCAAGACACAAGACATTAGTGAAGGGTGTCTTGAAGATCTATTTAAAGGCATTAGTGAAAGGTGCAGTAAGATGTATATTCGACATGGTGTGTTTCGATGTACAAGATAGATTAGTATTAGATCCAAGGATATTAATATCCTTGATGATGTTGTAACAAGGAGTAGGTCTCCTTTGGGATTAGTCGTTGGTGTAGTGTTGGGTAGTAGTTCCTGCATTGTAATGGAACTCGGTATCTAGCCTCGTACTAGATAAAGGGTAGGCGACGTTGTGGTAGGTGTGGTTCACCTTGGAGTGAAAGAAACCGGTGGTTAGCCTAATAGCGGAAAAAAATGTAAACAGCGTTGTGAAGGTTTCTCCACCATAAGGAGTTGGTGTGGTGTAGTGATTACGAACTCTCAGTAGGTGACTTTCGGGGGGTGGAGTAGGGCAAGGAAAGTGTCCTTGTGGCGAACCACTATAAATACTCGCGTTGTGGTTTTGTGCTTCTTACTCTTTATATTTTCATTACATACCATATGTTTGTTTATCAACATCAACAACATCCAAATAGATTGACATAAGTGATTCAAATAGTTTAAAGAAACTTTTAATTGGCAAAATATTCAACCCCCCTTCTAGTTTTCCACAATTGGCATCAGAGCTTCGTTACCAAGTTCTTGAAGTATATTGTACTTTAAAACGATCACGATCCATGGTTAATTGAAAACTACAAAGAAGGTTTTTCATAAAAACAAACACCATGTCTTTTAAAACTCTTTGTTTGGATGTTGATTAGATGACAACATTTTTTTATTATTTATTTTCTATTAAAATGCGCTAATCTTCTTTGTCATGTTGATTAGTCAAAGGTCATACCCACCAAGCTATAGGAATCGCTTGGTAACGAGAATACCCAATTCAAATATCATATTTGTCATATTTACCTATTTCACTATAAAATTAACTAAAAGAAAAAGTACATT
>OU343220.1:169884999-170112518 GCA_910596185.1 Chrysanthemum makinoi
TGCTTTTATATCTATTATTTGGTTATATTTGCGTGATTATAGTGCTTAAACGCATCAAAAGATGTTTGTCAAGTGTTTATAACCAAGTGGCAGGGAATCGAGGGAAATAAAGAAATGTTCAAGAAAAAGAAGATTCCCATTTCAAGAAGACTAAATCAAGATCGCAAGGACCTTTGAAGACCTTAGTGATTGAAGAACCAAAGTTCTACAAGACAAAGTGAAGAAAAGATCAAGTTTTCCGTATCTCGAAGATCCAATCGATCCGGTTACAACCATAACCGGATCGGTTGAAAACGCCGTAATCAATGTTTTAACCATCGCCACCGACGGTCGAACCCGCAACCGGATCGGCTTGGCCGCTTTTGTAGAACACCAACCGATCGGTTGGTTGTATGACCGATTCGGTTGGAGAAGCTGCAGCTGCCAAATCTTCATCACTAAGCTTCCCCTTTGCATCCAAACGATTCTAGGTCCTTCTCTTGGTGTATTCTAGTCCCTTCCTTACTCCTTAGAGGCCAAGTTCAGCATTTAATACCCTAGGCCTTGGAACTAGTATAAATAGAGGCTAATTTTGAGCATATGAGACACACCTCAAATACCAATCTCTCTACTCATCAAACAAAGCCTTAAGCTCTCAAAATTCGTCCTTAGAAGTCTAGAGAAGTTTGGAGATCCAGAAGTTCACCATTTGGAGGCCAAACCACCAAGAAGTCTACCCCAATACTTTGAGAATCATTACTACACCATTTGTAATCTTATTCCAAGCATTGTAAGACTTTTAATCATGTTTTCTAATGTTCAAAGTTCTGAGTTTATGTTCATGTTTGCTATGAGTGGCTAGTATCTTTATACACTTGCTTAAATGATGTTGATTATCATATGATTAGTTAGTGATTGTGTTAACATGTTTTAATTCAATTTCAAGTTGATTCTAAGATCCAATTGTGCTAAAGTTTCATAGTGACATTTGTTAATCAAGTTTGGCTAATTGATAGTAAACGTTGGGGTCGAAAGAACTTATTGTTATTCAATTAGTCACAATCATTTTGTCTATGGATGATTGTTTTTACCCATTATTCTTGATTACACAAAGGAACTAAGGTGTGATTGTAATATAAATGCTTTTTGATTATCAAATTGGATTGGTTGGAAACATCTAAATGGTCATAAGATTAGTTGTTGAGAATCAATTGTAGCCTTTTGTCTATGATCGGTTACCTTTTGTATTGACCATTTCTTAAGCAATTTGATGAACAAGTGGATGTTTTTGTGTTTAAGTTTATGTATGTAGACTTATGAAACTTGAATTGATCTTGAATTGATTGGTTAAACTTAATGCTTGTTTTTATGAACTAAAATCTTGACGAAGGTTTAACTTGTAAGAACAATAGATTAGTCTTCCAACTAATTATCATAACCAACATGTTAAGAGGTTAACACAATCACATTAATCTATGATATGAAACTAGTTTAAGCAAGTGTAGTTTTTAATCATCTGAATTTCATTATATCTATTTGCTTTATTATATGTTTGGATAGACTCTTAATTCAAACTTGTGTTTAGATTCACTCAAATCCTCGCGAATCCGATCCCGACTTACCTTCATAATCTTGCTATAACGGACGAGTATACTTGCTCGTATGTGTTATTGGTAATATTGGTAATTCACCTTTTATAAATTTAAAACTTGCACCAACCGGGCACATCAGTTGACATCTTCACATGGGCTGATATGATTAAATGACAAAGTGCTTCTAGTTGCTGGGCTGATTTCTTTTGATGAACATCTTCGTTTTTGTTTGATTGGGAGGGATTTTAGCAAGGAGATTTGCTATATAAGGTAATTGATCGCATTTAAGTTGAAGATGTTGACTTTCTATTCCCCAACTGACAATCTTGAAGAAGGTCGAAGTTCCATAGTCAGCTTCTACATTTTTGCTACATGTTAGAAGACTAAAGACGAGTTGCATTTAACGATCTAAAGACTTCTTCTTAATCTGGGCATTTATCAAAAAGATTGTCGGTTTAGGGGAGAGCACTAATTGAGGGAGAGTGATATGTCAAATTTAATCCTCAATTAGACTTGCTCATTCTGTTCTTCAGCAAGTTGATTCTCACAGATACATCTGAGCTTATGATGTTCTTCTCAACAGATTTCAAGTATTGGGCTTAAAATATGTTGCCGATTCTCAAGTGTCAAAACCAAATAGGGAAGGAGACACGATCTAAACGCCGAAAGTAAACTTGATGAACTTAATACTTCTAAGTAATTGAAGATATCTCGGGAAGACAAATGTGATTACAAGTAGAGAAACTCAAGGTTTGACTCATGGCTAGTAAACTTGATGAACTTAATTCTTCTAAGTGATTGAAGATATCCCGGGGAAACAAATGTCATGACCGCAGAGAAACTCAAGGTTTTATTCATCAAGGCGTTTAGTGTTCTTATTCCAACTATGCGGGGGAAGAGATGGAAGAGTTAGTTTTTGAAGATGAAAGAGGTACACAAGTGTGTGATGATTTTGATTTTATCACAATCATCGTGGGAGAGAGATTGGTACATGGATGCTCACTGCTTCACTTGAGTGCTAATCGATTCAGAAATAATCACTTATTCCGAGTTGAAATCCCGCAGAGATAACCGCTGATTCAAACCGCTTCTTCAATGTTATCTGTTATTCTCTTGGGCATCGGGTACTTCGGTTCTTAAGCTTCATGCACCTGCTCAGAGATAAAAGTATACATCTTATTCTTGGCTATTGGACTTAGTCCTACTTCATGGTAAGTTTCTTTGTCTGGGTGTGTATTCGGTTCGTGAGCTCTAGTCTAAGAGATTGACCGTGATCAATTCAACTACTCTGGGAAGTGGTCTTTGACACCTGGAATGGATTGCCGCACATCGTAGAAAAGAAATTTGAGAAGATTATTTTATGTGGGATGATACGCTGTCGTTTGTTGATGATATAACCTCAACGTAAGAATCACGGGATTATTCTTGAAAGGAGCAAATGGATTTATGATAATGGTGTGCTTCTCTCAGGCACCTGGCTAGGCAAGCTTGAAATAGAGCCAACTGCCGCAAATTTTAAAGGATTTTCGGTTTGGGGAAGCTACCAAAGTCTCACTTTAGATGGTTCAATTTCTCTTCAATTCAGAGCCTCAAAGCTTTGGTGGTGAATGTTTAAGAGATGATGACTTCTATCTTCTACAACGGGGTTGCTCGATATCCTTATCTCTGGCATCAGATCATCATCTTCTTTAACTATATCATCTTCTCTATCTTTGCATATACTTATCAAAAACAAAATAGAAAAATATAAAATCATCAAAAACCCATAAAAATCAGAAATTTTTTGAAAAAGCCCAAAAATATGTTTTATCAAGACATGTCTTCTGGTATCGATAACATCTACGGTCTTAGAAATGTCATTAAATAATGGCACGGGACCATAGATGAAGTTCGAGCAGGAGGTGTAAATATTCTTTTCCAAAACATGTCTCAAATATGGCTTGGTACATTTCATCAGAATCTGCTTAAACAATGGTTTGCTATTATTTCAGATAGCAACCCGCTCTTCAAAGAAAGGAAAGTGCTGCACTAAACCAATTTTCAAATATTTCGTGCACTTATCCTATAAACAAAACAAGGAAAGCATGTCGTCAAAAAGACTGCTGTTCCTACACAAATGTTTTTCCGTCTAAAATTCTTCAGAAAAATATTTGGTGTTTTACAAAATGGTGGAGTTGCTATTAAATCAATCGGGCCATAGTTTTCAGATAATTGAAAACTCAATCAATGACTTCTTTTAAAATTTTCTAAAATGAGTCATTGATTGAGGGGGAGAATGTTTTCAAATTTATATCATCTAACGGACTTTCTTAATCATCCTACGTGCTTATCTGAAAAAAATAATTGCCTATGTTGAAGGACTAGGTTTCTAGGATATGATTGTTAGGTTTAGATGATTAGAGTTTGATGAACACATAATTCCCATACCTTATATGATCTGATTAATATGTTGAATTGACTTTTATTAGTCGATTGTTGTTTGGGTGTTGTCGACCACCATATATCTGTATGTGTGTTCACTAACGTATGCAGGTATATTTGGTATATAAGAATGTTCCCGATCCAGATCCCACAATTGAAGATGATTGGATGCCGAAAGGAAATGGTAAATATATCTTTGGTTGATAAATGAAGAAACGGAGCTTAATTGGACTTCCATGGAGAGTTGGCATAAATGCAACGTAAAAGGTCTCACTACATCTGCAGATGGTTTTTCGTCTAAGTGATTGAAGAAACGAAGCTTAATTTAACCTCAGTTGGCATTCAAAATGCAACGTAGAAGAAGTCTCCTGATCTGCAGACGGTTTTTCTTCCAAGCCCTACAAAGAACAAATGCAGTTTTAACCACCCAATGTATCTCGTGCGGTGATAAGTAGTGATGATACCATTTTTCTAAAACTTTGATTAAATTGTTTTGAAACGAAAGTATTTGAAAATAAATTGAACTAAATTTTGGAAATCACCGACTTCATTTTATCAAAACATAAGTCACTCAATCATCGACTACTGTCATGGATTGAGGGGGAGAGTGATTCAAAATAAAATATTTTCAAACGATATTTCTTCACAAAAGTTCCGTGTTGTAATGCTTAAAATGTGGTGATCTAAAGATTTAATGTTATGTCATGGTATGATTTTCTTTAAAACTCAAAGATCTTGCAAAATGAAATTTTTTCTGTTCTTGTTTGATTGTGAAATTGTTTTATTTTACTTAAAGGTCTCTTAAAACAATCATACCTGACACTAACAATCTTTAATGTCTATAATTGGTCCATCTCAGTCATTTTTCAAAATTACATCTTGCCACGTCTTTCCCCAAACTTTTCTAAATGATTTAAATCAGATGGGATCACAAATCTCAAATGATTTGATATTTTTGATCGGGGGAGAGATCGTGATTTAAATCTCTTATCTGTTTTAATGGAATTGTTTTTAGTCCTTCAAAGGCACTCCTGCCTCCATGTGCCAAACGATTTGAAATATACAATGCACATGTTGAGGAGGAGTATTTATCCAAAAACAAGATGAGTATTTAAACCTGGCCACATTTTCTCTCATGTTTTCTAAATCTTATTAAATCACTTGGGATCAAAAATCTCAAAGGGTTTGATATTTTTGATCGGGGGAGAAATTGTGATTTAATATGAAATCTGATAAATGATGATCATTTTGATTCAAAGTGCATGTTCTCTCTAATATGTGCCAAACTTTTCAGATATATGCACATATTGGTGGGGAGCGAATGGTTTCTTAATGGCTTTTGTAATCGTGGATGTGCTTCAAATGAACTCTTGCCTCTATGTGATAAAATGATTTCAAATATCCTATGCACATATTGAGGGGGAGAATTTACCAAGAAAATCAAATGGCTTGTTCTATGAAAATAGTGATCAAAGAAAATATTTCAAAGTCCTCTTGCCTCCATGTGCTAAACAATTTATAAATCATATGCACATGTTGAGGGGGAGGTTTTCTAAATGATCAATTCTATTAAGGTACAAAATGCTTTGATCTCATATCACAAGTACCTTGATTGTTTTTCCAAATGATTTTTCAATTGGTTTCAAGAAGAAAAGAACAATACCAAAAGACCGACCAATTTACTTTATGCATGGTGTTATAAGGATGGTTAGGTTATGTATTTGTTCCCACGACCGCCGTAACCGGAGGGATCTACCTGTGGACAATCCACTAGATAGTGTAGAGTCCTTAGGTATATTGAAAAAGGAGAAAAATGAGAATATGGGAAGAGTGCGACCGAGACAAAGCTAGTAATCGCATAAACCCAACAAGGTTCTAGTAATGAAGTCTCGTAAGCAATCAAGGGGTTGAAGAATGAAAAAGAAATGAATGAGAAAAAGGGTGAAAAGAAATAGCCTTCCAATAATTCAACCTTAGGGCAAGAACGGGTTCAATACATATGCTATCGGTGGTTACCAAGGTAACGTATTGAAGACAAGACGCCATGGACCCAAAGGACGACCGCACTAAACTTCCCAAGCTACTCAAGTTCCTCTTAAAAGGACTTGTTTCATTCTCACGGGAACCGACATTATCTATCAACTTTTTCTTAGAGATTGTTGATATTGAAGAAGGAGACCCTCTCCCTAATCTCCGGCATAGGAACCAAAAGTGCACTAATTGAGTCTAGAGCCAAGAGATCATCCACAATATCTCATTAGGACACTAAATTAATGAAGACTTGCTGTTTCACACAATGTGGAAAGTAAGAATATATTAAGAGTCTTACGCATTATCCTTGTGGTATTGCCGTAACATCCGAAAGGATATGCATACATATTCACAATGAAGATGGAAAGCTTCTCTGATCCAACATCAAACAAGCTCCTGGTGGTGACATGAGATCTTTTCTAAAGATAAAGCTTGTGACAACCGGATAGAAACTATGAGATTCAATTTGAATCAACCTTGGTCCGTGAATGGAATTGACGAATACTTTTGGAAAAACCATTCGATGTGCAAACCCTCTTTTCTCTAGCACGTCGAATGTGTATTCATTTTCAAACACAAAAAGTATCTCTGATTGAAAAATACTTTTGGAAAAACCGTTCGATGTGCGAACCTTCTTTTCTCTAGCACGTCGAATGTGTACTCTCTTTCAAATATAAAAAGTATTTATGATTGAAAATTGATCTTTCTCATAAAACCTTAGTCGTATTGCAAAACTCTTTCTTTCAAGCAATACGCGATTGTTTTTCAAATCATTTTCATCAATCAGGAATCTCAATTACCGTTCACTCACCCGGTTGTCTTTTGAGACGCTCCGTTTAAGAACGCCTAGAACAACCGCTAAAACCCTCGTCAAGGAGATTCTTAGGAATCCTATCTCATCAAAGCGCATTTTGTACCGATCAATCGGGAACCGTGGCCGTGTACCTCAATTCAACGAAAGTGATCAAAGACACCGCGCTTTATTGCTAACTGTCTTATGTAGGTACACCCCGACGCATTGCAAACATCAATTGAGGAGTCAATCCAAAGCCGCATGCTCACAAAGATCCACACTTAATTTGAAGAAATCATGACTGGTGCATATCTACATAACCGCTCGATATTTCATACTATGCTTCGCCACGCTTCTGAAATATCATGAACCAAGAAGGCTTCCGCTACTCTGATGGAAAGATGTCATGATTCAAAAGTGTGAGCATGTCCGTCCAAAAGTCACAACATCACATGATGGCAACACAATAAAGGGTGATCCAGAGATTTATCGCGGGTTGATGATCTCAAAGAAAGCTCAAGATCATCAAAGATGTGGATCAGCCAAAGACCTCCACCGAAGTACAAAGCACTCGGACTTTGAAGCTGCACTACAAAAGCACAAAGATTGCAGAATTGAAGAATTGAAGTCTACTAGCTCAAGAACAAAGTCAAGAATAGAATGCTAGGATTCGAAATGTAAAACATGGGGTGACCTCCCTTAGGGGGAGATTGTTAGGAATTAGAAAATTCCATAGTGAAGAGTCGGTCACCCCAAATATTGTCTAGCATAAGTTAGCTCGTAGACTTGTCATTAGTTACGTTATTTAGTTGTTTATTTATTAGTTTGTAGCGTAGTATAGCTTAGTGTAACACCGTGGAGGAAGGACGGGTCTTTACCCACTGTATGCCTGATCCACAGGCCATTAGGAGGTCGTATTTCTTGTAACTATAAATACCCCTTCCATCCATGGAAGGGGTGGAGCTTTTCTCATAATCTAACCTTACAATTTGTGAACCAAGTCTTTACCAAGAAATCTCCCTCTCTCTACTTTCTCTCTCTAAAATGGCAAACATGTATTTTGATCATCCAAGACCACCCGAATCATCAACACAATAATATAATGATCTTAACATACGCTAAGGTTTGAGGTTGAGGAAGATTATTTTTTTATCTTTTTATATTTTTTTTAGAAAGCTAAGGGTAAAATCTCGGGGTTTGGATTTACGGGTTGGTACTTCTACCGATTACTCTACTTATCTAATTATCTAAACTAAGGGGTAGTCTATGTCTATTGATGTGTGTTCGTATGATGATTAAAAATGTGTCTACCTAGTTACTATTACTCCCTAGTTATCTTTTATTGGTGGTTGAATTGTCACGTCCTTATTCTTAACGTGTTGTGTCTTCTAAGGTCGTAGGGTATGCTTTTATCCCTAACTCTTTAAGTATACCTTAAGGTTATTGCCTACGAGATCTCTAGGATTCATAAACTAACACTAAGGTTATCTTTGGATATTTAGCCTACAATTACGCTAGGCGGTTATAAACTAAGGATCACAAAGATTACTCAAGCATTAAAAACACAACGATGACCTAGTGCAATCCTAAGCCAATTACAATTAAGATAAGAGACAACCAATCAATAATTAATAACTAGGTTTCATAGATCTAAGCAAATACACAAGAAATTTAGCTGGACATGTTAAACATACAAGCATACACACATACAATTGAAGACATATTGAAATCAATGAAGTAAATAACTTATCTTGATATAAAATAGGGTATGAGAACCCTAAAATATTGTCCAAACCGGACCAAAATCATTTTAGGTTTTTACTCCACACGTCTACCCCACTAAAAGTCTGAAAATTCGATTTCTATATATAATTTTACATATGCGACGGCGTCACCTTATAGTTGGGACGCCGCCGATCGCCACCATTAGGGTTTCGTCTTGGCCAAGTCATCATTGGGACGACGTCACGCTCGTTTTGAGCCGCCGTCTTCAGAGTGACGCTGTCTGAACGGATCTAGGCCGTCTGAGAAGAAAAGTCTTCGTGACGCCTTACTCTTCAAAGCCTCGACCGCCAGTGTAAAATAGCAAATTCGCTGTTGAGTCGTCACAAAATAGGGACGACGCCGCCTCTTTTGGGACGCCATCAGGTGTTATTCCAGCAGCTTGATTGTCTTGATCTTGACTTAGCCATTTTCTTCATATATTCACTCCTTTTCGTCCAAAAATGCATCATTCCAGGATTTTGCTTCCAAGAGACCTAAAAAGTGAAAAGGAACGAAATTAAGCAGCAGAATGAGATATAAAGTGGCGATTAAGGGCTTAAATGACCCCTTAAAAGTGTATGCTTTTAAATCCTTATCATTCATGTAAAGAGATTCTTCCTTCAGTTGATATTGAATGTGTTTAGTTTTGTATAAAGTATGAGTCGATCTGTAGTTTTTTCATTTGGTTTTGCTTTTGTGAATGAAAGTGAGAGAGGATAACTGTGTGGTAACTTTCATTATGCTTTTTTTCTTTTTAATTTACATATGGGTCCAAAACAATTTCAAAATAATGCTCAAGTACATGTGTTTTTTTAGATTTTTTTCAACATCTTTTATAATAAACGTATTTATGAAACCTTTTGCCAAATTAGGAAATAATAAGCTTTATTTATTTAACATCTTTTAAAATAATAGACTATGAAACCTCAAGCAAGGGATCCGTGGAACACTAGATTATTTTCTTCAATAAATAGTGAGCCATTTCTTCATTTTGGGTTGCCACTACCACACATACTTTCTCCTAGTATTGTAAACCTTCTAACCTCATATCCTAAGGATCTTTCTATGTAGTTTGTGTTTTGTTTTTGTGTGATTCTATAGGTTCCTCTTAAAGGCGAGATCACCACTTCTTTGAAGTCAAGCAAGCTCAAGTCCATGAGTTGCCATGTTTCGTCATCATCAAGACTACTGAGGTTCTCTTGTTGATAGTTCTTTCTTCCTCCATTGAAGTGTTGTGTCAAAGGCATTAGTGAAAGATGCCGAAAGAGTCAAGACGAAGGCATTAGTGAAAGGTGCTTAACGTCCGTGTCAAAAGCATTAGTGAAGGATGACAAAGGAGTCAAGACGAAGGCATTAGTGAAAGGTGCCAAACGTCCATGTCAAGGGCCTTAGTGAAGGGTGCCTAGAAGTCAAGTCAAGTGGCATTAGTGAAAGATGCCAAGGGTGTACAATCGATAAGGTGTATGGATGTACAAATAGAGATAGGGTGTATCCAAGGACATTGATATCCTTGATGATGTTGTAATAAGGAGTGGGTCTCCTTTGGGATAGGTGTTGTGTAGTGTTGGGTAGTAGTTCCTCCTTTGTAATGGAACCCGGTGTCTAGCCTTGTACCAGAAAAAGAGTAGGAGACGTTGTGAAGGCTTCTCCGCCACAAGGAGTTGGTGTTGTGTAGTGATTACGAACTCTCGAGTAGGTGACTCGGGAGTGGAGTAGGGCAAGGAAGGTGTCCTTGTAGTCGAACCACTATAAATACTCGCGTTGTGGTTTTGTGCTTCTTACTCTTTGTCTTAGTTTTTATTTATCTATATGCTTGTCTATCAACATCCAACACACACGTTCATATAGATTGACATAACTCGATCTAAATAGGTTAAACCAAGTTTTAATCGGTAAAACTATTCAACCCCCCTTCTAGTTTTCCACAATTGGTATCAGAGCTTCGTTACCAAGTTTCTTAGAGTATTTTGTACTTTAAAAACTTGATACGATCCGTGTATGTTTGAAAACTACAAAGAAGGAAATCTTTTAAAACAAATTGCTTCTTTTATGTTGGATAATGATAGATTATTCTAACATTTTCTTTTAAATAAATCTTTATGCTAGATCTCCAAAGTCTTCATTTCTATTCAAAGAATAATGAAGTCAACTTTCAAGGAAGAACCTAAAAGTAATCGCAACCTACTTATTCTAAGTACAACGGATTACTTTAAAAGCTCATGAAGTATTTCGGTTTTATGGTCTCCATAAACCATATCAAGAGCGTAGAGGTATGTTCACTTATCTTTAGCTAGTTTACGTTTACATGAATTTGTTGATATTATATTTTTTTTCTTGTTAATAATTGCTAGTCTCAAAAATGTCTCTTTTCGCCACTTTCCCGACTTACTCATCATCGGGAATAGTATTCCTCTTTGATTTTCTAAAAAGGTCGTCAAACTAACACCGCCACAAATAGATCTTTGATAATTAACCTATCAAATCCCGTTGACCAAACATCTATTCATTTAGGAACCTCAAAGCTATTTTTGTTCTATAAGCTAGTATATAACGTATTACAAAAATAACACCAAACACCCTCTTCTGTCCACAGAGCCGGATCCCTCAAGTTGTACTAGCCGGATCCCAATTTCAAGGGATCCGGGGGAACCGTGTGATAGAAACCAACTATATGTTTTTCAAAACCATTCTTCTTTTCCCTCTCCTCACAAAACACAAAATGACCCAATTGTGCTTTCATCTCCATAGGGCTTCATATCCTCAAGCATCTTCCTCTAGAACATCATTGTAAGTAATTACACTCATATGTTCTAATCTTCATCATCCCCATCCTAGGGTTTATGGTTTTCAATTTTTCTTAATCAATTGATGAAATTAGGTTTTGCAAAATTAATCACTAAGAAAAGGTTTTCACATAACTAAGACTCCATTGTGTTTACAACATTGTTAATACAAATCAAAACCATAAACCCATCTCAACAAATTATACCTAATTGGAATATTTGTTTTTCTAGGACCAACCATGCCTAAAGCTACCTAACAAGACCACCATGATACCGTTCACTACCTCACCAAATACTATAAAAAAGAGGGGCTTTCAAAAACCGATCGTAAAATCTTCAAAAGACTTGAAAACGACTTATCCACGAAGGTCGTGTGGTCAAGGAATGTTTCCTTGAAAATACCGACATTCGTCAAGTCTTCTCGGCAATCAACTTTGATTGTCTTCTTGATATTGATGAACAAATTTGTCCGGTTTTCATCTTTGAATTTTATAAAAGCGTTAGGATCATTAGAAATAGTGATGATAGCATCTCAATCGCTTTTATCATCAACAAACAAAACTTTACTCTACCCCTCAACACATTTGCACAAATCCTTCGCATTTCTTGTGAAGGAATTTGTATGTACTCCCAAGATTGGGAAATATCCACTCAATCCTTTGCACTAGATTCCAAACCAATCTACCGCACTCCTCTTGATAACCCCGCAATTGTTCGAGATACCATTTTCCAAATTAGAGCCGACCAATCTCGCTTCAACCGCAACAAAGAGCTTATTCACCGTGATCCCTTTCAAATGGAACTCTTCGAAATGCATCCCATCTATAGAAAGTGGGAAGAAATTCTTAGGGAAAATGTCATTAGTTTGGTCGGAAACAAAGACCATCCAAATGCATGTCTTGTCCAAATGATATATTGCCTCATTCACCAAAGGCCATTTAATCTTTCCTGTTACATGGTGAAGAGAATAGCCGATGTATTCAAAGTCGCCAACATGGTACTTCCCTATGGTATGCTCCTAACACGACTCCGTAAGTATGTTAGTGTAATGCAACCATCTCCAATCAACGATGATCATTTCCTTTCCGATCACGTCATGGTACCACTTACCAAACAACCCTCTAAACGGTTCATGGTCAATGGAAGAAAACCTCGGGCTCTCCCGGACTCCTCGGACGAAGAGGAAGTAAATGTCAACCCCACTGCCAACGTCGACTTGGACCCCATAACCTACTTTGAACAACTTCCAACTCTTCCAAACGAGACCGAAGAATTCAAACAATTGAAGGGTATGATCCAATGCCTAACTAACTATGTCGTGAAGTCGGGAAAGCGGAAGAGAAAAGATTGACAAAAGAGACATTAGGATTATGGTTGCTTTTATACATTTTGTTTATCATTTTACAATGAATGCTTATGTTTGTGAAATACTTTAGTTTGGGTGTTTGGATATTATCATTACTACTCTTATTTATGATATGGTTTATTAGATGTTTTGCTTGTTTTGTTGCTCTTTAGAGTAGAGACCAATAGAAATTGGTATACATAGTATAGTGCAAAATTTGCATTCTTTTCTGTGATGCTTCGACTCTGCAGTCGTCGGATCCCTAAGGATATACTAGACGGATCCCTCCTTTTAGGGAACTATGGGATCCGTGGTGATAGATGTACAATGCAGAATCCCACACATCAAAACAGCTCTCTATATCACTTCACAATAGCTAAACATAAGGCCTTAGGACCACTTGAGTCTTCTTCAAGCTTAGCAAGCTTCACACTCACTCATAGCTCATTTTAGGATCACACTCAAAGTGCTTTTTAATTTATCATATCACCAAAACTCATCATCCTTCCGCTCTTATACTCACACATCATCTATCACATGTCAACACGTCTAGTTTTGTAAATCTCTCAATTTTAGCAAATTGATTTTAGTCATCTCTACCTCAAAATGGGTCAAAACTAGTTTTTCAATTCTCATAATTTTTAAAGAATTTTCAAATTTTATTTGCAAGTTTCCATCTGATCTATAGGATCATTTAACATCACTTGACACTACTAAAATTCTTAGTGTCATCCTTGATCACCCATTGGTGGTCATAAAGTCCCATTTTACTTCCATAAAAGGCAATCATTAGCTACCACCACTCATTACCATTGATCTTTTAAGTCACACCTCATTTAAAACACTTAAGAAGACTGAGACACTCAAGATGTATAGGTATTAGCCTCTACCAACATTATTTTCCTCCATTCTTGACTGCGATAGCGGATCCCTAGGATTAGCCTAGACGGATCCCTCATTGGAGGGAACCGTGGGAAACGCGACTGACAGATTCAGCAAATCCCACATAAAACAATCATTTCAAGCTCTCATTGATTACTTGAACACTCAATCTTGTCTTAATTGAACTCATAGATCAGTGCAAATCTATAGTTGACCCTTGTGCATGCAAATCATCACATTTCTAAGGATCTTAGTGGCTTAAGTCTTTAATGCACTTCCCAAATCCTTCCCTTTATAAGTCATCTTGTTAGAACTTCTTAGTCATCAACCACAACTTAATTCTCAGCTTTTAGAAACCTCTTTCTTAGTCATTTCATCATGAGGAAAGCTCCTAGTGCTAACTCATCCACCAAAGGACCACCCAAGAAACTTGCTCGTGTTGTACACGAAATTTCCTCAACCGAATCATCTCCCGTTAAATCCACAATTGCTAGGATTTCTCCTCCACCAACTCAACCAATCAAACCAATCCCCAAAAGGATTGTTCCCACACAAATATCATCACCAAGCACCACAATTCCTACTAAACCAAATACACCCATTTCCACCCAACCATCATTTTTAGTGCCTAGATCCATATCATTTACCACCTCACAATCATCTCCACATCTCTACAACTTAGAAGACTTACCTCCTAGGCCATCTCATCCTCTACCATTACCGAAACACTCTTCAATAGAGAAGATTGTGCAACAAAACCAAGGTGTTGAATCAACACTTGCACCGTATCCTTTTCTCCTTTCCCTCAAATGGTCCATTTTGGGTTATGAGGAATCATCAAAGTCAACCACCCGACTACATGGAAGTTGACCCCTCTCTACCTCTACCATCATCCTTTTTTGAGCCACCATTGAATGTGCCTCCACCAATCCCTCCTTCCTTTGAGGATCCTCAACCCTCTTCACTTGATCCTCCACATCAAGCCGCTCCATTTTTACCACCACCTTTTCCAAGCCATGACAAGGATTGTTATCATTGTCAACACGTTGAAGGCTTGATACATGAACTACGTGAAGAGCAACGTTTCATGTTTTATCACCTCCTCGAACGTTTCGATGAGGTCAACAAACCTAAACCACCGTGAGCTTAAAGGATTCAAGTGGTGTCCTAGTCTTAAGCGTAACTTAGATTGTTTAGGAATCACATTTCATGTTTAAATCATTCTCTTAGTTTTAGAGATTTGTAGATCATTTCTCGTAGTTTTATAGAATGAAGTTACATGTTATATGCCATGTTGTTTGGTGCAATATTACATATCTCATTTTGATGTTGACATCATTTGTTCACATCACCATTGTTGTCTCAAACTTTCAGACAGACGGATCCCTCTGTTTTGCCTAGACGGATCCCTCCAAAGAGGGAACCGTGGGATCCGTGCAACAGAAAACTTGTTTACTACTAACTTGAGTCTTATTTGTAGGAAATTATGCATTATATACTTGTTTTCTAACCTTTGTTTTGTAGATTTTCAATATACACATGAAGACTTTGACACCCTAAGCTAGGGGGAGTTTCGTGTCAAAGCGATACATTGCAAAATCATTTGCAATATATTTCACATTAGGATTACGTTACATGACGTCCCTTTGCAAAGTTGCAATCATCAAGGGGGAGCATATTCGTCACAAAGACGAAACCATTTGCAAACATAGTTGCAATGCACTAGTTTAGTATTTTTTTTTCTTACTTGATGCCCTCACAAAGGGATGGACTCGTCAAGGGGGAGCTAAGACGAGAACACTTCCCGTCACTTGCTCTCTATATTTTTATTTTTTCCTTCTTTTTACATGTTTTTCTTAAAACAAGGTGTTCGTTTCTTTTCGACACTCTTTTTGTTTTGACAAAAAGAGGGAGAAGAAAGTAAAAACTTCAATTCAAACTCTTACTAATTTTAGTTTTTCCTTAAAATAATCTTATGTTTTGTCATCAACAAAAATGGGGAGATTGTTAATACAAATAAGTCGCAAAAACGTTTATTTATATTTTACGATCTTCTAATGTTTTGTCGATAACAAACGTAAAATCATTTTAACGAAACAAATAAAATACGTAAATGGTTTGAGCCAATAGTTTACTAACACACTTACGTTTTCACATAAAACACTAAACAAGTAATAGTGATTTTATGATTTTGTAATACATATGTACAACAACTAGTGTTTACATATTGGGCAGATATATACATAATTAGTATGTACTATAATGGGTAGAAGTTTAAGTATTTGACCCATTGACCAAATACATTGAATGTAGTTGTGTGTAACCCAAAGTCCATGACCCATACCCATGGAGCATAACCCATAACCCATTGCATGACATCATGCATAAGTCATGAATGGGTATTATCCATGACCCATGGATTTAACCCATGACCCATGGACTAGATGCATTGCACATACTAGATACATTATATCTACTTGGATACCCATGGTCCAAAGTCTATGACCCATGATCCATAACCCATGACCCATGACCCAAAACCCATGGGCAAAGAGGAGCGTCCCACGGTTCCGCTAGTTTGACTGACGGATCCCTCAAGCAAGGGATCCGTGGAACAGTAGATTATTTTATTCTATAAATTATTAAATAGTGAGCCATTTCTTTATTTTGGGTTGCCACTCCCACACATACTTTCTCCTAGTATTGTAAACCTTCTAACCTCAGATCCTAAGGATCTTTCTATGTAGTTTGTGTTTTGTTTTTGTGTGATTCTCTAGGTTCCTCTTAAAGGCGAGATCACCACCTCTTAAAGTCGAGCAAGCTCAAGTCCATGAGTTGCCATGCTTCGTCATCATCAAGACTACTGAGGTTCTCTTGTTGATAGTTCTTTCTTCCTCCATAGAAGTGTTGTGTCAAAGGCATTAGTGAATGATGCCGAAAGAGTCAAGACGAAGGCATTAGTGAAAGGTGCTTAACGTCCGTGTCAAAAGCATTAGTGAAGGATGCCAAAAGAGTCAAGATGAAGGCATTAATGAAAGGTGCCAAACGTCCATGTCAAGGGCATTAGTGAAGGGTGCCTAGAAGTCAAGTCAAGTGGCATTAGTGAAAGATGCCAAGGGTGTACAATCGATAATGTGTATCGATGTACAAATAGAGATAGGGTGTATCCAAGGACATTGATATCCTTGATGATGTTGTAATAAGTAGTGGTTCTCCTTTGGGATAGGTGTTGTGTAGTGTTGGGTAGTAGTTCCTCCTTTGTAATAGAACTCGGTATCTAGCCTTGTACCGGATAAAAGGTAGGTAACGTTGTGATAGGTTTGGTTCTACCTTGTGGAAGAACCCGGTGTCTAGCCTTGTACCGGAAAAAGAGTAGGCGACGTTGTGAAGGATTCTCTGCCACAAGGAGTTGGTGTTGTTTAGTGATTACGAACTCTCGAGTAAGTGACTCGGGGAGTGGAGTAAGGCAAGGAAGGTGTCCTTGTAGCCGAACCACTATAAATACTCGCGTTGTGGTTTTGTGCTTCTTACTCTTTGTCTTAGGTTTTATTTATCTATATGCTTGTCTATCAACATCCAACACACACGTTCATATAGATTGACATAAGTCGATCTAAATAGGTTAAAACCAAGTTTTAATCGGTAAAACTATTCAACCCCCCTTCTAGTTTTCCACAGAGTATGTCACAAGACATCTATCAGAATCACTTAGATAGTCTATCCGGTGACACACCTTCTGATCCTTATCAGAGGCTTGGTTCTTTCTGACCTTCGAAGTCGTATAAGGCTATTTTATGTTTAAATATTTGTCGATAATGATTGGGTGGGTTTGTCAGACCCAACAATCCACCCTATTTAAATATACAAATAGACTAATTTGTCAGAAGTAAGTTAGCATAACTGCTTCTTCTTACTCCTGATATTACATCAAAGAATATAAATTATTTTACAATTTACACTCTAATTCTTCGATGATGTTGTCAATTAATTAGATTCTAAACTTTGCTTCTGGAAAGTTCTATAACTTATTTTAATCTTCAGAATCTAGGTATTTGCAGCTCTTTCTCAGTTCTTTATTGTCCGGGTTGTTCTTTGACATCGTCAGCAACCACACTGGTTAGAAACATTGCTGAATGAGGTAGTACTTGCTTACTATCTCATTGAGGGGTTGGTTTTAATTTAAGGTTGTTTTATGAGTGGAAGACATTTAGGTGGATTTTCCCAGTCTTCTTGTGGTTTAAAACATACTAACCTTAAATTACCTCAGCTGTAAGCAAGTTTTCCAGTATCTTGCTTACAGGATGAGTTTCAACGAAGGTTTTGATTTTTTTTAAATTGATTTAACATGGTTTGTTGCTTGACGTCCTAGGTGGTTGAGGAAGAAGGACTTTATATGAACTGTCCCTGACGGTACGAGTTGTACCTATCCTTAAAGACACATCCTTCTCCCCTAGTTGTGTTCCCTCTTTAGTAGCCTCTAGTGACCCTCTTTTTCATCCAATGTTGGTTGTTACTGGGATCAACCATGTAGCATTCTCTTAGCGTATCTACTCGAATGGTTTTTGAGAGACTAGTTTCAAATGAAGCTCTCGCCATCTATATGACCTTTGGCAATGTATACACTGGTCCAGAATGATTATATCTGTGAAAGCGTATGCAATTTAACAAAGGTGCTAGGAATTATGTAAAGTAGTTGTGCTAAGAGAGATGTGGATGGAAGTTTTAAGGGTAGGCAGATAGAGATATCTTTTCAATTAAAAAATGGTATGATTTTCCCATCTTTGTTTGGCAAGACACTCGAGAATGTTATGGAGCTTGAATTTTATATGGGGCATTGAGGATTTTGGTTTCATGTTATTAGCCATCATTCAAGAATGGATAAATATTATTAGCGGTCAATCAAGAACGGATCTGGATTAAGAAAAACCCACCCGCTCTAATACCAACCGCTGGGTCCCTTCGTCTTGGGGCACAAACCACAAACATAATGAACAACAACTTCCTCATGTAAGGGTGGCTAATGATCATGAATAACATAAAAGTGACAGGGTTTGCTATGAAATGACATAGACTTGCTAATAACACCATTTGTATTTTTTCAGCGCTTTATAAATCTTATTAGAAATGAATCAAAGATTTACAAGGAATAGCCCACGAAAAATTATCTCTGCTTATGACAAATACTCTTCAAACTTGTACAACAAGAGGCATCTAGCTTTGCATTATTGTCTCTTAAAGAGGAGGTTTCTAACAAACAACTTGTGATATTTTTTGTGTTGAATCATCTAATTAATCTGTTTATAACCTTTCATCTTTATAGGGAGGGAATTTGGGTTTGCATTTGGGTTGAATAGTAAGTTGTCGACATTACTATAGATAGGCGTGCCAAGTAGGCTAGTTTGAAGCTTACTTTCGGCAATTAAAAATTTGATAACTTAGAGTCCCAATGCCAATTTCATGCGTATCGATAAGTACTTGATCTTATCTTCGAGGAAGTTTCCCCATGCTTTCAGTTGGTTGAGGTTGTAATTCAAACTAAGTCTTCAAAGTCCTAGAGACACTTGTCAGATCCTAGAACTTCTGGTGTTGCTTCTAGCTCCTTGTAAATATCACTCCTTGACACCGCATCAATTGGTGACATTGTTTTCTTCAGATGGTCTTCGACATCCCTGAAGCAAACCGGCCTTTGAGCTTTATACAACACTCACTGACATTAGTGAGTCCGTATTCTGAATAATAATCAGATAGTCAAGTTCTTTGATAACCATGAGAGAGTATGTCACAAGACATCTATCAAAATCACTTAGATAGTCTATCCGGTTACATACCTTTTGACCCTTATCAGAGGCTTGGTTCTTTATGACCTTCGAATCCGTATAGGCTATTTTATGTTTAAATATTTGTCAGAGACGATTGGGTCGGTTTGTCAGGCCCAACAATCTCCCCTATTTAAATATACAAATAGACTAATTTATTAGAAGTAAGTGAGCATAACAGCTTCTTCTTACTCGTGATATTACATCAAAGAATATAAACTATTTTACAATTTACACTCTGATTCTTTGATGTTGTTGTCAATTGATTAGATTCTGAACTTTGCTTCTGGAAAGTTCCATAACTTCTTTTAATCTTCAAAATCTAGCTATTTGTAGATCTTTCTCGGTTTTTCATTGTCCGGGTTGTTCTTTGACATCATCAACAACCACACTGGTTAGAAAGATTGCTGAATGAGGTAGTACTTTCTTACTATCTCATTCAGGGGTTGGTTTTAATTAAAGGCTGTTTTATGAGTGGAAGATATTTAGGTGGATTTTCCAAGTCTTCTTGAGGTTTAAAACATACTAACCTTAAATTACCTCAGCTGTAAGCAAGTTTTCCAGTATCGTGCTTATAGGATGAGTTTCAACGAAGGTTTTGATTTTTTTTTTTTTTTAATATTTAACATGGTTCGTTGCTTGACGTCCTAGGTGGTTGAGGAAGAAGGACTTTATATGAACTGTCCCTGACGGTACGAGTTGTACCTATCCCTAAAGACGCATCCTTCTCCCCTAGTTGTGTTCCCTCTTCAGTAGCCTCTAGTGACCCTCTTTTTCATCCAATGCTGGTTGTTACTGAAAAACCATGTAGCATTCTCTTAGCATATCTACTCGAATAGTTTCTGAGAGACTAGTTTCAAATGAAGCTCTCGCCATATATGTGACATTTGATAATGTATACACTGGTTTAGAATGATTATGTCTATGAAAGCGTATGCAATTGAACAAATGTGCTAGGAATTATGTGAAGTAGTCGTGCTAAGAGAGATGTGGATGGAAGTTTTAAGGGTAGGCAGATAGAGATATCTTTTCATTAAAAAATGGTATGATTTTCCCATCTTTGTTTGGCAAGACACTCGAGAATGTTATGGAGCTTGAATTTTATATGGAACATTGAGGATTTTGGTTTGATGTTATTAGCCGTCATTCAAGAACGACTAAATATTATTAGCGGTCAATCAAGAACGGATCTGGATTAAGAAAAACTCACCCGCTCTGATACCAACTGTTGGGTCCCTTCATCCTGGGGCACAAACCACAAACATATTGAACAACAGCTTCCTCATGTAAGGGTGGCTAATGATCATGAATAACATGAAAGTGACAAGGTTTTTTTTTTAAATGACATAGACTTGCTAATAACACCATTTGTATTTTTTCAACGTTTTATAAATCTTATTAGAAATGAATCAAAGATTTACAAGGAATAGCCCACGGAAAATTATCTCTGCTTATGACAAATACTCTCCAAACTCGTACAACAATAGGCATCTACATTTGCATTATTGTCTCTTGGAGATGAGGATTCTAACTAATAACTTGTGATATTTTTTGTGTTGAATCATCTACTTAATCTGTTTACAACCTTTCATTTTTATAGGGAGGGTTAGGGTTGAATAGTAAGTTGTTGACATTACTATAGATAAGCACGTGCCTAGTAGGCTAGTCTGGAGCTTACTTTCGGCATTTACTGATTTGATAACTTAGAGTCCCAATGCCTGTTTCACGCGTATCGATAAGTACTTGATCTTATCTTCTTGAGGAAGTTTCCCCCAAGCTTTCAGTTGGTTGAGGTTGTAATTCAAACTAAGTCTTCAGAGTCCTAGAGACACTTGTCAGATCCTAGAACTTCTGGTAGCTTCTAGCTCCTTGTAAATATCACTCCCTGGCACCGTATCAGTTGGTGACATTGTTTTCTTCAGATGGTCTTCGATGTCCCTGAAGCAAACCGGCGTTTGAGCTTTATACAACACTCACTGACATCAGTGAGTCCGTATTCTGAATAATAATCACATAGTCAAGTTCTCTGATAACCATCCGAGAGTATGTCACAAGACAAATATTAGAATGACTTAGATAGTCTATCCGGTGACATACCTTCTGACCCTTATCAGAGGCTTGGTTCTTTCTGACCTTCAGAATCCATATTAGGCTATTTTATGTTTAAATATTTGTCAGAGACAATTGGGTCGGTTTGTCAGACTCAACATAATCTACTCAGTTCGGTTGTTTAAAGAAGGTCTACATAACTAAGGAGAGGATCATCTCCACAAATTGGGCAATCCAGCCTCAAGCTGGTGTAAAAGGACAAGGTCAGGTCTTTAACTGCCATCACCATCCTTCCATCATCACCTCCAATACCTGATCAGGAACAAAACAAATTACAACATTTCACAAACATCTCAAGTGAATAAATAACACAAAGAGGCAAAGGCTATAGGTATACCAATAATGGAGAATGAACTACTTCCACTTGGAGTAATTAATCCCTGGACATTACCATCTCCAGCAATAACATGCCCTATGATGGCTGCTGTGTGAGCATCAATTGATGTCTCATCGGCATCCAGCTAATATACGTCCACCAATCACAACCATATCCATGGCAGTTGAATCACTTGCTCCTGGATATTCGGTAAAATATTTAAGTTTCTTACTAGTGTGACTATACTCACACCGGCGAGATGCATAAGCGATTTCTGAGAAGGACAAGACCTTCGAAACCATCTTCTTCGTCTCATTGACGTTAGACAAGGTAGCACATTCCACAACATGAGCAATCCGAGTCTCAGACGCGGAACCTTCAACAACCAACTCACATGAGACAACAAAGTGTCCTCAGAAAGACAACACCAGTATCACCATCCACATCCTCTACTTCATGGTCAACTTAGGCACCTCAACCAGGGTCAACAAAACCCTGGGGGAACAACAACTTTAGGCATAAGTGGAGGAGGAGTTATGACTTGTCTTGGGAAGTCTAACTGGCTCATCCTCGTCATCATAACTATCAAGAAATGAAAGAATATCCATCACAAACACTTGCTAATTGTGAAATTGTGTAAGATTTAAAAAACATATATTGGCAAGATTCGAACCCAAGTCTCCCACGTGAAAGAAAAATATTCCAATCACTAGACTACAATGGACTTTTGTTCATTTATTGCACAACCAAATACATATACATAAATCACATTTATTACACAACTAAATACATATAAGCATATACAACTTTTGTGAATGTTTACACGAGCCTTACAAATTTATTGTTTATTTGATTTTTTTTCTATTGGTTCTTCTAATAAGAAACATCAAACACATGTTTTTCTGATAACATTTTAAATGTTACTCATTCAAAAGGAAAAACTCAAATTCAATTCAATTCGCCTCCTAGCAATGTTCGTTAAACAACATTTGGCGATGGGTACCTATAATCAAATTGTTAAACAATATTCGTATTCGAATCCGCTGCTTTGAGCGGGTACCATGCTAACGTAGTATAAATATTATATGAGTTACCGACATTTATTCAAATGAAAATGTTAACAATCATGAACCTATTTAATTTGACGTGATCGTAAACCTCATTCTACAATGATCTACCAATTATATAATCCACTTCATCTTTCATAAAGCTTACAATAATCTTCTTAACAAATTCCCTAACTACACTTACAAATTTTTGGGAGATGAGTAAGTTGACTAATCATTTAAGACACCAAAATATAAACCACAGATCCACAATAACATCCAAAGATACTTCCCCAGATTCAAATTTCAAATCTCCAAAATCACCAACTAATATTCCAAAATACACACTTTTTATAGTCTTTAAACACCCCACAAAACAATAATAATCACCAACTAAACATAAATTAACCCATCGCTGTCTCAACTTTAGGGTTGAAACGTCACTTCAGTAAATAAACCAAGGACGAGATTTGTAAATATCATCAGTCCATTTATTTATTATTCACACACCATATCAACGGTGACGACTTATTAAAGAACATCACCGTTGCCGGAGTTTAAACCCTAGAAATCACATTTCTAACTCTAACAACACATTTGTTTACTCTTTGATCATAATATTCTGGTAAAAATATATAGTTACTGATTCAGTTATTGGTATCTTGTTACTGTGTGTGTGTTTCACTGTTTGCATTTGTTTATTTTTTAGATTCAAAATGCGAACTAGTTATTATTGTTGGATCTGTCTCTTTGAATCTTAACTTCTTCTTTTTTTTCTTTTAGTTTATTTATTGATCTTGTATGCAAGTATTTATTTATTTATTTTTTAGTTTTAACTTTGATTAGTTGGTGATGAAATGTGAGTTCGTAAATGTTGCGTTAGTTACTTTTTGGTTTGTTAATACTAGGATCTGACTGGTAGAGTTTGTTCCTAGTTCTTGATAGTTTTTTTGTGCAAGTATATACAAAACTTCGACATTGTTTGAGATGATTAGATAATTTGGATGTTAAGTTAATCTTATCTCTGTGTTAATATTATGTCATGTAGTGATGTAGCCAATGACAAATGTTTTTTTAGGTTTAGCTCTACTTGAAGCGTATTCAAGTATATATAATGTACTTGGGTATTGCAACCTTTGTAGGACCAAGAACCTTTTACAATGATGAGTAGAAGACCACGAACCCAACCATGTAAATGCTTTTGGTTGAATCATGTCTTTGCGGTTTCCCCTTGACATGCCTGTATTTGTTTGATATTCTGATTGTTAATATTCTACATGTTAGTGTTCATACATGCGAGAGCCTTTTATTATAACCATGAGCCTAAAGATATAAACATTTTTGGTAGAATGATGCGTTAGGAATTGGAGCTTGAATCTGTCTCTGTGGTCTGTAATTATTTATTTATAATAAAAATGATATTGGTTTCCCCTTAACATGACTGGTTAATTGCACTTCGTTTTTATGACACTGAGATCATTAATAATCTTTATATGCTAGCATCTTTTGCTAAACTTGTTAATGATAATCATTGACCGGGTGCAAAGGTACAATACCCTTTTGTATGAACTATTATTAAAGGGGAGAAATATGTTTTTTTATTTTGTATTAAAGTTGCTGTGAGATACAAGGGGGTTCTGATGTTGTGTTTGTTTCTCATATGTTTAAAATTCAACTTGAGGGAAATCAGTGAATTGTGTAGGGTATATGGGCATGTTATCACATTGCATTTTCGTTTCCTGCCATGATACTGTCTGTTGAACACACATAACAAACAGTTGTCTACTTCACATTTGAACTCAAATCTTTAGTGGTTGTTAGTATGCTTATGCAATTAAGTAATTGTTTTATCGGACATGCTTTGTTTGTAATAGACATATTACTCTGCGTCAAATGTTAATGTTTCAAGTATTTTAATGTATTGCAGGTGTATAATGATGTCGGAAACTGCTCTCAGAGATCTTAATTTGCTGCCTAAACCTGAGAGGACTAATGAGACCTCAAGTAAAGACATCTTAGCTAAGCCATATGTTGAAAATTTTAAAGGAAAACAGAGGATAAGCATTGTCTCGTTGGATGAACCAACTAGTGAGGTTGCAGATTGTGGTACGGAGGTGGTTGCTGCAGAAGTGGAATACATTGAATCTGAGAAACTGGACGATCTAGAAAATGTTGACGAGAGTCTTAAGGTAGTTTGTCTCTCTTTTATCACATGACAACCAAAGTATCTATTTACTATGATTTCTGATAAAAAATCGTCATTTGCAAATAAAGGTGGAATTATTGTTGCTGGGTTAGAGTCATTTGCAAATAAATGCTCATGTTCGTCATTTCCTCTCAGGTGCTTATTGCTGGGTTAGAGTCTAAGGATTGGGTTTTGCTTTGTGACACACTCAACAATGTACGGCGCTTGGCAATATACCACAAGGAAGCATTGCAAGATATATTGTAAGCATTTATCATTTTGTTACGTGCTTGAAGAATTGGGGAGTTTACCCATATTCCAACACCCGGGTTTAATCTGTTCTGACCAATTGTTTTGCTATAATATTCTTCTTGAACAGGGAAAATGTGATTTCCCTTGTTGTGAAAGCCCTGAAGAATCCCAGAAGTGCTGTTTGTAAAACTGCCATCATGACTTCTGCGGACATTTTTAAAGCATTTGGGGATAGCATAATTGATTCCGTGGATCCTCTGGTAATTGTTGCTATATTTCTGCACTCTGCTGTTGCTTGCAGTTGTTTCCTCATTTGTTTTTTTTGTAACGGTTATTTCTTCCATAAAACTGATTCAGTTTTTTTTATCTCTGCTCCATTTTTGGCAAACATCTTTGCTTTTAGCTTGTAGTACTTCTTCTCAAGTCATCTCAAGACAAGCGCTTTGTATGTGAGGCTGCTGAAAAAGCTTTGATTGCTTTGACAATTTGGGTGTCTCCGGTTTTGTTGTTACCAAAGTTGCAACCTTATCTTAAGAACCGCAATCCTCGTATTCGTGCCAAGGCTTCACTGTGTGTTTCTCGTAGTGTACCACGGCTGGTAAGTACTTGGATTTTCTCCTCAATTTCGGCTCATTGGTCCATGTTAACTGTTGAGATCCCTTGTATAAATCTAATTGTTATTTCTTGCTGTTCTTTTCCATAATGAACAATACAACACACCACATAGTCTTTGCATCTTCTTTAGTTCTTTATTACATGTAAGCTTAACCCATGATGTTATGTGTGTCTTGCTTTTCTAGAATGCCTTTAGCCACTATGTTCAATTTTTCTAACAAGTAGTTGTTAAAAGTGTTAATTACGTCCATCACTACATTAATTTGGTTTAGTAAGTGTTGGTAGTAAGATCCCCTTTTATTGCGAGTGTTAAGAGTATCGCCATTGAGCGTTGTGTTCATCTTGTTCCCAGTTTTGTAAACCGGTTCAGGAAACTTCTCTGGTTATGTGTTTGTTTCTGCACATTATATTCTCGCTTGCCTTTTTTCTTGTTTTCTAAAGTTTCCAGTTAAAAAAAACCCTGTTTTGTGTTGATAAGTACAAATTGTGTTGTTCTTGCCAAAAAAATGATGCAGAGATATACACCTATATGCATGCAGCATGCCCCAGTCTTAGCACTTACATCTACAAGTTCAATCACTTATCCAGAGTTTTGAGATATATTTAGTTTATGCACAACTGCTATGTACTAGATGTGTCTAACTTTGGATGTATTTTGGATTACTTTTCACCCTTATGACCTTTTTGCTTCTTAGTTAGACCTTTTAACTTAATGGATTCGACCCGTTATAGATAAACATAACCTAAATCAACCATTTATAGGTTAATCGATCAACATTACCACCAACACCATGCACTGTCTTAGTTTGAGTGTCTCGTGAATGTAACTACGAAAATATCTTTCTGGAAGTTGTATTGTTTTACCTTGACCTTAATTGTCGTGTTTCTTTTATTTTGATAACGTTTTTAATTATTATTTTTATTCGCATAAAGGGTGCTGAGGGAATCAAAGATTACGGGATTGACAAATTGATCCAGATAGCTTCGTCTCAGCTGAGCGACAAGCTCCCTGAGTCACGAGAGGCTGCTCGTGCTCTTCTGTTGGAGCTACAGACTGCATACGAAAAATCTCTTGTTTTGGCACCAGAACAACGCTCGCCTCCTGACCAACCTAAGGCACCAGAACAATGCTCGCCTCCTGACCAACCTAAGGCACCAGAACAACGCTCGCCTCCTGACCAACCTAAGGCACCAGAACAAGGCACACCTTCTGACCAACCTCAGGCAATGGAACATGGCACCTCTTCTGACCAACCCCGGGTACATTCTTGGGAGCAGTTCTGTGAATCCAATCTCCCAAAATTAAGTGCCCAAGCCGTCCTTCGTGTCACTAGCAGTACGCGAGAGGTTGGTGTTTCAGACTTGTAACACCAAAATATACGCGGTCGGTTTGGAGATATAGTGAGTACTGTATGATTTTTCCAGTTCCCTTGAATCTTTCTTTACATGTAAATGCTTTTGCATTAAGTTTGAGAAAATGTGATTGAAGTATGTAGTTGAGATATGTGGCCTAAACATTCCCACACCCATTGTTCAGTTCCGAAATGCATATTATTCAATTCTATGTGAATTGCTTCAGTTTTGCTCTAGATTTCACTTCACATGTGTGAGTTTTAATTTGTTGCTGACCATAGTTGTGTTAACTATGGTTGATGAACATTTACTTGTATCACTTGTTAAATTGCTCACATTTAGTAGGACTCGCCTTACAGTTAAATTGTATCACTCTGATTTTCAATTTTTAGCTGTGTAAGGTTTTATCTTTGATTATAAAATGTGGATCTCTTCTTGCTGGATGCAACTAAGGTGCACAAATAGGACTTGGTGAGGGTGCTCCCTGTGCTAGTTAGGCTAGGCATGACGGTGATGAGTGACTAGTAACCAAGTCTCAAACATGTTCTTTTTTTTCTGTGGTAATTCAGATAGGACTAGGATCAGATTGCATGACTGACTAGGACCATTAATCAGGTTGGGGTACCTTTCGGGTCAAGTCTTTGTAATGTTTTTGCTTTTGGATGATTGTGTAATATTTGATCTAACTTGCAAGTTATAAAGTTTTATCAAATTGAGAGGTGGATATTCGAACTGTTAAACGAACTGTATCACTTTGTTTTCTCAATGGAAAATGCAACAACAACAACAACAAAACGAATGTGTATCGTTCCACCTTGTTGACGAATTCCGAATCAAGAGGAAGCGTCATCCCACCCCCACGCCCAAAAAACAAAATGTTAAAAAGCAACCAACAACCGGAGAAGCCGAGACCCAGAAACAGGAATATGAACTACTTTTGGCGCCAAACTTACATTGGTCCGAGATCCAAAAGTCGGTGTAATGAAACGTGGTATAGTTTTTTGCAAAAACAAAAGTAACTCGTACCAAGAACATGCTAGAAACTCCATATCGTTGTGTCGGGAAGTTTAATTCGATTGTGAATGACTTATGAGTGGGGAGAACGTGTTATGAGTGGGGAGAACGATAGATTTCATGGAACGCCACACTTTGTACAAACGATATCATGGCGCATCTGGCCAACTTCTCAATCAAGACAATCGCCTTCGGGTTACGGAAGAGGATCCCGAGCATTTTGGACCCGACGCATTGCCAAAGTACCGGATCGCGAAAGAGCCAACGCTCGTCTAACTCGACCGCAAGTCCGGTTCAAACCCGAAATGTTTTCACAAATGATGGAAAACAATACGAGTTGGAGCGTAAAATGAAGCAAGATGTTCTTGAATGGAGTCTCGAGCGAGGGTCGATTTAACACAAAGGATAGCCGAAGAAAATAACAAACCAAAACGCCAATGGACCAGCACATTATTCAAGAATAATTATGTTATGTTTTTTAAGTTTATGTTTTTTATTTCTTGTAATGTTTTTTTATGAATAAAGTAATTTTAGGATATTTTTTTAAATTTTATATATTGTTTTTAAATTTTATAAAAAATACAAATGAGTTTATTCTACAACGGATACAAATGTGGTGCCAAAAGCTTCGTGCCAAACTCAAAACCTGCCGACATGGCACGAAGCCAGCACCACACTTTGGCACCACTGTACCCAGTGCTCTTAGACATAAAATCAATGTTTTAAAACCGGTTTTTATTAACCCGGCCGAGTCACTGGATCGCCGGGTCACCGGTTCAACCGTGAATCGCCGGGTCAAATCGGTTTCCTACCCATAAAAAAACCTTTAATTAAATCATGTTACTAAACGTAAAAAAAAATCAGAATACACGATTACTGAAATTCTTTGAAACTCAATGGGATTCACCACCAGTCCGATCATGGGTTCAGCAATAGCTCTTCGTAATTGATTCACCACCATTAAATTAACCTCCCCAACCATTTAATGATTCAAGGTGTTCTTCTTTTAAGCCCTAATTCGATTTAGGGGTTCTTTTTTTAGGGTTTCGTTTTCTATGATTTCAGTTTGATTATTCATTATGGGGGATGGAAATTGGAAGTCTTATAGATCTAAGGAGGATCAAACCCAATCAATCTCTCAATCAATTTTCGTGACTAACTTCCCTGATCACGTTACGGCTCGCGATCTTTGGAAGGTGTGTAATGATTATGGAGTCGTTGTGGATGCTTTCATTCCTTATAAGAAATCAAAAGCAGGTAAGTGATTTGCTTTCGTCCGGTTTATTAAGGTTGATAATATTGATCGTCTTATCGCGAACTTGTGCCCCATGTGGATTGGGCGCTTCCATCTTTATGCAAATGTTGCCCGTTTTCATAGAGAACGTAAACCTTCTGCTCCTTCTCATCCCACTAATATAAATGAGAGAAATTCACCAAGTTCTTATGTCTCTATTCTTAAATCGGGCAAAACGAATAACGTCATGTCTGATGAGGTTCTTCCTTCCTTGTTTCTTGATGACTCGTGTATTTCGGATAGAGATTTTAGCTTGTCTCTTATGGGTAAAGTAAAAGATATCACAACCATGCCTAATCTATATGTTATTCTGGAAAAGGAGGGTTTTCAGAACTTGTCACTCACATATTTGGGAGGCTTATGGGTCCTTATTGAAACGGCCTCTATCTCTGCCAAGGAGAAACTTTTGAATCATACAGGTGTGGGGTCGTGGTTCTCCTCCCTAAAACCAGCTTGTAACTCTTTCGTTAGTGATGAGAGAGTCGTTTGGATTTCTCTCGAAGGCTTGCCTCTAAAAGTGTGGATCCGTAATACTTTTGCTAAAGTGGCATCTAAATGGGGTGACCTTGTTGAATGGGAGGGTTTAGCTGAAAAATCTTTATTTTGTAAGCGTTTGTGTGTGAAAACTAAGCTCAACGAGATAATTGTTGAACGTTTTAAAGTCATTGTGAAAGGTTTAGTGTATTGGGTTCGTGCAAAGGAAATGGAAGTCTAGGATTCGTTTATTTGTAATGATTCTTTTGAATGTTAGTCATCTGATGATGAAGAAGATGTGGAAGACGACGGGTCACAGTCTGGCGATAAAGTTACAACAGATAATGACGTTGAGAGGGTCTCTGAATCAAGTTGTATGCACAATAACGGCTTACTTTATGATAACAACCACAACAATATAATGCCTGATAAGGAGAGAGTTTTATCCGAGGACCCTTTTAATTTATATGATATCCTGAACAAGAGAAACGATAGCAGTGACGAATTGAAATATCCACCTGGTTTTACACCAAGTGTGATTAACATGGAGGAGGTGAACAAAAGGGTAAACGGGGCTACAAGTAAAGAGGTAAATGAGCATGTTAATTCTACTTCAAACAAGCTTGAAGAGTCTGTTCCCATAGGAAAACTTTCATCGAATAATAGTGTTTGCTCGAAGAGGGTTCCCACAGGCGGTTCAATCTTGCAATTGATGGACGAGTTAGTTAAGGTAGGTCAAACTATGGGCTACAATATGGAAGGGTGTATGCGGAACATTGAGGTCATTATCGGCTCACAAGGAGAATGCAACGTTGTCAAATGAATTTTTTGTCCTTAAACATTCAAGGACTTGGTCATAAGGCCAAAAAAGGGTGGGTAAAGGAGTTGTGTATGAAACATCATGTTAATTTTGTATCTCTTCAGGAAACTAAAATGGAAAGCATTGAGTTGGTTACTATTAAGACGTTGTGGGGAAATTCTTCTTTTGATTATGCTCTTAGTTCTTCTTTAGGCAACTCAGGGGGTATTTTATGTGTTTGGGAGCCTAATTTGTTTGTCAAAGATAAAGTTACCTCGTCTGATAATTTCTTGGCTGTTATGGGTACATGGGTTCCTTCGTCTTCCAAACTCCTTATCATTTCTGTTTATGCTCCCCAAGATCTAACAGAAAAGAGGGTGTTATGGGATTACATCCTTCATCTAATAGACATATGGGAAGGAGATTGTGTGATCATGGGGGACTTTAATGAAGTTAGAACGGAACAAGAAAGATATGGTTCAGTTTTCAATGTTCAAGGTGCTAACGCTTTCAATAGTTTTATTTCCTTAGCAAGTCTAATTGACCTTCCTCTTGATGGTTATGCTTACACTTGGGCCCACAAGACTGCCAATAAGATGAGTAAGTTGGATAGATTTCTAGTTTCTAAAGGCTTATTGGCTTCGTTCCCGTATCTTTCGGCTCTTTGCTTGGATAGATATCTATTGGATCATCGTCCTATTCTCATGCGAGAATTAAGCCTTGATTATGGTCCTACTCTATTTAGATTTTTCACTCTTGGTTTAGCTTGGACGACTTTGACAAAATGGTAGAGGATACATGGAAGAGCTTAGCCACTGTTGACTCGAATGGTATGATTAATTTAAAGAAGAAACTTCAAGCTCTCAAAATTGTCATTAAACAATGGACCAAAAATGCTAAGAAAAGCTCTTATAAGGCGAAGATCTCCATTCAATCCAAACTTTCTGATATCGATAAAATTCTTGACCAAGGCGGTAGTAGTGAAGAGATTCTATCTGATAGATCTTTGTTGTTGAAAGAACTCAATGACATTAATTCTATTGACTCATTGGAAGGGGCTCAGAAATCTAAAATTCGTTGGGCTATAGAAGGTGATGAGAATACAAAATTCTTTCATGGTATTATTAATAGTAAACGTTCTCAGTTAGCTATTTGTGGGACCCTTGTTGATGGCGAGTGGATTGTTGATCCGTCGGCTGTGAAAAGTGTATTCCTAAAATACTTTTCTACTCAATTCTCCTCGCCCGCCTCTCCTCGTATTTGCTTCGCCGATCAATTCACTAGGTTATCTTTGGAGCAACAAGTTGATCTCGAACGAAGCGTCTCTAATGAGGAGATAAAGAGTGCGGTTTGGGATTGTGGAACGAATAAATCCCCTGGTCCTGACGGCTTCACATTTGAGGTACTTTTCCCCCAGGATGTAATTCTTCTTTCATTGCTTTAATCCCTAAGATTCATGATGCAAAATTCGTCAAGGATTTTCGTCCTATAAGTTTGATTGGAAGCCTTTATAAAATTATTGCCAAGATTTTAACTAATAGACTTAGCTTTGTCATCTCGGGTCTTATTAGTGACGTCCAATCAGCTTTTTTTCCAACCGCCAAATTCTTGACGGTCCATTTATTCTTAATGAACTTCTTTCGTGGTGCAAGCATAAGAAGTTTAAAGCTATGGTCTTTAAAGTCGATTTCGAAAAGGCTTTCGACTCAATACGATGGGATTACTTACAAGATATTTTAAAGATGTTTGGTAAGTGGTGTGGATGGATAAATGGTTGTCTCAACTCCGCCATGGGATCGATTCTTGTCAATGGAAGCCCTACATCAGAATTCCAATTTCACAAGGGGTTGAAACAAGGGGATCCTTTGTCTCCCTTTTTATTTATCTTGATAATGGAAAGTTTGCATTTATCCTTTTCTAAAGTTACGAATGCATGTTTATTCTCGGGTATTCCTATTGATAGCTCGTTGACACTTTCTCACCTTTTCTTTGCGGATGATGCTATCTTCGTTGGTAAATGGGAATCCTTGAATATACGCACCATTGTTAATGTCTTGAAGTGTTTTCATTTGGCTTCGGGTCTGAAAATAAACTTTCATAAAAGTAAACTTATGGGAATTGGCACTCGTCTAGAAGAAGTCGAAGCATCAACCACAACTATGGGTTGTTCAATTTTTACCACTCCTTTTGCTCATCTTGGAGTTAAGGTTGGAGGTGCGATGTCTAGAATAAAATCTTGGGATGACGTGGATGCTAAAGTGTCCTCTCGCTTATCCAAATGGAAGCTTAAAACCCTTTCAATAGGTGGTCGACTTACTTTAATTAAATCGGTTTTAACATCCATTCCTTTATATCATATGTCTATCTTTAAAGTTCCTTCGGGAGTATTAAAGCTTTTGGAATCGATTAGAAGAATTTTTTTTTATTGAAGTTGACGGGTCGAAAAGAAAAATGGCTTGGATTAGTTGGAATAAGGTCTTAGCTTCCAAGAAATACGGTGGTCTCAGAGTATCTAGTTTCTATGCTCTTAATCAAGCTCTTCTCTTTAAATGGGTTTGGCGATTTTTTTCTCATGGTTGTTGTCTATGGACGAGATTCATAAAAGCTATTTATGGTGAAGACGGTGCTACTAATTCTCCAATTTCTTTGTCCAGACGCTCTCCTTGGTTAGACATTATTTGTGAGGTTACTGTTCTTCACACAAAAGGTATTAATCTTTTAGATTTATTTCGCAAAAAGGTGGGCAGTGGGTTAAACACCTTGTTTTGGGAGGATCCTTGGTTAGATGATTTGGCTTTAAAGCTTAAATTCCCGAGACTTTATGCTTTGGATAACTACAAACAGATAACAGTTGTCGAAAAAATTAATCATGCTTCTATGGTTGATACTTTTCGTATTCCTCCTAGAGGTGGTGCTGAGGAAGAACAACTCGGGTCTCTTTTATCCCGCATGGATGGTCTAATATTGACAAATATCCCCGACCGTTGGGTCTGGTCGTTAGATGCTACAGGTGAGTTTTCTGTAAAATCTGTTCGCCAACTTATTGATGATTCGATTCTTCCAAAGGAGGAGGTCGCCACAAGGTGGGTTAAAGTCATGCCCATTAAGATTAATGTGTTTGCTTGGAGAGTTCGTTTGGATAAGCTGCCTAATCGATTGAATCTTTCCCTTAAAGGTATTGATATTTCGACTATTGTTTGCCCTCTTTGTCATGCCTCTGTCGAATCCGGTTCCCATGTCTTCTTTTCCTGTCCAATGGCTCGTCATTTATGGAGGAAACTTATGCGTTGGTGGGAGCTCGAAGACATTGATTTAGCCTCTTATGATGATTGGCTTATATGGCTTAATTCCTCTCGGCTTTCTAAGCAGCTAAAAGAGATATTGGAAGGTGTTTGTTATGTGAAGTGGTGGTTAATTTGGCGCTTCAGGAATCAATTGATTTTTGGTGCTATGAATCCACGTAGGGAGCTTCTTTTTGATGACTTGGTTCAAATTTCTTTTAATTGGTGTTCTAATCGTTGTAATTTTAAACTAAATTGGGTTACTTGGATGAAAAATCCTTGTACCCTTTGCCTGTAATTCTTTTCTAGCAACTTGCTAGTTTCTAATAAATCCGCCGTTCAAAAAAAAAAAAAAAAAAACATGTGTAAAACTTAAAAAACCGTAATACCGAACAAGCATAAAGTCTCCAATATATCTAATAACAAACACAGTGACTCATAGATACGAATATGATTTTTAATTTCATTTTTTCAAAAGCCTCATTCTTATTATATGATTTTTGCATATCACAGTTCTTGTACTTATAAAAAGGTTTGTAAGAGTGTATGTACAGTAGTACATCATGCATATAAGATCAAATCATGACACATGTTTAACATTGTATGTTGTTCCAGACATGAAACCTTCCTTTACCAAAGGTATTTTCGTAGTAACATTACCATAACGCATATAACCTTTATATAAAGGTGACTTTTCAGAACAAAGTGTGTTGGTGTTCCTCGAGTAAAGGCAGAAACAATGACGAAGAAAAAGATCAGTTATGGTTTTGTTTCGTTAAAGAGACATAAAAAGTAAAACCCGGCCGGTTTTGGTTCACCGGTTCGACCCGAGTCAACTGAAACCCGACGGTTCAATCCGGGTCTCAAATCCTCAAAACCCGGTTGGTAAAGGCCCGGTAATATCACCGGTTCCCGGTTCAACCGGCCGTGTTAAACCGGGTTTTAAAACATTACATAAAATAAAAGGCATGACCCACTATATATATATACACATACAATATAACCAAAACAAATATATATACACATATAACCACTCAATAAAACTAAAACAAATGACAATTAGAAAAACTTTCACTAGGGATGACAAAAAACCCCGAACCCGACGGAGAGACCAGAAATTTCTTGGGCGGAGCGGGGCATGCTTATTGGGTTAGGGGGCAGGTTTCGGAGCTTTAACAAGGATTTTTATTGGGTTGGGGCGGGGCAGGACTCAACATTCCAGCCCCGAAACATATATATACATACAATTATACATATAGTATTACGTTTGGTGATCATGGTGATCATAGAAGATTGACAATGGTGATCATGGAAGCTTGTTTCGTGTCAAAATATTCTAAAGAAGTTGATTAGCGACGCGAGTAGCTTATCATTTTTTATGTTTAATATTGTTGTTGAAAACTTAATAAGCTTAGTGCTTAATTTATTAATATTGGCCTCTATTGCATAAAATTGTATTGTTTTTTAGTGTAAACACAATAATAAACTAGGAAAGACACGAGTTTAGTGGAGCATCGCACCAAAGAAGACAACCCGATAAGATCTCAACGGGGTACGGGGCGGGTTTGGAGGAGTATCTCGTCCTAACGGGGCACCCCGATAACTTCCCCAATGGGGATTGGAGCGGGTTTGGGAATGATTTTTGTAATCCGGTTTGGGGATGGGGATGGCCGCCCCACCCCAAACCCGGCCCATTGCCATTCCTAGAATTTGACCACACATATTGCAGACTTGCAGGCACTACAATAGCACACATACTAGCACATGAACTTGCAGATTGATACAGACATGAAACTAGCACCACATCGCATACGAACCCAAATGAGAATAGAAAACTTATAAAATTTAGAATTTGCAAGCCTTGATAGGGTACGAACACCTCTCTATCTACGATGAAATAGTTTCCTTTGCTCTATTGGAGATCCAATGAAATGAGAAAACTTGTATCTCATCACAAATTGTCGACATATTAGAAGCTCTATTTTCAAAGACTCTTATTTCTAGCATTCCAAATCATATATAACATCACCCAACAAACCGCTTGCCAAACGGTTCTTTGTTTTTTATGCAAATTTGGCACGCCTTTATGTTCAATAATATCTTGAAACGTATTCCTCTAATGGGTCGAATGAGTAAAATTAAAGCGGTAGCTAAACGGGTTAAAGTCACCTAAAGTGTACTCACAATGCATAAAGCCATAAAGCTTTTTAAATATTTTTTTGAAAAATATTTAAATTTATTTTCTTGGTTGATTCAACCAGTAACATTTAAAAATTTTGACCATACTGAAACTTACCCTAGATGACTCGAACCATTTTGACCCATTTACCCGCCCTTTTTTTTTTTTTTTTCCAGTTCCTTTTCTCATCTAAAGAAAGTGGATCTAAGTGAAATTAAGGCTATGTCCATGGGTATATTTTACAGTATTAAAACAAATAAAATACACAAGTCTTAGTCGTTGAGGAACCGCCACCTCTCGAGTTATCTAATACTCATTTTGAAGCTCTTGGCTGGATAGAACCAGAACTGCATACCTGAAGGACCACTTAGAACTCGTAAGCACAAAGGATAAGTTAACTTAGGATCAGTTCGTCCCCACTCTATCTTTATATTCATCTGTAGACGATTTGAACGACATTATTATAGCATTAGGTGAGCAGTCTTAGTCGACAATAAATGGCTAAATCTGAAGATGGTATTTAATATATTGAAAATTTCTCAACCACTCCAAGGGAATATCCAAAAGAAAACCAAAACTGGATTTATTACATTTCTTAAAACACAACTAACTTTGTTTTGTTGGTTTGTTGGTCAGCTGTCCATCCTTAATCTCTAGCCATAAGTGAGACCCAATATAAACAAGTTGAACCTCTTTAATCCACCAGGACCACCACCCCACCAACCCTGTCTGTATTTATAAGTTACATCCCACAATGGCTGTGTTTTCGCTTACAGAGTTGGAAAAATATAGCTTTGTTAGATATGACTAATGACCAGGTTTCTCTAGGCGTTGCGACTGAAATTACTGTCGTCATAATTGTGGCTGCTATGATACTCTTATTTGCGGGTATCGTGGTTTTGATCATAATTTATGTTTATATAGCTGCAAGAGTGTTAAGTGTGACTGTAAGCAGTCGCAATGGGGTTGGCACTAGTAATGGTGTAGTCGAGATTAGCACAAGCAGCAGGATGTGTAAAGATGATTTAGAAAATCTTCCTTCATTTAACTACACGAAAGCAAGCTCGGTTACAGTAGATGATGAATGTGCTGTGTGTCTTGATAATTATAAGGTGGGGGATAAATGCAGACTGCTCCCTGTTTGTAACCACAAGTTTCATGCTCACTGTGTTGACTTGTGGCTTTTAAGTACACCCTTGTGTCCAATCTGTAGAACCCCCACCACCCCTGCTGCCACCGTTACGACGTCTAGTGTTGAGGAATCAGAAAACCAGCAATTGGATAACATTGTTATTGAATTGAGTGGCAGTGCTGGTTTGGCTTGAAGCTTTGTTTGCTGCTGCTTCTTGGCGCCCATAAAACCAGGTTTTAAGTTCTCTGGTCTGCAGATAGTTGAGTGGTGGTCTCTGCCCAGGAATGTATCAGCAGCTAAGAGCAAATGGACCTTATGTTACAAACCATGAATTTGGTTGTAATATTTCCAGTCGATAAAGCTGCGATAGTTGTGAAGAGATTCAACTCGTGGACAATTCGGACTTTTTTCAACCTGGAAACCAGCCCTATAAATTCGCTTAAATGGGGTTTGGGAATGGCAAGTTGCACTGGTAAGTGTCCAAGGGTTCTCATTTTTTTAGGAGTTTATTGTGTGCTCCTAGTGCAGATCCAATTGCAAGAAGATAGGGGCATTTGCATATATGAGTAGGTTAATTTTTGTTTTTTTATGAATGAGTTAGTTTGGTGTTATGATTACATTGTGTAATTAGTATTTGCTATTCGAGAACTTAAGAATATTTTTTCATTTGACAATATTTTTATCTCGAAACCCAATTTTCATTTCCAAAAGTCAGTACAAATTTTAAGACAACATGCTCACTCGCAAATGACCTCGCAAACTTCTACAGGTTGTTTGAATTTTCACTATTCAAGTATTTCTTGTAACTTCTCACACTATTTTGCACTTTCAAATTAGAAGCATAATTATTAAGTTTATTTATGTCGTATGACATATCTTTTGCATAAATTGCCATAAGTGAAGGCAAAACGATTCATGCTGCTAGCTATACAGATCTTGCGGGCAACCAAGGCAACATGAAGCGATAAAAGTTATGAACTTTTCAAATAGAGGGCTTGAAATGCTTAGTTTGCCTTGGCTGCACGATCCGTGATGCTATCAGCATATTCATTTGATGTTGAACTAATTCTAATATAAATGTATCCTTAACTAAAAACGTTAACGATCTCCTCATATTATGATCCTAATAAAAGAAAATAATTATGTGCTAGCGCTACTTCAAGCAATATCGTGGGAACTTATGAATGTTTAGTGCCTAAATCTTTAGTTATTGACAGAATAATTATCGTCTGTACTGTCCCAAACAATATATTTATAACTCGTTTAAGTTACAAATAATCCCCTTTATGTCTCCAAATATATACAGATTACAGAATGTAGTTGGGATATCATAAGAATTATGTAGCGTTACAGAAGGTCCCTATGCTTTTACCAATTACAACATACATATAACATCCCAGTAACATGCATGTAACTCGTACATTGCTACAATCAAAATTATTGCATTCCGCTCCTTTGAGGTTCTGGCAGACTAATGTGAGCTTCTTGGCCTGTATTGTATGTATCTTCCGCTTTAAAAACGCGGCTCATCGGGTTTAAACAGCTGAGGCATTTTAAGACTAGTTGCGGAATCAACAGAAGCGACTTTATGATGACCAATTCCCCTTCTTGTATTTGCAGCAAACCTTGAAGCCAAAATAGTGGCTCCAACTCCAACCTGTTGACCGCCACCTGGACCATCACTCGACGGCGAACTATCACCACTCCCAGACTCATAAACCAATTCTCCATCTTGATTGTAGTATGTGTTTTCTTGTAGAAGCAATTCTTTTGCAAGTTTTCTTCGCTTAAATTTTCGCCAAGCAGCTTGTATAAAACATGCACCCCATGTTCGCCATTGGTGAGAGTAGTACCTAAATGCATGTTGTAGCTTCTTGCTATGAAGATATTTGAATTGGTTTGCAACAAATTTAAGATCTTCGGCTCGTAGTGCAAAGCCTTCTACTTCTGTTAGAGTTCTCACGGATCTTGTTGAACTGGGGTAGCTTGTGGCGTTAGGTAGTAATGCCCATGTGAGTAATTCTTCGCCACAGAAATCGCCTGGTCTAAGGGTTATGGAATTGAAGAACCCTGATCTTCCACCATCAGTTGTTGAGCTTTCTAACTGTCCTCTGATGATAAACAACATCTCGTTTACTGGATCGTCTTCACGAACAATGTAAGTGCCCTGCGTACTTAATGATGACACCAGTCTTTCGCATATGGCATCGAGAAGGTTGTCATCCATTTGTGAGAAGAATGGCACCTATAGGAACAAAGGGTAAACATGTATAGCTTACTTGTCATAATCAGTTTGTTGGGATGAAACTAATTTGTTTCGATCAAATTATCATAACAAACTTTGCTTATCCAAAAATATTAAAAGAATCGGATATACAGTTCCACAACACAAATATAAACACCCTCAAGTGTTTGGTCCTTTGACGAGTCTAAGTTATTTTCCATACAATGGTGGAAACATCATTACAGGACCATATTTTGAGAAACAGGCTAATGAAATGAAGATTGGGAAGACATACTCGGCGAACAAGGTTAAGGCATAAATGGCGTTGGATTTCACGACGGAGATCTATGGGCAATGACTGCAGAATGGCCTCTTCATCCACACCTCTAGTTGCCAGCCATTTATATTGAACAAAACGCCGAATCCGATCTTGCAAGTCTTGAGGTAACTGGCGATGCCTCATCCACTCCTCTGTATCTCTTTTCTTGATCCTCCATTCTTCGAGTCTTACAGTCATAGATTGCAAGTATGTCTTCAACAGAAATAGATAAAATGATCATGTTTTACTAATGTTTCTAGTAGCAGGATAATAACATATATCATATCAATAATACAGAAGTTATCATAAACCAGTGAATGTACAAAAGTTGTTCTACTTTTAAGATCAAGGGAAAATATATAGTACCTGCATATTGCCTATTAATTGCGCAAATAGAATTAAACCTCCAATACATATCGTGGAGCAGAATAATGTCTCGCCAATATAGATACTAGTATCCAAATTCTGTCCGTACGAACTGTGAAAAAGTAAGACAAGAAAATTAGACTTGAACAGCATAAACACAAAATTAGTAATTAAGAGCTTGTTGCACCACTCAAGTTCTCATTCTATGAACTTTGTAGGAGACTGGAGACAGTACCTTAAATTTCTTAGACCCCACCAAAGGCAGTATAAATACTTTTCGAAGAATTTGGATGAAGCAACTTCGCTAGTAAAAGCATCCGCAAACATTCCAAATTTAAAAGGAGAAGATTCATTGCTAGCATCACATAAAGTTCTCAAACCTGTGGATTGAAGCCATTTTTTGCGGTCTGGTTGATTTACGCTGTTACAATCCAGAAAACTTATACACACTTTTGATTCCATCTCTTCTTTACACCCTTGTTGCCAGCACGAGTGTTGTCGCCCAATGGACATTAAATACCATGTAGCTCCCAGAACCTAATTTCAAAACACATACAAGATAATGTTAGTGCGGCCAACAAGTATTTGTCTTAAAAAAAAGATATTTGTGACACCACATATGTTAAACTGGGAAAATGGATATAATTAACGTAGAAGACTAGTAAACTGAGCATGTAAAACAACATGATTTTAAGGTTCATATAAGAAATGATGATGGGAAATTCACGAAAGATTCTTACATGGCTAGCAAGCATGTAAAGTAGGAGATTGTAAGCGGCTCCTGCCCAGGCTGTCTTAGCCACAAAGCCCGTAGATTTTATAATCCGCTGATTTAATGGGAAAATGACAAATAATCTGGGGATATACTGAATGAGAACGATAAGCGATAATGTGTTATTGGCATGATCTTTGGTGTTCTGGTTTGTTGCTGGTATGATGAGCTCGTTAACTATCTGCAGCGTCAAAGAGGTTTCAAAATCAGACTCAGAACCACAAATTATACCTCTTCCAAACAAGTACTTGTTACAAATTTCTCAGTGCACAATTGAAACATCACTTAACATGCATATGTTACAAAACCAAAAGATAGGGATAGAAGAATACAATGAAAATTTAAATTTGCTAACTTTATGAGTAGATTAAACTTTAAAGTGTTAATCGAGTGTTAAGTGTGAAACCACACTTATTTACAAAGGGGTCGTTGGAATTGTCTGTTAAAGTAGTTATGCATCCTGAAATAATAAGATAACAAAATGGAAACAAGCTATAAACCTCATTTTTCAATACTGCTTATTTTCATACTCAAAAACCAATAAAAGCAGTTTGAATAAGCAATTCTCAGACACCCTCATAATGCATATAAAAAACGCAATGTGGAGCACATAAGCAGTTTATGACAAGCAGTTCCCTAGAAGAAAATTACAGTATAATGAACCCAAAATGCACGATTGTGTATGTCCAGCATAAATTTCACAAAATTAAGCCTAATGATGAACATGGGCCATAATAACCGATTCATAACTAACCTGAGGTAATGGGAGAGAAGCCGCAAGATCTATAATAAAATCCGATTTCAAATACCTCCTTGCAATCTGCCTCTTATCCATCACAAGTTCCCCCCTCCCAAAAACCTTAGAACTTGGAGCAACAAACGCCGTACGAAACTTCATAATAATATGCAACAAAAAGAACACATCCGCAATAGACCTCCACGTATTAATCGCAATAGCAGCTGCATTATCCGTTGTCATGCACGTATCTCCTCCAACATAAGGCAGGTAAAAATACAAAGGATCTATAAAAAGGGACACGAGACACATGACAAGAAAAAAATGGTTCCATCGTGTCACAACGTCCCCGTTTGGATCAAGGATTTGGTATTGCCATAATGTCTCGCTGCTAACTTGATCCGATGAAACGGGTTTAGATGCTGGTCGAGAAAGCGATCTGAGACGAAATGCAGGCGCTTGTTAGCACCGGTTCATCATCGTCCCTCAAAGGTGGTGGTTATTGAGATTGTCCAGCCGGTGGTGATAAATTACGCCAAAAAATACCGGTGTTTGATTGTGATCATTAAGCTGTTGCGATAACAGAAATTACCAGAAATATATTATTTTACGTAAATTAGTCCTTAGATTATGTTTGGTTTGTAGATTAGTTATTAAAGTTTGTTTGGATGTTGTGGTCCGTTGATTAATGTTTTAATTCATGTAACAAGTTTTTGCTTCTTCACATATACAAGTATATATATTTATAAAATGTATTTATGCATGCAAACGGACTTGTATAATTGACCCAAGATTTTTGAAATACTAATCAAAACATTTATATGTAAATAAATTGCATGGGGACTAGAATATCCTAAACAAGAAATAATTATTATAATTTGTCAACTGATGGTTTAAACAAGGTCTCTTTATGCAACAAGGGTTCAATTTATAGTTATTGCGAAAAAACAAATCTTTGAGTTAAAAACGAAAAATGATAAAAGTTTGAGGATTAAAAAATATTTAAACTATTAATTTAATGATAGATGTGTTACCGTTTTTAACCAAAAGTATATTAATAATTGAACTTTACTCATTTTTTAAGTTTTTAAGTTTTAAATAAATGTGTTTTCTTTTTATATATGGTAGAGATATGAACCACAAAGTATTTTGCATTATCAAAAGTGTATATAAAAATCACAAATATGATACATGAATTATAACGAAAGTGTGATTTACCAATTCTGGTGTTCATGGTGGATAAAAATTAATCAACAATAAGTATTCAGTTTCTTTAGTTTCAAATAATTACTTGTTAAATCTTTACCCGACATAATTTTTTTTATTAAATATTGTAATTTTGGACGTTCCTTGTAAATTGAGGAACTGAAATGTACTATTTATATAATATTTTGTAACACAAACAATCACTAAACTTAAGGACTGTTAATAAAATCGATAGGTAATTAAAGAGACTATTTGTGTAAATTTGTGTTACATAAAAAGTGGCATATTTAACGTCAAACTGTTTTTCCAATCGCATTTAACGGCATGCAAAAAATTGCAATTTGTTAAGGATTGTTTGTGGAACGCAACTCAGCTGGAGGGATTATTGTTGTCATTTATGAAAGTGAGTTGATTGTAGATGAACACTAACCAACTTCCACAAATGTTATATATAGAATGTGATTGTATAAAAGATGTATAATGCATGAATCACTAAAGATTAATTATTGTTAAGATAGTTTCTTAAGACCAACATAGTTTCTTTATGTTAAGGCAGTGTTTGTTCTACTAGTTCTAAATGATGAACTGAGTTTCATTCCAAACATATATATTTGGTTAGAGAGTTTTGGTTAACAAAACTTAGATGTATATTTAAAGGGGCATATAAATCATTTATAAATGTATTTAGTTTGTTAATTTTTTAGTTTGGTTTAGCGAATAATTTTTTTTGCATGTTTAGGTAACCAACTTTTAAATTTCATCATTTTAGAGTAGTTTTTTCGGGGTTAAAATTTATAAATAAGTAACGAATTTTCTCAGTTTTTCGAAAGTTAAAAACTTAGTTATTTTTTTTAATAATATCATTTATTAATACTTTCAAATTTTTTCGAGTTCACCAATATGACCGATTTATCAACATACTTTCAACAATTTCCTCAAATTACCAATATATTTTATAAAATACCATTACAACCATCCAAACTTTTACAAATTTTCACATATGAGTAATGCATTTTTATCTCGGTCCCTCATCTGGATAATACTTTTATCTTCATATGGGTAATATACTTTACAAAATTTTCACATATGAGTACTATTTTCTAGTTAAAAAAAAGTTAGAATTGTGATAATGATCTATACTACTTTCTAATGCATTTAGGCCTTCTAAAATTAGAAGGCTTAAAAATTCAGACTTTTTTACTTGCTTATTATGGAAAGATTATATTATAATGCATGTGAAATTCAAGATAAGGAGAGGCTCACGTCGCTTGGATGACATACCACAATTCTTAACAAACTCCTGCCTAACTTCTAACAAACTCCAACCTAACTCCTAACCACTAAAAATTAAGATAAAGAGCTTTCAATTATAAAATGACATGCTATGTGTCATTTCTCAACTAAAAATTCATCTTTAATTTTAAATTAAAATATCTTTTTATCTACTTATTATTTTTTATAAAAATCTAATTTCACCATATTTTCTAAAATTTTATGCTCTTTAATTCAATATTTATTTTGATATATTTTATAAGTTTTAGTTTTATATTTTTAATAGGTTTATTTTATTTTATTTTATTTTAATTCAAAATTTTACAGCTTTTAACATTTTTTCATTTATTTCAATCAATATAATCTTGATTCGACTAAGTAAATCATATACTTTTAGGGTAGTATTGTGACGCTGTAAGAGATTATGAGGGTATTTCTATATGCGAATAATGATGTGGCAGGGGAGAAAGCTACGGGGAAAGTTACGGTAAACCAAATAAACACTTACAACTAACACATATACATTCGAAGTGTTGTGAAACGAATTCACTAAACGGGTAAGCAAACACATATAACTATACTTATTGTTAGAATCACTCCTAAACAGTATTTCAAGTATTTATATTTCATATGTAATAGGTAGCTTTATTATGGCCTTTATGTTTGTTTAAGGTCAAGCTTATGTAGAAGGCCCATAAGCTTAGGCCCAAGCCCAATAAGGAAAAGGAAAGGAGAGGGAGTGTGCCCTAGCTCTCCTTGCCTATATAAACCATGTAATAACCTTCATTTGAAGGGTGGTTGTTCAAGTTATTTCCTTTCATACTCCTACTTAGCTGTAAAACCATTATAGCTTATATCGTGTGTGTGTGGTTATACTTGTTCAATCGCCTCATCTCCTTTCTTATAAGCTTGTGTTGTAAAACTAGTGACCTAACAGTGGTATCAATCGCCAAATAGTTGGGTGTACTCGTTTGTTTTTGAAGTTTTGGTTTTGGGTCTTACGCGTAAAGATAACGCAATTTTTGGTTATCTTAAAACTCTTTTTACACTTTTAATCCAAGATTCTTGTACTTTCAATGTTTTGAGGTGTTAAAATACTTGTTTTTGGCAAAAATTTTCAAACTTTACGCGGATTTACGCTTTTAAGCTTGTTTTTGTTCGGGTGTCGCTTCTACGCGTAACCCGCTTAGTGATTTTGGTACATCAAAATTCACACTTTTGTGTTCTTTTGGTACTATTGAAGCTATTCCATAACAAAAATCTGGTTTAGAAACACATTTGGGCAAAATCAAAGTTACGAGTAATCCTAGGCGTATCAAAACCCTAAAATTACGCGTAAGATTTTCCTTGGTTTGATCTTCATTTTCTGGTTTATTCCGTGTTTTCTTACTTGGATAAGTCTGAAAATACGTCGGCATTGGATATCTTTTGCCTTTGTGAAGTGTAAAAGATCATTTGGGCAAAACCCTAAAATTACGCATAAGCATAAGCTTACGCGTAGAAATCCTACGTATAAGATTCACTTTACGCCGTAAACTTAGTCTACGATAAGGTAATCCCACCTAACTTTCTACGCCTAACTTTTGTCTACGCATAACTTTAGTGCTTTTATCCTACTTACGAGTAAGCTAAAACCTACGCGTAACTCCTCATTGTTACACGTAACTTTTGGTGTTTTTACGCATAAGTGCTACTTGGTTCTTGTCTTTTCTACACCTAAGGACACTTCATCAACAAAGGTTCATTCGACTACAAAGATCCATTTTACCACACAAGTTTTTCAACATGTCACAACCACCATACTCTAACTATTTCCCTTACACTTATCCTCAACGACAACAACAACTAAGTCCACAACATCAACAATGGAATCAACAACAAGCAATTTATCAACAACAATTTAATCAACAACATACTCCACAACTTTCTGCAAATCCACAACCTCAAATGGTTCAACCACCACCAAGTCTTCAAGTTCAACCGTACACAAATGAATTCAATCAACATCCATCAAGGAACACTATGAAGGAACCCACTTGGTTTGCAAAGATGTGTGAAGCTTTAAGCAGGAAACAATCAATTCATGAGGTCGATCACTTGATAGACCTCCAATGCTCACTCCGGGAACTATGATCAATGGGTGATAAGGTTCTTTAGGTTTTGTGATCTAAGAAGCCACATGGAAAGTTCTTAAAGAAGGTTATCTTAGAAGGTCCATTTGAGATGCCTACTATCATTGTACCCGTAGATCCAAATGCCATTCCACCAAGAGATGAACAAACCAACATTGCTACTTTATTGCTGCGCATTTAAATCCTCAAACTTCTACACTATGAAGCTGATGAACTTGCAATGGAATACATCCTCTTAGGATTACCAAACCCAATTCTTCGTAGTGTTGATGCTCAAAAGACTGCACAAAAATGTGGGATCATATTCGTCTTCTTATGGAAGGATCGTACTCAATCGGAGGATTTGGAATCCAAAATTTACTTGGCTTATGAACACTTCATGATTGAACCCGGAGAGACACTAGAGTCCTATCATCATAGATTTTCAGACATCATCAATGATTTGGATAAACACAACATCATCATGCCAAGAATTGCGGTGAATACTAAGTTCTTGAGTAGTCTTGGTCCTGAATGGGAGAAGTATGTCATTTTTCTCCGTCTTAAGAACATGCATCATTCTACCTACGGATTGTTGTACGATTACTTGAAACCTCATGAAAAGGAAGTTGATCGGGAAAGGATTCTCCGTGCTCAAATTGCTCCACCAACACATCCGTAAAATCAACAACTTGCCTTATATGCTCAAAAACGTTATTCTCCTCAACCAGCAACTCAACCAAATGCTTCAAACACACCTTCACAACAACAACCTCAACAAAATCAATTGGTTCCATACAACAACAATGCTCAAGCATATGTCAGCGAAGCGACTGAGGAATCCGATCCGTTCGAAGCATTGCAACAAGGATTTGCTATGATTGCTAATGCCTTTAGCCGTTATACCAACAAATCCAACAATCGTATGCGTTCCTCATCTAACACAGGACTCAAGCCTGTGAACAATGGACGAGTTGAAGTTCAGATCGTGATTATGGTCGTCCGATGGGCGGTGGTCAAGGGTTTAATGCTGTGGGTAGGAATAACAACAGAGCTCAAGTGGTGGAACAGGGAAATGCTCGGCATGGGTTGAATGGTCTTCGATGCTACAACTGCAATGAGAAGGGACACTGGCTAATGCATGCCCAAAGCCAAGGACTAAGGGCAGTGCTTATTTCAAAGAGGCTCTTCTTTTGGCTCTTAAGGATGAAGCTGGTGGAACTCTCACAGACAAAGAACAGAGCTTTATGGCAAATGTCGACTCAGATGATGATATGGAGGACTTGCGGGCCAATGCAGCTGTTATGTTGATGGCTAATATGCAGGCGTTACACATGAGTGACACAGGCCCAGTGTATGACACTGATGGCTTGTCTCAGTACCGAACAAACCATATTTATCTCTCGATCTCATATCTCCGCCAACATCCTGATCCGGCAAGGCTCGGAATGTTCAAAATGAGTCATCCACATCTCATTCCGACGATTTTCAACTAGACCCCGTAGTTATATTTGACGATCAAGATGACCAACGGTTTCCCTTGATAATCAAATTGACTCCGTGGTTATACTTGAGGATCTAAATAATGATCATGTTGTGACTCACGTTGAACAAGATGAACCTTTGCCCCATCCAGATCTTGTTCTGTTACTTCAAGACCAACAATCCCAAAGTGGAAGAATGTGTTGCATTAAATCCGGACTTGAAAAGTAAAAATGCACTGTTAACAAAGGATTTTGAATGTTTACAAAAGCAACTCAACTTTTTCAAAACTCAAGAAAAAACGTGAAAACGGTTTTGAAGCAGCCTTTGCCAAATCTTATCAAAATTAAAAATATTTAGAAACGAGATGCGTGATCTAGCCGCTCCGAAGAATGCTTTGTTGTCTGAAATAGAACAACTGAAACATGAACATAAAAAGCAAATTAACGCTCTCACCTTGGAAAATCAAAAAGCTAAGGCTGAGTTGTTAACTTGTCAAAAACAGTTCTCTGCATACAAAAAGCATTCAACGAAACGAATAGATGATCATCTTGAAGAAATCATCGGCTTGCAAAACAAACTTAAAGAGTTTAAAACTGTTGTTTACAAACATGGCGAGTCGGTCACAACCATTGAAAAGTTTACTTTAAAACCAAATCCAAATGGATATGGACCGAATCTTGCCGATTACAAACCTAAGCTTTCAACCAAAACATTCAAACCAAATCCTCGAAGTTTCCAAGTGCGAATATAAAATTGATAATTCTGTTATGAATGTTGTTGAATATCATCGTCAAGAGGAATTAGATGCCGAAGACGAGAGTCGATCAAAATTAGAAAAAGTTGTTTACAACAAACCTTTTAATTATTCAAAACCGGTCACTTTCGTCACACCAACGGATTCTTCTAACACACCAAGAGTTATCATCAAAACACCCGAGTCTTCTATTGTTAATCCCAAAACAGACTTTGCACAAACTTATGGTCCTTTACCTTCCATTAGTGAAGTAAACTCACAACCTGAAAATCGAAAAATTCTTCGATATTTTGACATTTTCATGGTTGACCTCAAAATTTTACAACATGAGATAGAATATCGATCTGAAATCAAAGTTGAACATTTTCAATCGCCTCTGGTGCGAGAACAAAGAGACATTTTTCAGAAAAATCTTGTACCAAATGTTAAAACTTGAAAAGTTGTGCAATTGCCTGGGAAAAGGATTTTCATAAGGAACTTGGGGACATGAAAAACGTTTTAGAAAACGAGAAACATCTATTTCAAACACTAAACGTAAAAAGAAAATGTTGAGAAAAGATGTTGATCGACTCTTGGAAGATGTTATCTGTGCGGATGTTCAAAATGTTGTGTTATTGAATTCTTTGTCATATGCATTTGATAATATCTCTGCGATACTCGTTTTTCGTGGTAAATGTTGAGAACACCGATAATGTGCTTCAGATCGAGTCCTTAACAGTTGAAAACAAACGATTGTCAAACGAACTTTCAAATGCAATACGTCGTCTTAATTGGTGTCAAAAAGATATTCACGATCAACAAATTGCTTTTCAAAACAAAATCAACCAGTTGCGTGCAAAACCTTCCGATTCTAAAATTGAGCAACTGGATGATCAAAACGTGTCTTTCAAGTGTCAAATCTCAAAATATGAACAAGAACTTGTAAAAGTTAAAAGGAATATGGTGTCATATTTGATTTACTCAAAAGACTCGTGATGAAGCATCAAATGAACTTGATCATTATCTTGCACACACTAAATAAGTTATGCATTTTGCCGAAATGTTCGGTCACGAAAATCAAGATCCGATTCACACTATCATCAAGTTAAGAGAAATGTTAGGAAAGTATGAACAACTTCCGCCAACAATCATTAAGAGATTAGCTCCCGTAACACTTAGTACTCATGCACCTAGAATCTCTACTGCCAAATCACAAGTAGCTAACGTGCTTCCTTCTACTGAAACAGAATAGTTGAGCCTTTTCCAAACGTCCGCACTTCACGGCCTAAGAGCACTCAATCGAAGAATAGGAAGTTGCGACCTAAGAAAAGATCAATCAAGAATGCTAAAGTAGAAGAACACCCTAGGACTATGAATAAGACACACGTTGCCTCCACTATAGATATTGCGTCTAGCAAATGTAATAGAAATAGTGATGTAACGAATGCTAAACCGTTAAGTACTTTTGATATTCAGTTTGATGCACCTTGTGTTATTTGTGGTAAAAGTATGAATTCCGATTGCCATGATAAATGTGTTGCTAAAGCTATAATCTCTCGTTTAAGGAATCCTAAGAACCGTAATACCTCTAGGCCAACTAATCTTTCTAAGTCTGTGCTTGGTAGACCGCCATCTTTAGATTCTAAGAAACGCATTGCTGTCCCTGTAGCTCCAGTTTCACCTCCTAGGAATGTAGTACCACCTAGTGAATTCACTAAGACTAAAGCAAAGAGTAGTTATAGATGGCCGAAATGGATATATAACACACTAGGATTTAAGTGGATACCTAAAGCTATTGATGTGTGTATATCTACTATAACTGCTATGGAACCCTCTAACATTTCGGGTTCCACATCTACTTCTATTCCACCTGTGTCGCCTGTGTGTAATGCAGGTGATACAGATCATTCTCTGGATTGTTGATAGCGGATGTTCCCGACACATGACAGGCAATCTTAAACTGTTATCAAACTTTATTGTAAAGTTCATTGGCACTGTCGAGGTTGGGAATGATCACTTCGCAGCTATCATGGGCTACGGAGATTATGTCAATGGGAACATCGAAATTAGCAGGGTTTACTATGTGGAAGGCCTCGGTCACAATCTGTTTTCAGTAGGTCAATTTTGTGATGGAGATTTGGAGGTTGCTTTCGGGGAGAAAACTTGTTTCATTCGTGATCTACAAGGAAATGACCTTATGTCTGGCTCGCGTAATTCTAGTCTCTACACTATCTCTATGCAAGACATGGTTGCTTCCTCTCCCATTTGCTTACTTTCTAAGGCAACATCAACAAAATCCTGGCTATGGCACCGTCGTCTCTCACATCTAAACTTTCAAACCATCACCAACCTTGCTCGACACAAACTAGTTGAAGGACTCCCACGATTCCGGTATTCAAAAGATCACCTTTGCTCAGCTTGTGAACAAGGGAAAAGCACTCGTGCTCATTTTCTTTCAAAGGTGGAACACACTCAAAGACATGTGCTTCATCTTCTTCACATGGATTTGTGTGGCCCGATGCGCCTGCAAACGATCAATGGCAAACGCTACATCTTAGTAATTGTTGATGACTACTCTCGATGGACTTGGGTCTACTTTCTTCGTAGCAAAGACCAAGCTCCACAAATGATCATCACCTTTCTCACAAAAATACAAGTTCACTCCGCAACACGTCAGAATCATCAGAACAGATAAAGGAACTGAATTTGTTAACAAAACTCTTCGTGAATTCTATGAGAAAGTGGGAATTCAGCATCAAACATCTATTGCACGTACACCCGAACAAAACGGAGTTGTTGAAAGACGAAACCGAACGTTAGTGGAAGCTGCAAGAACAATGTTAATCAATGCTAAACTTACAGATTACTTATGGGCGTAAGCAGTATTCATCTGCATGCTATACTCAAAACCGTTCTATGATCACCAAACGCCACAACAAAACACCTTTCGAGCTTGTCCATAACAGAAAACCGAATCTAAAACACTTTCATGTATTTGGATCTCTTTGCTATCCGAATAATGATCGTGATGACTTTGGAAAGCTCAAAGCCAAAGCTGACATTGGAGTCTTTATCGGATGTGATAATTCCAAAGGTTTCGAATCGGAATCGTCGTACAAACAGGTGATGGAAACGATTCATGCTCATTTCGATGAACTTACGGAAATGGCTTCTGAGTATAACAGCTTAGAACCCGGTCACAACCGCTTAAACTTTCCCCAACCCCCATCATCACCAAGAAAGCCCTCGACACTCGTCAACAAATGGAAAGGTTATTTGCTCCACCTACTGTTCGTGACGATATTGATGAACGTGCTCCGTGTATCCGCTGTTTCCGCTGCACAACCGATAATATTCCTATACCGATACACCGCTACAACAACTACGTTGAAGATGCACCTACACCCGTTGACTCCAACACAACAGTTGAACACACCGCTTCCAACAATGATGAACCAGCTGATGATGTTCTGAATGAAGTACCCCACCTGCAGATTTTGATCCAAATGCGTTCTTCAACCCGTTTGCTAATGAGACTGCTGCACCAGATGTCGCGGAATCTTCAACAAACCATTTGAATCCTCAGAACCTGCACAATGTATACCAACATCAACCCTCCACACATAGATGGACGAAAGACCATCCTCTGGAAAACATTATTGGCAACCCGAATCAACCAGTCGTTACGAGACAACGTCTTCACACAGACGGTGAACATTGCATTTATGCACTCACTGTCTGCCAATCTGAACCTAAAAACATCAAAGACGCAATGACAAAAGACAACTGGATTGAATCCATGCAAGAAGAACTCAACCAATTCAAACGTCTTGAAGTATGGGAACTGGTTGAAAGACCAACAGGAGTCTACGTCATTGGTCTAAAATGGATTTGGAAAAACAAATTGGATGCTGAAGGAAACGTTATCCGAAACAAGTCACGCGTCGGTGGCTAAGGGTTATCGTCAGGAAGAGGGATTAGACTTTGAAGAATCTTTTGCTCCGGTTGCTCGTCTTGAGGGTGTTCGGATATTTCTCGCGTTCGCAGCTCATATGAATATGACGGTCTATCCGATGGATGTCAAAACTGCGTTTCTCAATGGACAACTTAAAGAAACGGTTTATGTTAGCCAACCGGATGGATTCGTTGATCCTGAGTTCCCGAACCATGTTTACAAACTGAACAAAGCTCTGTATGGTCTCAAACAAGCTCCTCGGGCATGGTACGATAAGCTATCATCTTTCCTCATTGCTAATAATTTCACCAAAGGTTCGGTTGACCCAACTTTTTTTATACAATATCACGGGGCACACATCTTAATTGTTCAAATTTACGTGGATGACATCATTTTGGGTCTACACATAAAAAGTTTTCAATCGCTTTTGCAAAACTAATGAAGAAAAATTTTGAAATGTCCATGATGGGTGAACTTACGTTCTTTCTAGGACTACAAGTTCATCAATCACCCCGTGGTATTTTCTTGAGTCAGTCCAAATATGCCCTTGAATTGTTAAACAAATTTGGAATGAAAACCTGTGACACCTATGCCACACCAATGGCTCATACCAAGAAGTTAGACGCTGATTTACATGGGAAATTGGTGGACCCTACAAAATACCGTAGTATTATTGGGTCTCCCATATATCTAACAGCTAGCGACACTGATATTGTCTTTGCCGTTTATCTATGCTCCCGTTATTAGTCGCGACCAACTGAAACCCACCTCTCCGAGGCTAAAAGAATCCTCCGATACATAAAGGGAACCATTAACTTGGGGATCCGGTATCCGAAGGATTCTGGTTTTGAACTAATCGCTTTTTCAGATGCCGACCACGCAGGATGCTTAGACTCACGGAAAAGCACTTCAGGAGCTTTACAATTTCTTGGTGATAAACTGGTGTCTTGGCAATCGAAGAAGCAGGATTGTACATCGTTGTCATCAACCGAAGCAGAATATGTAGCCATGTCCGCATGTTGTGCTCAAGTCATATGGATGAGAACACAACTCAAAGACTATGGTTACGTATTTGACAGAATCCCGATGTAGTGCGACAATCGGAGTGCCATTGCAATCTCGTGCAACTCAGTTCAGCACTCGAAATCAAAGCACATCGATCTTCGATATCATTTCATCATTGATCACGTGGAACAGGTACTCGTTGAATTATATTTTGTGGGTACAGAATACCAATTGGCAGATCTTCTCACCAAAGCCTTGCCTCCCGCTAGGTTTAATGAGTTGGTCCACCGAATTGGTATGAGGTGTTTGACTCAAGAGGAATTGGATAATCTCCTAAAACAGTCTTAAAACCTGTCAAACACCAAAATCTCTTTTGTAAATAATTTTTCAAAAACAAAATACAAAATTATAAAACCTGATAAAAACAACAAAAATATTCTTCTATCTATTTTCTTTCAACATTGCAAGTACATTTCTTCCGTCAACACTTTAATCTTTCAAAATTCAGTATTTTTCCGATCAAGTGTTGAGGGGGAGAAAATATCCTTTTAACTGCTTCAAAACATCTGTGTACTTGCATGTTATCATATCTCGGTTGATTTTTTACAAATGGTGGTACATTTTCTGGTTCAAAGACACTCCTCGGACTTAAAGTTATAACCTTTCATTATTATTTAAGCTTTTTCCTAAAATCTTCGTTTGGTAACCAAAATGGAAGTTAAATGGCTTGGTTTGAAAAAAGGAAAAGGTGGAGGGACCTAAACTGTCAAAAGGTTAAACTCACTTTTAATAAAACACCCTCCCACCTACTTTCACTTCTCATTTATTACAAAAACCTAAACCATCCTACGCTTAAAATTCACTCAAGAAAACTGTGTTTTTGATCATCATTTGTAAGTGTTTTTGTGATCACAACATGTTTTTTAACATAAGGTTTTGAATTTCATGAAAATCCCAACGGCTAAAACGTTTAAGCGTGATTAGGTGTTCTTGCTTATAAGCGTATGAACACACAATCATTGTGTGTGTGTTTTTGGTTAAATGGATTGTGTCAAAACGTTCAAAATACATCAATGATACCATTTTTACCATCAAAATCCACCCATAAACACGAATTGATGATTTTTGAAAATTAGGGTTTATGAGTCGAATTGGGTATTTTCAAATGTGAAGTGTTTTGGTCAAAAAGATTGTTGTGTTATGCTTTTGTTATTGAATTGATGATTTCCAAGGTCTATAACCACCCAGAAACACTAATTGGTTAACAATTTGAAATTAGGGTTTAAGGTTCTTAAGATTGGGTATTTTTGATTCACTGCAAATTAAGTGTTAAAACTTGGTCATTATGCTCTCACAACATCTAAGATAAACCATAAAAACTTTGGTGCATATTCCATGGCTAGATCTCATACGCGTAGATTTAGGGTTTAGACTACGCGTATGCAGTTCTACGCAGAATGCTTTTAACTGTCCAAATGTGTTTTGATCTGTCATAAAATGAATGTTATGTGTTTAACATTGATGATATGATGCTTTATTTTAGGCTTGCAACACTAAATATCAGAATCAAGGTTAATATCACTACGCATAAGGATCACCTTACGCGTAGCTTGTTATGCGTAAGATTTGTCTTACGCGTAGCTTCTACGCATAAGGTTCTACATATGGGACTACGCGTATCCTGTGAAGGATATGCGTAAACAAGTGACCTCTACGCATAAGGTCAACTCTTACGAGTAGCCTTACGCGTAAGGTTAATATATGCCTACGCATAAGGTCTCTTTTTCCTACGCGTAACACTTCTTACGCGTAAGTTAAGACCCTACGCGTAAGTTTACGCCCACGCATATATCATTCCTGTCTACGCATAACTTTACCAATCCTACGCATAAGCCGTGATCATACCTTCGTTATGAATTGTTACTGTACAAACTTGTAAATAAACTAATCATATCATCACGAATCCTAAAATGTCACTAATAAACTGAAATCGTTTGATATGTTGTGAACAATAAGTGATAAAATAAACTTTAAAACTTAAAGTTAACTAACTCACAAAAACATTTCACGACGTCATTGGACTATTGAATATACAAGTGACTTAGGACTCTTAACAATCATTGACACTGTACATTCAATAACTAGACAATAAGACCTTCTCGTTGACTAACATTATGTCTTTCGATATGTTGGTTCTTTTGGCTAATGTTATTTCGATCACGACATGGTGAACAAATGAATGTGGATGCACCTGAAGTTCTCTCCATTGGTGATATCTATCCTCATGGCTATCCAATGAAGATAGGAAAGAATAATCTCCGTGTTGACTTTGACAACCTCACTTGCTCATAATCTTCATGTTTAATTGCTATTGATATTCTCGAGGACTCATCCGTATCGTAACATGCTTTCACACTCTGCAACTGTTCCAGATCTACATCCAACAGCTTCGGAACACTATGGAAAGGGTCAAAGGACAAACTGCTGTGACTCTGAATCACAAACAAGTCACCATTACACTTGCAGACTTAAGGGCTGTTCTCCTAATTCCTGATGTCGATCCAACCAAACTATATGCCACACCTGCTCAAGAGCTCACTCTCCAATTCTTAATCAATATCGGTTATGACGAGGCTACAGGAGTAATCACCAAGCATTCTCACGTAGAGCTTAAGAGTATTCCTCAACCCTGGAGAACTCTCTACATGCTCATCACCAAGTCTGTCTGGTCGTCGGGATAAATAGGCTATGAGCACCCTAAGCTCATGGAACTGCAAATATTCTGGGCATTGGTCAACAAGAAACACATCGCTATCGAAGCTCCGATTTGGGATGACATGATGTCATTTCTCAACAAACTTGGCTCAAAGATTCCCTACATCAGATATACTAAATTGTTGATCCAGAGAGCACTTGGACTTCATCCCGACATTCCCAAGAGGCTCAATGACCCCAACAATCACGACATGTTGACGGAACCCATTCTATCTGTTAGAATCAAGGAAACGTCTACAAAGAAACAAGGTGTTGTGCTACCGATTTCCTTCTAATCGAAGATGTCAAAGCTCGAAACGTACAAAAGGTATCTGGAAGCAGTTAGACAAGGCAAAGTTGGTCATCTCGACGAAAAATCTTCTGGAACACCTGTAAGGAGAACCAAAAGAGGAAGTGCAGGAAGTACGGCAAGTACTGTGAGTCAAAGGAAGTTCCCCAAGAGGAACCCTCCTTCAAAGAGGATTGTTCCATCTAAGGAAGTTGCTCCCATCCCAATTCCCAAACCCGAACCGCAAAGAAAGCTTGTGGACGAAAGCTCGAAGGTACTGCACACGGATGAAGAGATTACCTTCTCTGAATCTGCAACCGTATTCCCTCCTCCAGCAGCTAAACCTACAAGTCCAATAGCTGAACATGGAAAAGGAAAGACTCCCGTACTTGAGTCTCATGATGAAAGCTCTGAAGAAGAAGAAGAGCAACTGGATCAATCCTACAGGAAGAAGTTTAAATTAGTTAGACAAATTCAAAAAGCCGAAGAATTTGCAAAAGATCAAATGGGTGGCCCCAGAGGATCGAGTGGTGTTGTCCACTCTTCACCAGGTCCTGATGCGGTTAATCAACCCGATAAGGGATCCGGTGCCACCACTCTTGTGCAACAACAAACGCTTGTGAAGGAGTCTACTGATCTTAACATTGAGGAACCAGAAAAGAATAAGACTGAGAAAGAGAAAACTGATGAAGAAGCTAAGGAACAGACGGAAGAAAAGGCTAAAACTGGACATGATGACGAAGAAGATTATGATGACTTTCTTCTCAACAGTCCAACTCGCTCCAAGGAGGATACTTCTGCACCTCCAAAGGACCCCGAATCTCCTCATGTCCCCTCCTCATCAGATTCTTCATCTCACTCATCACCACCACCATCAAAAGATCAACAAAATCATCATCCAAATCCGTGAAGAAACCACCTCGATCTTGGATTTCTCAAGCTCATAAACGGATTCACAGAGCTGTCAAACAAGTCGAAAGAAAACGTGCTCTCACAAAAGCTAAATTTCTTTGCTGATCACATACAAAGATATGTATGACGAGCATGACAAGATGGAGAAAGAAAGGGAATTTGTTCCGAAGTTCATGAAGAGTCATCGTAAAGAGGAACTGAACGAAATGATCGAAGGTTACACTAACAAGTACCTTCAGGATATCGCTCCTAAAGTCCAAAAGGAACTGAAAAGACGAGCAAGAGATCATACTCACAAGTTTCTTCGACAATGCCCCGGTGTGACTAGAGAAATATTTTCCACACAACTCACCCCTAACATCGTAGCATTGGTTAAAAATACAATGGCCAAAGAAGTGATCTCTCTAACTGAGTTAATCGCTAAACTTGTGATACAAATGTCAAAGCGATCTGGAACGTTTACTTCGGATGAAGCTAAATTTTTCGAAAATCTACTTGATTTTCAACTCAGATCATCATGCAAGGAGTCAGCCGATCAACCCAAACGACCAAGAGATGACGATTATAAGGATAAGGATTCGCACCTAAACGGGCACTGGGTAAATCTACCTCTATGCCACCTCCTCCACCACGAACTTCTTCTCAACAAAAGTCTCCTACACCTCGGTCTTCTATCGATAAACCTCGACGATTCCGAGTTACCACCCTGACTCATAAAAAAGGTGATTACTTTGAGTATACGGGTGGTGACGATGAAGAGGTCCTTGAGCCCTGACAACAACCTACCTCACCCAAACAAGTAGAAACCCAGATCATCATCAAGGCCTTCCAAAAAGAAGAAGAAGACGACTCAACCTGGAGTTGTCTCATGGCTAGATGACGATAAAACCGAAGAGTTTGAATGGTTCTCCACACTTGTCAATCAAACTCCCTACCCCGATGAAGGTCAAGAATTGGTAGACGGTTCTACATTGGAGCACGCAAAACTTTTGCAAGAAAAGTTCCATGTGAAGAAAATGACGAAATCTGAATTGAAGCGAATCAAGAATGAAGCATTCCAACTTCTTAAAGACAGCTCTGAAAGCGCCGTCGAGGTCGAATATCATCTTGAGAACATCGACCGAGCTATGTCTAACGACATGGATTGGCTCAATCCGGAAGCAAACATTGACTTCACACAAAGGGACAAACCTCCATACTACACCGATTGGACCAAACCCCTACCGACCATTGGCCAAACAGACGAACCACGGATTCCCTTCCGATACTTCTTTAACAGAGAACTGGATTTTCTCTTACACGGTAGCGATGGTTCGCGAAAATACGCTACATCATTGACTCTTCCATTCCCAGCGGCTATTTACTCAAACTGCATAGCTATCGAGGAACTTGCAAATCACTTGTTTCTCGACAACGTGCAAGCATACGACCAAGATGCATTGTATGGGATTCATCATTGGCCTGATCGCCGAAGAATCTACTACTTACAAGCCTGTTCAGAAGTCTCAACATGCAGGGTATAGTTCTAAGGACATCGTGGCCATCAAACACATTGATCTCAAGTCTAAGTGGGACTACACATTCTTAAAGAATATCATAGTCAAACGACAAGATAAATAGGACTATGGATTCTCGAGGCTGACTTTGAGAACTTGTCCCTCAACGACATCGAAGACATGTACCTTGCCAAGGTAAAGGGTCGTATGAGACAATTCTCGAATGAAGTTCAACGTGAATTTATCAAGTCAGTTCTCATCTTCATTAGACGCATTGTGATCAAAGAACGTGTTGAAGATATCCAGATGGCTGTTGAATCTTATCCGACGCGTGTCAACCTCACTCCTCCAATGCTTACTCTTCCCGATCTCAATCAGTTACCTCAATATACGCATCATCAAAACCTTTCGGAGTTGGTTACCGCAGTGAACTTCAAAGAAACTGCTTAATGGCGTGTAGTGATCTTCAGAAATTCGGGGATCATACTTTGAAGCTGGTTAGGGACGGATTAGCGTACATGTTGAAGGATATACCCCTGAAAGTTGGGTCTCGTAGCGTGGAATTCTCGTGAAAGGAGGGATGTGAGAAGGATCATCACCATGATTGATGAACGGTTGTTCAGAAGGGATCAGTTCAGTCGATTGGAGAGCTATGTTGGTGGTCGACCCAGGAGAAACATCACCGCTTTCAACGCCCCTGGCGCACTCCTCGGGAACATCACTGCACTTCCCGGTACCCCTTGAATTGTTTCCTTCATAATTTCTGGATGTATGATTATATGTCTATGGCTTGTGCACACATAACAGTGTACAACCCGTAATGGTCAAGAAAGGACCCCGTGGTACGCCCTGTGCCACAATCCTTAGAAAAGGAGCGAAAGCTTCTTACTTTTGAGTAAAACCTATCAAACCTTTCATTTTTCAAGGTTTTGCTCAAAAGAACAAGTACTTCCCCTTAAGACTTTCAAAACCTCAACCGTTTATATCACTTGTTGAGGGGGAGTGTTTGAAACTTTGTTCACAAATTGTTCACAGTGGTCATTCTTCCCGCAACACTCGAAATGGTCATATTTATTCTCAAACGTTTCAAAAATAACACTTTAATATGCCATTTTTGAGGGGGAGAAAATTGTGTGATAAGAAATATGTTGTGCATAATGCAAATGAATCTGTGTACTTCAGACTTAAACAACGAATTGACGGTACTAAACTGTTAGTAACTCGAAAAGACTTGTCCTGACGGGTAATAATTTCAAGCTAGTTCGCTAGTGATGTAAACGTGTCTCGCAAAGGACTTGTCTGAGTAGAATGTACCATTCGAGAAACTTTTGATAGACATGAACTCCGACGGGTTTGACAACCTTCCAAGGTTTGTCTACACCTTCAAGGTAGTTATTAGAGCTAGTTGTCACCTAAAAGCTGACAATGTAACTCTTTAACTATGCAACGTAAACGTGTCTCGCGGGGGATTGTCTATCTTCAGTGGATCAATTCAAAAGTGCGCGCTCTTTCCTCACTGTGCATTTAACCATTAAAACTATTAAGCACATGTGGAGGGGAGTATTTATGCAAAACATCATCTCTCACAATGGTTCAAACATGTTTTTCATTAACAAACCCTTTGAGAGACATTTTTCATACAGTGGTTTTAATGGCAAACATAGGTTAGTCATGGAGTTATAAGGTGACTAAGGTTAGGAATAACCGTCCTATGATCCGCCAGAGTCGGAGGGATCTACCCAAGGACACTACAAATAGTTAGTATTTAGAAGTCCTTAGGTATGATTGTAAAAAGGAGAAAATGAGAATTCGAGAAAGAAGGAGTTGAAGAATTAAAAAGAAATGCAAAGAAAAGGGTGAAAAGAAATAGCCCTCCAGATTATTCAACTTAGGGCATACACCGGGTTCAATTCATATGCTACTGGTTGTCACTTAGTGACGCCGGTATTGAAGATTAAAAGTCGTCATGGACCCAGTGACGCATGCACTAAACCTTCTTATCCACTCAAGTTTCTCTCAAGAAGCTTGTTTCATTCTCACAGGGAACCCTACGTAAACTATCGGCTTTCTCCTAGAGATTGCCGGTATTGAAGAAGGAGACCCTCTCCCTAGTCTCCGCTCCAGAAAACCAAAACGCACTATTGAGTCTAGAGCCACGAGATTCATCAAAAGATCTCTTAGGAACACTTGACATTTAATCACTTGATGATCAACTAATAAGATCATCGGTGGTTCATATCGAGTCCTTCACCGATCTTAGCAATCTGTCGAGAACATTTATGAGAGGTTCACATCTGTGATCCTCACTGATTGAATGGAAACTCCTGCCAGGGTCAACATCAAACAGCCCTGTCAGCAGGTCACATCGGTAACTCCCCGTGGATTACGCGGAGTGTGTCTCAAACGGTCTACAGTCGTGAGGTGATGCTTCAGTGTACCTCAGCGACTCATCTGAATCGTAGATGTACTTCGGTACATCGTGTTATCTCACTTGTGGGACTCCAGCCAGAACGGCCTTTGTAAGAATTAGAGTTGTGTTTTCACACTATGCTTAACACTCGAGTTCAAACTTGTAAGTGCCGGAAACCGCTTATTACTAACCGCTTGAAATGTTTTCTTCTTATGGAAGCTCTGAGCGGGATGATCGTGCTGATTCTTCTCATGCTCACGCCAACATCATCACTAATGGAAGTTCTATTTCAATGCAACACAATGTAGAATGATTCTTAGTCAAACCAAAGAATCTACAAAGTCAAAGACTTAAAGAACTTCATCAGTATTGATTTCCAACGCCAAAGAGCGTGTGAGCATGTTGAAGAATGACGTGGAGACACTGAGCAAAAGCGCAACTGAAAGGTGATGATGCAGACATAAACAACATACTATCACTTTCACCACAAAGAACAATGATCAAAGAACAAAGTTAAAGATGACGTCAAAGCATAACTGTTCAAAGATAACTATCTCTCTACACTGGGGAGATTGTTCGAATCAAGGCAATTCTTCTTACAAGAAAGAAGAATGTCGAAGATCACGCTACTATTACATCAACGCTTTCACCGCTTACATTCATATATACTTGAGAGGGAGATTGTTGGAATCACTCCTAAACAGTATTTCAAGTATTTATATTTCATATGTAATAGGTAGCTTTATTATGGCCTTTATGTTTGTTTAAGGTTAAGTTTATGTAGAAGGCCCAAGCTTAGGCCAAGGCCCAATGGGAAGGATAGGAAGGAGAGGAGTGTTGCCCTAGCTCCTTGCCTATATAAACCATGTAATAACCCTCATTTGAGGGTTGGTTGTTCAAGTTTCTCATACTCCTACGCCGTAAACCGTATTATACTATATCGTGTGTGTGTGTGTGGTTATACTTGTTCAATCGCCTCATCTCCTTTCTTTTAAGCTTGTGTTGTAAAACCTAGTGACCTAACACTTATCAGCCGCTGTGCTAAAATCTAATGTATTTTATAAAGTATACGTTTAGTTGTGAAAATGTCAGTGTAATCTTTAATTTATATATTTTTATTTAACCATACACTTGTGGTCAAAAAGTGTGTATTAATGATTACTTTCTAACTATTAACTCTATCACAATAATGACTATCTTTAAAAAAAATATTAATTAATACATTTTTTTATTTTTTTCTGTTTTTATAATTAATACCTTTTATAATCTATTTTGTCTTTACTTTTAGTAATTTCTAACAACGACCATAAAAAGCATTACATAAAACCAAATCAACTTTAATATTATGTATCGAGTTGTTATCGGTTTCGATTTTTGTGATGTATCATTTATATTCAGCCCATGGATCATTGGTGTTGTCAATGATATGAACGTGCAGTATACATTTTAAATGAAGGTTCGTGTATCTATTTTATATAACAACTTATTTTGTTGTTTATTTTAACCGTATCAAATCATATTGTGAAAATAAAAAAAGTTATATTTCCCTGTATGTATTATGCTGCTCGCAATGGACCATCGACTTATGCGCATTACGATTTATCTTGTATTTACTGACCCACCAACACTTTCTACAAATGAAAAATGTATAAATTTAAACATTCCCAAGTTATTTTCAAATATTTCATTAAACTTTAACCCAACAAAAACACCATTTATCATAACATTCCCAAGTTAAACTTTAACTCAAATATTTTCAATTCAACCACTAAATCCTAAAACAAACACTCTTATATTAAAACATTAAACATTAAACACTCTAATTACATAGTAACGATTAATACAAACTACCACAAAAATTGATGTTCACAAGTTAAGAATATTTAATCATCCAAAGTTATAACCTCCTCACTCAAGAGGATCTAAAACTCAGTATACTTCCTTCCATGATGTCAAACCAGTTCTGCCTATACCAGTCCCCTGCTTCTTGTTCCAAACGAAAGTTCCAGGTCTCGCTTCTAATCTCTAGATTTTCCTCGCCCTGCAAGTCACAAAGATAGCCTCACTAAACCCAAATGATTGTTTTTGGATCCACTGGTATGTTAACAGGTGATTGTAAAGAGGTGGGGTGTTTACAAATACATTTTCTCTGGTTGGAAAACCGAAAGATACTCTTCGTGGAATAACAAAACCAACCCGCAGGTAGTTTCCGGCACCTGTGACTTGGGAATGTGTTGTAGTTTCCGCAGTTGTGGAGGACTCGTGGAATTGTTGAGAGAAATCTTGTAGACATTTTTGTGTGTGAGTTAAGTGTACCTGTGAGGTTGTGATAAAACAACTCAAGAGTTGTATATATAGGCAGATTTGATTTTGATTTTGTTAGTACAAAAGTGTGATGGGTTGTAGTGGGTGTTAATATACTAACCAAGTAGTTTGATTGAGTTCCTCACTAAGAAGAGTTAAACTGTTAGTCTGCATCAAGGGACGCACCTCTGTCAGACTCCAAGGAGAGTAAGTACACATTCGCCGAGAATAAGAGTATGTGTGTGTTATTATGAGAGATAGTTGTTCTTGTATGATTAGAGCCCTTTATAGTTTAGGTTTACCTTTAGGGGTTTCCTCGACATCAGATAAGGTGTTAGTCGCTGAGCTGACTCAAATTTACAAGGTTCCGTTAGCCTGATGCGGACATTGTGGATACCTTTCAAGCGCCGCAGGTTCAGTCCGCTAAGTATCTTCGCGTATGTCTTTTAAGTTTGGACTATGGCAATTTCGCTATTGGGCTTACTTGTTGGTCCAAACGTAGTAATTCTCGTTGTCAATAGCTGCCTGGTAAGTGTGTATAGTACCTAATCAGCGCATTAAGCGCTATACGTGCTATACGTCATCAAGTCCCCAGTCTAGTGTGTTCATTAATTATTGCGAATATTGTCGCGGCGTGGATGTTACTAGACTTGAGTTAAGTGAGCAAAACTTACTTTCCAAAGCACTTTTTGAAGCGTCTTTCGACACTTCCTTTCTTAGGAAGTGCTTCGTGCGATGTGGATGTTTGTCGACTTTTCGTTCTCTACTTGATTTAACCTAATGTCCCACGCGCTTCTGTTGTTCTCATCTTTTTACTTTTGATCCGACAATCGTTTATTCGATTTTGTTGCCACGGTCATCATCTTGATTTGGGTATTTTCTTAGTATAAATACTACCCCTGTTTTTACTATTTTCAATTTTCTCCTTCTCTGCGTGTTTTCCCCATCGCCGCTTGGCTTTATCTTTTGGAGAAGAGAATCCCTTCATTTGTCCGTTTTGGCTTTTGATTTCATCCGCCGCTATGAAAAGTGCGTTGATATAAAGTGTGGTACTCCTCCAGAGATGTTTGACCCTTTCCTTGAGAAATTCAATATTCCTTCCGAGGTTCATCCGAAGCTTCCTTCGCAAGAATCATACTATGCATGAGCATCCTCCCAAAAGATTGGCTTATACACCCGGTTTTTGACCTTAATTTTAGCCTGACAAAGTTGTCAATTTTTTCGTCGACCTGATTAGGTACTATCGTATTAATATTTCCCAATTTTCCATCTTTGGTGCGTGCAAGATTTCGCACTTTGAAATCTTGTGTCATGTTCATCGCATTACGCCTACTGTGGTTTGTTTCGCCGTTTTTATGTTAATACGAAGGCCAAAGGGTGGTTCTCTTTCATTAAGCGTGATGATGTTCCGGTGGTTTATACTAAAGCCTTGATTCTGGAAGAATTGGAACGAACGTTTTTTATGGGTTGATGACTTTGACTGTCATGCTTTTTTTTTCTTGAGTTCCAATAAGAATTGTTTGAAGGATCCCGGTCCTCGCGGTCTTTGATGAGTATAATGTGAACATTATGCTACACTTGTTGCCCATCCTGCTCCTTTTCGGCATTCCCTAAAGTATTTCTTTGATGGGTTGGTTTGAGTCGCCACTATTCTTTGGGTGAGGATATGTATCCTGAGTTTCTTCATGATGATGGAATGGGTAATTTTTTTTGTGGCATTATTTACACCCTTCTTTTCGCATCAAAATTTTGATATGTTTTCCTTATTTTGTAGTGATGAGTTGGCCACGATTATATTCACTGGATCCCTGCTAAAGTCAGAATGGTTGCGGCCCCTAGTCGTGAGGGGAGCCTAGCTTGGAGGTTGCCACTGTTAGTCTTACAGGTGCCTTTCTTCCTATTGCTCCTCCTCTTACTGAGGATGAATTGGAGGCTGGTGTTAATGTTCTTTTTGGGCCTGAAGGTGCTGACGTTAATATGGAAAGTGGGTCAGCCCTCGAGGCTACTGATTCCGATGTTGATCTCGCTACTTCCGGTTCTTCATTGAAAAGGAAAGAGAATCCTTCGCTGATTATTGGGGAACCCTCTAGTCCGGCTAAGAGGTTTCGTCTCGACTTCCCTCAAGGGTGGTCTACGTGACGCTCTTCTGGTAGCTTTCAGGCTTTATTAAATAGTAGTGTCTTGGATGTTGGGGTTTTACAGCTCCCCACACTGTGCCCTTTATTACTTCTTCTATTTCGATGACCCATGAGCGCGAGGTTGGGTTTTCTGCCGATTCTTCTATCAGGCGCGAGCCTTTTATTGGCCCTCTTCAAAGGTTTGTTATTTCCTCCATTCTTCTGATTCTAGTACCATGCTTGTTGGGGTTGAGGTTTCTTCTTGTACAGTGTCGAATCGCTTTAGATGTTATTGCCACTACTGTTGTAACGACCATTTATGTCCTAGTACTGAGGAATGTCCTTCCTAATTCCCCCCTTTTTTAATGGTTCGCCTCAGGTGGAGGGTGCCGACCGAAATGTCAGAGATCTTCCGGTCCTTCTTCTAGTCAGTCCTTAGCTGATGACATTCGTTTGTTAGTTTGGACCCGGTCACGGGAGCGCTACCTTCCGAATTGGAAGGTATCCAATGGGTCTCTTCTTGATAGTCCCTTAGACTGTCGTGAAGTTGTTGGCGGGGTTGCCCCTCCTATATTTTTTTCGCCCGCTTAAAATGAGTTACGATCAGTTACTTTGGGGTGTTGATGTCTTGTCAGCTCGCCATCTATGCTTTGGTTCTGAAGTTCGGATGCATGCGGAACGTGATTTTTAGGAGAAGGAGAGGTTGTCTGATAGGTGTAATTGTCAAGCTGACATGATTTTCAGACTAGAGTCCAGGTTGTCTCATACTGAATCTGAAGTTTCTGAGACGCTTTCTCTTCGCGATCGTGTATCCTCTCTTAAGGCAGCTGGTAGAGAGAATGAGGTGTTTCTTGCTAAGGTTAAGGAACTTGAGTCCTCTGCTACGCCAAGGACGACGAGCTTGGGCAGCCGCGGACATGTGTAAACTCTCTCAAATCGCGCAATGCTGAACTTGTTAAAAGGTCTGTCTCCCTCCTTCTATTTTTTTTAATATATATATATATGGTCTTGTTGCTTTCAGGTGCAAGCTTTGGAGAGTAATGTTTGGACCTTCGTCCTCTCATCTTAGAGCTTAATCGTTTGAGGGAGCTTTTTCTAAAGGTTTCCTTTATTTGGAGGAGAAGCTCCGGTGGTTGCTGTCTGAGGGTTTTAGACTTGTAGTGTCCAAGTGCTGGCATTCTCCAGATTATCTTGGTGCTTTAAGTGCAGCCATAAGTCCATCTGTTAAAAAAGGGAATCCAAGATGGGCTTATCGTCGGGCATTTTCATGGCACAGATGGCACACCTCTTTCTAGTGTCGAAGCTTTCAATTCTTCTGCCAAGGCTGATTATGAGAATGCTCTTCAAGTTCGTGATGTTTAATTCCCTTTGTTATCTTCATTGGAGGCTCTTAAGGATTCTACTGCTGAAGATGTTATGAATTTACTTTATCCTAGAGTGTCCGTCTCTGATTCCTCTGCTATTAACCCTCAGTTTTGTTGAGAGCAGCTGACCTTTCTTGTTCGTCATTCCGGAAGTCCTACCGTGGCAAGTGAGTCTCCTCTGTCGGCTTCCATTAAGGATTTCTTTGAGAGAGCCGGAAAGGCAAGGGAGGGTTCTCTTCATGGTGGTTAGCTCTTGGGGATACATGGTATTCCTAGATTAGCCCTTTGTCTGTGGGAACTTTCGCGGGTACGGATTGTGTGTCTGGTTCCATGGCCGCTACCCTATTACCTGTTTCTTCTTGTTCTGTCCCTCTCTCCGTATCTGATTATGAAGTGTTATATATGCTTGATCAGAGTGGTAATGCTAGTGACACAGGTGCGGATGCCCTTAAGCAGTCTGGGGCGAACCCACTTCTGGACTCTTCCGACCAAGTTTGATGTGTCGTTATTGTATGATGTTTTTTACTTTACCTGTTTTGTGGCCTGCCAAAGCGCGACACTTTTTTTGTAGACTATCTATCATATGTACATTTTGTTGTTTCGAAACTTTTAAATTTTTTCTATTTTAATCTTCACATTGGTGTGCTTATTATAATAGTCTTAGTTGAATACTTGTGGGTTATTCTCCCGATACTGGACTTGCAATATCTCTTACGTATCTTGAGTTAATTTTGAGGTTACTCAACCTTTAGTTATTCGGAATAACGTTGTATAGGTCCTGCCCAAATGTATGTGCGTCTTATTTACATATGTCGATATTTCTTATAAAGTAAATTATTAGAAGAATTTAAATTAAAAGTTGGTGAAGGTAGCTAAGCTTCACCTTTTTTCATTCAAAATAATAATATTACAATATAGAAAGATAAATTGCGATATCAACCCTCCTCTGCGGAGTCCGCAGGGGGTCGGTTGCTTACACTTGATGTAAGTAACATCTTTTAAGATTGCAGACGTTCCATGTCCACGTAATTGGGTTTCCGACACGGTCTTTTAGCTTGTACGTGCCTTTTCCTAATGCTTCCGTGACCTCGTAAGGTCCTTCCCACTTAGGTCCCAATTTCCCTCCTTCTTCTGCACGGCTTGCATCATTGTTGTGGTACACCAAGTCTCATGGCTTGAAGCTTGTGTTACGAACTCTTGAATTATAATACTTCTCCATTTGTGCCTTGCTTTTTTGCTTCAATTTATTCTTTGCTGTTCCTTCTTTCTTCTAGGAGATCCAAATTCATCTCCAAGGCTTCATCATTTTCTTCTATGTTTGCTTCCACTGTCCTCCATGTGGGCATTCTGTTCACTGGGATGACAGCTTCCGTTCCATATGTCAATGAGAATGGAGTGTCTCCGTTCGGATTTTATCATTGTACGGTATGCCTACGAAGCGTGTGATAGCTCATCCACCGATTTTTGCTTCTTTCCTCCAACCGGGCTTTTATTGCTTCCCCTAGACTCATGTTCGCTCTTTCCACCTGTCCATTTGCCTGTGGATGTTTGACGGAAGCAAATTGTTGTTTTATATTCATTTTCTCGCACCAATCTTTGAATGGGTTGTTTAGGAATTGTTTTCCATTGCCGGATATTATTTCTCTTGGGAGTCTGAATCTACACACGATATTTTACCATACGAATTTTTTGATTTGGTTTCCTGTAATAGTGGAAACTGGCTTTGCTTCTATCCATTTTGTGAAGTAGTCTATTGCTACTATAAGGAATCTGTCTTTTCCAGGCCCTTCCGGAAGGGGTCCTGCAATGTCAATTCCCCATTTGTAGGATGGCCATTAGGAAGTGATTGGTGTTAGCTTCTCTTGCGGACGTCTCGGGACTGGCCTGTGTACCTGACAGTTTTTGCATGCTTGGATTAGCTTCCGAGCATCTTCGTGCATGGTAGGCCAGTAGTATCCGGTACGTAAGGCTCTGGCCACCACGGACCTTGTTTCGGCGTGCATGCTGCAAGATCCTTCGTGGATTTCTCTTAGCACGTAGTTTTCCTGGAGGGGTCCTACACACCTGATAAGGATTTAAAACGTACGCTTTTAGGGGTCATTTAAGCCCTATTTCGACACATTTTATATCCGTTACTGCTTAATTTCGTTCCTTTTCACTTTTTAGGTCTTTTAGAAGCAAAATGCTGGAATGAAGCACATTTGGACGAAAGGAGCAAAAACGTGAAGAAAATGGCAAAGTTAAGATCGAAGACACTCAAGGCTGATCAACAGAACTTGACGGCGTCCCATCCAAAGGGCGACGTCGTCCCTCTATGAAGACTTGATCAAAATGTGCCCACAATAGCTCGATGGAATTTCTGATCCTAAAACCTGATGGCGTCACACCTAAAATATGGAGGGCGTCACTCACACTTTCCACCTCGAGACGGCCCAGATCTAGAACTCATACGACGTCGCAACTAAAGACCAACAGCCACAACTCTCAAATAACGCCGTCCATCGATGACTTGGCCAGATGAAACCCTAATGACGGTGATCGTCATGTAAAAGCGGCACCCGTCGCGATTGTAAATTTATATATAGAATTCGATTTTTCTGTATTTTGAGAGGTAGAATTTTGGAGAGCAAAACCTAACTCAGTTGTAGTCCGACTTAGACAGTATTCTAGGGTCCCATACCCTATTTTACACATCAAGATAAGTTTGTTAATTAAATTTATCATTATGTCTACCCCATGTTCAATTGATTGTATGTATGCTTGCTTGTCTAACATGTCTAGCTAAATTACTTGTGTGTTTGCTTAGATCTATGAAAACTAGTTATTGATTGTTGTTAGGTTGTTTCTTTTCTTAATTGATATCAGCTTAATAGTGCAATTAGGCTTTCGTTGTATTTATTGCATGAGTATTCTTGAGGACAATAGGGTGAACGGACGAAATAGCTTAGGCTTGCCAATTCCGTAAATCATGTACTAGAGATAACCTCATAGAACTAGGTGATACACACACCCTTCGACTAATAGGAATACAACGCGTTAAGATAAAGGACGTGACAATTCAATCGACCAATAAAATATAACTAAGGAGTAATAGTATCTAAGTGAACACATCTTTAATCATCATACGAGCACACCTCAATGAAACATAGCTATCCGTAGTAATTAGATAATTAGTAGAAGTAGAGAAATCGGTAGAAGTACCACCCCGACCAATTTCCCCGGGATTTTACCTTAGCTTTCTAAAAAATATAAAAAAGATAAAAAAGAATCATCCTCAACCCCACCTTCTCGTCATAACTTTCTTTCTAGCATTCCTATTCCCCTAGAGAATGATATCAATCCTCGAGGCTTCCCCCATACTACACTACAACGATTAGGTTCACTTCCTAGAGGGTTGAAAATCTTGCTCGTAGAAAAAGAGGTTTCCTCAACCCCGAACCCACGCTATCAAGTTTTTGGCGCCACTGCCGGGGAATAGAATAGCTAGTTAGAATTCTATCTCATTTAGGTTCCCTTACTTGATTCCTATCGAGTAAGATTTTTTCTCATTTTCATCAGCTTCCTTGTAGTCTATCCCCCTTGTTGGTGTTTTTGTTCGTAACCTTGTCACTTATCACCATGGGTGACAATCCACCACCACATCAACCACTTCCACTCAACCCACCACCACTTGACCAGTCAAGAGGCCGTACTATTGGTGAATACTCTAAACTGAGCCATCAAGGCTATACGAACACCATTGAGCTCCCCATTCAAGCTCAAACTACGGCCCTGCGATCCGACACCATCCGGTTGGTGCAAAACGGATGTGCATTCCATGGACTTCGTTCCGAAGATCCTAATCAGCATCTCAAGGATTTCCTAAAAAACGTTGACTCAATCGACCTTGATGCTACCACATGGACTTCGTTCCGATGATACCACAAATACATAATCGACAATCCTCGATCACCCATCATTAGAATATGCCCAAAGATCGGAGAGGAAACTTGGAACATCAAATCCCTTGTATGATTGGATATAGGAATGTCGAGTACGCTTACATAGATATGGACTCTCCCATCAACGTGATGTCATCAACTATTTACAATGACATAATGAATGCGCGACTTAAGATTAGGAGGGACCCTAAGTATCCCGTTGCGATTTGCAATTTTGTGGGAAGGGTCAAGGATGCACACGTCTTTGTAGGAAACTTCACCTACTTAGTTGATTTTATGGTCATAGAATATATAGGATGTGTCATCGACTATAGCTTGTCCCAGGTTGTGTTAGGAAAACCGTTTGTTGAAAATTCTAAACTAAGCTATAACAAGTCCAAGGGAATGGTTAGATTTGCGGTAGGGGACGATGAAATTACCTATAGGATGCCTTGGAAAATTAACGGATATGGCCCTCTATCCCACTATGAACGAGATAACATTAGAGCCTTTGAGAAAAAGAGAAAAGAGGATATTGAAAAAGGCTTGAACTTTATGTGGGAGAAAAGGAGACTCTACTATAGGGATTGCTTGACCCTAGGACCTAGGTATAGAGTAGATGAGAATTTTGTCAATATGATAGAGTTTTCATTGAGGATGAAAAATGAGATGATGTAGGAGCACGAATTCGAGTCTAGCTACAAGACTCATAAATAAAGAAAAGCGCTTCGTGGGAGGCAACCCATGCTTAATTGTTTGCTTGTTTTGTTTTTCAATTTTTGTGTGTTTTATATCTCTTTCATTGTTGTTTATTCTCATGTTAGACTTTGTGAAAATGCTTTATATTGTCTTTAACCTCGTCTTAATTACATATAAAGGTATTATACAAAAAGATAAGTGTAGGGAAGATCACATAAGTTTTTTAGAACATGAACATGAGAATTGCAATTATTGAAATTGATACATATATGTGTTTGTTAGAGTCAAATTCTTGTACCGAGTCATAATGGATGTTTTGCATGAATTTTTCCAGGTTTTAGTGATGTAATTTTTCCAGAAAAAACGCAGACCACTTTCTATCAGACAACTCGACGGCGTCGGGTTAAATCCCTGACGACGCCGCTATGTAGAAACAGGATAATCAGGTTTTCGTTTTTGTGCAGTTTATAAATTTTTGGAAATTCCCAGTTCTTAATTTTCCAGAAAAACTGCAAACATTCATTCCACAAGCATTATATCTTACTTGCTTTCTAGTGTAGTTGTGTTTCATATATAGTTTTACCGCCGATTTTACGCGAAGGTTTCGTTTGTTTTCTTACAAATGTGCAGGTTATTTTGAAAAAGAAGAAGAAACACACATTGGATGAAGCTTATTACTTATGCGTTCTTCTTGAAAGAGGATTTAACCGCAACTTCATACATATCCTACCAAGCTAATCAGAGTAGTAATAGTTTCTTTTCCTTACTTACCTTCCTTTATCATTACTTTCATGCTTTCGGGGAACATTGTGGACAATGTTCAGTTTAAGTGTATATATAAAACGGGAACTTAGAAGCTATTCATTCACTTGATTATTTGTCTTGTCCTTAGTAATTTGTGTCATAAACTATGAGAAATATTCGTTAGGGCAATTTTAGCACCAAATTTATAATTTTTATGACATTTACGAGTAAAACTTTAGTCTTAATAAAGCGTCTCATAAATAAGAATTATATGACTAGCACAAAAACTGTTTACCACTCAAATTCCACCCCAAAAATGTGAGGTTCGCCCCTAGATCTTTAGGAATAAAAGCATTCACCTTTAATGCTTAGTGAGTGTACCGGTAGTATAATAGATTCTATAACTTGTTTTGTGATGCATTCCGAGATCGCTAGTGAGACTACACTTTTGTAGTTAGGAATAACTAAATGATAAGAGGCATTAGGATAAACCTTGTTTGAAACATGTATTATAATTATATCTTCCACATCGGTTGAGTAATTACCCCACACCCTTGCGATGTACTCATCTTTAGTACATGATACCCATAGTTAACCCTTGAGCCTATCCTTTTCGCGGTTCTCGTGATGTTTTGGTTTTCCGGAATATCAATGAAGAACATTGTTTACAATCCACCCCCAAATGTACACCCAAATCGCCTTAGCCTACCTTGTATGCACTCATCTTTAGTGCATTATTGTTATCATTACTAAACCCTTAGTTCAATTATCTAGTTACTTGTATGGTTGCTAAGTCGAAGTCATACCTTTTACACAATTTTGGGACGATTGGGACTCATGGGTAAAAGTGATATTTTATGGAGTAACGGGAAAGAAAGATAAATTCAAATTCCCTTTTTCTACGTAATTAAATACTCCAAGTGTTTTGATCTTTTCAAATCGGGTCAATTAGTGTTAGAGAAATAAAAACTCAAGTGTAGGGATGCTCCTATAAATCTCTTATATTTTGATGTTATCGTAGAGGATGGTAGAGTAAAAAGGTATGAAAAAAATCGAAAAAAAAGAGAAGAAAAAGAGATGTTAAAAAAAATGATGAAAAAAATTAGAAAAACATACGGGCTACCATCCTACATCTATCTTTATGTTTATGTTTTTAGTTTATGTTTGTTTTGTTTCAAGTTATCTAGTGTTAGTGAGTCGAGTCTTGGCTTACCAACTCCATGCTTTACATGCTTGTAACATAAGATTTTTGACTTGCCACCACTAAATATCCCCTATCTAACAAAACCCTTTGTTTCCCCACCCTAAGCCTAACGTTACAACCCTTGTAAAGACCTGTTGGGATCACTCCTAACTTGTATTTCAAGTGTTAGTAATTAATATGTAATAGGTTGCTTAAACTAGGCTTTTATGTTTGTATTAATGGCAAGGCTTATGTAGTAAGCCCATGAGCCTTGGCCCAAGTCCAATAAGGATGGAAGGGACTAGACATGTTGCCCTAGCTCCCTTCCCCTATAAATACTCTTGTAAACCTTCAATTGAAGGTTGGTTGTACACTTGAATACATTTCCTACGCCTAAAGTTCTATTACTATCATACGTGTGTGTGTTTGTGTGTTCAACCAATCTCTCTTTCATCTTATTTATTACATATTGATTCTTGTGTTAACTTATGGTGACCTAATAGTGGTATTAATCGCCATCTAGTTGGGTGAAACACTTTTGTTTTTGAAGTTTATTCTATACGCTATACGCGTGGGTTTTAACGTTCTAAACTTTCATACGCTTAAAGCTTTGGTTTTTACACTTGTAAACTCAAGATTCTTGTGGTTTAAGGTTTATTTAGTGTTAAAGTTTCAGTTTTTAGCAAAAAGTTTCAAACTTTACGTGTGTAGATAAGATTTGAACTTGGTTTGTTTCGTGTATCATTTCATACGCGTAAGGTAATAAGTGGTTTTAGATCATCAAGTTTAAAAAGTTCTTGTTATTTTGGTGATTTTGAAGCTGTTTTATCATTAAAATCAGGTTACAAAACATTTTTGGGCATAAAAATCACTTTTGGTCAGTTTTTGTACTTCCTACGCCTAGTAAAACCCTAGTTTTACGCGTAAGGTTCTACTCATAAGTCAGTCTACGCCTAAACAGTTTCTACGCTTAAGGATTTCTGCATTTGATCTTCGAAGCTGTTGGTTTACTCAGTGTTTTCTTGCTTGGATAAGCCTGAAAACACTTCGACTTGTGGATATCTTTTACGATTGGACAAGTGTAAAGGATTTTTGGGTAAAACCCTAGTTTTACGCATAAGCATAAAAGCTTACGAGTAAAAACTTCACGCCTAAGTTATTCTTACGCATAAGTTCATCTTACACCTAAGGTAATCTTACGCATAAAGTTCTGACTATTAAGCCTTTGGTTTACGCTTAAGCCTAAGTTTTATCTAAAGTTTACGCGTAAGCAGTATTTACGCCTAACCTTGTGTTTACGTGTAAAAGGGAACTACGCGTAAGGTCTCAGTCTACGCCTAAGCTGATTTTCTACGCTTAAGTATACTTCATCAACAAACTCATGTTTCATTCGACTACAAAGATCCATCATCAACACAAGTTAGCTACTTTCCTCATGAGTATCCTCAACAACAACAACAACTACAGCAACAACAACTACAACAACAACAACTACAACAACAACAACAATACTATCAACAATTTCATCAACATCAATTTCAACAATCATCTCAAATGTACTTTCCTCAAGGAGCACAACCTCTTCCACCAAAAAATCCGCAACCAAACCCTCGTCAACAAATTCAACATCAGTAACTACTTCCAATATCAGATCCAAAGCTAAGTATGATATGAATGTCACAACGAAAAAGGAACCTTCTAGGTTTGCAAAGATGTGTGAAGCTTTAAGTAGCCAACAATCCATTCATGAAGCTGGATCCCTTGATAGTTCTCCAATGCTCACCCGAAACTACGATCAATGGGTGATAAAGTTTTTTAGGTTTTGTGATCTCAAGAAACCACATGGTAAGTTTTGAAGAAGGTCATACTTGAAGGTCCTTTTCAGATGCCTACTATCACTATACCCGGAGATCCGAATGCTAATCCACGAAGAGATGATGTTACCAACGTTGTCAGCCTTGATCAACTCACTACTGACCAAATTCTTCACTTAGAAGCTGATGAACTTGCAATGCAATATATCCTTTTGGGTCTACCAAATCCGATACTTCGTAGTGTTGATGCTCATAAGACTGCTAAAGCAATGTGGGAGCACATTCATCTCCTAATGGAAGGCACTGAACTCAATCAAGAAGACATGGAATCCAAAATCTACTTAGCATATGAAAACTTCATGATTGAACCAGGGGAATCATTAGAGTCATATTATCGTCGGTTTTCAGACATCATCAATGACTTGGATAAACATAATATCATTATGCCAAGGATTGCAATCAACACAAAGTTTCTGAGCTATCTTGGTCCTGATTGGGAGAAGTACGTTATATTCATCCTTCAAGCGAAGAATCTTCATATAGCTACTTACGGATTGTTGTATGACTATTTGAAGCACCATCAAAAGGAAGTAGACAAAGACTATTTGAAGCATAATCAAACTCTTGCTATGTACACTCAAGCATGTTATCCTCAATTTCTGAACTTTCCAATTGTCTTCACAAATCCTCCACAACCAACTGCTCAGATTACACCATATGATCCATCACAGTAACAATCACAAGAAACTCAATTGGTTCCATACAACAACAACAACAATGATCAAGCACTCTACAGTGAATCTAATGAGGATGCAGAAGCCTTCGATGCATTGAATCAAGGATTTTTCATGATTGCCAGAGCCTTTGGTCGATTCGCTAACAAATCCAACAATCGCACTCGTACCTCATCAAACACAAGAAATCAAGCTGTTGTTAACAATGGAAGAGTTGAGGTTCAGAATCATGGAAATGGTCGTCAGATGGGTAGTGGTTAAGGGTTTAATGTTAATGGAAGGAATAACATGGGTGCTCCACAACAACGGGTTCAAGTGGTTGATTAGGGAAATGCTCAGACTGGGGTTAATGGTCTCCAATGCTACAACTGCAATGAGAAGGGCCATCTAGCTAATGCATGCCCAAAGCCGAGAACAAGAGGCAGCGCTTATCACAAAGAGGCTTTACTCTTGGCTCTCAAGGATGAAGCTGGTGGAACATTTACCAACAAGGAACAGAGCTTCATGGCTGATGCGATTCGATGATGACATGGAGGACTTGCAAGCTAATGCAGCTGTGATGTTAATGGAAAACATGCAAGAGCTCCACATGAGTAACACATGCCCAGTGTATGACTCTCAGTTACCGGATCCAAATATACTTATACATGATCTGATATCTCCGCCAACATCTGCATCCGACGAGGCACAGAGTGTTCAACATGAGCCTTCTACATCTCATTCCAACGATAATCAAATGGATCCCGTAGTTATATTTGACGATCAAGATGACCTCATGGTTAATATTGATAATCAATTTGACTCCGTGGTCTTATTTGAGGATCTAAATAATGATTATGTTGAGACTCAAGTTGAACAAGATGAACCTTTATCTAATCTAGATCTTGAACTCATGACCAACTTATTTCAGACCACCCAATCTCAACTGGAAAAGTGCAAAGAGATCAATAAGAAATTGCAAGATAAATTTGCACTGTTGACTAAGGATAATGAATGCTATAAGCTCCAACTCAACATTTTTGAAACCAAAGAGAAACGTGAACAAAATTTTGAAGTCGCTTTTGCAAAATCATACCAAAATGAAAAATCTTTGGAAAAACAGATATGTGATCTAGTTGCATCCAAGAATGCATTGCTTTCTCAAATAGAACAACTAAAATTTGATCATAAACAACAACTTAATGCTCTCACTTTGGAAACTCAAAAGCCAAGTCTGAGTTGTTAACTTGTCAAAAACAGTTTTGTGAATACAAAAAGCATTCGAGGAAACAAATAGATCAGTATCTTGATGAAAATTTTGATTTACAAAAAAAAATCAAAGAGTTTTGAAATGTTGTCTATAAAAATGGTGAGTCAATCACAACAATTCAAAAGTTTTCTTTTAAACCAAATCCTGATAGATATGGACCAATTCTTGCCGATTACGAACCAAGTTTTCACATATAGCATTCAAACCAATTCCTCAAGTTTACAATGCAGAACATAGAATTGATGATTTAATTATGAGTGTTGTTGAATATAATCGTGATGAGGAAACAGATGTTGATGTTGAGAGTCGATTAAAAATGGAAAATGTTGAATATAACAAACCATTCGATTACTCAAAAATTATACCATTTGTAAAACAATAGGATAATACTAACACACCTTGGGTTATCACACCAATTCCTGAGTCCTCTTCTAATGATGGTCCCCGACACAATGTTGCACAAATTAATGGTCCTTTACCTTCTTTCAGTGAAGTAAAATCATTACCCGAAACATGTCAAATTCTTAAATATTTTGATACATTCATGTCTGACATCAAACTTTTGGAACGTGAAATTGAAGTTAATTCTGAAATAAAAGTGAACATTTTCAATCGCCACATGCGCGAAATCAAAGAGATATTTTTCAGAAAAGACTTTTACCCCATATCTGAAATTTAAAAATGTGTGCAATATATTGGGAATGGGATCTTCAGAAGGAGATTGCTCTTACGAAAACAGTTTTTGAGCAAATAGAAACATCGAATTCAAATACTAAACGAAAAAAGAAAATGTTAAGAAATCATGTTGATCGACTCTTGGAAGATGTTATCTGTGCTGATACCATAAATGTTGTGTTGTTACATACTGTTACATATGCATTTGATTATATTGCTGTTGATTCTGTTGACTCTGTTGAAAATGTTGAGAATATTGATAATGTGCCTCAAATCGAGTCTTTGAAAGTTGAAAACGAATGTTTGTTAAATGAGCTTTCGAATGCAAAACGTTATCTTCAATGGTGTCAAAAAGATTGTAAAAATCGAGAACTTGCTTTGCAAAACAAAATCAACCAGTTGTGTGCAAAATCTTTTGATCCAAAACTTGAGCAACTGGATGATGAAAACGTGTCCTTAAAATATCAAATTTCAAAATATGAACAAGAAATTGCCAAAGTCAAAACTGAATATGGTGTCATATTTGATTTGCTCAAAAAGACTCGTGCTACGACATCACAAGAACTTGATAATCATCTTGCATACACTAAAAAAGTCTTAAACGTTAGTGGAAATGTTCGCTCTGAAAATCAAGATCTGTTGCACACTATTGTTGAGTTGAAAGAGAAGTTAAGGAAGTATGAACAAGATAAGTCTAGTAACACAAATGTCCTTGCACCTGGAATGTTTAAAATTGACATTAGAACGCCTAATGACAAACCACAAGATAATAATGTGCTTCCTTCCACTGATACAGGAATAGTTGCCTCTTTTCCCAACGTTAGCACTTCACAGCTTAACATAAAAATAGCAAGAATAGGAAGTTGCAACGTAAGAGAAGAACAATAAAGACCTCTGAAGTAGAATAACACCTTAGGACTTTGAATAAAACTCATGTTGCACCCACTTTAGACATTGCGTTAGACAAATGTAATAGAAAAAGTGATGTAACGAATGTTGAACCTTTAAGTACTTTGAATGTTTTGTTTGAAGCATCTTGTATTGGTTGTCGTAAAAGCATGTTTTCTGATTATCATGATAAATGTGTTGCTAAATCTATCTTATCTCGTAAGCGGAATAATAGAAATCGGATTACCTCTAGGCCCACTAATGCTTCTAAGTCTGTGCTAGGTAAACCGCCCTCTAGTGTTTCTGCTACGATCCTTGATGTACCCATAGAACCCACTTCACCTCCTAGGAAGAAAATATCACCTAGTGCATTCACTAAGACCAAAGCACGAACTAGTTGGACTTGGCAGAGATGGTTACAAAATACACCCGGATTTAAATGGATTCCTAAAATCATTAACATGTGTGTGTCTACTGTAACTATAACGGAACCCTCTAACTCTTCGGGTTACACCTCTACTTCTATTCCACCGTGTTAGATGTGTAATGTAGGTGATCAGATCATCCTCGGATTGTTGATAGCGGATGTTCCCGACACATGACATGCAATCTTAAACTGTTATCAAACTTTGTCTCAAAGTTCATCGGCCTGTCGGTCGGGAATGATCACTTCGCACCTATCATGGGCTCGGAGATTACATCAATGGGAACATCGAAATTAGCAGGGTTTATTATGTGGAAGGTCTCGGTCACAATCTCTTTTCAGTCAGTCAATTTTGTAATGGAGATTTAGAAGTTGCTTTTAGGGAGAAAAATTGTTTCATTCGTGATCTACAAGGAAACGATCTTATGTCTGGAAACCGTACATCAAGCCTTTACACAATCTCAATGCAAGACATGATTGCTTCATCTCCCATCTATCTACTTTCTAAGGCAACATCTACAAAATCCTGGCTGTGGCACCGTCGACTTTCACACTTGAACTTTCAAACCATAACCAATCTTGCACGATACAAACTAGTTGAAGGTCTTCCAAGGTTTCGGTATTTTAAAGATCATATATGCTCAGCTTGTGAACAAGGGAAAAGCACTCGTGTTCACTTTCCTTCAAAGGTGGAACACAGCTCTCAGCATGTGCTGCATCTTCTTCACATGAATTTGTGTGGCCCGATGCGTGTGTAGACGATTAATGACAAATGCTACATTCTAGTAATTGTCGATGACTACTCAAGATGGACTTGGGTTTATTTTCTTCGAAGTAAAGATCAAGCTCCACAAATGATCATCACCTTTTTTCACGAAAATTCAAACAAATCACTCAGGAACACGGTCGGACAAATCGAGAGCAGACAAAGGCTGAATTTGTGTATCAAAATCTTTGAGAATATTATGAGAAAGTGGGAATTGAGCATCAAACATCCATTGCACGAACACCTGAACAAAATGGAGTTGTCGAAAGACGAAACCGTACGTTAGTGGAAGCTGCAAGAACGATGTTGATCAATGCAAACCTTCCAGATTACTTATGGTGTGTCCACTGCATGCTACACTGAACCGTTCTATGATAACCAAACGCCACAACAAAACACCTTATGAGCTTATCCATAACCGGAAACAGAATCTCAAACACTTTCATGTATTTGGTGCCCTCTGTTATCCGAATAATGATCGTGATGTCTTTGGAAAGCTCAAAGCTAAAGCTGACATTGGAGTATTTGTTGGATACTGTGAAAACTCAAAGGGATACCGGATTTGGAATCGTCGTACAATGGAGATTATGGAAACGATTCATGCTAATTTTGATGAGCTTATTGAAATGGCTTATGAGCAAAACAGCTTGGAACCCGGACATAACCGTCTTAACTTCCCCCAAACCCCATCATCAGCTGAACCAAGTTTACAGCTTACTCATCGTCAAATGGAACAGACTATTTGCTCCTCTTTTAGTGATGATATTGACCAACGTGCTTCAGATGTATCAAATGTTTTGGCTGCTCAACCTAATAATAATCCAATCCCTGATACACTTGAAACAACAACAACTGTTGCTGAAGCACCTCCAATTGACTCTACAACAACAGCCGAACAAACCGCATTCAATGACGCTGATCCAGCTGATGATCTTCTAAATCAAGATGTACACACTTTCGCGGATTATGATACAAATGCGTTCTTTAACCCTTTCGCTAATGAAGCGCAACCGGATGTTGTGGAATCATCTACAAGCCATTTGAATCCACCTAATCTGCATAATGTATATCAACATCAACCCTCCACACATCGTTGGACTAAAGACCATCCTCTTGTGAACATTATTGGAAACCCGAATCAACCAGTCGTAACTAGACAACGCCTTCAGACTGATGGTGAACATTGCATTTATGCACTTACCGTTTGTCAATCTGAACCCAAAAACATAAAAGAAGCAATAACTTATGACAACTGGATTGAATCCATGCAAGAAGAACTGAATCAATTTAAACATCTTGAAGTATGGTAATTGGTTACACCGACAGGGTCTATGTCATTGGTCTAAAATGGATTTGGAAAAACAAGTTAGATCTTTGAGGTACGGTTATCGAGAAATAAGTCACATCTCGGTGGCTATGGGTTATAGACAAGAAGAGGGGATTGACTTGAAGAATCATTCGCACCGTAGCTAGACTTGAGGTTGTACGGATTTTTACGGCATTCGCGAGTCACATGAACATCACGGTCTATCGGATGGATGTTAAACCGCTTTTCTAAATGGTAAACTAAAGGAAATAGTATATGTTAGTTCCCGAAGGATTTGTTGATCGAGTTCCCTAATCCGTCTACAAACGAACAAGGCTCTCTACGGTCTCAAACAAGCCCCCGGTGGTATGATGAGTTGTCATCCTTTCTCCTATCACATAATTTTGTCAAAGGATCGGTCGATCCAACACTATTTATACAATATCACGGGGCACACATTTTAATTGTTCAAATTTATGTGGATGACATCATTTTTGGGTCAACCCATAAAAAGTACTCAAACGCTTTTTCAAAACTAATGAAAACACATTTTGAAATGTCAATGATGGGTGAACTTACGTTCTTACTAGGACTTCAAGTTCATCAATCACCCCGTGGTATTTTCCCAAGTCAGTCCAAATATGGTCTTGAAATTTTAAACAAACATGGAATGCAAAGCTGTGATACCTATGTCACACCAATGGCACATACCAACAAACTGGACGCTGATTTGCATGGGAAATTGGTTGATCCTACAAAATACCGAAGTATTATTTGGTCTCTCATGTATCTAACAGCCAGTAGACCTGACATTGTATTTTCTGTATATCTTTGCTCGTGTTATCAGTCAAGACCAATGAGAAACACCTCATGAGGCTAAAAGAATCTTCCGATCGTCAAGGGAACCATTAAATTAGGGATCGGTATCAGAAGGATTCGGTTTTGAACTAATAGCTTTTAGGGCGCTAATCATGTAGGATGCTTAGATTCTTGGAAAAGTACTTCAGGAGGTTTACAATTTCTTGGTGACAAACGGTATCATGGCAATGCGGTATGTGCTAAAACACATACCATTTCTTTAACAAAATAAGCCCAAAATAACCAAGAAAGAGCCGTTTATGTCTAATATTTGTTGGTTTCTTGAGTTTATGCATGTGTAGGTATGGATATGACAAAACAAAAAAAAAATAAAGCCAAAACCGAAGAAAACTAAGCCGAGAGAGAAGAGTGCAAAAGCCGATCTTTGGGGATGCTATTTATTGGATTTGGAAGCTCAAAGTTATGTTTTACGAGTTGGGATCATCATTGAAAGTTTTCACAAAACACCCTCAACTTTCACAAAATAACAAAACTCACCCTTCACTTTAACCATTTTACACAATACACCCTTCATATCATAAGTTCCCATTATACCCTTACCTTTTCACAATTACACTTAGGTCCTTGGAGAATTATAACTTGGCAAAAATTATCCTTATGGTTAATTTGTGTTATCAAGTCCAAAGTCCAATATTTCCAAATCTAAACTACCCTTTTACACCTAAAAGCCCAAGCCCATCCCACAAATTCACTTTGCCCGTCCAAACCCATTTACCCAACAAATAATACTACCCAAGTATACCCCAACCCGCATCCCATTTTATCATTTAGACCCAAGGTCAAACTTTTCATACCCGGACAAATCTACCCAAATAACCAGTCAAACCGGATATATAAAAGCCAAACCAAGCGCGCCATTTTTATCCCAAAAATCACTTTTACCTCTCCTCCTAAAATTACCCCTGAAACCCAAGATTTACCGTACTTAAGTACTCGACAACGTGTCGAAGGGTGCTCCCTTAGGATTGCCAGCTGGATAAAGAAAGCATCTCATTGGACGATACACCTCATCAAAGTAATCTGATGGCTCAGAATAGAAGGGATGACAAGGGAGAAGATCAATGGTGGGAATTGGAGTACCAGAAGCTTCTGAAGTGGCTATAAAAACCCTGCCTCACATCACAGCTTGAGTAGTTAGGATTTAGTTTTATTTAGGAGTAGGATTAATTAGATAGTTTATTTGCTTATTGTACGTTTTTAAGTCAGATTTTGTTCAAATTGTATTGCATATTACTTTCCATTTTAAATAAATTCTACTTTAGTTACTTTTATTAACTGCTTATTTAAAACTGCTTATTCTTAATTCTGCTTATTTTCCTGCTTATTATTGTCTCCTCATTTACTTAATCTGCTAGTTTATGATTGATTTTAGTTTTAATAATCATTGTTTTTAGTTTTTATCAAAATTCAAGAAAAGTCAATAATGGTCAAACTGCTTATTAGTGCTTATTAGTTGTTGATTTCTACTTTTCTAGGCTTATTAGAGTTAGCTTATTGTCTATGTTCAGAAATCCAAACTTGAAAAGTCACTTTTATTTCAAAAGCTAAAATCAGTTTGTAAAGGGGTGTTTGCATGTAGCTTATTTTTTGTAGGACCTTGTTTTTACACCAACCTTACGCGTACACACCTTCAACACAAGATGAACACGTAACAAACACACAAACACTATGTGTAAATAAAGAAAGAAAAGATGAGAAAGATGGTGACTTGATGATATGTTATGCGTATAAGATGAAAAGAGAAACTTGTTATTCTTGAAAGAAAAGACACACAAAATACACTCAAGCACACACCTCAAATGACTCATTTGAGGTGTATTTATACTACAAATACTAGGTGCCCTAATGGGCTTTCCATGGGCCTCGTGGAAATGGGTTGGACATAGATTGGACAATAACTTATACAAGGCTCGCTTAACATAACTTCTAGCCATTTAGCTTAACCCAGTCCACGAGCCCGTTGACTATTCTAGCACGATATCTAACACACTCTACAAAGTTCCTAAACTTGAATGACCATCACTTCTAATAAAAATGTTACGGCTAACAATCTCCCCTTAAGGGGTGGTCATTCAAAAGATGCTCCACTTGATTAGGTCTTTACCTTCTTTGAGCTTGAACTTTGTGTGTAGATATAGAATAGTCTTAATACATTGTTCCTTCATGCTTTGTGATCAGTTAATGTGGTATAGAGCCATTTTTCAACTTCTTTGATGTAGGTGTCTTCATGTCATTCTCCACCATGCTCACACTTCTATTTGTCTTTTGGTTACCAATGATATAGTTCTCGAGTCTTTTTACTTTGTAGATTCTTTGACATTGACGAAGAATCATCTTTGACTTTGTGTTGCCTTTGATTTTGATGAGAACTTTCATGTGTTGTTGGTATGAGCATGTGGAAAATCTGCACGATCCATCCGCTCCGGAGCATCCATAAGAAGAAAACATAAAACAAGGGTTAGAAATAATCCGGCGCTTACAAGTTTGAACTTCGAGTGTGTTAACAGCTTAGTGTGAAAACACGTCTCTAATTCTCACAAAGGCCGTTCCTGAACCGGAGTCCCACAAGTGAGATAACGCGATGTACCGAAGTACATCTACAATTTAGATGAGTCATTTGAAGTACACGAAGCATCACTTCACGACTGTAGACCGTTTGAGACACACTAAGCGTAATCCACGGGGAGTTACTAAAGTGACCTGCTGTCGTAGCGCTTGATGTTGACCCCGGGGAGTTTCCATTCAATCATTGAAGATCACAGGATGTGAAACTTCTCATAAATGTTACGGCAGATTGCTAAGACGGCGTAGGACCTAGAATATATCACTTGTGTCCTTATTGATGAACAACAAGTGATGTAATGTCATGTATTCCTATGAGATCTTTTGATGAATCTCGTGGCTCTAGACTCAATTGGTGCATTTTGGTTTTCTGGCGGAGACTAGGGAGATGGTCTCCTTCTTCAATACCAACGATCTCTAAGAGAAAGCCTATAGTTTACGTAGGGTTCCCAATGAGAATGAAACAAATCCTTTTAAGAGGAATTGAGTGGCTAGAAGGTTTAGTGCAGTGCATCACTGGGTCCATGACGTCTTTGTCTTCAATACCAGTGTCATCTAGTGACAACCAGTAGCAGATGAATTGAACCCGGTTTCTGCCCTAAGGTTGATTATGGAGGGCTATTTCTTTTCACCCTTTCTTTTACTTTTATTTTTAATTCTTCAACCCCTTCTTTCTCCTTTTTTCAATCATACCTGAGGACTTCTAATACTAACTATTGGTGGTGTCCTTGGGTAGATCCCTCCGGCTCTGGCGGATCATAGGACGGATTTCCTATCCTTAGTCACCTTATAACTCCATGACTGTCCCATGTTGCCATAAAACCATTTTTCTTGAAAATCTCTCAGAGTGTTTATGATAGAAAACATGTTTGAAACACTCTGTGAGTTTTATATTTTCAGAAACACTCCCCCTTCACATGTGCTTATAAGTTTTGACAGAAATCTGCACATAGAGGGTAGAGTTCGCACTTTTTGAATTGATCGGCTCATGATAGACAATTCCCGACGAGACACGGTTACGTTGCTTAGTTAGAGAGTTCCATTGTCAGTTTTTAGAAGACAACTAGCTCTAATAACTACCTTGAAGTTGTAAACACTTCTTGAAAAGGAGGTTAGACCCATGAAAGTACATATCTATCACAAGTTTCTTGAGATGGTACATTTACTGACTTTGATTCCCGTTAATTCATTGGTTCCGTCTGAGTCGAGCTCATTTTAAGATTCAAACAACGATCATTAAACTTTTTGTTCACATTTTAATCACGTCTTCTCCCCCTCAAAAATAGCATAGTCATGATATTTTTGATATCAACGGATTAAACATCATCTTTAGAATCTTTTGGGGTGACAAACAGATTTGATTTAAGCATGAATTTGGAATATTTTGGTTTTATACTCCCCCTTTAATAAAGCATAATCAATTAAAGGGTTTTAGAGGGAGTTATCTTGAGCAAAAAGTATTTTAAAAGATTTTGAAAATCTTTTGAACAATCTTGAAAAAGGTGCTCAAGATGATGATGATTTCTCACCAGTTTTAAAGGTAGTGCAGGCGTACACTTGATTTTTCTTTAACAACACGAGTTCTGATTTGAAATAATCAAAAGTCATCATTTTTGTCCGGGTTTCGTACTGAAGTATACGAAAGCCATTTTTAAGAATTTTTTTGAGAAACAACATGTTTTAGAAAAAAATTAAAGAACTCTCGCTCAAGCATCTGTATATGTCCGTATCATTGTTGAATGACATTTCTAGAAACGTTCAGAATATCGATTATACGAGAGACATGTCGTGAGAAGAATATTTTTGGATTTTTGATTTTATAATGTTTTTGTATTTTTGAAAGATTTTGTATTTTTATATTTTGCATTTGTTAGTTTTTCAAATTTTTTATTTTGTTTTTCAAAAATATTTACAGCGAAGCTTTTTGGAAAATCATTTTCAGGAAGATTCGAGAAGACGTTCTAACTCCTCAGGGGTTAGGCTTCGCATTTCAATTCGTCGAACTAAATCGTTAAACCTTTCTTTTGGAAGGGCTTTAGTAAATAGATCGTCGAGTTGGTATCGTCTTCACGAAAAATAATTCAACAGTACCTTCTTCCACATGTTGTTTTATGAAGTGATAGCGGACGATATGCTTAGTCTTTGAGTGATGAACAGGATTGCATGATATGGCTATGGCACTTTTCGAGTCACAATACATAGGTATTTTATCGAAAGTAAAGCCATAATCTTTGAGTTGTGTTCTCATCCATAGAACTTGAGCACAACACGTAGATAGAGACACATACTCACGGTTGAAAGTGCAGTGCAATCTTGTTTCTTTGAAGACCGACTTACTAACTTTTCACCCAAAATTGTGCTCCTCCGGATGTACTTTTTTTGTAACTTTGATCACTTGCGTGGTCCGCATCTGAAAAGGCAATTAGATCAAATTCGGATTCCTTCGGATACCAAAGTCCCATGTGATGGATGTCTTAGTCTGAAAGATCCTTTTAACCTCTTTGAGGTGCAGTTCGGTAGGCTTTGCCTGAAACCGTGTTAATAAGCAAACAGCAAAATGAATATCGGGTCGACTAGCAGTAAGGTACATGAGAGAACCAATCATGCTCCGATATTTCTTCGGATCGATAGGTTTCCCAAACAAATCGGCTCCAATTTTGGGTGAAGTTACCATTGGTGTTCCAACAGAGTCACAAGTATCCATACCATGATTTTTCAAAATCTCGGTTGTATATTTAGCTTGATTAATAAAAATTCCACGTGGGGATTGATGTATTTATAAACCAAGAAAAAATTTTAGTTCCCCATCATGGACATTTCAAATTTGCTTTTCATGAGATTTTCAAAATGTTTTGAAAGATTCGGATTAGTGGACCCAAAAATGATGCCGTCCCGTAAATCTGAACAATCAAAATGTCGTTTTTGCATTTTTGTGTAAACAAGGTAGGATCGACCGTTCCTTTGGTAAAATTGTTTAGGATAAGAAAGAGGGCAGTTCGTCATACACGCCTCGAGCTTGCTTTAATCCGTAGATTGCCTTTTTGAGTTTGTAGACGTACTCTGGATGTTCCATGTCTAAAGCCTTCTGGTGACTCACGTACACTTCTTCTTTCAGAGTTCCATTCAAGAACGCGGTCTTAATGTCCATTGATAAACCGTGATGTTTTTGTGGACGCATAGGCTAAGAATATCTGACGCTTCTAGTCGGCTACGGCGCGAATGACTCTCAAATCTATCCCTTCTTCTGGTTTATATCCTTTGGCCACAAGACGAGCTTTATTGCGAATTACAGTCATCTCTTCATCCCTTTTGTTCTTCGATAACCATTTGAGATCAATGACTCGAATGTCAATTGGTCTTGGAACCATATCCCAAGAGTCATGTAGACGGTATTGGAGAAGTTCCTCCTGCATTGCTTCTATCCATGTGGGTTCTGCCATTGCCTCGCGAATGTTCTTTGGCTCTATATTGCTAATTGAGCAAAGGTAAATGCATAAGTCGCAATCGGTGGCAAGTTGGCGTCTCGTCTGAATTGTCCTTGACAGTTCACCAATAATTTTTTCAAGGGGATGGTCTTTTGTCCACTTCAGAGTAGAAGGATACCGTTGGTTAAACGAGTGCGAGTTAGATGTTTCTCGTAAGCTTGAAGATGATTTAGCTGATTCCGTAGCAAACGAGTTTTCAAATAAGTCTTCATCTAACGTTGCATCGTTCTGGTTTTGAGTAGGTTCTTCTTGAAATGATATGTTTTGAATTTGCTCATCACCTGCTGGTAAAACTGTTTAAAGAATTGGAGTTGCTGGAGTAGATGTAGATGATGTTGATGGAGTTGGTGCATTGGTTTCGACCGTAGTAGATGCATCTTTTGTTGGTGGTGGTGGATGATTTTGAGCGGGTGCAGCGGAATGATGGTTTGATGCATTTGTCGAAGTTTCACCATAGTATTCAACGAACATTAACTCAAAGAATTTCTCCCATTCTTGTTCATGAGGTGTGACAGCAAAAGTTGATGGAGCTCTTTGTGGTACGAGTCCTGAAATGATGTGTCCAGAAGTCTGCGGGTTTAGTGCGGGTTCTAGAGCGAGTCTCTCAGAAGCCATTTGTGAAAGTTCATCAAAATTCACATTCATCATCTCCATGATCCTCCTAGTTCTTCTGTTATACACCCTGAATGCCCTCGAGTTATCTGAATATCCAATGAAGATTCCAATATCACCTTTAGCTTTCAGTTTTCCTAGATCTTCTTTGTCGTTTGTCGGATATCAGGTTTTCTGTTGTTCACTAGTTCATATGGGGTTTTATTAAATCTTGGATGGATGAGGGATCGGTTCTGAGTGAAACAAGCAGTGGCAACAGCATCAGCCCATAGAAATAACGGTGTATTAGAATAGATTAACATTGTGCGAGCAGCTTCCACAAGAGTTCTATTTCTTCTTTCAACTACCCCATTTTGCTGTGGAGTTCTAACAACTGATGTCTGATGAGTAATTCCAACATCTTCAAAATAAGCTCTTAACTCCTGATTTGTGAATTCAGTGCCGTTGTCTGTTCTTACAACCCTTACTGGAGTTTGAAGAAGTACTTGAATACATTTCAGAAAGGTGATGATGATGCCTAGGGCTTCGTCTTTTGATCTCAGAAACCTGACCCATGTATATCTTGAATAATCATCAACGATAACAAGAATATACTTTTTCCCATTTATGCTTTCAACTCTCATTGGGCCACATAAGTCCATGTGCAACATATGCAACTTTGCTTCCGAACTAGGTACGGGTTTGGGTTTATATGATGCTCTTTTGCTTTTTCCTTGTTCGCATGATGGACATAGGTGATCCTTGGTGTATTTGAACTTTGGAAGTTCGTTGACGATGTTGTCTTTGGCAAGTTTGTTTATGGTGTCGAAATTGAGATGAGATAATCGTCTGTGCCACAACCAGGACTTTGTTCCAGATGCTCGTGTCATAAGAAATATTGGTGATGAAGAGGCTATTTGGTTTATGTCGATAGCATACAAGTTTGTATCACGATTCCCAGTTAAGAGATTAGTGCCTTCCAAGTTTCTAACGAAGCAAGCATTTTTCCTAAAAGCAACCTCTAAATATGCATCACAGAACTGCCCGACTGAAAACAAATTGTGTCCCAACCCTTCGACATAGTAAACCCGAGTGATTAAATAATTTCCAAAAGGTAGATCTCCATAACCCATGATAGCAGCTACATGATCATTTCGAAAGTACGTCGGTTCCCATGAATTTCAGACGAAGTTGATCAGCTGCTTGATTCGGTTATGTGCTTGGAGCAACCCGAAGTCGGACGATCCAAAGACATATTTTGATAACCTGCCAATACGAAAGAAGAAGATTTTGGAAACCGTTTTGATTTTGGTTCCTTTGGGTTAGAGGTAAAATCCTGATCACACTCATAAAAGTTGTCTGCTGGGAAAGCAGGTTCTTCACTCATTCTACCATTCTGGAGTGTGAAAGTTCTACCCGTAGGTTTCCAAATATCATCCCTAAAGTAAACGCTATGCTTCCTATCAGTAGTGTAAAGCCTAAGTCTTGCAACTAGTCTTCCTACTCGTTTAGCATAAGTTCTTTTAGGAACGTTCTTCTGAACAGGCTTAACAATCTCATTGTTAGAAACACAATCATCATGAACATTAGTTAAATATTTCTTGCAAGTTAAACAAACAGATTCAACAGATTCATTAAACTTAGCAGAGTTCATAGGTTCATTACATTCAAATGAAATGTCTTTCTTATTACAAAGCGGTAAATTCCTAGGATGTTCTTCTACTTTCTTCTCTTTATTCAAGCGACTACTCTTAGAGGCAAGCGAGACTCTATTGTTCCTTGTATTGCTCTTAGGCTTTAGTCTGCTGCTCCTAGAGGTGCTTCCTAGTTCTGTAGAAGGTAAGGCACACTCATTAGGATTCACATTTTTATCTAGAGAAGTGGTTTCAACTTTCCTAGTCTCTTTGGAGTGCTTTTCTAAACTTATGTCATTTGTTCCATATGGTTTAGATGTGGAGGCAGACGCATTAGTGGTACTCATCTTAAAAAGGCCACGTGCTAAAACTCTTGGTTTCTCTATAACCGCTTTTCCTTTTTCAACATTTTGGTTAGGCAAGGCAGGTGGAGTGACTGGTTTTGATAAATCATATTTCTCATTGACTTTTGGAGGAGGCATAGAAACAGACATTTTTTGTTTGACAACCGATTTGGGAACATTTGCTTTCTCCTCAGTCAATGGTTTTGTAATCTTAGTATCCACTGCCTTTCCTTTTTGACATTCCAGTTGAGCCCTCAAAAGATCATTTTTTGCTTTCATGTCATTATAGGCACGCTCATACGACAGTTTGTCATACTTGCATTCCTCAGTTTTTCGATCAAGTTGTTTAAAATATGAGACATTTTCTTTTTCAAGTTTTTCAAGAGCTTTTTCATATTTTGAAACAATTTCGGAGGTCTCAGACTGGAGTCTTTCATGATCTTCAACAGAATATGTTTGCAAAATAATGGACATAATATCAGTAGTCAGAACATCTTCGAAGAGAGAATCATTTAGATTTTCCAAAACTTTGATGTGTTCAACACAGTCATTAGCTTGCTTTACCAGGGATTTATGGTCCTTGACAAAGTCAGCTGTTTCTTTCAAAAATGCTTGTTCAAAATGAATTACCCATGAGTTGATGTTATTCGTGAGGGAAATTTGAGTTTCAAAAACTTTTATTTTCATTATCAAAACTATTAAACCAGATGTTTGTTGTAATATTGGTTTTAGTTTTAACAGTGTCTTGAAGATCCGCAATTCTAGTTTTCACATTTTCTAAAATACTTCTCACATCACTTGTGTTAAAAGGATTGTTTGAAGACATTTGTTCAATGTTCGAAAGAGAATTTGAGACAACAACTGGTTTTGAAACTGGTTTTGAAACTGGTGTTGACTCTTTGTTTGAAACACTTGGTGTGATGGAGAACTTTGACTTTTATTTTTGATTAACAAAAGTAATTCCAGAAATTTTGTTCCATTTGTTATAGTCGATTGGTTTGATTTCCGGATGTTTTTGTTTCATTCTTTCTCTACTCTCCTTAGATAGTTCTAACGTTTCAAGAGAATCACGAACAATTATGGGTTCATGCAAAGCATTTCTATTGTTTAACACATTCTGAGGTTTCTGAGCTTTCTTGAGGAACGAAGAAGGGTCGTTACCAAGTGCCATTCTATGAGCAGTATGAAAACGTGGATTTACTTGGTTAGAAAGCATCTTGTTTGATTTAGCTGAATAACCCGTTGTAAGAAGCAAATTTTCAAAAATTTTGATTTTTTCATTTTTGTCAAGAATTTCATCAAGAAGAGAATCTTCTCGTTTTGAAAAATCAGTAATCAACTTCTTCTTCTCTTTTTCAAGATCAGAAAACGTTGCTTTTTGTTTAGAGAGTTGGCCATTTAGATCAGAAATTTGCTTGTTTAAAGATTTTATTTTCGAGTTCAAATTCACATCAAGTGTGTCATACTTGATTTGCAATTCTTTTTCTCTTAAAACAGAATTTCGGTAACCAATTTCTAATTCTGATTCTTTGTTTTTATGAAATTCAAAGGCTTTTGTGTTCTCCTTGTAACTCTCAAGCTCAGTGGTCAATTTAGCATTCGCGGCCTTAACATCGCGATTGACCTTTTTAACTTTCTCAATTTCAATGCCACAGTTATTGATTAATGATTCAAAATATGCATGTGTTTCCTCATCGATCTCGGTATTTTGTGCCACACGCCTCCACTAGGATCCACATCTGGAGTTTCAGAGTTAGTATTGCTACAACTCGGATTGTCCAAGTATGTATCATAAGTAGGTGCTGGCGTCATAGAATGCTGTTCTTCATGAGTAAACACATCAAATATGACATTGTTATAGCATGGATCAATGATTGGTACCTCAGATACTGCGTTGGCGTCATAGACAGGAGGTGCGTCAGAGTCAGTGTCATACTTAGTCTCCTGAAGATTTGCCATGAAGATTCAGTTCGCATTGATTTCCTCTAGGTCTTCCAAATCATCCATAATAGCCATAAAGTCATGTTCCTCAGCACTCACTTGAAGTCCAGATTGTTCCTTTTGTACCAACATGATAGCTTTCTGAAGATACGCAAGATCCTTCTTTTTCGGCTTAGTTGGACAATTCCTTGCCATGTGACCCACTCCTTGACAGTTATAACACTTAACCTGATTACCCTGATTCATATTTCCATAATTCCTAACGACTGGAGCTGCAACATTCCCATTTTGATTACCCAATGCTCTATTCCCAAGATTCTGTCCCATCTGATTTCCAACATTCTGAGCCAACGGATTACTTTGATACGGAACCGCCTGATTAGAGCTGGCAAATCGTGTCTTAACAGGTCTTAACAAGTCCGGTGCGCGCGAATAACATAAGTTTCAAACATGAAAACAACTCGTTTAATACTTAGCTTTGGTGGTTTGAGTATGGCAGATATACGTTTTATTTATCAAAAAAGTTAAATATTGAACCCTAAAATACTAAAAACAAATATTTTAAAAAATAAAAAAATTGCATAGTACATTTTTTCTCTTAACATGTCTTAACAGGTACCCAATTTGCCACTCTGATTACCCATGCGAAATCCAGTAGCATATCCCTGCTAATTCCCAATAACTCCAACCATTTGTCCTTGAAGACCCATATTCACACCCGGCTATGCAATTTGCCTGTTATGAGTGTTTGAAGAAATCCTTTGGTTGTTGTTAGTTGGTGTGGAATAGCGACCTCTGAATGCTTTACCCAAGAATACAAATGCTTGAGTCAAAGCTTGTTCTTGTTCGGTTTCAAGATCAGTGATTCCTTGTTCTTGGTATTGTTGATACTGTTGTTGTTGAATGACTTGTTGTTCTTGTGGATAGAATTGTTGTTGAGGGATAACAACTTGTGGTTGTGGAATGTATGGCTGCAAGTTGTTGTTAGTGGAAGATGATGAAGCTTGTTGTTGTGAGTTCACTGGAGTGTGAGTATTTACAATGAGTGCCAATGGATCATGATTCTTTTGCTAATCTTTCTTTTCTGACTTCATTCACTTCATTCTGGTTTTGTTTCAGAAAATCGTTGAGTTGATCAAAGTTCACTTGATGTAAGTCTTTTGTTTGGTTGACAATAGTGACATATCGTCCCCATTCTTCTGGAAGATTGTTCAAGAACTTGATGTTACTCACGATAGTTCTGGGTGTCAACTTGTTTCTGATAAGCTCATTCATTAAAGTGCAGAACCTTCCATAGTAGGATTCAATGGATTCTCCTGAACTTTCCCAAGCAGTTAGCAGCTTGTTCTCCGTATCTTGTTGACCAATTTCTGTTCCATGAAAAAGCCGTCTAACACGTTCCCACATATCGAAAGCAGTTTCACAACTGTCTACAGCAGCAAAGATGTCTCTTGGTAAACCCAGTTGGACTATGTGAATTGCCATGTCATCTGCTTCGACTTGTTTATGATCCTCTTCAGTGTATTTTGATTCTTTTTTAGTACGAACAGATGGTGGGACGGGAGGTGTTGCATCAGGATCTCCAGGGACATGGACTTTTCTAGGCTTGAAGGGTCCATTCGTAATGGATTGAATCATCAATTTTCCATTAGGTTTGGTCTTGATGTAACGAAGCATACGACTTGTCCATTGAAGATAACCACCTTTTTCCAACATAGGAGGACGGTTTTCGGCACCGGTTGCATGAATGTCTTGTTGAGTTGCCATTGATGAAGGTATGTTATGATAAAGTTGATGTAGGATCGATTCAACGATAAAGGAGTTATGTTTGATGAAGATTAAGCTCAGTTGTTGTAGTGAAAATTGGTCTCAAAACTTAAAAACCTCAATAACTTCTTTTTGGAGCGTTTTTAGGACTTGAAAGGTGACCTTTAGTTCATTCAGCGTGTCATTATCCTTGTTCTCACGGTCGTTTTGATGGGTAGAACGCTGAAAACGGAGTTACGGTTCAACAGTTATAGCCGTTTGAAGTTTTGATCAAAATCTTACTCGTAATCCTTAAGCTTATGCGTAAGCTTTGGTTGCTTAGGCGTAAGTTTTGTTCCGTATGCGTAAGATTTGAAACTTATGCGTAAACAATGACCTTACGCGTAATTATTAATGCTTATGCGTAGAAATATTCTTACGCGTAAGATGTTACTCTTAGGCGTAAACAATATCTTACTCGTAAGTATTAATGCTTAGGCGTAAACCACAGTCTTAGGCGTAAGATAGAAATCTTATGCGTAAAAACGAGCTTACGTGTAAAACACGAATCGTATCTCTCTAACTTATCCAAGCTAGTGAGATTTCCCAAGTCGAAGTGTTCCACAAACTTATCCAAGTGAGGGAAGCACTGAGTCACCGTTGTTGCACGAAGATTCTTAACCAAATGCTTATGCGTAAAACCTTATGCCTAAAAAGACGGTTTTGACTTTCTCTACGCATAACTCGAGGGTTTTGACTTTCTGATTTTACGCGTAACAAATTCCCAGTGTTTCAAATGATTTCTGATACACTCAAAGCCTTAAAAACACTCAAATAACACAAAAGATTTGACCTTAATCACCCAAAGTGCCTTGAAAGCTTATGCGTAAAAATGAACTACCCAATAGTACGAGTTTAAAAATGAAGAAAAACGCGTAAAGCTTCGAACTTTTTTCAAAAACTAGAATCCTTAACACTATAAGAACCTCAAACCATAAGAATCTTGAAGATTTTAGTGCAAAAATTAAAGTTTTAAGCGTGACAATATTGAGAACGAAACACTATGCGTAACAACCCAAAAAAACGTTAACCACGAACACTCCTAAACCATTTTTAGGCGATTGATACCAATTGTAGGACCTTGTTTTTACACCAACCTTACGCGTACACACCTTCAACACAAGATGAACACGTAACAAACACACAAACACTATGCGTAAATAAAGAAAGAGAAGATGAGAAAGATGGTGACTTGATGATATGTTATGCGTATAAGATGAAAAGAGAAACTTGTTATTCTTGAAAGAAAACACATACAAAACACACTCAAGCACACACCTCAAATGACTCATTTGAGGTGTATTTATACTACAAATACTAGGTGCCCTAATGGGCTTTCCATGGGCCTCGTGGAAATGGGTTGGACATGGATTGGACAATAACTTATACAAGGCTAGCTTAACATAACCTCTAGCCATTTAGCTTAACCCAGTCCACGAGCCAGTTGACTATTCTAGCACGATATCTAACACACGCTACAAAGTTCCTAAACTTGAATGACCATCACTTCTAATAAAAATGTTGCGGCTAACATTTTTTATAGTTGCAGTTAAATTGGTGATTTAAATTTTAGTTAGTTAAGATTAGTACTGATTTAAAAGATTTTTTAGTTGTAATTTCAAGTTTTGTTAAAGCATTCTTGTATTTTAAGCCTTTGAGCCAGTTCTGTCATAACTATAAGATTTTGTCCAGGACAGTCACATTCAGTGCATATTTCATGATCAGAATCAGGTTCCAATTCAGTTTTAATTGTTTTTACTTACTGTTAGTATAGCATAGATGATGTGCTCGGTTGGTGCAAGTTTTAAAAATTTATAAACACGATTTAACCATCTAACCTATTAACACATACGAGCAAGTATACTCGTCCGCAATAGCAAAGTTTGGTAAGTCAAGATCGTCCCAAGGGATTTTGTGTTTGAAATTGATTTGTTTGAAAAGTTTCCAACAAGAAAGCTTGTCAAGGCTTCCTCAAATAATTATGTTCTAGCGAAATTCAATAAGAAATAAATATATACTTGTGTGTAGTCTATAATCAATCGTAAATAGTATTCATGAAGGTTTGGTGTACACTCTTAATACGATGCACAAATCATAAGCAAATGATTTCCCAACCATGGTATATGTTTGTAAAAATCATTCTAAGAACAAAAACATTTAGGTAATCCTTTCGGTCCTTATCCCAATGATTATCCTATAGAAATTCCATTTGTTTGCAACATGTTCTTATCAAATTTGTTCTTACGAATCTTTCGACCCTTTCGTGATGAAAATGTTCCTAGTCTTGTTTTAATAAGCAAACATGGTGGTTGTCAATCACCATATCCCCATACTAGTTTGTCACTTCACTTTTTGGAATAAAACACAAGAGAAATCCTTTTGGTCCTTTTTCTTAAAACATGTTTTATCAACAAATCAAACCAAGACTAGTATTTTTCCAACAAACTCATTTAAACAAGATCATATATACATGCATCACATTTTTGAGAACACTAATATGATTAACTACATCCCACACACAAGTATATCCCAAAACTACTCCATGATAATAATAATAACTAAACACAAATCATAACAAAGTAATTCCAACAATTCAAGAGAATAGAATTCCATAACAAAGTTCATAGAATACCTAAACTTTTGTGATTACAAGAATTAGAATTCGTGGATTGTAGCAACCACGCGCCTCCAATCACCTAGATTCACCGTACAACTCCAAACTACCAAAACTATGGATGAGAATTGTTCCCTCCTTGCTCCTGGATGTTTTTCAGTAAGAACTAAGCTTTTGGGCAGAATAATAAGGTTGGGTATTAGTTTTGGTGTAAACTAATACAATTTTGGTTGTGTCACACCTAGTAACTAGGACTAGGTTCATTATATAGCCAAATGTGCTTGCTCTACTGTCAAAAAACATTCCCAACAAGTAAATATCAAGAAATGATCGGACTCCAATGATTATGGGGAGTTAAGGCAACCATAAATGCAACTTTGTGTAACTGCAGCACGAGAAACCGGATCGGTTTTGACTCCAACCGAATCGGTTGAGTTTTGACCAATCGCCCAGCCGGATCCGGTTACGGGTTGTGACCGATCGGCTGGGTATGTGCTGTTTTGACTTTTTGTTGACTTTTCGCCTATACGTTTCATTCTTTGCTCTTGCTGATGATTTCCTAAGCCAAACTTGATCTTTCCTTGCTGTAGATACTTAGAAATCATTGTGCTTCCCAATCATTGAATCCAAAAGCTTCCTAGCTCGACTTCCTTCCTCGAGAATCTTCCAAATGTGCATAAAAAACTTCATTTCTTCACTATTCGTGATACCTGGCTACATATACATACACAATACGCATCTTTGCACTTTTGCAACAGTTATGAGTAAATATAGCCGATTATCATGCACAAAACTAACAATAACGCTTATAAAAACATGTTCATTTTAGGCGTTATCAAATTCCCCCACACTTAAGCTCTACTCGCCCTCGAGTAGGTCTAACATTTGCAAAGATTGATTTCAATGGTCTTGACACCATGGTTCCAAAAATGTAACAATCATCCCAAAAGAGATAATCATTGTTTTGCTTATAATATGTGAAAACTTTTAAAAATGAACCAAATACTTTAGATAACATAACTAGAAGACCTCACGAATAACTTTAAGAATTCACTCAACACTCATATATTGGTGGGTATATGTAAATCACTCAATGCCTAGTCATGATCAATGCTTTTTACCATAAGCTTGTACAAGTATCAAAACAAAGAAAATAAATTCATCAAAGAGGGCTTTTATTCGGGTTATAATGATAAGGCTAAGGGTTCATAAAAGGTATGGATAAGGCATGGGATAGTTTATGAAATGGGTGTTAAAAGAAAAATAATATCAAGTCTAAACCTCCATGTTGCTAGCCATCATACAAACCACAATCCCGAAAATGATTATTTCACCTCTTCAAATATCGATCTCCGCAAATATGTATAACTCAATTTAGCTCATTGGCTAATCAATATCCTCATATAGCTCATTGGCTATAACCATTTTTTTTAGAACAAAGTTCCCCCACACTTAGTGTAAGCGTACACCAAAAAAAATTGAGAAAGACGTCTCTTTCATCCATGATGGAGAATGGTACACACTATAAACAAAGTGTAGCTTCTTCATAATCATCAAAAACGATCCAACATTCCAAACAACTAGCAACAAACCAATAGACTTGACAAGGGTTGGCTAAAGTTTAAAATGTAAAATATTTTTGTATTTTTCTAGATGTAACAAATAAAAGGGATGGCTCAAAAGGGTGTACTAAGGGTATCTAGTGCTAAAAATGAGCACTAACAAATGGGTCCATATAAGGGTGGTTAACTAACCGATGTGGTTAGCTAATGTATCAATTAGATGTAAAATGGAAGGCCATTTGGGTAAATCCTAAGATGCCTCTTATCACTTGAACATATTTAGACCACTCGGAAGTGATTTTAATCGTAATGCATAACTAGTACAAGTTCTAGAATCGACATAATCACCGGCACACTCATAGCAAATATAAAACAAAAGATGTGTTTTATACAAAAAGAAACCTCACAAATGTGTGGAAAAAGGCTATTATGCATGCTAGAAAATGCTATCGAATCCAAAATGAATTACTTCCGTAATTTGGTTCAAATCCAAAAATTTTCAAAAACCTCATTTAACCATTGAAATTCCCAAGTTATTTTTTTTTAATATTTATCAATAATGCGTGAAAACAACTAAACCATAAAGGGCGAATTTCTTCTAATCACTTGCATCCAAAAGTTATCTAAAAATTAAAAATGCGCATCATTTTTCCTATTTTCTTCCCTCCCCCATACTTAAGTTTTACATTGTCCTCAATGTAATAAAAATGAACTTCAAAGTAAAGAAAATGGGAAAAAGAAATAGTCAAAAGATACCACGGGATAGAATATGCAATACGCATATTGGGTCATAAGAAAGCATATGAGTTATCCAACTCCAAACATTTGACCATCAATAAGCTTCCAACACATCCATCCTACAAACAAAAACTGCAACACGCAATACACAAAACAAACAAATGCAACTAAAAACTAGATAAAACCAAACAAAATACGTTAATCATCCTAAAGAAATAGGTTAAGAGATAGAAATAAAATTGTTCAACACATCATAACCATTGTCTTTGAAACCATAATTCATGAATGATCCACGATCACTCTTCGTCCTCGCTCATGTCATCTCCTTCTTCATCATCATACTCATCATCATCACTTTCGGTTACGTAGTTCTCGTCTATAATCTCCGAACGAAATCTCCTCTTCTTCTTCTTTCCTCCAACTCCTGATGACGATCCTCCAACATCGTAGCTTGTTCCACCAACTTCGGGTAATCGACCATATGGGGGCACTGGATCAGGAAATGGTGCGTACCCAGGATATGGATACGGATAAGGTCCAGGATAAGAAGTGTAAGGGAAAGGATATGGTGGAACATTGGGTGGATTGTAGGGTGGCAACTCATAATTGGCTTCACGAGCCATGTGTTGAAAAATAGGCATGGAATAATCATTGATGTAGTTGTTTCTCAACATCATCGAGTCTCTCCACACATCCCTACATTGAATCTCATCTAAATTTTGGTTCCACTCTCCCCAACCTGAATCAAAACTACTGGACGTACCCATTTGCACGTTCTCCATTGGTATACTCCCTTGCTGTTGTGGTGGTTGTTGTTGTTGTTGTCTTGGTTCAATCCATAACCCTACGGTTTTCAATCTCCGATTCAAAGCGTTACCAAAACCTTGTGCAGTCCAAGTCTCACTATACTTTGGCTCTCCACACTTAGCCAATTCTTCATCAACATAATACCCAAGATTCCTCGCCAATCTCGTCACAAAATGTCCTCCACAAATGTGGCTATTGTTCTTGATTCCCGGGGCTCTCCTAGATAAATACTCGGCTATCTACCAAACTGCATTACCGTCCTTAGTTTCCTCTAACAACATCATAACCCATAAGTCCGGCTTCTGACATTTGTCCCTGCTTCCAAATCTATTAAATGGCCCGGTCACTATCAACTTGTGAAGTATCCTCATCAACGGATTCCTGATGGTTGAGGCATTCCTTCTAGCACAAGAAGGATCTCCCACTTGATTCCAATAAGCTGGAATACTAGGATAGTCTTTTTCAAACCTCCGAAGCCTAGAAAAGTGAGCTTCAAACAATCGATGATTAACCTCATGTGGCTCATACAAACCAAGAGCCACGCCAAAACCCGGCAAAGTGTAAGCATGATCCCTTCCACAAAGCCTAAACCAAACACAAATTTCCTTCATCAAGTTCCGAACATTCACCTTTCTTTCAAAATACATGGTTGAAAAGAACTCCATACACCATTCTCGATAGACCACTTCATTAACGCTAAATGCTCTTTCCCATGACAAATCATTGAACGAATCTCCATCCCCTGGACATACATAAGATGTTCGCATCATTCCTCTTAACTCATCTTCACAATCACATTCTTCAAACAAATCCCAATCAATCACCCTTGGAACTAAACATGTCTTATGTTGCAATTTCGACAACCTTTCCCGAAAAGCATGTTTCTCCCCGTCGGTGAGATCTTTGAACTTTAAGTTGGCATTTTCCTCCGTCTTCACACTATACTTAACTTTCTTCTTCTCTTTCCTTTGACAAAACTTCGTGACAAGCGGGTTCATTGGAATCGCCTCCTCGCTCGAGCTACCTACAATAATTCTCTGTAGAAATCACAAATATAAGATCATATGAGAGTGTTAGAACAAACAAGAAGGTTCATGGAACCCTCTAACATCCATTTCAAAATTTCAAAAATTTCAATACAGAAGCCGTAACCGGATTCGGTTGGATCACCAACCGAATCGGTTGCTCAAATGACCCAAATCCAACCGTTCGGTTGCAATGCGCAACCGAATCGGTTATGCAGTCTGCATAAGGCTTTTGCCTCTAAAACCTCCCTATACTCGAATTTTCTAAGTCCAAATCACTCATAGATCGCATTCTATCATCCTCAATGATCTCTACATCCTTGAATTACTCTAAATTCGCTCTTCAAATCATCAAACATCAAACATTCATCATCTTAGAACTCAACTTGATAAACCCATATCCTTCAATCATTAGTTCTAATCAATAATGTGGCATCTATCACTCCTAAAAACACATCATCTATCATTAGGAATCACCAATTGTAACTTATCTCGATTCACTAGCATAACCCAATCAAATTCAAAAATTCAATCTTCTAGTTTTCATTCCATGGTGAATCAATCAATAAAATTCTTTTTGCAATGCACTCCTAAATCAATTACCCACTCAATCCTAAAATATCACAACTTAATTCGAACTATAACAAAAACCCCCAAATTGGTGACCTAATATTCAATTCGAATCAAATGATCTAATTAAACCTTAATTGAGTTAATTGAATGTAGATGCTTACTTTTTTGGGTGCCATGATGTTTTCCTACAACTTAAACAACCTTCAATCAACTTCTCTTGGACGAATTTTGCAAAACCCACTGGAGAACTAGTGTGTGTGTGTTTTTCTGAAAAAATGAATTTTTGATTTTTATACTTGAATGCAACCGGTTCAGTCATGGACACAACCGTTTCGGTTTGCATTTTGCCAAATTTTGCATTTTTACATGTTACTTAGGCATTTACCTTCCAAGCAACAATTTTTACTCAAAAATCCTGCATAAAGATTCACACAACATTCATTCACCAATCGGAATTTTAAACAATCATCCAATCTTAAAAACTCAAATCATCATACTAAACCAAACTTCAACTCAAAACTCATAGTTATAATGCATTAACCAAATTACCTCAATCAATAAAATAAAATAAGAAAATAAAAAAAGAAACAAAAATCCTAAATGCATCAAATCAAAAAGAAATAGTTCATGAAATCAAGCAAATAATTGCTTGTTTATTACGGTTCTTTGTCTTTCATCAGAATTCCTCGAAATACTCTTGTCTAAGGATGTCTTCACTTTGAAATTTTCCCGTCAACTCACGGAACGTTTCAAAAGTTTTGAACTTTCTCATGAATCTTCTTCCGTCCGGACAAAGTATATCGAACTTAACATGCCATGCTCCATCTCCGGTTTGTCTCTTGTAAGTCCCCGACCCTTCGGGTCTCCACTCCAAATTCTTAAGTTGCACCGGTAAAGAACCTAAAAAGTCGGTCAACTTTTTGTAAACTAGTATGTTTTTGAATGGGTTATAGAAAGCTTCCACCGCTAACGCACGTTCCATTTCGTCCTCTATATCAAAATAAGGCGGAACTAACGGTCCGTACATTGGGTTACCTTGGACATCACGTCCCACTTCAAAACATGTTAAATCATTATCTGCTTCAATCCATTCCAAATCCTCCATAAATTCCAAAGTTGGTCCTCTTGGTTTTGGATAGTATGTTTGCCTTGAAATTCCATCATCAATAGTCATTGTTCCTCTTCCCATGTCTATAATCGCACCACAAGTTCGTAAGAATGGTCTCCCCAATAGTAGTGGTAAACTCTTGTCCACCGGAATATCTAGGACAAGGAAATCGGCCAAATATGGTTGATAGCCAATTTGCACTCTCACATTCTTCACCTCTCCCATTGCCTTCGCTTGAGAATTATCCGCCATAGTAAGCTTCGAATGATTAGGTTGCGGATTACTTAGTCCTAAAGTCTTAAACAATGGATACGGCATCACATTAACACTTGAACCCGTATCGGCTAAATCATAAACTGGTGTAGTCCCATTCACTTTGATTGGCAACACAAAATTACCCGGATCCTTTTCCTTCCTTGGCATGCCTCTAAACAAAATTCGATCTCGCTCCTCCTCCGTGAGATTCTTATCTTCCAACCTAGCCCTTGCTAGCATCAATGCATCCAACTTCTTACGGTAAAGCACATAATCTTGGAGTACTTCTATCACCGGTTTCTTTTCATTAAGCTTAAGAAACTTTTGTTCTAGGTTTTCTAAAATAGCTTCTTTTTGCTCGTCGGTTAAGGGTTTGAAATTAGTGGTAGGTGATGAGGGTATGGAATCATTTTTGGTGGTGGAGGTTGTTGTTGGGGTTAGTTTGTTTGATGAAGTTTTCTTCCGATTTGCCTTTCCCATTTTAACTACTTCCACCTCTTTCTCTTCCATGTTTGCACAAACTTCCACTAGCATCTCGTTTACTCCTTTTCCTTCTTCCAAATCAGTTATATTAATCCTCATTTCTCCCATTGCAAAATCTACTTGACACTTGGTCGTGACAAGAAAATCTCGACCAAAACACACATTAGGTTCATCTGCATTCCCTTCTTCTAAAACAACAAAATCCGTTTCAAAAATGTGTCCATGAATATTGACCTTCAGATTTTTGACCATCCTTCTTCCATATGCTTCATAGTCCAAACGTACATGACCAATTTCGTCAAGAACCTTCTCCAAAATGTAGTTTTCTCCATAAGTCATATTAAGCTGCGCGTCCCAAGCACTTATTCCTTCCACACTACAAGGCGTTCCAAATCTCATTAGCGGCGAATCATACACCGTTAAAGGTGCTTGTGTGAACACTACGACTCTTCCCTTCTTGGGTAGTTGAACCTTGTTTTCACCTGTTTCCTCCATATTAACCGTATCAATCCCCAAATCTCTCTTACTTTCTTCCAAGATACCTCCAATCTTTTCCAGTGAACTTCCGGTATCCTTGAACATTTCATCCAAAGTACGAAGGTATTCCGAGATTCCGCTCAAACTATCCATATTACTAGACAAACTTGACAAAACAAGACAAAACAAAATCCGAATGATTAGCGTTAGAGTTAATAAAACAAGAACAAACTATAGAAACATATACTAAACAAGTTAAGACACTCAATCAAAACCAAAAACATAAATTAAAACTCAAAATCTAAAAATGATAAAAATCAACACAGAAACTCCAACCGGATTCGGTTGGCTCACCAACCGAATCGGTTGGTTGAAATAACTAAGACAGAAACTCGAACCGGATCCGGTTGCGGGTTGCAACCGATCGGTTTGGTCGAAAAATATATATATATTTAAAAAAAAAACAGAATTTAAATGAAATAAAGGAGTAATTAAGATGTACTAAACTCTAATTAATAAAAAACTCTACATAAACCAACAATTAAATAACTTAATAAATAAAACCCATTAAACTAAACTAAACTACCAATTAAAATCTATCATAAAAACAATTAAACTTATAACTGAAAAATGTTACTTATCTAATCATTAACCATTAAAACTAAAATTAAACCAAAACTTAATTAACTAATAAATAAATAAATAAATAAATGTAAAGAAAATGAAAATAAATCTAAGAAATAAATAAACTACAAGACATAATCTGCAAATATAATCTAAAATGACAAGAATTACTCAAGGAACTATAACACAAATAACTAAGAAGACTAGAACAATAAAACTCGCAACTAACAATTACACAGAAAGGCCAACCGGATTCGGTTGGATAACCAACCGAATCGGCTAGTTCGTAACCAAAACTTTTTTTTTCAACAAATTTAATTCCAATACTACCAATTTTACAGAATCTTAAAGAAAATTAAAGAAAATCAATGAAAATCCCCGGTAGCGGCGCCAAAAACTTGATGTGCTCGGTTGGTGCAAGTTTTAAAAATTTATAAACACGATTTAACTGTCTAACCTATTAACACATACGAGCAAGTATACTCATCCGCAATAGCAAAGTTTGGTAAGTCGAGATCGTCCCAAGGGATTTTGTGTTTGAAATTGATTTGTTTGAAAAGTTTCCAACAAGAAAGCTTGTCAAGGCTTCCTCAAATAATTATGTTCTAGCTAAATTCAATAAGAAATAAATATATACTTGTATGTAGTCTATAATCAATCATAAATAGTATTCATGAAGGTTTGGTGTATACTCTTAATACGATGCACAAATCATAAGCAAATGATTTTCCAACCATGGTATATGTTTGTAAAAATCATTCTAAGAACAAAAACATTTAGGTAATCCTTTCGGTCCTTATCCCAATGATTATCCTATAGAAATTCCATTTGTTTGCAACATGTTCTTATCAAATTTGTTCTTACGAATCTTTCGACCCTTTCGTGATGAAAATGTTCCTAGTCTTGTTTTAATAAGCAAACATGGTGGTTGTCAATCACCATATCCCCATACTAGTTTGTCACTTCACTTTTTGGAATAAAACACAAGAGAAATCCTTTCGGTCCTTTTTCTTAAAACATGTTTTATCAACAAATCAAACCAAGACTAGTATTTTTCCAACAAACTCATTTAAACAAGATCATATATACATGCATCACATTTTTGAGAACACTAATATGATTAACTACATCCCACACACAAGTATATCCCAAAACTACTCCATGATAATAATAATAACTAAACGCAAATCATAACAAAGTAATTCCAACAATTCAAGAGAATAGAATTCCATAACAAAGTTCCTAGAATACCTAAAATTTTGTGATTACAAGAATTAGAATTCGTGGATTGTAGCAACCACGCACCTCCAATCACCTAGATTCACCGTACAACTCCAAACTACCAAAACTATGGATGAGAATTGTTCCCTCCTTGCTCCTGGATGTTTTTCAGTAAGAACTAAGCTTTTGGGCAGAATAATAAGGTTGGGTATTAGTTTTGGTGTAAACTAATACAATTTTGGTTGTGTCACACCTAGTAACTAGGACTAGGTTCATTATATAGCCAAATGTGCTTGCTCTACTGTCAAAAAACGTTCCCAACAAGTAAATATCAAGAAATGATCGGACTCCAATGATTATGGGGAGTTAAGGCAACCATAAATGCAACTTTGTGTAACTGCAGCACGAGAAACCGGATCGGTTTTGACTCCAACCGAATCGGTTGAGTTTTGACCAATCGCCCAGCCGGATCCGGTTACGGGTTGTGACCGATCGGCTGGGTTTGTGCTGTTTTGACTTTTTGTTGACTTTTCGCCTATACGCTTCATTCTTTGCTCTCGCTGATGATTTCCTAAGCCAAACTTGATCTTTCCTTGCTGTAGATACTTAGAAATCATTGTGCTTCCCAATCATTGAATCCAAAAGCTTCCTAGCTCGACTTCCTTCCTCGAGAATCTTCCAAATGTGAATAAAAAACCTCATTTCTTCACTATTCGTGATACCTGGCTACATATACATACACAATACGCATCTTAACACTTTTGCAACAGTTATGAGTACATATAGCCGATTATCATGCACAAAACTAACAATAACGCTACTAAAACATGTTCATTTTAGGCGTTATCAATAGATTATCTCTATTTAGCTTATTTGGTCATTAGAAAATCATAGGTTGCTTAATTTTCAATCCCAAGGTGTCATAGACTGCAATTGGTTCCTGTTTTGCTGTCACCCCTGCTGTCCATATAGCACTTTACTGGTCTAGATTTCTGCTTATTCTTCTGAAGATTAATGTGTTATATTTGCTTATTTAGGTAGGAACTAGTGTAAACTCAACTTGTTTTTCCCTTATTAGCCCTCTAGTGCTTACTTTGTTAGTTTATCTAGGACTGCTATCTGCATCAGTTTCTGATTGCTGTACTAAACTGATCCATATCAAGTTATTCACAGGCTTTAATCTGCTTATCCTCTTGATGATATAATTTGATCTTTGATATTCCTTATAGCTTATTGATTAGTTTTGATCTATGATGCCTTTTAGAGTCCTTTAGGACCTCTTAGATTAGCTTTAATTTGTCTGCATAAACCTGTTATTACCCATTTCCTAACCTGCTGCATCAGCCCACTTTTGACTCCAATTGCTTTTGTTTTTGACTTTTCATTTCATCATTATAAGTCCTTTTTAGCTAAAAGTTTGGATATAATATCTCTGGTAGGTAGTCTTTATCAAACCTATTTTAGTTTAATTTTAGGATTTTTCTAGACTACCTAAATCAGTGCTCAAAGTCACCACATTAGGACTGTTTAGCTTAAGTTTTTTTTGAAATATGTTTAAGTGATAATTTGCTTTAATCTTGTGCCTTTTTTATTCATTCCAGTTGCTTTAGGTTTAGTATAGTGAGTTTTAGCCAAAAAGAACTTGTGGTAGCTTCTGGTGCTTATAGGTAGCTTTTTGCTTATTCCAAGTAAGCTTATCAAATCAGTTGTGTGCCCAATACACATTTCCTGCTTTCAAAAGTACTTTCTGTTAATTTTCCCTGCTTCTCAGTATTATTTTAGAATTTTTTGGATTTTTTTTTCATATTTTTCCATGCTATTTTGCTATTTATCTGCATTTAAATTCATTTTTAAGCATTTTTAATTAGCATTTAATGCAAATAAATTAGAAAAAGGTCAGAAAATAAAATTTCAATTTTATTAGTTTTAGAAAAATAAAAATGTCATAAAAAGTATTTTTCCTGAATTTTCATAGTTTAAATAGTATTTTTAGGAATTTAATTAGTTTTAAATTTATAATAATTAGAGAATAAATCAGAAAAATTTGATTCTAATTTTTGAAATTATTTTTAGTTAATTAAGATTTTTTAAAAATATTTTTTTAATTTTCTTGCATGTTTTCCTAATTTTTATCCTTTTAATTCTTTTTTAAATGTCTTAAATTAGTTTTTAATTCAAAATAAATCAAGAAAAAACCAAAAAAATATTAGTTTTAAATTTCAAATAAATTTCAAATATCATTTTTAGCTGTATAAAAATAGTAGTTCACTTTTAGGAGTTAAAATAGATTAGTTTGCATTTTATATACGTTTTATTAATTACGTTATTCGCGTTTTAGTTTAAATTTGCGTATTTAGTTATAATTTCCTTGTTTGCATCATAGATTCAGTAGTTTTTATTTCTTCCCTTTACTATTCCTTGTCTCATAGTTTAGAAATCATCAAATTCCCTTTTTACCCATTCAAGTCTCGAATCACGCGACCTGAGTTGTTTAACTACATTCATCCCTCGCTAGGAACGATCCAGAGACTCAAACCTAATACGTTTAAGTTACCCAAATACTACACGCTTCTTATTATTAATATCTTTCTGGAGGAATCAATTTTTGGCGCCGCTGCCAGGGAGGGCATGTAGTGAGTTTCCAATTCCGTCTCGATTCCCGTGTATTTGAAGATCCTTTCCCGAGTGAAGTTATCGTTGTTTTTTGTAAATATATCTTTTATAAAAACCCAAAAATATTTTCCTTTTCAAAATTTATTTTCCTTTTATGTTTGATTTTATAAAAACCCAAAAAAATAATATTCGATTTCCTCGAAATGTTTAATTCTTATCTCTTTACCCTCTAAATTGTTTAATTCTCCACAATGCTCAATTTTTCATCCTTTGATCCCCATGATCCTCGGAGCATGGAGGATTTCTATCGCCATCACTTATCGGTCGAGGAGGAACGATCGTTCCGGGAACCAAGTTTAAATTGAAAAATCGTATGGTTCGTCTTCTTCAACAGCATTGTCAATTTCATGGATATAACGACGAAGATGCCAATGAGCACTTGAACACGTTTTTATCTATTACTCAATCCATGAAGCAACGTGACGTTTCTCAAGATGATATCTAATTGAATCTCTTCCCCTTCTCTTTAACCCACGAAGCCGAATCTTGGTTTTATACTCTTGAAAAACATTCAATTCATACTTGGGAAGAGATGTTTCGCAAGTTTCTCTCAAAATACTATCCATATTCGAAAACGATACAGCTGAGGAAAGAAATTCTTAATTTCCGGCAATTACCCAAGGAATCCGTATTTGAAGCTTGGGAAAGATTCAAATCGTTATTATAGAAACGTCCCGATCATCAAATTTTGCTTCTTGATCAAATCCTAACCTTTTATCATGGTATCACTACGATTGATCGAGACAAAATCATGTTGGCAGCTGGTGGAAATCTCATGCGGAAGATACCTCAAGAAGCTTATGATTTGATCGAGAATTTGACACAACATCATTTTCAGTGGGATGCTGACGTTCCTTACGATTATACCACTATGTTAAGTGATCATTATTCCGAGAAAATTTCTGTTATGAGTGCTCAAATTGACGTATTTGGCAAGCAAGAAAGATATATCCGTCACCATTATCAACAAAGACCAAGTCATCCATCCACCTTTTACTATTCTGACTCTGACGATAGTGATGATGATGAACCATTTGAAGAAGAGAACGTAAAGATCGATCCGTTCATTAACGAACCTTCGGATACCTTGTCAATGGGGGATAAGGAAGTCGAATGCACTCCTTTTGAGAATATTAATAACCATGTTCCAATCCCAATGGTATATGAGACAACTTTCGATTCGATTTCAGAAACTTTCAAAATGACCTTCACAAATCCTTTGTTTGACTTCGATTCAGAATATACACTCAATTTTGACAATCAAATCTTTGACAAGGAAAGTGATGAGTCCAACACAGAGACCATAATGGAAAAGGTGCAAATTCCAAGTTCACAAAGTACCGCACAAATCCCACCTCCGTTTGTCTCGCTTGAAGAAATTAAAGAAGTAGAGCAGTCTAATGGAAATCCTCCGGAGCCCGAGCTCAAGGATTCGTCTCTGGATTTACTTCTCGAGGAGTTCGCCGATGAACTTGCTCGCATCGATCCTCTTCCACCGGGAAGTGAGGACGATGACTTTGATTATGAAGCCGAAAGTTTGTTGAATGAAGATCCGTTAAATGAACCGCAACGAAAGATTAATGATAATTATCTCGAGGAGTTCTCCGGTGAACTCTCTCATTTCATATCTCCTCTAGAATATGATCGTGTCTATTTCGATCTTGAGGAAGATTTTAGTTTGGGGTGAGAGCAGCTCTCTCAAAAGAGTTTCGTTATTGATGACATCACCCAGTCTCTTCCTCCCAAGGTTTTTGAAAATCACCCTTTGAGATTAAATGATAAAAATCAAATTAAGGATAATAGGAAAATTATTTTTGAAGATGAAGAATGGATCCTTATTGCTATCAAAATCTTTATTCCATTTCTTCCATATAATGTGATTTCTCCTCTTCTTCACTTATGCGGGAGTGAGGATACCATCTTTGACCCCGGTATCACCATTTAGAGTTTTGCTATTAGAACCGTGGGTATCTCATCGGAGTGGAACTTTCTTATGTTTCAATGTTTATCCAAACCTCTTGAACGAAACTCCGATGGAGATTATCATTTCCGCTTGCTTCCCCAAGGATAATTGAATTCGGGGCAGGTCAAGCTAACGACTCGATAACAAAACAAGCGTTTCTATCTTCTTTCTATTTTCTCTAATAAGTGACATGAAGGGGTTAGTCTCGTGTTTGGTTGTTGTGATGTTTTTGTCTTGGATTTCCCGATATTTAAGACTCTCGTGCTCGAAGTTGTCTTTTCTCCACTCGAGTTTCATGATCGATGCTGATGGAAATCCGATATCCGAAATCTTATCGACTAACGTTTATCTTCTAGCATACTTAATAAACGGCTTTTTGATTTTCGTTGATACCCTTGCCTTTAAACATTGAGGACAATGTTTTGTTTTAGTCTGGGGTGGGTAATCTTCGATTTGATTTGACCGCACTTGCTTATTCTTTGCCATGTACTCTCGCAACACTGTTTTTCCTTAGAAAATAAAAAAGTTGTGCAAAAATGAGAAAAATTAAAAAAATTTGTAAGCTTTTGCTAGTTTTATGATTGAAAAGTCCTTGCTAGTCTCTTAGAATTTTCTTTAAATATGCGTTTTCTTGAAATAGTCTTTGCTAATTGCTTAGACAAGAGACTATAAAATGCGATTCTAGCTCACAAGGCCAAGAATTTGCAAGTCTCCCTAAGTGATTTTAAATATGCGAAGCTTAAACAAGAATTTGCTAGTTTCTAATAAGTGACTTTAAAAATGCGAGACTTGAGATTATTTGACGAAGCATTTGCTAAGTTAATATACGTTTTGACACCTTGTTGACTTTCCGCTGGTGAGAGTAGGAATAGAATTCTGACTTGACCGGGCGTGTTGAGCCCTAGCTTGTTCCCTTAACCATAGATAATTAAATTATCGGCTAAGCATCCGCGGATCTCATTATTTTAGATTTTAAATTTGCGGAGATAGAGGAATGATAGAGTTACTTATGAGTTTAGATGCTAAGCGTGGAGTAGATGGTTCTCTTTAGAGCCCATCGAAGGTACTTGTGGCTTTTTTCTCCCACAAGATTGTTTCACCCCATATCTGTGAATAAATAATTAAAGATGTTGAGTTTTTGACTATAGTTAGTTCTTTATCTTCTTTAGAGAATCCTTGCCTATGAGAGTTGGGTACACATCGATGTACTGTCAGTGTTACGGCATAAAAGCCGTAGGATTCGGAGTTTGGCACAAAAATTAACATGAAATAAAGCCCAAATGTATTAAAGTGAAAAATCCAAAGCCATTAAAGTTTTCTATGTCCAATGGTACCCCCGTTGTCATGGACTTCAAAAAGGTGGAGGAAAATTCAAAGTCATAATAAGACTTCTGATAAAACTGTAATCCCGTTGAGTTAGTGGTTGAAAAGACCAAGGGCCTAATTGCAAAAAATGCAAATGTGCTGAAATAGTGTTAAGCCAAACTTTGAATCCGGGAGATATCTAAATAAAGCCTCTGTCTCTGGACTCGTAGATGAGTTGTTTCGGTCGCCATAAAAAAAATATCTTCCTAAATCATGTTAAATTAGGACCTTGATGTGGAACTCATTCTTGTGTGCAACGGTTTTCGAGGGAAGATGGATAACTAATTAGCGACTTAGCTTCATATCTTTATCGGAATAAAACTTATCGAAACGAGAAATTAGAAGAAATTCATTTCTCACCAAAAATAAAATAAATAGAGGAAATAGAAAAATGGGAGCAAAAGGTAATTACACAAGTAACTTCCATGGGTAGTGTTAGCATCTAAAGTCATATTTAACAATGATTTCGATTTTACGCTTAGCTTAGGGACTTGTGAAAAATCAGGGACGATGTATTCTATCCGTATGGTAACTTCGCGCTGAGTTGTGTTTCCTACTCCGTGATCCTAAAATGTCGTTTGAAAAATGTTGGAGTTATTGATCGACATGAAAGTTCAACAAACCGTCACTCATAATCGGAATGTGCTTAATCGTAATATCTATAGTGAATTAAAAAGGTAAACGGGGCGTTTTTAGAATTAAGGGTTTCTTAATCTCTTTTGAGGAATCTTTGCTACTTCTCATAGGTTTAGTAGAAAGAGATTGAAATCCTTGGTTTTAGAAGCGTGAGTTGATTGCATTGCGTGAGGACACGACAATCTTCTAGTTTGGGGTATTTTGGTATGTGCTAAAACACATACCATTTCTTTAACAAAATAAGCCCAAAATAACCAAGAAAGAGCCGTTTATGTCTAATATTTGTTGGTTTCTTGAGTTTATGCATGTGCAGGTACGGATATGACAAAACAGAAAAAAGAAAGCCAAAACCGAAGAAAACCGAGTACGAGAGAGAGAAGAGTGCAAAAGCCGATGCTGGGGATGCTATTTATTGGATTTGGAAGCTCAAAGTTATATTTTACAGAGTTCGAGATCATCATTGGGAGTTTTCACAAATAACCCTCAACTTTCCAAATTTACACCTTTAACCCCTCAACTTTCCCAAAATAACAAAACTCACCCTTCACTTTAACCATTTTACACAATACGCTCTTCATATCATAATTTCCCATTATACCCTTACCTTTTCACAATTACACTTAGGTCCTTGGAGAATTATGAGTTGGCAAAAATTATCCTTATGGTTAATTTGTGTTATCAAGTCCAAAGTCCAATATTTCCAAATCTAAACTACCCTTTTACACCTAAAAGCCCAAGCCCATCCCACAAATTCACTTTACCTGTGCAAACCCATTTACCCAACAAATAATACTACCCAAGTATACCCCAACTCGCATCCCATTTTATCATTTAGACCCAAGGTCAAACTTTTCATACCCGGTTAAATCAACCCAAATAACCAGTCAAACCCAGATATATAAAAGCCAAACCAAGCGCGCCATTTTTTATCCCAAAAAATCACTGTTTACCTCTCCTCCTAAAATTACCCCTGAAACCCCAAGATTTACCCGTACTTAAGTACTTTGACAACGTGTCAGAAGGGTGCTCCCTTAGGATTGCCAGCCTGGATAAAAGAAAGCATCTCATTGGACGATACACCTCATCAAAGTAATCTGATGGCTCAAAATAGAAGGGATGACAAGGGAGAAGATCAATGGTGGGAATTGGAGTACCAGAAGCTTCTGAAGTGGCTATAAAAACCCTGCCTCACATCACAGCTTGAGTAGTTAGGAACTTAGGATTTAGTTTTATTTAGGAGTAGGATTAATTAGATAGCTTATTTGCTTATTGTACGTTTTTAAGTCAGATTTTGTTCAAATTGTATTGCATATTACTTTCCATTTTAAATAAATTCTACTTTAGTTACTTTTATTAACTGCTTATTACTGCTTATTTAAAACTACTTATTCTCAATTCTGCTTATTTTCCTGCTTATTATTGTCTCCTCATTTGCTTAATCTACTAGTTTATGATTGATTTTAGTTTTAATACTCACTGTTTTCAGTTTTTATCAAAATTAAAGAAAATTCAATAATGGTCAAACTGCTTATTAATGCTTATTAGTTGTTGATTTCTACTTTTCTAGGCTTATTAGAGTTAGCTTATTGTCTATGTTCAGAAATCCAAACTTGAAAAGTCACTTTTATTTCAAAAAGCTAAAAATCAGTTTGTAAAGGGGTGTTTGGATGTAGCTTATTTTTTATATTTGCAGTTAAATTGGTGATTTAAATTTTAATTGGTGAAGATTAGTACTGATTTAAAAGCTTTTTTAGTTGTAATTTCAAGTTTTGTTAAAGCATTCTTATATTTTAAGCCTTTGAGCCAGTTCTGTCATAACTATGAGATTTTGTCCAGGACAGTCACATTCAGTGCATATTTCATGATCAGAATCAGGTTCCAATTCAGTTTTAATTGTTTTTACTTACTGTTAATATAGTATAGATTATCTCTATTTAGCTTATTTGGTCATTATAAAATCATAGGTTGCTTAATTTTCAATCCCAAGGTGTCATAGACTGCAATTGGTTCCTGTTTTGCTGTCACCCCTGCTGTCCATATAGCACTTTACTGGTCTAGATTTCTGCTTATTCTTCTGAAGATTAATGTGTTATATTTGCTTATTTAGGTAGGAACTTGTGTAAACTCAACTTGTTTTTCCCTTATTAGCCCTCTAGTGCTTACTTTGTTAGTTTATCTAGGACTGCTATCTGCATCAGTTTCTGTTTGCTGTACTAAACTGATCCATATCAAGTTATTCACAGGCTTTAATCTGCTTATCCTCTTGATGATATAATTTGATCTTTGATATTCCTTATAGCTTATTGATTAGTTTTGATCTATGATGCATTTTAGAGTCCTTTAGGACCTCTTAGATTAGCTTTAATTTGTCTGCATAAACCTCTTATTACCCATTTCCTAACCTGCTGCATCAGCCCACTTTTGTCTCCAATTGTTTTTGTTTTTGACTTTTCATTTCATCATTATAAGTACTTTTTAGCTGAAAGTTTGGATATAAGATCTCTGGTAGGTAGTCTTTATCAAGCCTATTTTAGTTTAATTTTAGGATTTTTTTAGACTACCTAAATCAGTGCTCAAAGTCACCACATTAGGACTGTTTAGCTCAAGTTTTTTTTTTAAATCTGTTTAAGTGATAATTTGCTTTAATCTTGTGCCTTTTTGATTCATTCCAGTTGATTTAGGTTTATTATAGTGAGTTTTAGCCAAAAAGAACTTGTGGTAGCTTCTGGTGCTTATAGGTAGCTTTTTGCTTATTCCACGTAAGCTTATCAAATCAGTTGTGTGCCCAAATCACATTTCCTACTTTCAAAAGTAGTTTCTGTTAATTTTCCCTGCTTCTCAATATTATTTTAGATTTTTATGGAATTTTTTCATATTTTTCCATGCTCTTTTGCTATTTATCTGCATTTAAATTCATTTTTAAGCATTTTTAATTAACATTTAATGCAAATAAATTAGAAAAAAGGTCAGAAAAATAAAATTTCAATTTTCTTAGTTTTAGAAAAATAAAAATGTCATAAAAATTATTTTTCCTTAATTTTCATAGTTTAAATAGTATTTTTAGGAATTTAATTAGTTTTAAATAGTTTTAAATACATAATAATAAGAGAGAAAAATCAGAAAAATGTGATTCCAATTTTGAAAATTCTTTTTAGTTAATTAAGAGTTTGGAAAAATAGTTTTGTAATTTTCTTGCATATTTTCCTAATTTTTAGCTTTTAATTCTATTTTAAATGTCTTAAATTAGTTTTTAATACAAAATAAATCAAGAAAAAACCAAAAAAAAAAGTTTTAAATTTCAAATATCATTTTTAGCTCTAAAAAAATAGTAGTTCACTTTTAGGAGTTAAAATAGATTAGTTTACATTTTAAATACGTTTTAATAATTACGTTTTTCGCGTTTTAGTTTAAATTTGCGTATTTAGTTATAATTTCCTTGTTTGCATTATAGATTCAGTAGTTTTTATTGCTTCCCTTTATTGTTCCCTGCCCCGTAGCTTAAAAATCATCAAATTCCCTTTTTACCCATTCAAATCCCGAATCACGCGACGTGAGTTGTTAAACTCCATTCATCCCTCGTTAGGAACGATCCGGGGACTTAAACCTAATACGTTTGAGTTACCCAAATACTACACACTTCTTATTATTGATCTCTTTCCAGAGGAATCACAATTGAAGAAACAAGATTGTACATCGCTGTCCTCAACAGAAGCAGAATATGTAGCCATGTCGACGTGTTGTGCTCAAGTCATTTGGATGAGAACACAACTCAAGGACTATGGTTAGGTATTTGGCAGAATCCCAGTGTACTGTGACAACCGAAGTTTTATTGCGATCTCGTGCAACACTGTTCAACACTCGAAGTCAAAACACATCGATCTTCGATATCATTTCATAAAGGAGCATGTGGAAAAGGGTACAGTTGAATTATATTTTGTAGGTACTGAACACCAACTGGCGGATCTTCTCACCAAAGCCTTGGCACCTGCTAGGTTTACTGATTTGATCCACCGGATTGGCATGAGCTGTTTGACTCCAAAGGAACTGGACGAACTTTTAACACATTCTTGAAACCATTCAAACACCAAAATCTCTTTTGTAAATAATTTTTAAAAAAAAACAAAATACAAAAATATAAAATCAGATAAAAGACAAAAATATTCTTCTATCTATTTCTTTCAAACATTGCAAGTACAAATTTTCATCAACAGTTTGTTCTATCAAACCTTTCATTATTTTTTCCCGAACAAGTGTTGAGGGAGAGAATGTAAATATTTTTCAGTCTCATAAAACCTTGTACTTGCATGTTATCAAAAGATGTTGTTTCTTCAGAAATGGTGGATACGTTTCTTGTTAAATACTCTCCTCGGACTTAAATATTTTAAAATTTTATCATTTCAAAAGTCGATGGGGAGTGTCGTCAAGTTTCTTTCCAAGAATGTTGTTTTGCTAAACCAAAGTGGAAGTTATGGGTCTTGGTTGAAAATTGTTGTGGTGGAGGGGCCAAACTTGCCAAATTTGAAAAGTTACTTTTAATAAAGCCCTTTCACCTAACAATACAAACACATTTATTACCTCATTTAATTTTCAACCTACTCATATCCACGCCTAATAATCAAAGAACAAATTCGTGCTTTGAATTTGAACATTGTAAGTTGGAAACATTTCTTATTGTGATTACAAACATAGGTTTTTAATCTTACACAAATCCAACGGTTTGATTTTTACTTATGGGTGTTTTTTTGTGATCTATGCATACGCGTATGATCAAGAGTTTGAAAAAGTTTGTTTTTGATGAAATGGATAGTATCAAAGTGTTTAAAGTCAAGTACTATAACTATTTCAATCATCAAACTTCACCCAGAAACTTGTTTCTTTGATTTACGAATTCTAGGGTTTATGTTCATAATTGGGTGTTTCTTCATGTGAGTGTTTTAGCTTGATTAGATGCATAAGATAGGTTCTTGACAGGCTTAATTGATAATATTCATCCTTGAATCATGCCCAGTAACAACAAAAATTGGAAAATTAAACTTTTAGGGTTTATGCGTACGTTCAAATGGGTACTTTTGATTCTGAGCATGTTTAATGTTAAAACTTGTTAGAACTATCTTCATTAGCATCTAAGATAGTGCATAAATTGTTTGGTTGAATTTCCATGGATTAATCCCTTACACGTATGACGTAACATTAGGGTTAGGGTTTAAGTTGAAAACTTACGCCTAAGCTGTCTTACGCGTAACTGGTTAGAACTTGATATGGCATGTGATATTGTAAGTGATTGGAATACTTATTAAGTTGTTTGTTATGTTTAATTATTACAGGTTTCTACGCGTAAAGGAATCAGATTCAAGGTGTTCTTGGCTTACGCTTAAGGATCACCTTATGCGTAGATGTTACGCATAAGAGCAATCTTACGCGTAACACTTATGCATAAGGGTCTACAATGGGACTACACGTATCCTGTGAAGGATATGCGTAAACTTGGATTTCTACGCCTAAGGGCTACTCTTACGAGTAAACCTTACGCGTATGTCCTTTGTCTAAGCCTACGCATAAGATCTTAAGCTAAGAGTACACTCCTACGCGCAAGCCAATCTTACGCCTAAGGTTTACTCCTACGCTTAAGCTTATGTCTACGCTTAAGGCTGTCATGTTTACGCATAAGCTTACTTGCTTATGCCTAAGCCAACTTGTAACTTAATTTTTTAAATGTTACGCGTACAAACTTGTAATAAGTTACTCATAATGTCACAAAAACCAAAATGTCACTAATAAGCTACAAAAAGTTAAAACGTTGTGTGATTAAGTAAACTTTGGACTTTAACATTCAAAATTAACATACTCTTTGGACTACTAGACTAAAAGTGACTTTGGACTTGTAACATTCATAACAACTTCAATAATTGGACAATAAAATCAACTTTTGTCTAACATAATGTCTTACGATATGTTGGTTCTTTTGTCTCAATACCTTTCAGATCACGAAATGGACGTCATCATGGAAAATATCAACGCACCAAATGAACTCACAATGGAAGATATCTTCCCAACAGGTTACCACAAATCGATTGGAAAGAACAATCTCAGGGTCGATTTTGAGAACTTCACCTGCTCGGAATCATCATGCAGAGTTGCTGTGGATATCCTCAAAGTTCATCCCTACAGTAATATGCTAACCAACTCAGCAACAGTACCTAAAATCTATATCCAACAATTCTGGCACACGATGGAAAAGATTGATGGTCAAGATGCTGTCAAAGTGACTCTCAACGACAAGGAAGTCACTATCACGGTAGCAGATCTTCTTACTATTCTTCTTCTGCCTGCAATTCAGCCTGCTGACTATGTACCAACTCCGAATGAAGAGGCCATAATGCAATTCATGGTCGACATTGGCTATGATGAAGCTTCCGGAGTCATCACCAAACACTCCACTGTCGATCTGAAGAACATTCCTCAACCTTGGATGACATTGTACATCATAATCGCTAAGTCTGTGTCTGGAAGAGACAGCGGTCAAGAGCATCCTAAACTCATGGACCTGCAAACTTTCTGGGGAACGGTCAACAAGCAACACATTGACTATGCAAGCCTGATATGGGAAGATATGATGCAGCATCTCAAAAAGCCTGGGTCAAAGGTTCCCTTTATCAGATATACGAAGTTGTTGAATCAGAACATTCTCGGGCAAAATCGGGACATCCCCATGAGAATTAATGACCCCCAAGAATCATTCCGTGTTATATGAGCCTACATTGAACATTTTCAGATTTAAGGACTCATCAACAAAGAAACAAGGTGCAGTGTTACTTGACTGCCTTCTCACTGACGCAATCAAGAGTTTTCCATCCTATCTTCGATACCAAGAAGCGGTGAGTGCAGGCAAAGTCGGGTTTATGGATGAGAAGACTTCGGTTGTTCCTACCAAGAAGACTAGAAGGTCAGGCAGCGCTGGAAGCATTGAAAGCACTGGGAGCGCCTACAAGTATCCGAAAAGGAACCCATCCCACATAAAAAGAGTCCCAACTCAGATCGCTCATCCTAATGTCAAACCAGAACCTATTCCAGAAGACGACGATTCTGAAGCAACTGAGTCTGAAGAGGTGGTTTACTATTCTGAAACTGCAACAGAGGAAACATCCTCGCCAATGTCAGAAGACAAACCACCAAGTCCCCAATCAGACAAAGGGAAGAAACCAGTGACTGAAGAAGAAGAAGAAGAAGAAGATACTGATGAAGATAAAGACCCAAAGGATGAACAACAACAATACCTCAAAACTCTTAAGTAGCTAAGGATAGAGCATGCTGCTAAGGAATTCAACCTTCAACAAACCAGAGGCCTTGTAGGTTCCAGTGGTGGAGCATTCATCACACCAGTTCTTGATGCGGTTAATCAACCCGATAAGGGAACTGGTGCCACCACAAAGGAATCAACAGAGCAGCAGCAGCAAGATTATGAGGTCAAGTTCGACTTTGAGGAAGACGAACAAGATAAGACGGAGAAGATTACTGATGAAGATGTGGAGAGAGTGGCAAAAGAAAAGGCTGAGGAAGAAGCCCGTGCTAAAGCAGATGAAGAAGAAAGGATTCGACTTGTAGCTGACAGCTACATCCAAGACAATCCTGAACACAAACCTGAACAATCTTCAGAGCCTCCTCAAGACCCATCCACAACTGAATCATCATCTCACTCTTCACCACCACCATCAAAAGAAAAAACCAGATCATCATCCAAGTCGGTCAAGAAACCCACTGATACATGGGCATCTCGTGCCAAGACCAAAATCCAAAAGGCTGTTAAGCAAGCTAGAATACGATACGCGGTTGACAAAAAGTTGAATCAGCTAGCTGACAGGGTTAATTTACTTGGTCAAGAGATGAACAATTTCATGGAGGAGAGAGATCAGATCAAGTTATTCCTGAACAGAGACATTCAAGCAGAAATGGAAGAGAAGATTAAGGAATTTACTCATCAATTCCTTCTACAGTATGTTCCGGCGAATACAAAATATATGTTCTCCAAACAATTTTATCCTACCTTGAGAACGCTGATCAGGCAGACAATCGTTACAACACCGGTGACGATGCAGACAAGACTAGTACAACCTCCTAATGTAACAGAAACTGATCTACTATCACAGTTGATAGTTCAGATGACTGCTCGATCTTCGACGCTCACATCTGACGAATTAAAGTTTCTTGAGGTTCTCCTTGCTCACCAATTGAAGACTATTTGCAAGGAAGCTGCTGGTATTGAGAAGTGCTACAGAGATGATGATGACCAAGACTAAGATCCAAAGGCTAAATGTCAGAAGAAAAAAGGCGAGTCTTCATCATCCATGCCACCGCCAAAGACCACCACCACCTCTCCAACTCAAGCTACTCAGCAACCTCCTGCAAAAGATAAACCTCAGGATTCTGAGTCAACACCACCATTGGAGAAAATGGGTGATCATTTTCAATACATCGGTGGTGACGACGAAGAAATTCCTGAGCCCCAGCAACATCCCTCATCTCCACCATCAACTAAGCAACAACCAGGACCATCATCCAAACCAAAGAAGAAGCGATCTAGCTATGTCATTTCCTGGTTAGATGAAGATGACACCGAAGAATATGAATGGTTCAGCAAGCTAGTTGATGCTACACCTCGATTACCGGAAGGCCAAGTACCGGTAGATGGTCGCACTATGGAGCATGTAAAGATTATCCAGAACAATTTCAAGGTTAAGAAGATGACGAAAGGGGAGCTTCGCCGGATCAAGAATGATATTTCAACTGCTAAAAGACAGCTCCGACAATGCCTATTGAAGTCGAATACCATCTCGACAACATAGCTCGAGCCATGTCTAACAACATTGACTGGGTCAACCCCGAATCGAACATTGACTTCACAAGAAAAAATAAGACTCCATGCTATACTGACTGGACCAAACCGCTACCAACCATTGGCTGACCAAAGAAACCCAAGATTCCCTACCAATACTTCTTCAACAATGACCTAGAATTTCTGTAGCACGGTAGCGACATCAGCAAGAAGTACGCCACATTACTCACCTTCAACATCCCAGTAGCAGTGTTCTCCAACAATGTTGCCATCGAAGAAGAAGCCACCAGAATGTTCGTTGACAAAGTGGTGGATTATGATATTGATGCAAAGTATGGCCTTCACCATTGGCCAGAAAGGAGAAGACTATACTACAGAAGCTGCCAAGTTCTAAAGTCAAACAATGAGGTGTTTAGTGATAAAAAGATCGTTGCTATCATGAATGTCACTCTAGCTATGAAGTGGGATTACTCATTCTTGAAGGAGATAAAAGTCAAACGCCAAGACGAGCAAGAATATGACTTTACTGAAGCTGATTTTCCGAGGTTGTCGCTCAACGACATCGAAGACATGTACCTTGCTAAGGTACAAGGTCGGACGAGACAATTCTCCACCAACATTCAGCTCCAGTACATCACAACATTGTTGATATTTATTCGAAACAGAGTGATCCAGGAACGTGTTGAAGATTTTCAACTTGCTGTGGAATCTTACCAGAACAAGTCAACCTCACAAAACCGTTGCTACACTTTCCCGACATAAACCAACTCTCTCAGTACACCATTTTGAAGAAACCAAAATTTGGAGTTGTTTACCACAGTGAACTTCACCATAACTGCTTCTTGGCGTACAACGAGGTTCATAAATTCTGTGATCACACATTGAAGAAGGTTTGTGATGGGTTAGCGTATCGGTTGAAGGAGATACAACAAGGAATTGGGTCAAAGAAGAGATGGAATTCTGAGGAAAGGAGGGATGTTAAGAAGATAATCAAGAGGTTGGATGAAAGGTTGTTTCATCGAGATCAGATGCGAAACTTAGAAAGCTTTGTGTGTGGAAGACAGAGTTTCTCGCTTACGGGATATCAACGTCAAGAGAGAACTCCTGGTCTACTTGAATGATTGTCTAGTACTCTTTAAAACTATCTTGATTGACATTTGGATTAAATGATCTGTATATTGACTATGGCTTGTGCACAAATAACAGTGTACAACCCGTACTTGTAATGAAAGGACCCTGTGGTACGCATCAGTGCCACAATCCTTATAAAACGAGCGAAAGCTTCTTACTTTTGAGTAAAACTTATCAAAACTTTCATTTTTTAAAGTTTTGCTCAAAAGAACATGTACTTTCCCTTATATTTTCAAAACCTCAAAAGTTATTATTACTTGTTGAGGGGGAGTATTTGATAAAAAATATTTGTTCACAAAACGTTCTTCGTGGAAATCTTCTCACAAAACTCGAAATGGTCATATTCGATATCAAAATTTCATCAAAAATAACACCTATATGCCATTTTTGAGGGGGAGAAAAATTGTGATACAAATATGTTGTAAATATGATTGAATCATCGTGTGCTAAGACTTAACCCATGAATGGACGAGATCTGAACTGTCATACATCGAAAAGATTTGTCTTACAAGACTTATCCGAGTAGATCGTACCTATTCAAGAAACTCTTGATAGACATGAACCTTGACGGGTTTGACAACCTTTCGAGGTTTGTCCACATCTTCAAGGTAGTTATTAGAGCTAGTTGTCACCTAAAAGCTAACAATGTATCTCTTTAACTATGCAACATGACCGTGTCTCGCGGGGAATTGTCTATCTTGAGTCGATCAATTCAAAAAGTGCGAGCTCTACCCTCACTGTGCAGATTTCTGTCAAAACACTTAAGCACATATGGAGGGGGAGTATTTCTGAAAATGCAAAACTCTCGAAGTGTTACAAACATGTTTTTAATCATAAACACTTTGAGAGATTTTCAAGAAAATGGTTTTATGGCAACGTAGGATAGTCATGGAGTTATAAGGTGACTAAGGTTAGGAATAACCGTCCTATGATCTGCCAGAGCCGGAGGGATCTACCCAAGGACACTACCAATAGTTAGAATTTAGAAGTCCTTAGGTATGATTATAAAAAGGAGAAAATGAGAATCGGAGAAAGAAGGAGTTGAAGAATTAAAAAGAAAAGTAAAGAAAAGGGTGAAAGGAAATAACCCTCCAAATTATTTAACTTAGGGCACACACCGGGTTCAATTCATATGCTACTGGTTGTCACTAGATGACATCGGTATTGAAGATTAAAGTCGTCATGGACCCAGTGACGCATGCACTAAATCTTCTTAGCCACTCAAGTTTCTCTCAACGGATGTTTGTTTCATTCTCACAGGGAACCCTACATAAACTATCAACTTTCTCTTAGAGATTGTTGGTATTGAAGAAGGAGACCCTCTCACTAGTCTCCGATCAGGAAAACCAAAGCACACTATTGAGTCTAGAGCCATGAGATTCATCAAAAGATCTCTTAGGAACACTTGACATTTCATCACTTGTCGTTCAACATTAAGGACGCAAGTGATACAATTCTAGAGTCCTACACAGATCTTAGCAATCTGTCGAGAACATTTATGAGGGGTTCACAACTGTGATCCTCAGTGATTGAATGGAAAATCCTGCCAGGGTCAACATCAAACAGCCTTGACAGCAGGTCGCTTCGGTAGCCCCTTGTGGGTTATGCTTAGTGTTGTCTCAAATGGTCTACAGTCATGGGGTGATGCTTCGGTGTACCTCAGCGACTCACCTGAATTGTAGGTGTACTCCGGTACATCGTATTATCCTACTTGAGGGACTCTAGTTCAGGAACAACCTTTGCTAGAATTAGAGATGTGTTTTCACACTATGCTGTTAACACGCTCGAATTTCAAACTTGTAAGTGCTGGAAATCCCGCTAAGGACATTCCTTTCAAGAATCGAGTCCTGAAGATGTGGGTCATTACTTGAACTTGTTCAATGTAATGCCAACTATCCCTCACGGGATTGGAACGGCTGATTCGCCTGACCAAGGTAAATGGAATCAAGACATTCATCAGAAGAACAATCATAGTGGTCAATTCTCTAAGAAACGATCACAGTGATCGATTGGTGTTTTTCACTAACCAACTTTTATGTTTTCTTCTTATGGATGCTCCTAGGAGATGATCGTGCTGATTCTCCACATGCTCGTACCAACAACAACAAAAATTGAAGTTCTCTCACAAGGCAACACAAAAGTCAAACTGATTCTTCTTCTAAGTCAAAGAATCTATGAAGTTTAAAGACTAAGAGAACTACATCAAAAATGAAATCCAACATCAAAAGCGTGTGAGCATGTTGGGGAAGGACGTGGAGACACCTGAGAAATGAAGTGGACCTGATGCTGACAACAACAACATAACATCACCATATCCACACCAGAATAAAGAACAAAGAACTAAGATTACGAAGACGTCAAAGCTGAAAACTTCAAAAGAAACAAGATCCTCACACTGGGAAGATTGTTAGAATCAAGGAACTTCTTCTCACAAGAAAGAGGAATGTCAGAAGACGTCAAGGCAACTACTATTACATCAACACCAACAACTTATCCAAGATTGCTGGAGTCATCACTTAACTACTAGCACTTAGGGGGAGATTGTTAGAATCACTCCTAACTTGTATTTCAAGTGTTAGTAATTAATATGTAATAGGTTGCTTAAATTAGGCTTTTATGTTTGTATTAATGGCAAGGCTTATGTAGAAAGCCCATGAGCCTTGGACCAAGTCCAATAAGGATGGAAGGGACTAGACATGTTGCCCTAGCTCCCTTCCCCTATAAATACTCTTGTAAACCTTCAATTGAAGGTTGGTTGTTCACTTGAATACATTTCCTACGCCTAAATTCTATTACTATCATACGTGTGTGTGTTTGTGTGTTCAACCAATCTCTCTTTCATCTTATTTCTTACATATTGATTCTTGTGTTAACTTATGGTGACCTAACAAGACCTCTTAGATAGTTGTTCCTAGGTGCTTACGCCAAAGCGGTGGAGGTTTGATCTAGTCTCAAGCTTATGATAATCGATGTACTATGCCAGGAAATGAGTGTTTATCTTCCATTTCCATTCATATTATATTTCATATAAACCAGAGAGATGAGAGAATCCAAACACCACTTGTGAGGTGCTAGTGTATAATTTCCGTGCTTGTTATGACCATTGTGGCTCTTTTACTTGTTATGAACTATTTTAAACCAATGCTTCATGGCCACTAACTTATAAATTGATTAGTCAAAAGCACATTTGCTTGAGGACAAGCAAATACCAAGTGTAGGGATATTTTATAAGGATTTAAAACATACGCTTTTAGGGGGTCATTTAAGCCCTATTTCGACACATTTTATATCCGTTACTGCTTAGTATCGTTCCTTTTCACTTTTTAGGTCTTTTGGAAGCAAAATGCTGGAATGAAGCACATTTGGACGAAAAGGAGCAAAAACGTGAAGAAAATGGCAAAGTCAAGATCGAAGACACTCAAGGCTGATCAACAGAACCTGACGGTGTCCCATCCAAAGGGCGATGCCGTCCCTCTCTGAAGACTTGATCAAAATGTGCCCTCGACGGCTCAGTGGAATTTCTGATCCTAAAGCCTGACGGCGTCACGCCTAAAATATAGAGGGCGTCACTCACACTTTCCACTCTAGACAGCCCAGATCTAGAACTCAGACGACGTCGCAACTAAATACCGACGGCGTCACAAATCTCAAGTGACGCCGTCCCATCGATGACTTGGCCCAGATGAAACCCTAATGACGGTGACCTGACGGCGTCGCATGTAAAAGGCTACGCCGTCGCGATTATAAATCTATATATAGAATTCGATTTTTCTGTATTTTAAGAGGTAGAGTTTTGGAGAGTAAAACCTAACTCAGTTGTAGTCTGACTTGGACAGTATTCTAGGGTCCCATACCCTATTTTACACATCAAGATAAGTTTGTTAATCCAATTTATCATTATGTTTACCCCATGTTCAATTGATTGTGTGTATGCTTGCTTGTCTAACATTTTTAGCTAAATTACTTGTGTGTTTACTTAGATCTATGAAACCTAGTTATTGATTGTTGTTAGGTTGTTTCTTTTCTTAATTGATATAGAGAGAACTTCCCTGAAATTTGCTCCAAAAAGAAAGAAGGCCAACAGAAAAGAGTCGTGCCTTCGCGTAAGCATCCACGAGCAAACTTTAATCCCTGAAATCACACTACTGACAAGCATAATTCTAAAAAAGAAAAAGAAAAATGAAAAAGAAATCTAACTCACTTTCGTAGGAATCACGATTGCATTTAGCGTATGCAACAAGCCTTTTAAACCACTTGGTGTCCCAAGTGGAGGAGTGTAGTCTCGTGAGGGATTACAGGGAACATACCCACAAAGTTCATTTGAAAACTAAGACAAGGTTATTGTGTTTAAAATGAAAGAAGTGTTACAGAGGATAGTTACGTCGTAACTCCCATAAGGAGTTACGCCGTAATTAAGCAAAACCTGACAGATGCTACAAGGGTGTGGCTACGGCGTAACCATTTCCTGGGGTTACGCCGTAATTGGTAATGCTCTGAAGAGGATTGCTACACAAAAGTAATGTTACGGCGTAACCATAAAGATGAGTTACGTCGTAACTATGGACAGATCAGGTCCCCAATCAGCATGCTGCAGCAACTTTTCCTGAAATCCTGCAAAAATGGTTAAAAACACAAAACCCAACAGAAAGGAAATAAAACAAATGAAAGGGATAATTCGGGTTGTCTCTCGAAAGAGCACTTTTCTTTATTTACGAGTCTTTAAGTTAGACTCAGAGCCTCGGGGCTTTATGGTGGCCTTTGGACTTGGCCAACTTCCTCCTTGTCTGATTTTTTGTTTGAAGACGGCTTGTCCCAGACACACGGAGGAACAATCGGAGTCAAGGAATATCAATTTTCTTGTAGAAAGCTAGCTTTCGCCCATTCGTAGCGAAATTTAGCCTCGACTTCCCATTTTAGCTTGACAGCTCCAAATTTTACTTTTAAGCAATTTTCAAATGAGATTCCCTTGTATCCAACTTCCATTCTTCTTTCCATGCCCATTCCTTGCGTTTGAGCCAATTAGGATCAGGGAATTCTCCTCCATCGCAAATCTTTCGGTTGGGGTCGCACGTAGGCCATGCTCTGGTGAAATAATTAGACATCATAGCCGGTTCGCAAAAATGAATAGTCCAATCTACCTCAGTTAACCAATCGTTCATAATATCGTGTCCTTGAATCCACCTCTTTTTGATTAATTTTTCGTCTTCCTAACACCACCAAACTTCCGCTGCTTTCTTTATCCTTCGAATGAGAAATTCTCCTCCCCCATTACATCGTTTTTGAAAAGGAGAACACGTAGGCAATGTAACTTTAGAACCCTCAATCAAAGAAATTTCAAGAGTACAACAGTGAAGTTTACCAGTAACAACATAACTTGGTACCGAAGGTCGGACATCATCATCTTCTCCTTCGCTGTTGTCATCATCACTTAACTCGGTCCCCTTTTAGTGGCCAAAATGTGAAGGAGGGAACCTATCGGAATAATCTATTTGAATCTCCTATGGTTCCTCACTTGTCATTATTTCATTTTGCTTATGGCACAAGGTTTTATCCATTTTAAATTCTACTCTATCAACATAGTATCCCAACGAGTCAAGGAATGGTTTACCAAGAATCAAACGTTCCTTCGTGTTTTTCTCCATATCCATAACCATAAATTCCGGGGCTGAAACAAACCTATCGACCTTAATACAAGTACCACCTGTAATTCCTAACGGAATAGCCTTGGTCAAATTGGCCATCTCAATCACTATATCCGTTTTCCAAAGATGGATCAATTTGAGTTTTAAGAATATGGAAAGTGGCATGATATTTATGCTAGACCCAAAATCCACTACACCCAAGACATTATGAGTCCCAACTGAACATATAACAACTAACCCGTCTGCGCTGATATCTTTAACTGAAAATAAACCGATCTCTGACTTGTTTACGCTTTCTGAATCATGGTTACGCCGTAACTCAGGAAAATAGTTACGGCGTAACTGCACCTGGTTGTTGACAGTCGGCTTCTCTAAATTTTCTGTTGGATAATAACAATCTTCAATTACTTCATGTGAATTATCATCAGCAAAAACGGCATTGCATACCACCATAGGTTTGGTCCCCTCAGGTTTGATGTTACTTATCTCTATCTCTGCACTAAGCTTTTCCACCATGGCTTCAAGGTTTTTTAGGGTTGTGTCATGTCTGGAGAGATTTTTATTTGTGTTTTCCTGGAAATCCTTGAGCCATTTATCTTTTTCTTTTTGCTTCTGGGCTGAACTTTCCAGGAATTTGTTTATGGTCTCTTCAATGCTGGGACTTTTTTCTCCATAAGGCCCACGGTTATAATTTCCACGATACCCATTATTATTCCTATTATCCCCATAGAACGGTCGGTTTTCTCCATACTTAGCTTCTTCGATTGTGCTATCTTCGTTAATGTGAGGACAATTTTTGGTGAGATGTCCTCCTCCACAGCTTTCGCAACCTACTTGGATGGCATGAACAGTTTCTCTGATTTTTAGAATATCTCGACTCAGATTTTCAATTTTGCTAGTTATGGCTGCAATTCTGTCAATATTTCCGCCTTTGTTTCTTTTGCTTCCTCCATCGTGCCATTTCTGGGAATGGTCAGCCATTTTTTGGATGGCTTCAATTGCGAGAGTAGGAGTCATGCTCGGGATTGGTCCTTGGTAGTCCAGCATCTGTCTTGTAGTCACGTTGATTCCTTTGTAGAAGATGTTGACCTTTTGTTGGTTGTTTAGATCATGTGTATGACACTTGTAGAGGAGATCGTTGTATCTATCCCAGGCTTGATACAATGTTTCATCGTCTTCTTGCTTGAAATTATGGATCTCCAAAAGTTGGTTAGATATCTTCGATGGAGGACAATATCTCTGGATAAAGTGATTTTTCAGTAGAGCCCATGTATCAACTGCCCCGGCGGGCAATCTTTCGATCCATCTTCTTGCGGCCCCAGTAAGAGTCATGGGGAATACCCTTAGCATAACAGTGTCAAGAGATACACCCAGAATGTTGAAAAGGCTTGCGATGTACAAGACATTCTCAACGTGCTCATACGCATCTTCGTCCCTGTTTCCTGAAAAAGGGTTAGCACGAAGCTCCCTCATAAATTGATCTTTGATTTCGAAACGAACATTAGCTCCAATTGCCGGTCTTACGAGCCCTGGCCCTTGTTCTTCTCTTGTCAATGCCAAATATTCCTCAAGAGTGAGGTCATCAATGTTAACAACTTCCATGGTACCTGAAACTTGAAAAAAGATCGTGAGAATTTGAGAAAATTTTAAAACAAAACAAAAATGAAAGACTTAATGAAAATCCAAATATAACTCCCTGGCAAAGGGCGCAAAAAACTTGATGCAGGTTTTACTGACCAGGTTTTAATATTTATAAGTCTCGTTATACCTATGGTCTACCCTAATGCACTAACGGGCAGTGAACCCGGTCGTGTGTAGTGTAGTAATCGGTAAAACCGAGGTCGTCCCAAGAGCTATGTGTGCAGATTTAAACTAAATCTAGGTGTCACAGATTTTATTATGATTTCGATATAATTAACTACTAAAGCAAATAAAGGCTAGGGTTGTGATCAATAGAGGAGAGGGGTGCTAATCTATTTACTCATCCTAATTAGTAGTGTTTACGTCTAATTACTTCCAATTACTTCAGGTGGGGTCAAAGTTGCTAGGACAGCATTTGGTCAGTTCGTCCTAACCTACCAGCAAAGGGTCCCACTGGAGAAATCAGGTGACCCTTCATAAGTCCAGTTGTTCTTAGTCCCCCAAGCCAAGTCATTAAGTACCGCTACATGCTAGATTCATAACAATGAGTTCTCGGGCGCTAGCATCTTAAACACTCATCCCCGACTTCATAAGTTCATCCAAACGGTAGGTGATCAGTTGGTCAAATCGAACAAGCAGAAAGGGTCGTCAGTTGGTCATATCTTACCCTTCTCACTCAGTTTACCTACTTAGGGTCAGTTGGTCATATATCCTAAGTAACTAGCCACTACTGCCATTCAAAACTACCAAAACAAGGGTATCTACCAATAAACTATGCATGCATACAGTTAGAAATAATTATACAGAAGCAATGTAAACGCAAACAAAACAATTAAGGAATCATAACTAGGCCAGCACCAGAGGTGCTTAGCCGCCCATATTAACTAAAACAATTGATTCAATGTTTAACATTATGAAATACATGAATTGAAAGTAAAGAAAAGATAAAATGCTAATGCTTATCGTAGGGGAGTGATTTCTCCCTTGGAGATAGCTTCGTATGCTCCTCTAGATCTGCCTTCGACTTCTTCTCACGTTCACTTGATGTTGTGTGTGAAATGAGATGCTTTGAAATGCTGGAATTCGAGGGGTATTTATAGGCCAGATCTGGTTACGGCATAACTAATGTTAAGAGTTACGCCGTAACATCCAATTCTTCGTATTTTGAACTAAAAATGCTGGTTACGGCATAACATCTGGAAGGAGTTACGCCGTATCTTCAATAAATCTTAGTTACGCCGTAATTGAGACAATAATTACGGCTTGCAGCAGCGCGGAACCTCATTTGACCTAGATGGTTACGTCGTAATCTTTGGGAGAGTTACTGTTGGGAATTACGGTATACTACTGGATCTGCTGAAGTAATGACCGAAAAGTTTCTGCCGAAGAAGGATCGAATTCTGCTGAAGCTATACTTAACCGTGAAGTGATAATGCAGATCGTGATTCACTGAAAGTGCTTATCCACGTAGGAGAGATAAGCATGTAGTAGGCCATATGTAGGAAAAGTCAGCGCCGTATGTATAGGTTGGCGCCGTATTATATAGAGCTTACTCAGAATAAACAATATGATGAGTAAAACAATATGATTAGTTGCATGCTTGTCTAAGATGCATGCGTTCTTTGTGTTTGTATTAGGAGCATACGTTAAAAATGCTCGTGAGTGATTAGATGGTTTTCTTGCCTATAAAAGGAACCATAAGAGTATGTAATAGTGAGCTTGTTTTTCTTAAGTCTTTCAAGTCTTGTAAAACATCCGAAACATAGAGTTTCAATAATAAAAAGATCCATAGAGGATCAAAGAGTTCTTAGTTATTATAACTTGTATTTACTTTCTGCTATAAAATACGAGTTGTAGAGATCTTCTATTAGTTATGCAGGTTTGTTTGTTTTACCACTCTGATGGTTCTTTACTCACCTGATGTACCTTGTGTATGTCAAAGAGTTGACTAGTCCAAAGGGTACAGCTTTGGTAAAGACACATCAAATCTGTTGATAGCTGTAATGGTTTGCTCAAAATCATAGGGTATGCAACCACCCATGCTTAATTGATGAGGGTTGTATGGTCATCAATTCACCATGGTCTATTCCTTGTTGGAATCCAAGAATTGGCTAGCCCACATGTATATGGCATGTGGTAAAGGCAACTGAATCCATATTTGGTGCTCAATTCACCAATGCTAAGAATTGACTAGTCCTGAGCAAACGGCTACAGGTAAAGACAAATCAAATCCGTTTATATGGTTGCTGGTTTGCCAACAAATCAGATGGTTATCTATGTACCATGGTTTTCAAACTCAAACATATGGCTACTCCAGTAGTAATGGCTATTGGTAAAGAGACATCAAACCCATTATTTTCAATGATTCACCTCTCACAGGAGTTAACACACCCGGAAGTGATGAGAATAGTATGAAACTTATATGTTTTGATGTACATGATGTCATATGTTGTTGCAAAGATCTGGGCTTATCCAGTTCAGTCACCATCATAGAGATGTTCCTCTTCTTAATCTTTGTTGCTGATGTTCGAACACAATCCTCAACAATTTTACAGATCTATCAAGGAAACTGGAACTTAACCTAGTCAAATTCCGGTTTAGGGAGGATTGTTGGGAATTACGGTATACTACTGGATCTACTGAAGTAATGACCGAAAAGTTTCTGCCGAAGAAGGATCGAATTCTGAAGCTATACTTCAAGCTGAAGTGATAATGCAGATCGTGATTCTACTGAAAGTGCTTATCCACGTAGGAGAGATAAGCACAGTATGTAGGCCATATGTAGGAAAAGTCAGTGCCGTATGTATAGGTTGGCGCCGTATTATATAGAGCTTACTCAGAATAAACAATATGATGAGTAAAACAATATGATTAGTTGCATGCTTGTCTAAGATGCATGCGTTCTTTGTGTTTGTATTAGGAGCATACGTTAAAAATGCTCGTGAGTGATTAGATGGTTTTCTTGCCTATAAAAGGAACCATAAGAGTATGTAATAGTGAGCTTGTTTTTCTTAAGTCTTTCAAGTCTTGTAAAACATCCGAAACATAGAGTTTCAATAATAAAAAGATCCATAGAGGATCAAAGAGTTCTTAGTTATTATAACTTGTATTTACTTTCCGCTATAAAATACGAGTTGTAGAGATCTTCTATTAGTTTGCTTGTGATTACATAGGCAACACTAACGATCTCCGAGTGCTTAAGATCTATCAAGAGGTCTTTGTTTTCAACAAGTGGTATCAGAGCCTCGGGAAAGTCTCTACGATACTAAGAACCTTTCATACCCTCATACAACCAAACATACCCTCACCATGCCTGGATCTAATAATGAAACTGAAGTCACCAACACAAACAACACCAACACCACTTCCATGCAACAGCTTAGTCTTTCAAACAGTAATGGTAAATTTCCTTATTTGAAAAGGGAAGAATATGATCTTTGGACTATGAAGATGGAAAACTGGATTTCCAATATTGATTGGAATCTGTGGGAGGTGGTGAAGAAAGGAAACAGTTTAAAGAAAATGATTCTAGACAGGGATGGGAAGTTTATCATGGCTCCTCCCAAAACTGCTGAAGAAGTACTGGCCATGCATAGAGAGCACAAAGTAAAACTATTCGCTTCAAGCCATTCCTGAAGATCACCTGTGTGATTTTCACCATATGGATGATGCAAAGGACATATGGATGGCTCTCAAAGCAAGGTTCGGTGGAAATGAAGAATCAAAAAGAATGAGAAAGTCCATGCTGAGGCAACAATTTCAAGACTTCAATATCTCCGAAGAAGAAGGTATCCACAAAGGATACGACAGGTTCCATAGGATTTTGAGTCAGCTAAACCAGCTGAATGCAAAACCTGATAATGATGACTGCAACTCAAAGTTCCTTCGATCCTTGCCTCCATCATGGTTACATGTAAGTATAGCCCTCAAGGCTAAAGGTGGGTTGGACATGCTCACCTTGGATGAGCTGTACAACACACTCGAACTCTTGAACCTGATGTCAGAACTCCATACCGTACATCTTCTTCTGGTCATGCAGCTTTTGTTGGGACATCTCACTCCAACATGATGGTACAAGCTCCTAGTTCCAACTACTTTCCATCATCATCTTGTGCTCCCACTCCACCACATAACACTCGTCCCACTCCACCATGTTCTCAAACTAAGTCTAGTAGTGTGATGGAGGATGTTCTTCATTCTTTTGTTGCTGATTATGATACTCAGCAGTATCTTGCATATGAAGACTTTGATCAGGTGGACCCACTTGAAATGGAGGAAATGAAACTGAAAATGCATGTGGCATTGCTGTCAGTGGACATCAAAAGGTTTGAAGAAAAGTCTGGAAGGAAGTTTGCTTTCAAGGGAAAGGAACCAGCTCGCTTTGATAGGAGAAAAGTCAAGTGTTTCACTTGTCACCAGATGGGGCATTTCTCAAGGGAATGTAAAGATAGGAAGAGTGGAGATGGAACCAACTACTTCTCCTATCAGCAGAAACAGCAGGAAGCTGGAGCTTCAGCAGCTCTTCTTACCATGGATGAACAGGTCAACTGGACGCACATGAACTCTGTGAATGAGGAAGCTCATGATATGATAAGCTTGGATTGCTGGCAAGGTGTACTTCGGATGAAAGGCATGATCAGCTTGCCTTGATGGGACTATCTCAGGTACACAACTGTATATTTGGTTGTAGTCTTAGATACAATGAACTTAAAGAAGAATATGATGCCATGAAACCTAAGTTTGATGAATGCTATGTTGAAAATGAAGCTCATAAACTAGCATTAAAAACAGTAGAAAGACAAAAAGTATGGTTTCAAAAGAATCAAATAGCTTATGAAGAAAAGATAAAGATGTTACAGTTTGATCTAGAAGTTGCAAATAATTACTTAAAGCTGTCTGAGAAAGCAAAGGATGAAGCTGTGTCTGAGAACCTAGAGCTTAAAGAAAAGGTAGCTGAGGAAATAGCTAGGAATAAACAATGGTTAATTTCAGGTGATAATCTGGCTAGAGAACTCTATAACAGTCAATCAGTAACCTCTGGCTTAGGATTAGGATTTCAAAAATATGTTGGAGTAGAAGCTAGGTATGATGGTCGTAAATCCACACCTGCAGGGTTAGCTAACTTTGTAAAAAAGGGTAATATGCATGCTGTCCCTGGACCTATTAGAGGTGAATTTATGCCCACAAACCTATCCATCACTGTTGACTTTGATGGATCACATCATCTATATGGTAAAAAGTCAAAAGACTTGCAGACCCGATACCTCATCTAATGATTTTGTCTCTTGCTCTGACAGTGACAATTCATCGGATCAAGGGTCTACTTCCTATGAAAGCCGTGATTCAAATGAGAAGTCTGACCTTTCCAAGCCTGAGCCTACACCCAAGCCTGCACCACAGTCCACTTACAAGCCTTCTAAGGAAGCTGCTGAGGAATCAACTTCCAAGACAGTTTCTTCTGAAGACCTGTCTTTTAAATCTTTGAATAATCAGTCTGTTAAAAACAATTCCTTGAATGTTTCTGTTTTAAGTACTTCTGCATGTAATCAAACATCTCCCTATTTGAATAAATCTTCCAAGAAGAAGACATGTTTTGTATGTGGAAGTAAATTTCATTTAATTAAGGATTGTGATTTTTATGAGCAAAGATTGGGTACATGTGCTACTCACCAGAAACATAAATCTAAGTGGACCAATGTTGATAATATTCCACCTTATGTCCCAAAAGCTGCTAATTCTGACTCTCATTGGAGAGGTTCAGTTACCAGACCTTATGTGAAGCCAACTAGCCCATACTTCAAACATGGTTATTGGCCTACTTATGTTGACTCTATGTATGCTGGGATGGGATATGGGAGTACTGCTGTGAAGCCCTCAGCAGGTTGTTCTTGGACTATCAAGGGACCAAATCATCAATGGAGGACCAAGAACAATGGTGGATCCTCTAGATCTTCATGTCCCACACCTGTGATCCATAAGGCAGGTTCAAGTCAGTAATGACTTGAACCTCCATTGAATACTAACGGTATGTATATATTTTATTGTTGTTTGTAGGATCATCCCCTTAAGCATAAGAATATTGGTATTGTTGATAGTGGTTGTTCCAGAAGCATGTCAGGGAACAGGGATATGATGCACAATTTTGTTCCTATAGAAGGAGGAGGCAATGTGACCTTTGGAGGAAGTGATGGGAGTATCACAGGGAAAGGCACCATAAAGACACCTCATCTGAATTTTGAAAATGTGTACTATGTTAAGGAACTTCAGCATTTCAACTTGTTCTCCGTTTCACAAATCTGTGACACTAAGAACAAAGTTCTCTTCACTGAGAATGAATGTCTTGTGCTGTCTAAAGACTTCAAACTCCCAGAAGAAACTTCAATTCTGCTGAAGGTTCCTCGAACTCACAATTTATACACATTCAACCTTAATGAAGTTCAACCCGGTGGTGACCTCACGTGTTTGGTGGCTAAAGCATCACTTGATGAATCTACTAAATGGCATAGAAGGATGGCTCATGTGAATTTCAAGACCATAAACAAACTCTCTAAAATGGGTCTTGTTGAAGGTCTTCCCACCAAAGTATTCACCAATGATCATAATTGTGTTGCATGCAACAAAGGAAAACAACACAGAGCCTCTTACAAAGCTATCAATGCTATGAGCATCATTTCTGAACCTCTTCAGTTGCTCCACATGGATCTGTTTGGTCCAACTCAAGTCAGAAGCAGTGATCATAAGTACTTCGTTTGGTTATCACGATGGCTATAGCGATTTTGTTGGGTTTTCTTTCTCAGAACCAAAGATGAAACATCTCAAGTGCTGACCGAATTCATCACTCTTGTTGAAAATCAGTTGCACAAAAAGGTTAAGGGAATTCGGTGTGATAATGGGACAGAGTTCAAAAATGCTATTCTTATAGAACTCTGTGGGTCAAAAGGCATTAAAAGGGACTATAGTAATCCAAGAACCCCACAACAAAATGGGGTGGCTGAAAGAAAGAATAGGACCTTAATAGAGGCTGCTAGGTCAATGCTTGCAGACTTTAAACTGCCCACTATGTTACTGAAGCTGTGGCACTGCGTGCTATGTGCTAAACAGGGTCTCCATTACTAGACCACAACTCAAAACACCATATGAACTTCTCTTTGGGAAGGTTCCTGTCATTCACTACCTAAAACCTTTTGGGTGTCAAGTGACCATTCTGAACACCAGTGATTCGTTGGGAAAGTTTGATGAAAAGGCTGATGATGGCTATATTGTGGGTTATTCAGCTCATAGTAAAGCATACAGGGTGTACAATTTGCAAGCCAAGAAGATAGAGGAGACGTTGAATCTGAGATTTTTGGAAGATAAGCCTAATGTTCAAGGACAAGGTCATACGTGGTCCTTTGACCTTGACTACTTAGCTGATTATTTGGGTTACACCAGACATTTGGCTAACCAAAATGCAGGTCCTCAAGATTCTCCCACTAACAATGCAGGTTCCTTAGATGATGATTCTGAAAATGAGTTTGAAGATGATGAGCAACCTATACTTGTGCCTTCTTTCTCCCCTAACAACATTGCAGGTACCACCTCCAAGGATTTTGCTGATACGAGTGATGAAGATGAATCACATTATGCTGAGGACCTTGCTAGGCTTCAGACTCAAGAATTTGCAGCTAAACTTGAAGCAGAGAAACTGAATAGAGAGGTTGCTAATAAAGGAGTCGGTGGAAACCATGTTTCTGCTGAAGTTGATTCTGTCACACCTACCCTCCTCAAATCCACTGAAGGCTATGCTGTTTCTTCTCATGTTCCTTCTCAAGTGTCTTCAGACTTTGGTGAACCCTATACACGCTTTCCAAAACCTTCAAATCTTGGAAATCATCAACCCAAAGCTGGCATCTTCACATCACCCTCTTATGATGCTGAATTTGAACCAACCATCACTAATCTTGATCCATCCATTGAAGTCAACCCCACTTCTACTCAGAGGATCAATATTGCTCATCCTCAATCCAACATTATAGGTGATCTTTTGGCACCTGTTCGAACTCGAAGGGCTATCTCCAGTCCTCAATTTGGACAGATTGCTTTTCTTTCTTATGTCTCCAACCAGCAAAGAGACAATCACACAGACTTCAAGCATTGTCTGTTTGCTTGTTTTCTTTCTCAAGTGGAACCAACAAGTGTTTCTCAAGCCCTTAACGATTCAAGCTGGCTAGAAGCAATGCAAGAAGAGATGCAACAATTTCACAATCAGCAGGTTTGGATCTTGGTTCCACTCCCTGCTGGCAAATATGCCATTGGGACAAAGTGGGTTTTGAAGAATAAGAGAGATGCTCGGGGTGTTGTGATAAAAAACAAAGCAAGATTAGTGGCTCAAGGTTTCAGACAAGAGGAGGGGATTGATTATGATGAAGTGTTTGCACTTGTTGCCAGAGTAGAAGCCATTCGAATTTTCCTGGCTTATGCTTCTTACATGGGCTTCATGGTATATCAGATGGATGTTAAAGGTGCTTTTCTGTATGGTGAGATTGAAGAGGAGGTTTATGTCTCTCAACCCAAGGGATTTGAAGACCCAGATCACCCAAATCATGTTTACAAGGTTGTTAAAGCTCTGTATGGCTTACATCAGGCACCTAGAGCATGGTATGCTAGGCTTTCATCATTTCTGCTGAAGCATGGTTACAGGAGAGGTGCTATTGATAAAACTCTGTTCCTCAAGAAGAATTACTCAGACATAATTCTGGTACAAGTTTATGTGGACGACATTATTTTTGGTTCCACAAACAAAACTTGGTGCGTGGAATTTGAGGAACTAATGAAGGGTGAATTTCAAATGAGTGCTATGGGAGAGCTTACTTTCTTTTTGGGTCTCCAAGTTCAGCAGAAACAAGATGGCATTTTTATCTGTCAAGATAAATATGTGAGGGACATCTTGAAGAAGTTTGGTATGGAAGGTGTTAGGACTGCCACAACACCTTATGAAGCTCCAAAGACTAAAGCAAATAATGAACCAGATCTACCTGTGAATGTTCATCTGTACAGGTCCATGATTGGTTCATTGATGTATCTAACAACTTCAAGACCTGATATTACTTTTGCTGTGAGTGTTTGTTCTCGACATCAAGTCACTCCACTTACTTCCCATCTCAATGCTGTCAAGAAGATCTTTAAGTACCTCAAAGGCCAACCTCTTTTAGGCCTTTGGTACCCAAAAGAATCTCCTTTCAAGTTGGAAGCATATAGTGACAGTGATTATGCTGGTGCAAATCTGGATAGAAGATCCACAACTGGGGACTGCCAATTTCTGGGCAAGAGGTTGATTTCTTGGCAATGCAAGAAACAAACCATTGTGGCTGCCTCTACTACTGAAGCAGAGTATGTGGCTGCTGCAAATTGTTGTGGTCAGGTCCTTTGGATTCAAAACCAATTGCTGGACTATGGGTACAATTTCATGAACACTACAATTCATATAGATAATCAAAGTACCATCTGCATAGTCAAAAATCTAGTTTTTCACAGTCGGACAAAACACATTGAAATCAGGAACCACTTTATAAGAGATGCTTATGAAAAACATTTAATAAAAGTGGCTAAAATCCATACTGATGATAATGTGGCAGACTTATTAACAAAAGCTTTTGATGGACCAAGGTTTCAACACCTCGTGGTCAATATTGGAATGTTAAACCCTTGACTGCATCGTTTAAGGGGAGGCATAGGCCTCAGGGGAGGCATATGCCTCAGGGGAGGATTTGTGCAAACTCTGCATATTTTTGTATATTATTTGTCTACTAACACTAACTTCTAATATTTCTCTAGTTTGTGTGTTTTTGTGTTGTGTATGTTTTTGTGTCTGTTTTTGCAGTTGTCTGTACTGCATTTTGTCTGTTCATTATCTGGATTGCAGTTTGTATATCCCATGATCAAGATCATATTCATCAAGTGTGGTTCATTAGTACATGGTCAAGTTAGCTAAAAGAGTGTTGCTAGTTTCTTCTGATATCAAAAGTACTGAAGCAAACAATTTGATTCCACTGAAGTAATAATTCTGAAGAAAAGAAATTGAAGTCAAATTGTTCATTCATTCATTCAAGAAATAGTTTACAGATTACAGCTTACATAAAGTCAACCTACTGCATATGCATCTTCAAGATACGAGATGTACACTTAAGCTAATCCTAATCTAGTGTATATCCTTCATTCCGAAATTTAAGTGAATGTTGGATATGCATTAGATGCTGGCTTTGCTTTCGTGGGTCTTGCATAACCATCCATTCCGTCTTACTAGATGGTTGGATATGCATGACCGACGAAGATGCTAAGGACCAAAATGGGAGGATGGATTGATGCAAACGATTGATGATGACGATGACCACGCAGGATGATGGAGAAAAATAACGTGTCCTGTGTGCTTCATCTATTCATTTCAACCAAAATGCAATCGATCCACCCTCTCTAAGCCCTTCTTTTATACGATGTGTGTTGATACACCAAAAGATGGTGTAGTGAGACCAAGAACCACCTCTCTATCTTTGGGGAGTGGCGGATTCCTGGCACGAGGTCCTTGTTGAGACCGAGGTGCTGGAGGTTGGGAGTAAGATGTTCCCTCCTTATAGGAGTCATCAGAATCATCAGCAGATTCACTTGGATTCGCTACATGTCATCTTCTCGAAGAAGGAAGAAAGGGTGATTTATTTGGTCGTGGAAAGGGTTGAGGAAAGTAATACAGCCATGGGTTTGATTCACCACTTGATGATGATGAAGAAGATGATGAAGATGAGGTTGTGAGATCTATGATCTCAGGTTTGGTGTTCATGATACAATTTTGTTGATTGGGGTTATTTTTGCATCTAGGGTTTGTGGTAAATATTTGGGGATCTTGGTGAAGAGATGAGTTACATTGGGATCATTTTATAGACGGGTTCGAGGCTCAATGAGTATTAATGCAAGTGGTTGGCACAGTAATTCTAGAATCTTATCGAAGATTTTCTTATCTTTGATGCATTCTGCTGAAGTTATAACTTCAGCAGATTGATCATGTGTTACTGCTGAAGTGTTATTTTGGGTTGGGTCAAAGATGCAATCCACGTCAGCAAAGGTCAACCAAACGGTCCATTTTTCTTTGACTATAATTTGGGCAAAACACTCAATCCACCATCACTCTCTTCCGAACAAACCTATTCCCTCTCATCCTTATTTCACAAACACTCACCATTTCGAGAATCATAACTCTAAACACTCATATCCCTCATGGCTCTTGAATTTAAACATGATCACAACAAAGTTGCATTTCTAGGAAATGGCAAGGGATATGAATTGTACGAACCAATGGTGGAATTCCTGAAAAGGTCCAAGATCCGTTATGCTCTAACTCATTCTCCAAATGAGATATATGAATCACTAGTTACTCAATTTTGGGAATCTGCTGAGAAGAGGAGTGAGACAGAGATTAGGGCTGTGATTGATGAAACAGAGTACATAGTGTCAGAGGACCTGATTAGGAGGAAGCTTCACTTGGAAGATGCTGATGGAGTATTATACTCCAATCAGGAAGATGTGCTTAATGGGCTAAGAGAAATTGGCTATCGAGGAACAAGAACTGATATGTGGCTAAAGAAGGAACTCTGCCCGAAATGGAGGTTCCTGGTTCACACGCTGCTTCAATGCATGAGCAACAAGACCGGAGGATGGGACCAGTTCTCTACCCAACTGGGCTATGGTATTGTGTGTCTCTCCCGAGGGGTAACTTTCAATTTTTCTAAGTATATTTTTGAAAACTTGGTTGAAAATATTCAAAAGAAAAAGGGAAAATTTTTAATGTACCCAAGGTTTCTACAAATGATTTTAGACACCACTACCCAATCCCAATCTTTCTATCCCATAGGTACTTTAACTGCTAAATTGTTTGCCACAATGAGAACCCACTTTCAGGGGGAACATCATCCCTTGCTGATGAGGAGAATGTGGCTCATAATCCTCCCTCTTCACCAGTTGCTACTGATGGTACTCCATTAGTTGACATTGATGCGGGCCCCTCATCAACTGCTGAAGCAACTCATGTTGCTCTAGACCAGCCACCATGTCCCAGTCCTCCACCTACACTAGTTACTCATGATGAGTCCAATCTATATAGACAACCCACACCAAGTCCTGTTAGGGATCCTCTCACTGAAGATCTTCCTCACTTTGAGCATGACCATGATTCTACTGACAGGTCCAATGAAGCTCCCCACCACGAGCAATCTGCTGGTGGAGCTGAGGACCCTATTACACTCTCATCTGTCTATGCTCTGGTCAACAGGTATGCTGCTGAGGTTACTAGTCTGAAAAAGGAGCTTGCAGAGACCAAGTCTTCTCTTGGAAGTAAGATTGAAGATCTACAGAATCAAGTCAAGAAGTTAGAGGACAAACTCAAAGGGGGCTCCAAAAGGAAGCTTGTGGTTTCTTCTGATGAAGAACAAGAAGTACCTCAGTCTGGGTCTCTGGACTTGTTGGCTGATGTTTCTCTCAATGATCCTTCATCATTAGTTGCTGCTTCCTCAAAGAAGAAGGAACCTGTTCTCTACACAAGAAGAAAGAGATCTTACTTACATAAGGTTTCTTCTGAAGCCTCTAAGGAACCTAGTGCTGATAAGACTACATCTGCTGATGTGCGAATGGAGGATGTTTCTTCTGATCATGATGACCTGAGTATTGCAACTGAGGTCCCTGTTGTAGATTTATCTGAAGATGAGTGTGTTAAGAAGCCTGATGACAAAGAAAAAAATGTCATTACTACTGATGAGCTTGGTCCTGACCTGGTGAGTGAGGAGGAAAGACTAGGTCAAGCAAGTAGACTGGCTGAGTTTGAGAAGTCAAAGGAAAGTGAAGTATTGGCTCATCAACCTGAAACAGAGGATTTTTCATCCTTAACTCCTGAGAGAAGAAGAGAACTAGATGCAATGCGGGTTAAGATGCCTGCTGAACACTGGGATGTTCTAACTCAGCAAGTCATTTCAAGACCTTCTCTTGCTCAAAGTATACTAGGTGGAGATTTCCTCAATGACACTTATGTGGAGCGAATGATGGCTCAGGGAAGACAAAGGAAGCAAGAAGCTATTGCACAAAGGAAAGCCATCAAAGCTCTGAAGAACAAAGACAAACCTCCTTCTAAAGCTGAAATGAGAATGGTGGTGAAGAACCAATGCTCAATGTACAACTCCGGCTTAACAATGAAACAAGTCAAGGCTTTTCCTGATCATGTCCTGTTTCGCAAATATAACCAAATCATGAGGGACAGATCATCATCTTCAACACATTCTACCAACTTGAAAAGGATTGTTGAGAATGAAACTGCTCAAGAAGCCAAAAGACTTAAGTCAGATGATGCTCCACCCAAGGTGACCTCTCCAGTCATTTCTGCTGAAGCAACTTCTGAAGTTGCTCTCTCTACTAACAAGGGTCAATCTGCTGAACCATCTTCCAATTCTCCTGAAGCATCTGATGTATCAGCTCCCACTTCATCAGTGGCACCTGTTGTCACACTAGAAGATTATAAAGTTAAGGAAGCTGATCTTGCTGAAATAAAAACAAAAAGGGCCATAAAGATGCTCCACAGGATGAATACACTTCGTGATCCAACTAAGTCTCCCTCTACCTCTTCAAGTCCTACCTCAAATGTTCAAGATGAAAATGCTCCCTCTGGGGAAATCTATAAGCCTGGTAGGAGGAAGAAGAGAATGGCCAAAAGATCTCCCCTGGATCTTGAAGCAGATAACTCAACGTTCATAATAGAGGGATCTGCTGCTGATTTTCCTGACGAAGCTCAAAATGCGTTGGAAGATTGGAAACTGAAGGATGATGAGATGAATGTCATTCATCGAAGGAACTCCCCTTCAATGGAATTCACCTTTCTGAAGGAAATTCTACACTTGGTAGACAGGGCAGACTTGATTTCTCTGTACACTCGAGTTACCTCCCATTACTACAACAAGGAACCACAAGGTTCTGGGATGTTCTTACCAGGAGATCTTCAAGTCCTATTAAACTCTCATATTCCCAATAGCAAGGCACATTCCATTTGGGAAAACTCACATCGGTGGAAGGTTGCGTCCTGGAGATTCTATCCTCTCCCGCGTGTACATGTGCTTGAGACTAAGAGTGGAATCACTGTTTGTATGCTTGCTGAAAGAAAGTATCCATTGCCCCAGAGACTTATGGAACGGATGCTTAGTCACAAATTGGAAATTCCTCCCGATCCAGTGGGCAATGAAAGACTGTATGCTTCAACAGTGGTGGGTTTGATCAAGACTCAACTTCTATAACAGCAATAGGCCTCATCCTCATCCTCATCATGACACTTGGTACTCTCTGCACTACCTTGTTTTGTTACTTTTAGTTTGCCTTATTTATATTTTTATGTTTGAAGAAGTAAAAGAGTTTCATAAAAAGAAAAATCACAAAAACATCATTTTAAAAATAGTGATAGCGTTTATTTAATATAAATTAGCTTTTTAATTTTCTTCTTCAACTTATTATTAAGTACTCTCAGTTTATATAAGAGTTATTAGTTATTAAAAAAAAAAAAAAACTAACTTTTATGCAGGTTTGTTTGTTGTACCACTCTGATGGTTCTTTACTCACCTGATGTACCTTGTGTATGTCAAAGAGTTGACTAGTCCAAAGGGTACAGCTTTGGTAAAGACACATCAAATCTGTTGATAGCTGTAATGGTTTGCTCAAAATCATAGGGTATGCAACCACCCATGCTTAATTGCTGAGGGTTGTATGGTCATCAATTCACCATGGTCTATTCCTTGTTGGAATCCAAGAATTGGCTAGCCCACATGTATATGGCATGTGGTAAAGGCAACTGAATCCATATTTGGTGCTCAATTCACCAATGCTAAGAATTGACTAGTCCTGAGCAAACGGCTACAGGTAAAGACAAATCAAATCCGTTTATATGGTTGCTGGTTTGCCAATAAATCAGATGGTTATCAATGTACCATGGTTTTCGAACTCAAACATATGGCTACTCCAGTAGTAATGGCTATTGGTAAAGAGACATCAAACCCATTATTTTCAATGATTCACCTCTCACAGGAGTTAACACACCTGGAAGTGATGAGAATAGTATGAAACTTATATGTTTTGATGTACATGATGTCATATGTTGCTGCAAAGATCTGGCGTATCACAGTTCAGTCATCATAGAGATGTTCCTCTTCTTAATCTTTGTTGCTGATGTTCGAACACAATCCTCAACAATTTTAAAGATCTATCAAGGAAACTGGAACTTAACCTAGTCAAATTCCAGTTTAGGGGAGGATTGTTGGGAATTACGGTATACTACTGGATCTGCTGAAGTAATGACCGAAAAGTTTCTGCCGAAGAAGGAACGAATTCTGCTGAAGCTATACTTCAGCTGAAGTGATAATGCAGATCGTGATTCTGCTGAAAGTGCTTATCCACGTAGGAGAGATAAGCACAGTATGTAGGCCATATGTAGGAAAAGTCAGCGCCGTATGTATAGGTTGGCGCCGTATTATATAGAGCTTACTCAGAATAAACAATATGATGAGTAAAACAATATGATTAGTTGCATGCTTGTCTAAGATGCATGCGTTCTTTGTGTTTGTATTAGGAGCATACGTTAAAAATGCTCGTGAGTGATTAGATGGTTTTCTTGCCTATAAAAGGAACCATAAGAGTATGTAATAGTGAGCTTGTTTTTCTTAAGTCTTTCAAGTCTTGTAAAACATCCGAAACATAGAGTTTCAATAATAAAAAGATCCATAGAGGATCAAAGAGTTCTTAGTTATTATAACTTGTATTTACTTTCCGCTATAAAATACGAGTTGTAGAGATCTTCTATTAGTTTGCTTGTGATTACATAGGCAACACTAACGATCTCCGAGTGCTTAAGATCTATCAAGAGGTCTTTGTTTTCAACAGTTACGCCATAGTCTTCAGTTGAGTTGGTTTTCTAAGCCACGCTTTAGTTACGGCGTAATGTGAGAGAGGAGTTACGCCGTAGCTTCTTCAAAATGAGCATACAATGATATATCTTCAATAAACTCTCCAAATCCGCGTCTCTTTAGCTCCAATGCTCGTAATTTACCTGAAAGTGAAATACAGAGAAAAACAAGCGTAAATCCATATAAATGTTATAAAATACGAGCATTATCGGGGGAAATTGACACTTAATATTCAGGACTATTTGATGTTATCATCTTTTCAGATGCATGCACTCATCTGTATTGTGTCCCACCTCTCCGTGAAACTCACAATATTTGTTGGCGTTCCTTTTTTCGATTGGTGTGATCATTGGTGGAGGAGTTTTGAATTTCGCTTTTCCCAACGCCAATATTTCCTTTGGTGTCTTGGAGAGGAGAGTAAACCTATCTTGCTTCCTTTACGTCCTGATTTGATTTCTGTATCCCTTTTTGAAGCCTTGCTTCTGCCTAGGTTTGTGTGACTTCCATGGCGCTTGGGGAAGCGATCTCTTCTTTTCGTGGTTGCCTACGACTACTTCTCCTCGTAAGAAGGATGCAGTTACCCTCATTATTTCATCTACCGACTTGGGTATTTTATCATGCAAGCGCTTGATTAGCTCGGGGTTAGAAATCCCGTGCATGAAGCTGGAGATTTTCATGACTTATGGGGCTCCTTTGACATCCCTGCTTTCTGCCTTGAATCTATTCACGAAGTCTTCCGTAGTTTCTCCTTCTTTCTGTTTGATATGGTGGAGTTCCACAGGATCTTTTAAGCATTTCTTTTGCTGAAGGAAATTTGCTAGAAAGACCTCTTTCAACTCGTCATAACTATCTACTGATTTTGGCGGAAGATCGTCAAACCACACCCTAGCAGATCCAGTAAGAGGGGAATTGAAAATGTGGCACCAGGTTGGCATGGCCCAGCGCTCCACTTTTGCAGCTTCTTGAAAGATTTTTAGGTGATCTTCCGGGTCTTCGCTTCCGTCGTACATCTTTACATTAGTGGGCATTCGCGTCTTCTTGGGCATGTCGAAATAGCGAATGCGCGGAGTGAATGGGTCGGTCTCCTTGCATTCCAATGGCTTGGCTAAGTCCTCGTCATCGACATCTGACTTTTGCTTTTTGGATCTGGACCTCAGTGTTCGCCTCCGCTATCTTCACTTTCAGAAAATCGATCAGTCCTCGGTGAGTATGCCCGACTATCTTCGTATCCTCCGGAATAGGGTTCTGTTCTCCGCGAATAGGAGTTATGGTAGCCACTTTCCTCCTCTTTTTGAGAGCCGTGACGACTGGGTTTCTTTGGATTTCTGGAGTATACGGAGATACTTTTTTCCTTGTCTCCTAGTTTGTGGAACACATCCTTGCGAAACCTTTTGAACACCTCATCTTTTTCAGCATTTTTCTTTCTTGGTGACCTGGATCAGCTACGCTTCGGCTCAGAGCCTTCTCGTGCGTTTCGGTGCTTTCGAGATTTGATATTTTTTCTCAGATCTCTCCTTCTAGTCGGTCTTCTGGACTCGGAGTGCTGTGATGTTTCATGAAAATCCAGCCGAGTTTTTAGTGCCTCTATAGCCTTGGCCCTTTCTTCTTGTTTTCGAACTTTCTCTGTCACAATCGGCAGGATCTGGTCATAGTACTTGTCACGGTACTTCTTGACGGCTGCGTTGGACGCGGGCTCCTCAAGTTCCACCAGAGCTACATTGTTACCTTTCCCCGCCGTGTTTCGTACCGCGTGCCTACGGTGAGCATTTTTCAAAAACACAGTTGTGTACTGGGTCCCACGGATGGCGCCAACTTGTTAGTACAAAAAGTGTGACTGGTTGTAGTGGGTGTTAGTATTTCTTGTCGGATTGGGCTAACAAGCTGTTGGTGGGCTGATCTTGTACTAATCCAAGTAGTTTGATTGAGTTCCCTGCACAAGAAGAGTAAACCGTTAGTCTTACCGTGGGGGCGGACCCCACTATTAGACTCTGGCATGAGAGTAAGTACACATTCTTGTCAGAGAAATAAGAGTACGTGTGTGTGTTATTATGAGAGAGAAAGTTGTACCTTGTATGGGGATTAGAGCCCCTTTTATAGGCGAGGTTTACCGCTAGGGTTTCCTGATTACTCGCATATGGTAGTTAGCTGGCGGAGCCGGACCCTTGTCGGACAAGGTTCCGTGTTAATCGCGGATGCGGACACAGGATACCTTCTGCGGCCAGAGGTTCGGTCTGCTAAGTATCTTGCGTGCGTCTTTTAGTCTGGACTATGGCTAATTTCGTTATTGGGTTTACTGTTGGTTTCGTAGTAATTCTCGTTGTTGGGCCTGGGCCCAGTGTGTGTATAGCACGAATCAGGCCCAGTAAGCCTGCTATACGTGTTATACGTCATCAATTTTGATTTTGAATTTGAATAAATCCACTCATATTTGAATTTTAAATTTTAAATTTAAACTTCATTTATCTCGCTTAGAATTAAATTTTAAATTTGAATAAGGAATAAGGCTTATAGATTTAGAATTTAAGGTTTTAATTATTAGTGAAATTAAGTTTGTGTTAAAAATGTTTAAAAAAAAGAAAAAAAAAATATGATTATGGTCGTTTTTACTGGGGCACCCAATCGTCTGAAGGTCGCTAGAGAGAGAAAGCTGACGTGACAGAGAAAATGAGAGAGATTGAGATCCCTTACTGTCCAGCCTTAGTTAGCATTTCATATTTGACTTATTATAGGTATTAAAGTAGTCAAAGTGTGTATGAAACTAATGACCCTTATTAAAAGTACGTTGATAATTAATAGCTTTAACCCTTTTCAAATATATAAGTGTGTGATGACACCTTTTAAAACTGGTGTATTTTCGTGGACGTTTTAAGTTAAATAAAACTGATTTTGATATCTCAAAATGACGCATGCAGATGTTTAAGTTAGAGAGGTGATTTGTACACTCATGCAATTGATTGGCACACTCTAAATTAGAGTGTGTTGACAATTATACCCTTACAGAGTGTGAAAAAGTGTTAATTAATGTAAGGGTATAATTGTCATCACACTCTAATTTAGAGTGTGTCAATCAATTGAATGAGTGTACAAATCATTTCCTTTTAAGTTACTATATCAAAGCAATTCTTGATTCGAAGAATATATGTTGTGTTGTTTTGTATCACCGTCATAAATGGAACACGTAATCGGAATTAAAGTCCATCGCGTGATTGTTTGAGATATGTCCAGTAGGCAACCTTGTTGATGCATAATCTGGCGCGGGCAGGATTCAACGACTCTCCTTGGGCCGTTAGTCGTCTTCTCGAGCCCTAGTAGACCTGTCAACAAAGAAAACCCGTTAGGAGTGGACCCGAGGCCGTAGCCCCGGGGTCCACCTCCGACGGTCAAGTTAGTATGCGCTGTGGCATAGCAAAAGATGTTAGGTTTAGAGATAACCTGCGTGTGTATATATAGGCATGCATTAAGGTTTAGGTGTAGAGTGGGCGCATTGCCGCCTGACCCATTCCTCGCCCAGGACCATACGTCTACAAGCCCCCCAAGTCTAGTATGAGATAGCACATAGCTATGTTATGCTAGACTTAAGTTCTGATGGCCACGTAGGTGAAAGTGGAACCCGCATGCTGCATCCTGGGTAAGGGCGTACCTTTTTGTACCAGTAGCGACGCAACATGGTGCGACAGAAGACGTGCTTCTGTAGCAGAGGTGCGCTACCGTGGCGCGACAAAGAGGTGGCAGAAGACGTGCTTCTGCGCATAAGTGCGCGCTGTGCGCGACAAAGGGGTGCGACAGAAGACGTGCTTCTGCGCATAAGGGCGCGCTGTGCGCGATAAAGAGATGCGACAGAAGACGTGCTTCTGTTGCATAGGTGCGCGCTAAAGATGTGCGACAGAAGACGTGCTTCTGCGCTGTGCGCGGCTTTACAACCGACAGAGGACGTCTCCCCTACGGCAAGTTGGTGCGAATATTTAAATTCGTCTTCGATCTGCTTCCAAATACACCTGCGTACGAAAACAGTGGTAGCGTATACCCTAGTAGCCCCCCAAGTTTGATGGTGCTACGCGTGTAGGAGCATTAAACTTATTTAATCTGCGAAAAACACTTAATACAAAGATTAAAAGTATATGCCGCGAATCGCAGCATATAAAACTAAATAAAATGAAGCAATATATAGCACATAGCATATATAATAAATAGCGCATAGCATGTAAAATATATAGTGCGCATAGCATAAAGAATATAAAACCTATCGTGAGATTGTACAAGATATATAAACAATTGTTTTGTTTTTCTTTTTAATGTATAAAATAAAAACTCCGGATGGATGTACCGTGACCGCAACTGATAGACGCAGATGGATTTATCTTAACCGCATAGACTCGATCGTTTCTGGATGATCGCAGATGTTTATACCACGGCTTTTGGTCCAGTGCGCATCATGGCGATTGACTAGCATCGTGGTATTCGCGCGTACGCGTCTCTGCGAAGATGTCTGAACACACGGTCTTACGCGGGTAGATTTATCGTGACTGCGCTATTTGAGCGCGAACAGGCGTACCAACCGTAAAAACAGTATCTGCGCGAATTTATCGCGGCTAAAAAATAAAATAGCTCCGATCGTGCGGGCTTTTTCTTAGGTCCGATCGTGCGGATTAAAAGATAAAATAGATCCGATCGTGCAGATGTTTTAAAATAGGTCCGATCGTGCGGACGTTTCTTTTCTTGTATCTCATGTAAAAGAATAGACATCATAATATGATTGACGCATCTGAATATTATTTTATTAAATTCACATGCGCCGTTATTCCGATGCGCCGTTATTAAATTAACATCATAATATTGACGCATCTAAAAATACCTTATGTAAAGAATTAAAGCAACTTTTACGTGTGCTAGAATGCAAAGATTTAGGTTACCGAATTTATGAATTTATCTCTGGCTTTTCGGTAATATGAGAACACGAAACATTTGTTATTCGTGGTCCCACGGATGGCGCAACTTGTTGATGATAATCTCAGCGGGCAGGATTCAACGACTCTCCTTGCCTAGTCGTCTTCTCGAGCCCTAGTAGACTAACAAAGAAACCGTTAGAGTGGCCGAGGCCGTAGCAGAATGTCCACCTCCGACGGTCCAAGTTAGTATGCGTGTGGCATAGCAAAAGATGTTAGGTTTAGAGATAACCTCAAGGTGTGTATATATAGGCATGCATTAGGGTTTAGGTGTAGAGTGGGCCGCATCTGCCGGGCCTGACCCATTCCTGGCCCAGTCCGGACCATACGTCTACAAACCTATCCAATCAAAGTCGCCATGAGTAGATATTCAACTTGATTTTAAGTTTGGATCCATTGAATTGCAGTAGTCTAAATTAAAAAAAAAGAATAGCAGTAGTCGTTGAAGACAAAAAGAAACATTTAACGTGTTACGCATACAAGGGACATGGTAAAGTAAATCCACGTGTCTAACGTTTACATGTAGCTTTTGGCATTCTACTTTTATAATGATGATACTTTTTAACATTCAGTTTTTTTGATAATTATGTATCCAGCTAGGTGTTAAAATGATGATCCTTTCATTTTTTTTAGTTTCGCCCAAAACCTATATTGTAAAGACTAAAGTCACCTCCTTGGTCAGGTTTTGACATAAGTGTTGTTCATGGGCATGAGACCCATTTTCTGAAATCAAATCTTATATATATATATTTTTTTGAACGGCAACAAAGAAAATATATAAAAATATAAAAATGACCCATAGCAAGGAGCTAAGGCCAAAAATACAAAACAATTTTAGATAAACAAAAAAGTTACAAAATTTAAAATCAACTCAGAACTTTAACTGCGAGGATTATAAAAGGGTTATAAAAAACTTATGCCAATTACAGGTCACCCTAAGACATAAAAAAAACCCCAACAATGAAATCAAATCTTATAACGAACATTATTTTTACGTTGTAAAAATCGGCTCAGGCGGTCGATTAATCCTCGCATAATCGCTCGCTCACTAAGCGCCTTGATTTATCATAATTGGCCTATTTAATTGGTTTGGTCAAATATCACTTAAAAATCGGTTAACAAACCGATTAATTGGATAAAATAGAACAAAATCAGTCTAATCGGATTAATCGAACAAAATCGCTTAAAAATCTGTCAACAAAATCGCTTAAAAATCAGAAAAAATTGCATAAAAATCGAAAAACAAACCGATTAATCGGTCAAAGATCGCTTAAAATGGTCAACACACCGAGTAATATTTAACTTTGACTTTGAACTTTGAAAAATTATGTATTATGTTTATATTTGAACACTTGAAATATTTGAACTTTGATGCACTATACTTATTTCATACATATAATATAATATAATATCAAAAATTACAATTTTGTGCATAAAAATTACAATCCAATTAATCCCCGATTAATCCCCGTCTAACCGATTAATCGCTAGACCCTACCCAGCCGCCTAACTAGCGCCTAGCAATTTTTACAACCTTACTTTCATGCCAAAATCCTAAAGCTACACCCTCAACCAAACGGGTCCTTAATTTACATACTCTTTCGGTCTTCAAACAAGTGTGCAAATAAAAAAGGACAAATTATAATATGGGTAGTTAATGCATGTTTTGAACGATAAAAAAACATATTGAAAATGATGTTTTTTGTGTGTGCACTATTACAGATATATTAAGTCAGGACACAACTTTATCACCATTTATCTGTTATTAATAGTCATATTGTAGTGATACACACACAAGACATTATTAAAAGTTTGTATGTATAATATATGTAAAACAAAAGTTTAAAAAAAAAAGGCTAGTTGAAATCATTTATAAATGATTATGCCTTCATTTTTTTGTATTTTCACCCAAAGCTTTCATAAACTATGAGAACATCCTTGCCAAATATGCTCATAAACCTAAATATAAGTTTATATGAACATCTCCTTAAAGGTCATTTCTTGAAACAATAAGTGAAAGTCACCACTTCTTTTGTTTATATCGTTACAGATATATTATGCCGTGACACAACTTAATCACCATTTATCTATTATTAATAGCTATAATATAATCGTAACAAGGGACATTAATAAAAATGCGTATGTAAAATAGGAAAAACAAAAGTTAGAGACACAAAATGATACATGGATCTAAACTTAGACCTAAAACCACTTGACATCATCTTGATGGGTTGTAAAATAAGTGGATCCCTGTATGCAGCCATCAAAATGGTAACATTTGGTTTTAGGTATAAGTTTAGGCCTAATTTTAGATCTATGTATCATTTCTCCACTAAGTAATATAATGATTAGTTAGATACATTTAAAATTGATTAGATACATTTAAAATTGATTATCCTTTCATTTTCTTTAGTTTCGCCCAAAACTTTCATAAACTAAAGAACAACCTTACCAAATATGTCAATATGTGTTGGAAAAATTGTTTTTGCAAAGTGAGTTGTTGCAAAATTTAGACACAATTTAATATATGTATATGTTATATATATTTATATTTTTTGGTAGCTTTGCGTTTTCCTTGACGAGAGTTTCGCAACGAGCTAAATTGTGTCAAAAATGAAGTTGGTATGAATGAGATATCGTGTCTCAAAGTGAGGCACGTGAAACACAAAATTTGGAAAAATAGTGTATCCCACATCGCCTAGGAAAGAAAGTGGGAAGTTGTTTATAAGGAAGTTTTTGTATTAGTTATCAAAATCTTTTAGTTGGTTTTACTCCAATACATACGTGCGTGTGCGTAGGGGATGCAGATTTCTGGGCCAAAATGGGTTCGAAGCTTCTGAACTCATGTGAGCCCGCACGACCTGCGGACACGAACACGAATGCAACTACGTCTACGTGCGAATCTTTTTGCCGCAAATTCGAGTTTCATTTTTTCTCAAATTCTGTAAATCTATATAAGGAATATATATTACTGTAACTTATTAAATAAGTTATACAAAATGAAAATTCTGTTACGCTAATAGAAGATATGCAAATCCGGTTTTAATATAACTAATTTGCTTAATTATGGCTAATATTCAATCTTGGAGAACAAGATAGGTTTTTACTATATATAGAGCCATAGGCTATGTTTGGTACGAAGCTTTTTGAAGTTTTTTAGAGCGATGAGTGGTGAGCGTTGAGCAATGAGCTTTTTGATTTTTATTGTTCGTTGGGCAAAGGAGCGGTGAGCTTTAATATTTTTTAAGAATGCTCATTTTTTCAATGCTTCTTTAAGAAGCTGTGAACGATGAGCTGTGATTACTGCTCACAGCTCACTGCTACTTTTATCAAACACACCCATAATCTCATTCAGTCTTCTCATCCAGAAAGAAGCATCTCATGTGCTAATGTTTTTCCAGCAGCCTTGGGTCATAAACAAGCTAACTTTTCTGTGATCTTTCAGGCAAGTGTGTCTAGTCCAGCTGTACATCAGCTTTGGCCGTTTGCTGAAAAACAGACGGTGAATCTGTTTAAAAGAATTGTGTTAAACACGAGACTCTTGCCACGATCTTTACTGCTTTCGTTTAATTTTCGTTGAATAGTGTATGTCTTCTGCTTCAACTTCATTATGTTTGTTATTTAATTTTCTGTTATTATTACTTGTAATATAATTTATTATTAAAAGTGTACATGTGTTCCCTACAATATGCTCATAAACCAAGATATAAGTTTATACAAATACTTCCTTAAAGGTTATTACTTGAATTAAAAAGAAAACCTGCCCTCTAGATGGGTTAGAGAACCCTTTGTGTTTAAGACGAAATGTGCCACCCCCCCCCCCCCCCCCCCCCTTAAAACGACTCATAACCACCACGTGCGGTGGGACGATCTTTGCAATGGTTTGGTGGTTGCGACAACCAGACATAAAGCAAGGAAAATGCATATTTGTGAGTGTGTTGTGAGTGTATTGTGTGGTGAGCGTGGTGGTAATTACTACAGTGGTTTAGCGACTGTTTATTTGTAAGAATGAATGCTGATATGACGCTGATGTGATACACGATCATACCAAGAATCACACATGTTATCACATTCAGTATAAGAGTTTCATTTCTAATTTTGAAACCATCAAAATATAACAAACATCACATATGAATCTAATTCCATTCTTATTCCTAAACCTAAATTATTCTCCAATTCTAAGGATAGAAACATTCTTATTCCTAAACCTAAATTATTCTCTAATTCTAGGGATAAAAATGAGACGAGCCGAGCCAAGCCGTTCCTGAGCCTCTCAGACCTCGAGCTCGGCTCGTTTATAATAATTAGCCCGAACTCGGGATCGAGTTCGTTTCGAGTCTTATATTTTTAGCTTGAGCTCGGCTGGTGAAAATTTTCACTAGCTCGGGCTCGACTAAATTTTTATGAAACGTTAAAAGAGAGGGCTTGCATTGTATTGTATTTGTTTGTGTCGTTGTTGTTTAATATACAACTTTTAATAAAAACTCAAATGAAACTTGATTAGATTGAGCTTTTTACCGATCTGATTTTAAACATTTTTGAACGACTTGACTTGTTTTCACCACTCTCCATTTCAATGCCTATGAAGTGAACACGTTCTAAATAAACAGAAATTCTAAAACCATATGACCTGGCGTAAATGGGAGCGAGATAAGTAGATCATGCACGAGTACCGACATAATCGTGGTGGTGGGTGTCCCTCATGGCGACACTTCTTTTGCTCCTCTTTCCCCAAAGTACATCTCACACTAGTCACCTGCCTTTACTTTATTCATCCACGTGATCTTCAACTCATGCTTATACATACCTATGAGTAAATTATACTTCATATTTTTCTAGTGAAATAACCAAATCATCTACATCTTTATCATTTACGTGCCTTTTAATTCCAACTATTTTTATGCACAGAATTATAAGCTTAATGTCACGTCTTTCGTGCGACATTTAATTTCGACTAAGCTCAGACTTACCCGATTACTCAACAATGTATGTAACTTAAGAAAGCTTCAAAGAATGCAACAAGTGAAGAAATATAAAAACACTTTGTATTACTAGAGAACTTTTACAAGAGAGCTTACAAGATAACTTCTATGGATGCATTGAACAAATAAGGTCTCCTCTATTTATACTAGTGAACTAAGCTATGTACAAATTCTACATACTTCCATGATAGGAAGATTCTAGGACTTCTAAGGGTTCCATGAGGTTCTAGAGTTTCCTACATCTTCCAACATCTTTCAAAGAGTTCCAAGATCTTCCAAACTCATCCAAAAAAAGTGTGAAACAATCCGAGATCCCGACCAACCTTGAAGATAATCATATCGAGTAGACGGGTCGTGGCATTAAGGACATATAAACAATCACGATCACCAGCTTTAATTCCATAAATTTTCCTTAAAGCATTAGCTACTGTTGATGTCGTCGTGTTGGTGCCGTGAATAAAGTGTTGGTGTCGTGAAAAAAGTGTTGCTACATCAACATCACTTTTCCCATAAAGAATCCACTATAACACCAAAAAACACCCTCCATCATATAACACTAGAATCGGTGTCATGAGACACCCTCGTCCCACACATAACCTAACAAAACACAAATACAACACACACACAAAAAGAAAAAAACACCGAACCACTCGTGGCAACGCGGTGGCGAACACCGAGCCACGATGTGGTGTTGACATTGTCTCGTCGCGTGCGTTTTCGTGACGGCGCTAGGAGAAAACGTCTTATCCCGGCTGCTCTTACGATACATGACTTTAGAATTTGGATTTTTATTGTCTCCTTATCTTTTTTCATGGATACTAGTTTTTAACCTCGTGCATATATGAATTGTTAAACAAAGTTTTTCTCAAAGATATATAAACTCTTTTATAATTTTATTGTCATAATTCTCATGTACGCAGGAGTTTTTACATAAATTATCCATTATGTATTAACATCGATTAATATTTTGTACATATTTTTTTGAACGAATGCTTTAACTTTGTTTAACTGATATAGTGTTGGGGTTGATGTTGTCTAAATTTAACTAATGATATGATGTTATAGAAATTATGCGTGCTAGTTTAATAACATGTAATGACTCTTAAAAAATATTTTTCCGAATATTCCTTTTTAAACTCTAAACGGTAATTAGATGTGTTATTAGTATATGCACAATCTCGTATATTTATTTTCATCTCAAAGTAACACGTTAGTCCGTGCTTTCATTTTAATATTTATATTCTTGATAATAATAATTTCGACTGTATTTAACTTTTAAACCTAACTTATAAAAAGGAATAACATGAGTCGTTATTGAACACGGATAGTAAAAAAAAAGTACTTATCAGGATTTCCTTACTTCATCTCATAAAAAAAAATAACATGAGTTGTTTATATATGTACATTCTCGTGTATTTATTATATATTACAATAACTCGTGCTTCATTTTCATATTTGTAATTATTTGTATATACCTTAATCTAATATATAATGATACCAATATCTATAAATAACAACAACATATATCTTATTTTTTTCAAATATATATATATATATATATATATATATATATAGTGTAAGCTGTATAAGTTTGAGGGTACTTATTAAATTTGTAAAGTTAGTAAAAAAAAATATAGAAGCGATAAGTTTACTTAATTCGATATAATTTTTTTAAAGTTTAACGACTAAAGCTTTATTAATTATTATTATTTTATTTATTTTATTTTTTTTACTAAATCGACACATGTATGAATGTAATATTTTAACTTTTATTGATTAATCACAAAACTCAATTTTAAAATAGAGCTCTAATATTGGCTAATAAAGATATTAGTTTTCTCATTTTTAATATTCTCTTGTTATATAAGAGATTTTTAGGGTGTTTTCTAACGTATCTAATTTAGTGATTTAATTCACCATCTTGAGTCTTGTTATAGTAATGATAATTATATTAGTTCCTAAATTTGTGCATACATATGTATTTGATTTATCATTACATTAGATTTATTTTTAGTCCACTTATAATCATTACATAAAATTTTACATTTAAAATTAAACATTACCAAATAGTCCATGTGATTTACGAGTTTAAACTTACGTTTTAAGCATTTTTATTTATACGTGAATTGAACCTATACCTGCACCGCATTTTCTAAGACGTTTAAAAACTTTTACATTTTTTGAAAAGTCAACATATTTCCCTCCTCCTTTGACCATAAAATAAACACTTGATTATTAACACTAAATATCACAAAATATCTCCTAAACTTAACTAGTCATTTTTAGTCCTTATTGTCAAGCTAAGTTCTTAGATATATCCAAGACGTAATACCTAAGTAACTAAGATATTTACTTAAACTTCTTAACTAAGTATAACTAGATATTTAACATTTCCGGTTTTAGACTTAACATACATTTAACACCAACCGACACTAGACTAGGTCCAGTCTACATATTATATGTCTTTTAGGTTCATAATAATCATATTAGAAAAGTCACATTTCACTTTTTCTATTTTTACGTAAACTTCGTTCGTTTTACGTGTTAAGCCTATTTAACCTACGTTTTTAGGTTTTAACAACATTTATGCCTCGCTTAAACTTATCACTCATTTAATATACTTTAATAGATAAGTTTTAACATTTCTTATAAGTTTATATTTTTACGATGTCCGGTTTTAAGTTTCGCGATTTAAATACTTAACGATAGTAATTACCGGGGGACTAAACAACACTCCATAAAACTAGATACTATCAAAATTACCTAGTCACTTTTTTATTTTATAAGTGATCGACATTTTAAGAGTGACGATACCTTGTTGGCTTGGTGATGAGGCTTATTTATCTATATCTTTTCATATCTTTTTTTTTTTTTTTTTTTTTGCGCTACTTACAAGACTAAGTTTCTTAAATATCCTAAAACTTAACCTCCTCAAGGTATCGAGATTTTAAGAGTGATGATACCTTGTTGGCTTGGTGATGAGGCTTATTTCTCTGTATCTTTTCATATGTAGTTACTTACAAGACTAAGTTTCCTAAATATCCTAAAAACTTAACCTCCTCGAGATCCTATATATTTCACTTCTCATTCATTTTGACTATAAAAATTCATCCATATTCTTCATTTCTCTCCCATAAAACGCCCCATAATAAATCCCTAGCATCATGATCCTTTGATTTTCTAGTTACAAGTTTCACTTCATTGTTAAAGCTCTTGTTAAGCTCTACATGAATCAAGTTTTATTTCCTTCATCGATTGGCTAGTTTGCAAGCTACACAAATGATCAATTTCTTATACAAGTCCTAGCACAAATTCAAGAGTGCACAAGAGGGTTGAAGGATTCCAAGGGTGAAATTATTCTCTGTTCTAGTTCTTTGTTTTTAAATTCCTTTTTGATTAAGGCCAAAAGTTGTAAGAATGATTATGTTTCTCTTCATTCTTTTGTTTTTCCTACTCATTATATGCTTGTTATATTGATAATGTTATACAAAACCAGTGGCGGATCCAGGACGAAATCTAAGGTGGTTCCCCTTATTTAGTCAAGGCGGTAAATTATCTGGGTCAACGACCCGATAACTAAATGGGTCGGTTCGGATCAAGTCGGTACGATATAACATAGATAGTTTATAACACAAAAATCTTGATAGGTCTGATGTTCTATGAAAAAAGAATTTGTTTTAACCCAAAAAAGAATTTGTTTTAACCTCAATCAAACAATCTATATAGCTTGAAAGTCACAATAAAAATCCGCTAGCTGCAAAACATTTAAAGCCACCCGACGTAGCTATATATTATGGAGTATAAAGTGTGAAAGTGTATAAATTTACCATGCTTTGTAATGTTCCATGTTTAAAAAACATATCACTAAATCGTACAAACAATTAAGTTGTAATTGTAACATATATTAAAAGGTGTAACTTTTACTTTAGACTTAGCCCACGTGGTACTCTCCAAACCACAAGTAAGATATCATTAGAAACAAAAGTAAACCATAAAAGGTACCCAATTACATCTTCTTCATCAAAACTACAAAGAACCTTTTTCTGGTCGATTCCTCGACTATAAATTTTGAATCTTTAGTTTTCTTTGTTTTTTCCCGCAAAGATCTAAGGTGGTTCCTCGTTAATTTCAAAGGGATAGCTAGTCAAGTTAACAGACTTAAAACAGCTCGACACAAATGCAAATGAAGATCGAGAGAATACAATGGATTCCCTGGTCGTTAAGTCCCACGGAGACTCAATGGTGTGTGCAAATAATCGAGACGGTTAGAATGATCACTAATGATAGCGATCAGAAAGGATTTGGGTATGATAATTACACTACTGAAAAAGGAAAAAAATAAAAGCGGCTTAAATGCAAATTAAGAAAATTAAAAAGATAAAATATATTAAATAAACGCTATCACTATATTTAAAGTGATGAACGTTTAAAACTAAAACGTACGTTTAAATAAAAATTACGTAAACGAACAAAATAAAACGTGAAAATCACACAATATAAATCCTAAAAATATGAAAAATACATTTTTACAAACCTAATGATAAAAGAAAATTTATAGAAAAAGAAAATTATTTTTAACACTATTTAATTAATTATTATTAATTAAAAACTAATTTAAACTATTTAATAATACTCTAAAATAAAAGAAAATACAAAATAAGGTTAGAAAAATAAAATTAAGATTTAGAAAATCTAAAATATGATAAAACTAATTTTAAAACTGAAAATATATTTTTAGACTTTTTATATATTTATTACTAATTTAAAACTATTTAAAACTAATTAAAATGCTAGAAAATACTTTTTAAACTAAGAAGATTATGGAAAAATACTTTTTAGACTATTTATATTTATCTAAACTTAAGAAAATTGAAAAATTATTTTTTTGAACTTTTTCTTAATTATTTGTATTTAAAGCTAATTAAAAATATGCTTAAAAACTATTTTAAATTAAGAAAAATAGCAAATGAACTTGGAAAAATCTGAAAATTGCAGGAAAAGTCTAAAATATTATAAGGAGTAAAGGAAAAATGGAAAAACAAGGGCTTGTGAGCAAGATATAGGAACTGATGCACAAGAGCTTATGAAATAAGCACTTTGAATAAGCTAGTGGAGACCAATGTGCACCAAACCAAAACAGAAGCTTGAACAAGCTAAAACAACCCTAAAGCAACTAAAAACAACACCCCATAACCTCTGGATTGCCAGTGCAACAGATTTGATGAGATGAGCTTATGAATGCAAAACAGTGAGAAGGGGCAACTTTAAGCTAGAATATAAGCACCTAAATAAGCTAGAAACATGAAAACAGGAATTGGAACCTCACAAGGACCTGGCTAGCTATGTCAAGACCCAAGAACAGACCAAGATGAGCTTAGATGAGCCCTGCACAAGCTTTGCAAAAGAGATAAACTCCCTCGCAAAAGCACTATAAATGCATAATGGTAGTACTCAAAAAAAAACTAAGAAATAAGTACTTAAAAAGCTGAGAAACCAAGAGCTAGCATTTTTGTATTTTTCTTTAGCAACTAGAATTTAAAAATCCAAAACCTTATAGACTGAATCTCACTAATGAGCACTCAGTGAAATTCCAAATTTTATTCAAAAGTGACCTTAATGAAAAATTTTGACTTTTGTAAAAACCAAAAGGGTTGACTAATTTGAACTTTGAATCAAATTTATGAACCGAAATGATGTATTGAGATGGAATTAAACTAAAGCAAGCTAGTTCTAAGATTTTGGAACACAAAACAAGCTTTTGGCTTTCAATATTTCCAATGCTTAGTCAGCTAAGACAGTAATTGATTGAATTTGACTTTTACTACTCTAGTGTGCAAATAAGTGACTAAACCAAGCTTCATGATCCTAAGGTATGCTATTTTGACAGAACTTAACCAAAGACTCACCCTCCAACTTACCTAAACTAGCTGATCCAAACACACCTTTTTGAAACAGTTTTGAGACTTAAAACACTGAAACAAGTTTTTAAAACAAACAAGCTACTAATTAACTTATATCAACTATATTAAAACAGATTTCAACTAAAATTAACAGGATTAAAACACATAAACTAAGAATGCAATTTTTTTAGAAATTTCTTACAAAATGAGTTTATGCACGAAATGGAGAACCAAGATCGAGAACCCTCAATTTATTTCTTCCCAAGAAGCTCTTTACCAAAGATAATCCAAAAGTAGCACTGCAATCTTGTCTTGATCATGTCTCCATGTGATTTTTATTTTCAAGCTATTTTTGAGTAATTATTTGGTATTTTCTGTTTTTTGAGATTAAACAAAATTTTACACTTACTAAAGCTCTCTGTTATAACATGAACTTTTATGAGCTTTTGAATCCAAGATAATAACTATTAACACCCTTTAAATATTTTGAAGATTCAAGCTTAAAAATGGCATTAACTAAATTCATGACATAAAACTTAAAATTGAGACTGAAAGTAGATTCTTGATACAATGAAAATAAGATTACAAATGCTTGAGAGTTTTTAACATAAACTAGAAAACATAAAAACTTAAAAACGACATGTTTAAAACTAAATTACACTACTACTTTCCCTTCTCTTTCTTGCTTTCTTTTATATGCCAAAGACTTTTTTTTCTTGCTCTCAGCTTTTCCCACTAATAATGTGGACCTTTGGATGGCTTGGAGTTGAAATTGGCCGCTTGATCATTTTGCCAAATTGGGTTTAACAAGCTGGAGGTTGAGTGAAGTGAGGAGGGGTGCAATAAATGGTTTTGTAGTTTAGGTGAGGTGGAGGGACAAGGGGAGTGATATATTGAGGTGGAGGTGAGGTGTGAGGATTAGGTAAATGAGGTGAAGGAGGAGAAGAAAATGGCCAAGTGGGTTGGGTTTGACCACGCGGGTTGACCGAGGCGATAGTAATGAAAGGGGGTTCAAATTGCTTAGTGACAGGGGTCACAAAGGTTTGTGACAAGGTCAAAATGGGTAAAGGGTTTATAATCATAGGGACCTTATGTGTAATTTCTGAATTTCAAGGGACTATTCCTGCCATTTCATCAAAGATGTTCCAAGGACTAAAAGTGACAATCCCCAAAAGTATAAGGACCAAATCTGTCATTTTGCAATTTTCCAGGGCCATTTTCGCCAAATTTGAAACTTGAAGGGCTAATTTGTAATTTTCTCAAACTTTTTATATTTTTCACCAAAGGACTAAATTTGACAACTTATGATTTTAAAAAGGACCTTTGGTGATTTTTCTTTTGAAATTTTGACTTTTCAGTGGACTATTTTTGACAATTTTTGAAACTTGGGGGACTAAAACTGCAATTTTTGCAAATTTGATATGTTTTCATCCTGATTTTGATATTTTTGCATTTAAAACACATAAAACACTGATTTGTGATATTTTTATCATTTTGATGCATTTTTTGAGTGTTTTCGGATGATTTTGCAGGTCTAGACAAGATAAAATGATGAGTATTTAGACACTCATCAATCCCCATCAGATATTGCTAGTCCCTAGCAATGATTTGAGAAAACTTGATGGATTTTATCTGTTTACCAAAAGCCATCACTACGGAGTAGCCAAATGTTTTAGTTCAAGTAAGAACCATGGTACACCGATAACCATATGATTTTTGAGCAAACCACCGATTTTCAACGGATTTGATTTGTCTTTACCGTAGCCGTTACCGACTAGCCAACTCTTAGATAAATTATCAATATTATCTTTGGTGAGCCGATTACCAATTATGGTTTTTCCACTGCCTTTACCACAAGCCATAACCTTGCGGGCTAGCCAACTCTTTACTAATTAAAGATATGGTGAGCTGAACACCATACAATTTTTGGGAAAATTGCAAGTCAGCCAACGGATTTGAGATATCTTTACCAAGAGCCGCTTGCTCCTGGATTAGCCAATCCTTTTGTCTTACAGACAAAGGCGGATCGATAACCAATTGAGTAAGTGTAGAACACTTACTCCAAAAAAAATTTTGGCCAAAAACGGGGGAATTGGTGTAATTATATGATAAAATTCGTGAGAATTCCCCCACACTTAGAAATGAATATTGCCCTCAATATTCAAAGTACCGGCGATTATAAACATAGAACTAAAGGGAAATATTACCATTATTTAGAAAGGATTTTTTTTTTTTTTAACGGGCAACCCCCACACTAGGTGGTAGAAAATAGAAAGAAGTCAGAAATATGGGTGAAAACCCATATGGCGTGCTACTGTTTTTGATTACCGAAGTCGCTAGCTTGACTCAATTCTCAATTAATTTGTTAATGGGAAGCAAAGTGGAAGAAACAATCTCCATCGGACTTTCATTCAAGATGTTTGGATAAACATTGAAGCACGTGAAAGTTCCACACCGATGAGATATACATAGAAAGAGACAGACCCGGCTCACAGATGATAAATGAAAATGCCAGGGTCAAAGATAGTGTCCTCACTGGTTGAAGGAGTGAAGAAGAGAGAAGTCACCGAAGTAGGCTTAAGAAAAGAAGGAAAATCATGATAACAATCATAACTAGATCTTCTTCCTCGGGATTAAGTGTAGTTGCACTTATTTGGATTTTATCGGTTGAGCTCTTTGGGTTGGAAGGCATCTCGGTTGGGAAGGTGGGAGGATTTGTCATAAATATGCAAATTGAGATTCTCTCCCCCCGATCATGATTTTTGCCATCCAAGCAATCATACCTGGAGATATGATATGAGTGAGTTCACCGGCTAACTCTCATGAAGAGAATCATTCACATGATGTGAATTTGTGAACTCTTGTTCCATTGTGGTCTCATCACTATCCTCAACTGGTATCAAAAAGTGGATTCTCAGAAATTGACGTGAATTCGAGTCAATTCAAATAGAGAGATTAGTGAAAGTAGCTTTGAATGTTTCGAACAAAGTGATCAACATTCTCAATTGGATCGTTGGAGTAAGTGAGTGAACGATCATTATCAATGAGACTTTCGCCTCTCCCATCTGGCTTCAAATCAAAGAGTGGATTGATGTGAGTGAGTTCACCGTGAGAACTCCTCAAGAAGGGATCGAGACGATTGTGGAAGTGATGCCTCAACGCATTCGATGTTTCCATAGGAAGCACAATCGTCGCTAAGATCGTGAGAAAGTTTCAAAATGATCTAGAGAACACTCAAGAGAGAAAGGAATATCACACAGATGGTCACTAGCCCTCTGGACTCTCCCGGGATTGGGACAAGGTCCTCAACACTAGAATTCCATTTCTCGAATAGTGCTAAGCTCATCCCCATGTTTAGAGAGTGAGTGGGAACTTCGGGTGTGATAACAACAGACGAGGAGTTTAGAAGGACTAGCATACATATGTTTTATACTTAACATTTGTTCTTCTTCTAGTAATTCCATCATAGTCTTTTTCTCCCCATTCTTCATGGAAGGAGTCTCAACTGATGAACTTGATGAACTGTTATAAAATTGTAAGATATCAAGGATATCTTCATCATCATCGCCATCGAGAATGAAAGCGGAATCGAGAGCCAGATTTGGCCGCTTTTTGCGCATTGATTCCCTAATAGATTGTTCAAAGGCAATTTGGGAATCTAATTTAGCAGCCCGCCTTGGCTAACAACACTTCCATGGATTTTTCATTTGGATTATCTTGGGAGGACATAGCCGACTCCTCTTTAAGTTCTTTTAATAACCCGCAGTCTTCAAAGAAGGTGCGTGTAGTTTCATGAGGAGCTTGAATCATTTGGTACGCGTGGAGGTTGGTCTTGAAATGAAGAGTCGTAATTGTTACAAGGAAATGGGTTCCCGCTTGACAATCCGAAGCAGGGTGAGGACCTCCACAATACTCACAACAAATAACCGATGTGGTCGTGAGTGGTATGTGTTGTAGTCATAATTGTTATCGTTGAACCGCCATAGACAAGCTGTTTCGATTGACAATCGAATCGGAATGTGAACCACCACAAGCTACTCACAACAAGAAAACCGCTGAAGTCTCACAAAGGTGGCAATTGATGGAATAAATCGGCCGTGTCATGGTAGGAATAGGGATCTTGGTTATAGATGCACCGACTTTCCCTGATTCCACCGCTACAAGCGGGGGCAATTGCCACCATTATAAGGACCACCACACCATTGACAACCAAGAGGGTGAGGATAAGACATAGAAAGAATCAAAGGTTAACAGAGGGTAAGAAATGAAGAATCAAAAAGGTGAGAGGGTAAAGAGGATTATTTTGGTATTTTGAAAATCATTATGATAAAACAAAGAATGAAAATATTTTTGATGTTGAAAACACTTTAAAAGTGTTAAAGAACTTTTGGGATTTTGAAAACTTTACAAAAAACTTTTACAAAAGATGGAATATGTGCAAGAATGGATCTAAAAGCTAAACACACGCTAAAGCCTCCCGCATGGCTGAAAATTTGATCCTACGCTTAAACCGCCAAGTCTAACAGACTTAAAAATGTTTCGTCGAACACAAATGCAAATGAAGATCGAGAATACAATGGATTCCCCGGGTCGTTAAGTCCCACGGAGACTCAATGGTGTGTGCAACACTGATTCAGACGGTAGAATGACCACTAATGATAGCGATCGAAAAGGATTTGGGTATGATAATTACACTATCAAAAGGAAAATAAAAAGCTTAAATGCAAATTAAGAAAATTAAAAAGATAAAATATATTAAATAAACGCTATCACTATTTTTAAAGTGATGAACGCCAAAACTAAAACGACGCTTAAATAAAAATTACATGAAACTAACAAAATAAAACGTGAAAATCACACAATATAAATCCTAAAATATGAAAATACATTTTTACAAACCTAATGATAAAAGAAAATTTATAGAAAAAGAAAATTATTTTTAACACTATTTAATTAATTATTATTAATTAAAAACTAATTTAAACTATTTAATAATACTCTAAAATAAAAGAAAATACAAAATAAGGTTAGAAAAATAAGATTAAGATTTAGAAAAATCTAAAATATGATAAAACTAATTTTAAAACTGAAAATAAATTTTTTAGACTTTTTATATATTTATTACTAATTTAAAACTATTTAAAACTAATTAAAATGCTAGAAAATACTTTTTAAACTAAGAAGATTATGGAAAAATACTTTTTAGACTATTTATATTTATCTAAACTTAAGAAAATTGAAAAATTATTTTTTTGAACTTTTTCTTAATTATTTGTATTTAAAGCTAATTAAAAAATGCTTAAAAACTATTTTAAATTAAGAAAAATAGCAAATGAACTTGGAAAAATCTGAAAATTGCAGGAAAAGTCTAAAATATTATAAGGAGTAAAGGAAAAATGGAAAAACAAGGGCTTGTGAGCAAGATATAGGAACTGATGCACAAGAGCTTATGAAATAAGCACTTTGAATAAGCTTAGTGAGACCAATGTGCACCAAACCAAAATGTAAGCTTGAACAAGCTAAAACAACCCTAAAGCAACTAAAAACAACACCCCATAACCTCCGATTGCCAGCAGATTTGATGAGATGAGCTTATGAATGCAAAACAGTGAGAAGGGGCAACTTTAAGCTAGAATATAAGCACCTAAATAAGCTAGAAACATGAAAAACAGGAATTGAACCTCACAAGGACCTGGCTAGCTATGTCAAGACCCAAGAACAGACCAAGATGAGCTTAGATGAGCCCTACAAAGCTTTGCAAAAGTCGCATAAACCTGTGCGTGTACAGGGCACTATAATGAGACATGGTACTCAAAAAACTAAGAAATAAGTACTTAAAAGTTGAGAAACCAAGAGCTAGCATTTTTGTATTTTTCTTTAGCAACTAGAATTTAAAAATCCAAAACCTTATAGACTGAATCTCACTAATGAGCACTCAGTGAAATTCCAAATTTTATTCAAAAGTGACCTTAATGAAAAATTTTGACTTTTGTAAAAACCAAAAGGGTTGACTAATTTGAACTTTGAATCAAATTTATGAACTGGAAATGATGTATTGAGATGGAATTAAACTAAAGCAAGCTAGTTCTAAGATTTTGGAACACAAAACAAGCTTTTGGCTTTCAATATTTCCAACAGTTAGCTGCTAAGGTAATTGATTGGAATTTGACTTTTACTACTCTAGTGTGCAAATAAGTGACTAAACCAAGCTTCATGATCCTAAGGTATGCTATTTTGACAGAACTTAACCAAAGACTCACCCTCCAACTTACCTAAACTAGCTGATCCAAACACACCTTTTTGAAACAGTTTTGAGACTTAAAACACTGAAACAAGTTTTTAAAACAAACAAGCTACTAATTAACTTATATCAACTATATTAAAACAGATTTCAACTAAAATTAACAGGATTAAAACACATAAACTAAGAATGCAATTTTTTTAGAAATTTCTTACAAAATGAGTTTATGCATGAAATGGAGAACCAAGATCTGAGAACCCACCCTATTTCTTCCCAAGAAGTTTTACCAAAGATAATCCAAAGTAGCAGTGCAATCTTGTCTTGATCATGTCTCCATGTGATTTTTATTTTCAAGCTATTTTTGAGTAATTATTTGGTATTTTCGCTTTTTGAGATTAAACAAAATTTTACACTTACTAAAGCTCTCAGTAGTTATAACATGAACTTTTATGAGCTTTTGAATCCAAGATAATAACTATTAACACCCTTTAAATATTTTGAAGATTCAAGCTTAAAAATGGCATTAACTAAATTGCATTATAAAACTTAAAATTGAGACTGAAAGTAGATTCTTGATACAATGAAAATAAGATTACAAATGCTTGAGAGTTTTTAACATAAACTAGAAAACATAAAAACTTAAAAACGACATGTTTAAAACTAAATTACACTACTACTCTCCTCTCTTTCTTGCTTTCTTTTATATGCCAAAGACTTTCTTTCTTGCTCTCTTTCCCACTAATAATGTGGACCTTTGGATGGCTTGGAGTTGAAATTGGCCGTTTGATCATTTTGGCGTAAATTGGGTTTAACATTTGAGAGGTTGAGTGAAGTGAGGAGGGGTGCAATAAATGGTTTTTGTAGTTTAGGTGAGGTGGAGGGACAAGGGAGTGATATATTGAGGGTGGAGGTGAGGGTGTGGAGTGATTGCAGGTAACAGTGAAGGAGTAGAAGAAAATGGCCTTTGGGTTGGGTTTGACCACGTGGTTGACCGAGGCGATAGTAATGAAAGAAGGTTCAAATTGCTTAGCGTGACAGGGTCACAAAGGTTTGTGACAAGGTCAAAATGGGTAAAGGGTTTATAATCATAGGGACCTTATGTGTAATTTCTGAATTTCAAGGGACTATTCCTGCCATTTCATCAAAGATGTTCCAAGGACTAAAAGTGACAATCCCCAAAAGTATAAGGACCAAATCTGTCATTTTGCAATTTTCCAGGGGCCATTTCTCGCCAAATTTGAAACTGAAGGGCTAATTTGTAATTTTCTCAAAACTTTTTATATTTTTCACCAAAGGACTAAATTTGACAACTTATGATTTTAAAAGGACCTTTGGTGATTTATCTTTTGAAATTTTGACTCTGTGGACTATTTTTGACAATTTTGAAACTTGGGGACTAAAACTGCAATTTTGCAAATTTGATATGTTTTTCATCTGATTTTGATATTTTTGCATTTAAAACACATAAAACACTGATTTGTGATATTTTTATCATTTTGATGCATTTTTGAGTGTTTTCAGATGATTTTGCAGTCTAGACAGTATAAAAATGATGAGTATTTAGACACTCATCAAAAGGTAGGTCTCAAAGTTTTTCACTTGTATCACTTCTAAACAAATTAATGTCCAAGGTGGTTCCCAGGCACCACCTAATTATGCACATGTCCGCTCCTATACACAACCTTAAAACACAAGTAAAACTTGCTTATGATTTTATGTGAAAATCTATGTTAGTAAATCAAGTAAATTATGCTAGTTATTGTCACCAAATTTGTGAACAAGAGACCTTGAATATATTTTTAGTTGAAGAGAAAAATAAAACAAGAACATAAACTTTGGAATCATGTAAAAAATGACTTATAGATTAAAAGTTGTGACTAGATTAAAGATTTCTAAAAGAAAACTTGATTTTGATAAAAATGTTTCTGATCCGAACTTAAACCACAATTTTGACCCCTTTCTGGTCCGAATTAGCAAAAGTGTAAAACACGAAAGTTGTCCAGAATGATGTTTTACATACCCAAAAGGGATTGTTTTTTTACTTGAAGTAGTTGTTTCAAAAACTTAATTGTGATAAACTATATTTATTTTCAATTTTAGTGACTTAAAAAACTTAACATATATTTTAAGTATGTAACATACAACATTATAATAAACTTTCCTAAGTTTATTTGACCATCGGAATATTGGATTTCGCAATTGACAAATATGACCAAAAACCAATTTCTAATTCATTATCATGACTTATAATTTTTATAACTTATGTGAAACATCAAAATCGACCAAGAACCATTAACGAAACATGACTAAACTAATTTTACAAACCATGTGATCATCTTAAGACGTATGTCATATAATCAAACAAGGAAAATATACGCTTTACATATTAAGTACTACGTTACTAGGGAGTTTCATGTGAGGCGCCTCTTCGGGGTGAACGTATTGACGAGTTATTGTATTTATGATTTAAAGTGTCCTAGCTCCTCATACGTTTACTACACAACATCTGAATTATGATAGCCCGAACAGTGGTACGATATTAAACTAAATACGTTTCATAAACTAAACCGTTCCTATAAACGACATACACGATCACTACAAACTACCATGTACAACATCATGATTAATATAAAAACTTATATAGACTCGTTTATATTTTCACATCATTATTCCAAAACCTAAGACGCGTATTATATATTTAGTTTATCATTAAAGCTCGCAACTTCTCGATACATCTTATATCATCATACCCTACTGCTGATTACTACTGTGAGTTCCATGGCCCCATTTTCTATCATTTAAACTGTTTTGTAAACTCTCTAGGGGAGACACATGCTAAACTATTTTCATTTACTTTCATAAATACTCTAAACTTTTAAGGATTGCCGTGAGTTTCATAGCCCCAATTTTACTTGTTTTAAACTATTTTGGAGGAGATACATGCTACAATTTTTATAACAATCATAATTACTTGAAAACTATACTGTGTGCTATATAAATCTTTACTTATACTTGGAACGAACTTAGAATTATGTGCTATATCAATTGTTATTGATACTAGGAGTTATTTGCGGGAAGTGATTTCCCAGTATGTGTGGTTTCATTGTTATCATATTTTGTGAAAAACTAGAAGGGGGGGTTGAATAGTTTTGCCGATTTTAAGTTTAGTTTCAAAAACTTTAGATTAGATCTTATGTGAATTCGTATGGATGGATAAAAAGTATAAATCAATAAGTAATGTAAGTAATGAGAGCAAGTAAAGTAAATGATAGAAAGTAGTGACACAAGTGATTTATAGTGGTTCGGCTAAAAGGACACATTCCATGCCCTACTTCACTCCCCGAGTCTCCTACTCGAGAGTTCAAGCACTATGTCAACAAGCTCCTTCAACACGGCGGAGAAGCCTCACAAACACACTTTTTCCGGTACAAAGCTAAATACCGAGTCCTTAACACGGCGGACCAAACCAACACAACTATAACACAACAACTATGCTAAATATGAAATACAACTACAACCCGGCGGAGAAGCCTCACAACGTCGCTTACACTTTTTCCGGTACAAAGCTAAATACCGAGTCCTTAACACGGCGGACCAAACCAAAAGTATAAATCAATAAGTAATGTAAGTAATGAGAGCAAGTAAAGTAAATGATAGAAAGTAGTGACACAAGTGATTTATAGTGGTTCGGCTAAAAGGACACATTCCATGCCCTACTTCACTCCCCGAGTCTCCTACTCGAGAGTTCAAGCACTATGTCAACAAGCTCCTTCAACCCGGCGGAGAAGCCTCACAACGTCGCTTACACTTTTTCCGGTACAAAGCTAAATACCGAGTCCTTAACACGGCGGACCAAACCAACACAACTATAACACAACAACTATGCTAAATATGAAATACAAGATCTTGCTACAGAAATATTGCGGAGGAACAAATCAATCAAGGACCCCTTGCTTGGATGACTTGTAGTATCTCGTGATCTTGCCTTTGAGAAGGACCTATATGAGAATCACAACAAAAGAAAGAAGAACTACTAGATAGATCAAGAGATCGGAGATTAGAAGAGAGAAGTAATATATGAGAGAGTTTATAAGAAGAGGGGTGAGCAACAATGAAGAAATGGCTCACTATTTATAGGCAAAAATCTCTATTATAGCCCGGTTCCCACGGATCCCTTACTTAGGGGATCCGTCCAAAGGCAATTTAAGGGATCCGGCAAACTAGGTTGTACCAGTCCGGGTTTTGGGTTGCAAACCGGGTCATGGGTCATGGGTATGAGCCTTGGGTACCCAACAAGGTACAATGTATCTAGAAATTGGGTCATGGGTATTGGGTTATGGGTTATGGATTTGCTCCATGGGTATGGGTCATGGGTCTTGGATAATATCCATCCTATTAAACTATTACAACAAATAAATTATTACAATATTTTATGTAAATGACCAAATGTATATAGTTTACAAAAATAACATGTATCGTTATAATTTTACTTATGATAACTTTATATTTGTTATCAACAAAACACAAAGAGATCGCTAAATATGAATAAACGTTTTTACGGTTTATTTGTATTAACAATCTCCCTTTTTTTGTTGATGACAAAATATACTGTTATGATTAGTAAAACTTAAGATTAGATGTATGTTTTAAAAGCATATGTAAGTTTTACTTCTTCTCCCCCTTTTTGTCGAAACAAAAAGCGAACCTAACGAAGAAATAAAGTGTGGAATAAAAAAAAGTATGATCCACAAAGTATTAGCTCCCCCTTGACGGTAGCTCCCCCTAGAATTGGGCGTCAAGTGAGAAAATATAATACCTACAAAAAGAATGTTAGTAGAAACATGTAATATAATATTGTATGGGACGAGAAACAAGATGGAAAGCCAAGGTATGTAAACAAAGCCTTGTAATAAAATACCAAAGTGTAGTGGTATATAGGCCACATACAAAATGTAAAACTAAGAACAAGGTTTGTTCTTGAAAATGACTCAAAGGAAAAAAAATACATAAGCTAGTAATATCATTCCTTCCATGCTTGTATATGGTTAGATATGGAAGTTTTGGTGAGTGATGATGTTGATGCGATCAAGGATGTGGTTAAGTTTGAACCGCATCTCGTCCCTTATTTCCATTGCAAATTCCCTAGTGGATTGACAATGTTCGCAATGTAAATGGTGAGGATATTGTTGGTGGATTGTTTCCGAATAAGTATGATTTGTGGAAGGCGTAATATGTGATGGACATGTTGGAAAATATGGATCAAAGTCCATGATGTTGGTTAGTGGTGGAATATAAGAGCCTAGATGTTCTTGTAAGATAATGGGAGCTAAAGGTGGTGAAGTTGCAAGATCTTTGTAAAGTGTGTTTGAAGATGTTGGTGGTGTTAAAAAGACTAGTTCTTTGGAGTTTAAGTTGGTAGTTTTGGGTGGAGTGGGTGGTGGACTAGACACGGGTAGTGGGTTTGGTTTCGGAGTCTTAAGGAGTTCCGATAGGGTGATTTTAGGTATAGACTTAGTGGGTGAGGGTGGTGATGAGCTTGTGGGAGATGATGGAGGTGCTACAATGGAATCATTTGGTGGTGAATGAGTAGTTGGTGATGGAATTTTTGACATTGGTTTAGCTAAACAACAAGGCCGGATGCTAATCCGTGCGGTTCTTCTAGATTTGAGTGGTGGCACTACGGAAGGTGGTAGGATGAAATTTTGGATTTCTTGAAAAAGGATTGTTTTCATTAGGTGGTTCATCAATGTTGGAGGATCCTTTGGATAACATGATGATGATTGTTTGTGAGGTTGAGGGTGATGGATATGCAAGCATTTTGGAACTTTATTTATAGAGAAAATAATGCATTGTAATGAATGCTAAAACCAAAAATGTGGACTAAAATCTAATGATTAGATATGAATTTAAGGCATGTGATCATGAGAACACAAGCATTAAGTGACATACTCATTAGTGAAAGAGCTAAAATGATGAAAATATGAAGGTATTTAGCCAAAGTGAGAAAAATAGAAGAAAAATTTATGCTTCTGTCCCACGGTTCCCACGGATCCGATCCTTTAGGGATCCATCCAGCGTAAAAGCTGGGATCCGTGGTACTGGTTAACTTAGGCAGCTCAAAATTTTCTTTTTGGAAATTGTTAGGATTTAGAAAATCCGTTAGTTAAAGAGTCGGTCACCTCAAGTATATGTATTCGTTAGAAAGCTCGTAGTCGTAGTCAAGTTATGTTAATAAGTAGTTAGTTAAGTAACACCGTGGAGGACGGACGGGTCTTTACCCACTGTATGCCTGATCCACAGCCCGTAGGAGGCGTGTTTTGTAAGAAACTATAAATACCCTCTACCTCCTAAGGTAGAGGGTTGGAGCCTCATAATATCATTTTTCTTTGTCTCACTAAGTTCCCTAAACTCTTCCACTTTCTCTCTCTAAAAACCTATAAGTATACGCTCCATATTATACATATGTGATGTGTTTATGAAATCCAATATCTAACAATTGGTATCAAGAGCCATGGTTTGATCATTCATCTTTCATGTTCTTGGATTTCTAGTGGTTTACATAAGGTTTTTGGGTTTGAATGAGTTTAGAGTAGTTTGCATCATTTGGATCATCTCTAGTGTTAAAGTTTGGATTTTGATAGTACTTTTGTGTTTAGAATCATTATAAGTGTTTAGGTTTTGATTTGGAAGGCTTGAATCATCGTGGTTGGGTTGTTTTCGGATTGAAAAGTGGTGTTTTTAAAAGGTTTCCTGGATGTGATTTGTCTCACGGATATCATTTCTTGGATGCGATTTGTCCTACTTTTTATGCGATTTGTCTCTCTTGTGACTGCTTATTGAAGCGATTTGTCAGTTTCTGTGAAGCGATTTGTCTACTATACGATTTGTCTATTGAGACAAAACGACAAGAAAGGACAAAGTTGTGGAAGTAGTGGGTGTACTTGTGTACTATGCGATTTGTCAGTTTATGCGATTTGTCTTCTATGCGATTTGTATGCTAAGCGATTTGTCAAAAGAGCGATTTGTCAGAACTGCGTTTTGTCTATAAGAGCGATTTGTCTGGGGTGCGATTTGTCTAAGGTGCGATTTGTCTAGGGAGCGATTTGTTTGGGGTGCGATTTGTCTAAGGTGCGATTTGTCTCTTAAGCGATTTGTTAATCAAGCGATTTGACACTTAAGCGTTTTGACACTTAAACGATTTGAGTCGGATGTGATTTGACTGAAGCGGTTTGACAAAAGTGCGGTTTGACCATTTCATCAGTGCGTTTTTGTTGACTTTTCCCGATAAAACTTCAAACGGCCATAACTTTTGAACCGTAACTCCGTTTTCAGCGTTCTACCCATAAAAACGACCGTGAGAACGAGGAGAATGACACGTCGAATGAAACCTTCGAGGCCTAAATCCGCTCCGAACAGAAGTTATTGAGGTTTTTAAGTTTTTAGACCTAAATTTCTCTGTAAAATCGTGCATCAACCAATCCAAATCTCAACCAAACAACATCTCAGTTAATCCTACAACCAATCATAAGTCCTAACACACAATTGTCTATCATTGTGTCGATCCATCAGTCATCTTAACACGTTCTATTGGTCATTGCTTAACGGTTTCTTCTTGATTTTGTAAAATCCCGCGAAAGATTCTATTTCTCGGTTTAAATCATAGATTTGTAAAATACCGTGCACGTCAACATCATGCATAACGATTCAGATTCAGTTGTATCTAAGATACTCACTTTATACGATGTAATTAATGAACAGAAGATGCCCAACAATGTACAACAGACTATCGTGCTTGAGTCAGATAATGCTAAAGTGGATTCTTGGTGCTCAAATTCAGATGAGAGAGAGGTGCACCAGCCACAACCTGTGCAAGTTAATGCAAAGAAACGCTCCATGGAAGCTTCGGATGTACCCAAGAGAGAGATGCACCAGCCACAACCTCAGGTATGCGTTAATGCAGAGGAAATTTGCATGGAAGTTTTCGTTATACCTAGTCGTGCATCTTCTACTCAAAATGATGATTATGAGTTGCATGAGTACTCGCGATTTATCCCCGATGACTCCCTTACCACTAAGCTTAACATATATAAGGATCAAGTTGCCATCTATGGACAAATAAGTGCTAAATTTGAGCTGAACACACGTGAGGTGAAATGGATTGCCAAATGCATACATTAATCAGAAAAAGTAACTTAAGGGAAGAAACATTAAAACAAGAGTTAAATTCCTTAATGAGAAACTTAATAAAACTGTTAAGCAAAAGCAAGAACTTCAAGAAAATGTAAAAGTGCTTAAGCAGGAGTTCAAACAAAAGGAATCAAAACTTTTAAATAATTTTTCCAACCTTAAAACTTTGAAGAACAAACTTGAAAACAAGTTGTATGTACAAGGAAACACCATTCAGATCGCTCTCACATGATCACTAAGCATAGAGTATTGCTTATAAGCATAGTAATGGCCTTGTAGAAGAACCCAACTCGAAAGTATGGTAAGAAAGCAAAAGCTGCTCAAAAAGTGATCTATGATGGTAATGAAATCCTTTAGCCTAGACAAAAGCCTACTTGTTTAGAGTGCACTGAAGATGATAGAGAGTTAGAAGATGCAGATAGAGAGAAAATGGAAAAGAAACTTAAAGATCCTGGGTGTATAGATCATAATATAACGTTCAAAACTTCTAATTACACTAAGGATAATTGGATTGCCTTAAACAAGTTTAGACCTCAAACTCAATTAACCCCTGAACAAGTGTTTTGGAAGTTAGACATGGAAAAGAAAAAATCTGATGAGCTTGTTGAAAAGAATCCTCCCCTTAGGAAATTGCCTCCGACTCATCGTGTATCCACCCAATACACCAATGCATTTAGTGCCTAGAACTTTTCCCACTCAAAGCAAGACCTTAATCAACCTATATGTAGTTTACAAACTATTCGTTGATTTTGAGAAAACGTGTAAGAAGGGAATCACACCTACGGGATAATCAAGGGGAAAGGGGTTTTGAGCAAACAAAATAATGTTATCTAACTGAGGTCATGCCTTTCTTTAAACAATTAAAAGATCAATTTGAAAGTCTTCAAAAGGCTATAGATACAGAAGTTAAAGAAATGAAAAGAATGTTTAATGAAATAGAAAACGAGGTTAGAATATATGAATGTGAGCTTAAGAGCAATGAGATTGAGAGGAAGAATATTCACATCCTGAATGATAATTTGATTTCTAGATGTATTGTTCAAGATGTGTTCTACATCTATTTCGCAATTATTCCATTACTGCTTCTCAATTTCAAGAATTGTCTATTGCTTTAAAAGTTTCCCAAGATCGTGTCATTGAGCTTGAAACAAAAAATTCAAAATTGCATGACAAAATCGAAAAGGATGACCATGATAATATGGTCAGGCATTTTTCTAAATTAGAAGTTGATTATCTTGATTTACAATTAAAATATCAATATCTTAAAGAAAGTGTTAAAACCTCAAATGCTAAGACATCTTCAGATGCTCCCGAAGTTTGATGCAGTTTTGAAATAAACAAATGTGATGAACAAATTCGAGCTCATTGTAACACGATCAAAAGGTTGACAGCTCAAATTTCACAATTGAAGGGTGAAAAGAATGAAGACTGGCTCCCGTGATAAGGCGTCCACCTTTAGATTCTCAGAATTTCCAACTTCAAAACATGATTAATAAACTGCAAAAGGAAAATGAATGTTTTCAAGTTGAAATTTCAAAAGTTAATTCTCAAAACAAAGAATTATGTGATTCACTCAAGGTTAATCATGATAATAACAGTGAAAAGGTAACTTCTTTGCTTAATGAAATTGAGAATTTGAAGCGCGCAGTAAAAGGGAAAATGCCAATCACCACTGGTGAGAATGTTGCACCAAAGGAGCCTGCTTGTTCTAAATATGTTGTTACTGTGAAATATATTCCTCCTCATCTTCGGAACAATGAATTTTCATATCAAACATATCTTTCGTACCTCAAGGATAGTCTAGAGTGTCTCCGTGAGATTGTTGAAAATGATAAGATAGAGAAACCACTTGATAATGTTGTTGGGCATGCATGCTTATATGCCAAACGATCTCAGGAACTCTTAGAATGTGTGATTACTACATGTCCTAAATCTGGTACTAGGAAAGATAGAGAAGTCATGCGTTGTTCTATGTGCCTCTGAAAGCCTCGTAACCCAAACACTTCTAGACCGTAGAAAATCAAATGGCGATAAAACAAACTAAGGCTCCCGTCATCACTTCTATAGATGTTAAGATTAACACTAAAGTTAGCTGGTCAAAACCTAGAAGCAATGTAAAGAAGGATAGGATTACGAAAACTAAAAGTGATCATGAAAAGGAAGTGAAAGAACACCATAGGGACAATAAGTTTGACTTGAACAAAGAGAATCGTGTTGGTTCTAGTATTAGCTCTAAGCTTACCAAATTAATTCAAGTCTTATGTCATTCTGCAAAACATGTAAAGAATGTCTATTTTCTGGTAATCATGATAAATGTGGTGTGTTATTTCTGAGGTATAAGAATCAAAACCCCGCTTAAGAAAGTTTGGAAAGCGAAACAGATTAAGCAATCCTGGAAACATACAGGAAAGGTTTTTACCAATATAGGATTTCAGTGGAAGCCCACAGGTCGAATATTCACGCATGGCAAACCTTGCTCCTTAACTAGATCCACTATGCCTAGAGTAGTGCCTATTAAGGTTTGGAAGCCAACTGGTAGAATAATCCCATTAGGCACACAATGCCCTTTAACTAAGTCTGATGATTCTACTCGTTTAGCTCCTAGTAACAATGCCATAGAAACTAGGGTTTTTGCTGATTCAAAGATTGTTTGCGCTAACCAAAAGGAACCCATTTTCATATGGGGATCCAATGTTTTCAAATTTCCACCTTTGTCTGTGTTCCAATGAAGGTCGTACAAATCATCCGTTGGTACTTGGATTAAGGCTGCTCAAAATATATGAGGAGAAATGACTATGACGTCTGATGTGCTTGGAGTGTACAAGTTTTAAATTTATAAAAGATGATTTACCAAATCTACCAATAACACATACGAGCAAGTGCACTCGTCCGTTATAGCAAGATTATGAAGGTAAGACGGGATCGTTCGCAGGGATTTGAGTGAATCTGATTAACAAGTTTGAATCAACTAAGACAATCCAAAAGCATATAATAACAAAAATAGATATAATGAAATTCAGATGATTAAAAACTACACTTGCTTAAACTAGTTTCTTATCCTTGATTAGTATGATTGTGTTAACCTCTTAACATGTTGGTTGTGATAATTAGTTGGTGTTCTAATCTATTGTTCTTACAAGTTAAACCTTCGTCAAGATTTTAGTTCATAAAAACAAGCATTAAGTTTAACCAATCAATTCAATATCAATTCAAGTTTCATAAGTTTATTTTCACAAACTTAAACACAAAAACATCTATTTTCTTTATCAAATTGCTTAAGAAATGGTCAATACGAAAGGTAACCGATTATAGACAAAAGGGTACAATTGATTGTCAACAACTAATCTTACGACCTTTTAGATGTTTCCAATCAATCCAACTTGATAATCAAAAAGCGTTCTTATTACAACCACACCTTAGTTCCTTTGTTTAATCAAGAATAATGGGTAAAAACAATCATCCATAGACAAAATGATTATAACTAGTTGAATAACAATAAGTTCTTTCGACCTCTACGATTACTATCAACTAGTCAAACTTGATTAACAAATGTCACTATGAAACTTTAGCACAATTGGATCTTAGAATCAACTTGAAATTGAATTAAAACATGTTAACACAATCACTAACTAATCATATGATAATCAACATCATTTAAGCAAGTGTATAAAGAAACTAGCCACTCATAGCAAACATAAACATAAACTCAGAACTTTGAACATTAGAAAACATGATTAAGAGTCTTACAATGCTTGGAATATAGATTACAAATGGTGGAGTAATGATTCCCATAGTATTGGGGTAGACTCCTTGGGGTTTTGGCCTCCAAATGTGGTACTTCTGGAACTCCAAACTTTCCTGGACTTCTAAGGACGAATTTGAGAGCTTAAGAGCTTTGTTTGATGAGTAGAGAGAGTTGTATGGAAGTGTGTGTCTCATATGCTCACAAGAGGTCTCTATTTATACTAGTTCCAAGGCCTAGGGTATTAATTGCTGAACTTGGCCTCCAAGGAGTTAGGAAGGGACTAGAATACACCAAGGGAAGGACCTAGAATCGTTTGGATGCAAAGGGGAAACTTAGTGATGAAGATTTGGCAGAAACATGTGCTCTCCAACCGGATCGGTCACATGACCAACCGATCCGGTTGGTCTTCTACAAGGGTTCCAACCGTATCGGTTGCGGGTGGCTATCGAAAGGTTGGACTAGCGTCCTGGGCACTTTTTGCTCTTCACCCAACCGATCCGGTTGCAATTGCAACCGATCCGGTTAGTCTTTTGAGTGACGGAAAGTCGACCTTTACTACATTTTGACTTGTAGAGCTTGGTTCTTCAATCATCATGGTCTTCTATGGTACTTGAAATACTGATTTGTGCTTGACATGCTTCACTGAAACAGGAATCTTCCATTTGTTGAACATTCTTTTACTTTTCCTTCCGTTTCCCTACACTTGGTTATAAACACTAGACAAACATCTTTTGATGCGATTAAGCATTGAAATCATATAAATATAACCAAATAACATATACAAAAGCACACATAACGCTACTGAAAACATGTACAATCTGAGCGTTATCAAATTCCTCCACACTTAAACTTTGCTTGCCCTCAAGCAAATCTAGAAAAAACATCCACTGGCAAAACATTATGATTACGAAAAGTATGATGCAAATCTACCAAGTACTAGTACGAGAGAAGATTCATCAATTACGCTTTTAAGAGTAAAACTTTCGAGATGTTTGACAATATCCAATGATTTTCTTGCATGATTAACATTTCAAAACACCTCACGAAAAAGGAACGAAATATAATTCACTCAATCACTCAATTTAGTGGAGTAACAAGATAAATCACACTCATTGCTCAATCATGATTAGATTATTACCATAAGGTTGTAAAAGAAACAAAAATCCACCGACGTGGCGTGAGCACCAAGCAAAAACATCTAAAGAGGACTTTTATTCGGGTTATAATATTAAGGCTTAGGTTAATGGTATGGATAAGGCATGGGATTATTGATGAAATTGGTGTTAAAACAAAAGTAGAATCAAGTCTAATACCCGTATTACTAGCTACCAAAAATCCAAGATTACTAGCTACCAAAAATCCGCAAACCAATAAATGATTATAGCTTCATTTTCTTTTCTTTGGATTTCCACAACTCTTCACATTGATTCGCCATGATAATTTTTCTTCGAACATAGCACATTGGCTAATACATACACATTTTCATCACTTTTTTTTTTTTACATAAACTCAAATGGCTCACACAACTAACAAGGTGCGGCTACTCATAATCATTTGAACAATCTTCTCATTCCAGGTGACTAGCAATCAACCGTTTAGACATTGACAAGGGTTAGGCTATGGTTTAAAGTGTAAAATCTTTTTGTATTTTTCTGGACTTATCAAAAACAAAAGGGATGGCTAAGAGGGTGTAACTAGGGGTATCTAGCGCTAAAGATGAGCGCTACAAATGGGTCCATATAGGTGGTTAACTAACCGATGTGGCTAGCTAATATATCATAATATGAAAAATGGAAGGCCATTTGGGTTAAATCCTAAGGTGCCTCTTTATCACACGAATTTACTTATATCGCATGAATGCGATCTCATCGCTATGTCCGGTAATGATTTACAAGTACAAGTTCTAGAATAAATAAAATCACCAGCACACTCATAGCAAAAGATTCAAGAATAAAAGATGTATGCTTTATATAGAACATGCTCAAATTCTCACAATTTTAGTGGTAAGGGCTATAATTTGTGCTAGCAAATGTTTATCGATCCCAGAAAGGATTGCAATATTAATCAGAACACATCTCAAAGTTTCAAATATTACCAGTTTTACCAGTGGTTTGATCAAGTTATTCTAATATATTATCCTAAAAGCATGAGAAATAACTAGATCACAAGGGCAAACAAAATTTTAAATTTAAGTTTAAAAACTCTAATTTTCCTATTCACCCCCCCCACACTTAAGTTAAACATTATCCTCAATGTGTAAAACGAACTTCAAAGTATAGAAATAGGGAAATAGAGATGAAACCAGATATTCGAATGAGTTTGTCGGATTAACTTCTTCTTTATCCAAGTGGCCACTAGAGTAATCATTACCTGCACAAAATCTTATATACAAAAAAAAGAGTTTTATTAAGAAGTGGCACCCCCTACACTTAAGTTCAACCAAAGGTTTAAACTTTGGGGCGTGACCACAGAAAATCAAATCTGAAACACACGGGTTGCCTCCCGAGAAGCGCTTGTTTTATTAACGAGTCATCAGCCTGACTCGAATCTTCCCGAATCTACTTGGCCACAAATGCAGCTTTGAACATTTTTAAAAGTTCGGGGACATACATGAATTCTTCACCAGAGCATCAATATCGCCCGATGAACTCAGAGATGGTTTCCAAGGAACGCTTTGTGGGATTCTTCCCGAAAAGGTGCTACGAAGGTGATGGTTTCGAATTCATTTTCGGGTGAAACTGTCTCAACTGATATTTCATTCAATTGCTCCTTATCATAGTATAGTTTGATTTGGTGCCCATTAACGATGAAACTTCCACCCTGTTTGTCATAAAGTTCGACATAACCGGATGGATATCCATGTTTAACGATATATGGTCCAAACCATCTTGGTTGTAATTTAGGAGCTTTGAATTTGAATTTCATGTTGAAAAGCAGAACTTTATCTCCGATTTTGAATTCTTTACGAATCCTTAGCTTTTTGTCGTGATAAGCTTTTGTTCTAGCCTTATACAGTTTGGAATTTTCATAAGCTCGGAGTCTTAATTCATCGAGTTCGTGCAATTGCAAGAATCTCTTCTCTCCGCCTATTTTGAGATCGTGTTGCGTTTCTAAGAGCCCAGTAAGCACGATGTTCAACTTCGAACAACAAATGACAAGTTTTTCCATACAGATTCTCGTAAGGAGTTTTGCCAATAGGAGTTTTATAAGCCGTACGAAATGCCCACAGAACATCGTCAAGTTTCTTCACCACATGAAGGATTGTCCTTCACTATTTTTCGAGTATTCTTTAAGAGCTCTGTTGGTGTTTTCAACTTGGCCACTGGTTTGTGGATGATAAGTTGTCGCGAATCGATGATGAACTCCATATCTTTTCATGGTTTTCTCCATTTGTTGGTTACATAAATGGGTTCCTCGATCGCTTATCAAGGCCTTGGGGATTCCATAACGAGCAAAAAGCTTTTTGAGAAAATTAACGACGACACGAGCATCGTTTGTTGGTAAAGCTTACGCCCATTTTGACACATAATCTATAGCAACGAGAATGTATTCGTATTTGTGGTATTTAGGAAATGGTCCCATGAAATCGATTCCCCAAATATCGAATATTTCACACACTTGAATGCTTGTCAACGGCATTTCGTCTATGCGTGAAAGGTTGATTGTTCTGTGGCAAGCATCACAGTTTTGGACAAGTGTATGTGCTTCTTTGAATATTGTAGGCCAATAGAATCCAAAGATCAAAACCTTTTTTAGCTGTGGTGGAAGGACCATAATGTCCTCCAGTTGGGCCATGATGACATTCGTCAAGAATTTTGCAGGTTTCGGAACCAAAAACACATCTTCGGATCATTCCGTCAGGGCACATTTTGAAAAGATATGGTTCTTCCCAAAAGTAGTATTTAAGTTCCGAAAAGAATTTGCTCCTTTGAGCGTGAGTTAAACCTTTTTTGAGAATTCCTCCAGCGAGATAGTTCACAAAGTCAGCAAACCAAGGATCGTCATTTCCATCAACGGTCATGAGGGTTTTATCAGGGAAGTAATCATCGATTTCTTCTTCTTTTAACTCCTCAAGATCGGGATTTTAAAGACGTGATAAATGATCACGGCTAGATTCTCTCTCCTTTCTTATCTTTGATTTCGATGTCAAATTCTTGGAGTAGCAGAATCCATCGGATAAGACGAGGTTTAGCATCTTGCTTGGTGAAAAAATATTTGAGTGCCGATTGATCGGTGAACACGCATCGTTTTGAGAGTACGAGGTAGGATCGAATTTGTCAAAGCGTAAAACTAAGGCCGTAATTCCTTTTCGTATCAGTATAATTTTGTCGAAAGCACTATTCAATGTCTTGCTAACAAAATATATGGGCCGAAAGTGTTTTCCTTCTCGTTGGCCTAAGACGGCTCCAACAAAGAAAATCGCCGCATCGCATTACATAAGCTCGAAGGGTAGTGACCAATTAGGTGAAACCATGATCGGAGCACTAGTCAGTTGAGATTTCAATGTTTTGAAGGCTTTATGCAATCAAGATTGAAGTCAAAGATAGAATCTTTCTCAAGAAGTTTTGTCATCAGACGGGATACTTTTGAAAAATCTTTGATAAAGCGGCGGTAGAAACCGGCATGTCCTAAAAAACTTCTAACGGCTTTAACGTTAGTGGGTGGTGGAAGTTTCGTGATAACGTCGATTTTTGCTTTATCTACTTCCATGACTGCACTGGAGATCTTGTGGCCAAGCACAATTCCTTCGGTCACCATGAAGTGACATTTCTCCCAGTTAAGGACAAGATGTGTACCAGATCTTTCGAGAATTTTATCAAGATTGGAAAGACAAGCTTCAAATGAGTTTCCGAAGGCTGAAAAGTCATCCATGAAAACTTCCATGGAGGTTTCGAGCATGTCTTGGAATATGGCTATCATACACCTTTGAAAAGTCGCAGGTGCATTACAAATACCAAAAGGCATACGCCGATATGCGTAGGTTCCAAAAGGACAAGTGAAAGTGGTCTTTTCTTGGTCATTAGGATCGACTGGAATTTGAAAGTATCCTGAAAATCCATCGACGAAACAAAATAATTTATTTCCTGCTAATCTTTCAAGCATGTGATCCATGAACGGGAGTGGAAAGTGATCTTTTCTGGTGGCTTTGTTTAATTTCCGATAGTCAATACAAACGTGCCAACCAAAGGACAGTTCTAGTAGGGACTACCTCATTTCGTTCATTAGTCACAACCGTCATTCCTCCTTTCTTGGGAACACAGTGAACGGGACTCACCCAAGGACTATCCTCGATTGGGGTAAATTATACAAGCGTCGAGAAGTTTTATGATTTCCTTTTTGACAACTTCTTTCATGTTGGGATTGAGTCGACGTTGACGTTCTACAACAGGTTTGATCCCATCCTCGAAATTGATTTTGTGTTTGCAGAAATTGGGACTAATTCCTGGGACATCAGATGTTTTCCAAGCAAAAGCTTGTTTATGATTTTTGAGGACAGAAACTAAACTTTCTTTCTCATTGGCTTCGAGTAATGAAGATATGACTACTGGAAGAAGTGAGTTTTCCTCCAGGTAAGCATATTCAAGATGATCAGGTAGAGGTTTGAGCACGAGATCTGTTGGTGGTTCTTCGATAGAGGATTTTATTCTCATCTCATCATCGAAAGTGATTTCCTCAAAATTTTATTCCTCCATTTCTTCCTCCTCCGTGTTATCTCCTTCGAACTCTACTTTCATGAAATCATCAAACTCTTTGTCAAAGTCTGTTTCATTGATTTTTTCAGAAGTAGTCATGAATGGATCGGATTCGTTAAGTAATGCATCCAATTCTTCGTCAGTGACTTCATCGATAACATCGATGTTGAAACAAGTGTCATCACTGGAACGTGGATAGCGCATCGCTTTATCGATTAGAAAGGTGATTTGATCTTCTCCAACTTCAAGGTTGAGTTCTTTTCCTTTTACTTTGATGATTGCATCAACGGTATTTAGGAAAGGTCTTCCTAAGATGAGTGGGACTTTACTATCTTCTTCCATTTCTAAGATTACATAGTCCACGGGAAAAATGAATTTACCGACTTGAATAAGCATATTCTCGGCAATACCAACAGGATATCGATAAGAATGATTTGCTAATCGAATGCTCATTTTTGTTGGCTTAAGGTTGTTGTTGCATAACTTAGAATACAAATAATAAGGCATCAAGTTGATACTTGCGCCAAGATCGGCTAAAGCATCGCATTGAATATTATTCCCGAAAGTACATGGAATAAGAAAGCTCCCAGGATCTCCGAGCTTTGGTGGGATTTTGTTTTGAACAATGGCTGAGCATTCTTCGTTAAGGAAGGTAGCTGATATTTATTCTAGCTTGCTTATGTTATTAAGAAGTTCTTTCAAGAATTTCCCGTAATTGGGCATTCCGGCTAAGACATCAACGAGAGGAACATTGAGTCTAACCTCTTTGATTATTTCAATGAACTTCTTATAACGTTCTTCCATTTTTTCTTTCTTAAGGCGTTGAGGATATGAAATTTTCGGTGTGTATGCCTTGACAGATGGGGTGGTTTTCTTTTTGGTGGTTTGAGTTGTGTTGGTTTCCTCAGCTTCATCCTCGCTATCTTGGGTGATAGGAGTATTTTCATTAGGATTTGGTGGTGGTTCGTACGAGAGACCACTTTTTGTGAAGACAGCATTGATATGCTCATTTCTCGTTTGTGGTGGACGGTATGTTTTATCATTTGATGGTTTTGGGTTTGATTGGGTGTTATTTGGTAACGAACCAGGTGGTCGAGAGGAATGTTGGTCAGAAAGTCTGCCAAATTTGTTTTCAAGATCTTGAATAGATGCTTGATGATTTTTCTGCCCCTGCTCAACTTTGGCTTTGAGATTGAAAAATTGATTTTTGATGAAATCATTTGCAGATTTTTGAGCAGCCACGAATTCTCTCATGGTTTTTTCGAATTCGGATTCTTCCATTATTTTCTCGGAGTTTTGTGGGGTGGATTGTCATTCGAGGTTGAGAATCACGGTTGTCATCCCTTGGTCTGCGGTCTTGCCAATTTCCAGAATTTCGCTCGTAATAATTCCTACGATATCCTCCTCCACGATATCCTCCTTGGACATAGTTCGCTTCTCTTTCCTTAGGTCCACCCATGGGTTTATCGTCGCACTCAGACGATGGGTGATTTCCTCCACAATTTTTGCATCCGTCTCGCATTTCCTTCATTTCTTCTTTGATACCTTTGTATTGAGAGTCGATTTTTGAGGTTAAGGCTTCCATTTTCTCCATGAGTTTTGAGGTATCGGTGTTTTCGACAAAAGCAACGGTTTTTCGAAGAGGTTTGGTTTTGGAATCTTTAGACCAATCAAGTTTGAGAAGAACTCGATCTTCGAGTAATTGGTGTGCATCGTTAGGAGTCTTATAGAGAAAAATTCCTCCAAAGATCAAGGATGCCTTGAGAGATTTCATCTAGTCCATGGTAAAAGATTTGGATAATGGTTCCTTTGGATAATCCATGTCCATGACAACTACGAAGAAAATCTTTCATCCGAAGCCAAGCTTCAACAAGTGATAGTTTGGGATTTTGTGTGAAAGCATGAATTTCTCCCATTAATCGATCAAACATGGCAGGTGGAAAGAATCGGCTTACAAAGTGTTGAAAATTCCTGGGGTCAATTCATTGTACCATACTTTAGCATCTCTGCCGAGTGATGATGGAAAAAGTTTGAGTTTTATGGCATTGACATCGGTGTCGCCATAACGGAACATGCCGCAAATTTTGATGAATTCGGCAATGTGCTTATGCGGATCGGTCCGTGCACGGCCATCGAATTGACGGTCTTTGATCATGGAAAGATGATGACCCTTCACGGTGAAGTTGTCACCAAGGTTGAAAACAACAATAGCACTTCCAGGGGTTGGTGCTACGGCTCGGTTGGGTCCCCACATGGGTTGATCGTCCGCCATGGGAAAAGGTAAATTGGTGAAAGGGTTGTAAACAACTTTAGCTTCTACGAGGTTATCAAATGGTGGGTTTGGTACTCTAGGTACACGGTCGGCTAAGGGTATGAAAGGTTTTCTTCTTCTTCGAATCAAACGTTCGGGGTTGGTAAGAGGTGAGATTGGTTCTATTCCTGCTGCACGAGTGTTCATACAATAACCTAGAGAATCCAGGCAATATCTAAACACACGGAGAAACAAAAGAAACAGAAAAGGGTAACCGGATCGGTTGCGAGGAGCGACCGATTGGTTAGATCAATTTGGTGTGGTTTTTGGCGTAACCGGATCGGTTGTGAGGCAACCGGATAGGTTGAAGCTTCTGAAATTTGTTTTTGGAGTGAATCGAATGATGTGGATTCAAAACTTGCTCAAACACAATCGAATCCCCGGCAGCGGCGCCAAAAACTTGATGTGCTTGGAGTGTACAAGTTTTAAATTTATAAAAGACGATTTACCAACTCTACCAATAACACATACGAGCAAATGCACTCGTCCGTGATAGGAAGATTATGAAGGTAAGTCAGGATCTTTCGCAGGGATTTGAGTGAATCTGATTAACAAGTTTGAATCAACTAAGACAATCCAAAAGCATATAATAACAAAAATAGATATAATGAAATTCAGATGATTAAAAACTACACTTGCTTAAACTAGTTTCTTATCCTTGATTAGTATGATTGTGTTAACCTCTTAACATGTTGGTTGTGATAATTCGTTGGTGTTATAATCTATTGTTTTTACAAGTTAAACCTTCGTCAAGATTTTAGTTCATAAAAACAAGCATTAAGTTTAACCAATCAATTCAAGATCATTTCAAGTTTCATAAGTTTATTTTCACAAACTTAAACACAAAAACATCCATTTGCTTTATCAAATTGCTTAAGAAATGGTCAATACAAAAGGTAACCGATTATAGACAAAAGGGTACAATTGATTGTCAACAACTAATATTACGACCTTTTAGATGTTTCCAATCAATCCAACTTGATAATCAAAAGCTGTTCTTATTACAACCACACCTTAGTTCCTTTGTTTAATCAAGAATAATGGGTAAAACAATCATCCATAGACAAAATGATTATAACTAGTTGAATAACAATAAGTTCTTTCGACCTCTACGATTACTATCAACTAGTCAAACTTGATTAACAAATGTCACTATGAAACTTTAGCACAATTGGATCTTAGAATCAACTTGAAATTGAATTAAAACATGTTAACACAATCACTAACTAATCATATGATAATCAACATCATTTAAGCAAGTGTATAAAGAAACTAGCCACTCATAGCAAACATAAACATAAACTCAGAACTTTGAACATTATAAAACAAGATTAAGAGTCTTACAATACTTGGAATATAGATTACAAATGGTGGAGTAATGATTCCCACAGTATTGGGGTAGACTCCTTGGGGTTTTGGCCTCCAAATGTGGTACTTATGGAACTCCAAACTTTCCTGGACTTCTAAGGATGAATTTGAGAGCTTAAGAGCTTTGTTTTAAGAGAGTAGAGAGTTGTATGGAAGTGTGTGTCTCATATGCTCACAAGAGGTCTCTATTTATACTAGTTCCAAGGCCTAGGGTATTAATTGCTGAACTTGGCCTCCAAGGAGTTAGGAAGGGACTAGAATACACCAAGGGAAGGACCTAGAATCGTTTGGATGCAAAGGGGAAACTTAGTGATGAATATTTGGCAGAAACAGGCTTTCCAACCGGATCGGTCACATGACCAACCGATCCGGTTGGTCTTCTACAAGGGATACAACCGTATCGGTTGCGGGTGGCAACCAAACGGTTGGACTAGCGTCCTGGGCACTTTTTTCTCTTCACCCAACCGATCCGGTTGCAGTTGCAACCGATCCGGTTGGTCTTTCTGAGTGACAGAAAGTCGACCTTTACTTCATTTTGACTTGTATAGCTTGGTTCTTCAATCATCATGGTATTCTATGGTACTTGAAATACTGATTTGCGCTTGACATGCTTCACTGAAACAGGAATCTTCAATTTGTTGAACATTCTTTAACTTTTCCTTTCGTATCCCTGCACTTGGTTATAAACACTAGACAAACATCTTTTGATGCGATTAAGCACTGAAATCATATAAATATAACCAAATAACATATACAAAAGCACACATAACGCTACTGAAAACATGTACAATCTGAGCGTTATCAATGTCTGTTCACATCAGTTCAGGCTTCGTACTTCATCATTATGGCGTCGGCAGATAACACTTCAGGCCCCGTTCCTCAAAGAAAAGAAAGGTGTACGCTTCAGTGCGCTTTATCTTCAAATGAAGAGAAATCTTCATAACCATTCTCATCGATATTCTTCATCAACAAGCTTCATGTTTTTCCCACACTCATTCAACCCTCAAATGGATCTACGTTCATTGGTGTATATTCTTATTCACTTGCTCAATCAAAAATGGCAAACTTCATTTGCAATTTTTGAGGGGGAGAAGAGTGAAGAAACTTAATGTCAGTCATCGAGGAATCTGCTTATCGTTGATCGTATTCTTATTCAATTGTTTAAATATAAAATGGCAACTTCAGATGCAATTTTTTAGGGGGAGAAGAGTGAATATACTACATGTTGATGGATGCTTAAATTATGGTCATACGACTCTCCAAAGCCTAATGTTTCACTTACTAAGGATAACTGGGATTTATTGTTTGGGAACCATTGTTTCAAGATATGTTTGATGAGTACTTCCAACCTCCAACGAATGTTGATCATCCAGTTTCTGAAGCTCCTGTTCCTGTTCCTGCTAAATTAACTAGTTCACCTTCTTCAATCTCCATTGATCAAGATGCACAAACTAAGAAGTACAACTCAGAATACTCAAGAAGTCTAATCTCCAATTATTCCTCAAGGCGTTGATAATGACTATCACAATATTGCAGTTGCACTCATGAATAATGATCCGATCTTTAGTATTCCTTTGCCAAATCTTCACGAATTATTGTTCCTTCCAATGTGCACTCTGTAAATCAACCACATGAAAATAAAGGAAAATGACTACCTCATCTGCTTGAAAACATTATCGGTGAACCTTCCAGATCAGTCTCTACATGCATCCAACTACCCATACAAGCAATGTTTTGTCACTATGATGATCTCATATCTTCAACTAAACCTATAACCTACAAAGAAGCATTGACTGAATCCTAATGGATTGATGCTGTGAACTTGAAGAACTAGGAGGAGGATTGAAAAACAAGGCAAAGTTGGTAGCACGTGGAAATTGTTAGGAAGAAGGCATTGATGTTGTAGAATCATCTTCTTTGGTTCATTCAGTGGATCGACGTACATCCGATTGTATGTTTATTCACGTGTTGGGCATTTGACACAAGTTGATTACTTCGGAGTTAATCATTTATCACTGATTTGAGATTGAAGTTAAATTTCAAAAAGGCGTGTTCTTATTTGATAATTTGCTCGGGTCTAAGAATTTTAAGTTGAAGACTTGTTTATCTAGTTACCAGCTGTCGGGATGGATGGTTGAAGACCTGGTTAACTATCACTAAAAGGAGTTACGTTGTTTTACTCAGTGTCACACGTAGATGACGTTGTGGATAATCGCAAGAGGTGTTAATGTCTCATACTGTGGTTGAGTATTGACTACTTAGAGATTTGCTTGGAGCATAAATTCTCGACACCATTCTTCCATCATTAGTGCAAGCTTAAGATGTAAATGCGGGGAATTCTACTTCAGTTTCAAGTTTGGTATATCGGGTTTTTCTTCATCAGTGGTCACTTCAAATTGTCTACATATGGGTTGATAAAGATAGTCAGAGAGAGTTTATGCAGCAGTTGATTCTCACAGGATTCATTTGAGCTAATTTTTGTTCTTCTCTATTTCAAGAATATTTGGTATGTATAATGTGTTGCTGATTCTGAGGTATCAAAACCAACAAGGGGGAAGGAGACATGCATCTAAACACACAACGAGTACATGTGATGAACTTAATACTTCTTCTCTATTGAAGTAATCCTGGGAAAGACAAATGTCATAACCGCAGAGAAACTCAGTGTTTAACTCGTAGCCTTTGGTGTGTTATTCCAACTATTTGGGGGAAGGATGTATTATTCCAACCATTTGGGGGAAGGATATATTATTCCAACTACTTGGGAGGGAGGATGTCTTATTCCAACCATTTGGGGAGAAGTGGTCTCTGGATACTTTTGGTATGTGTTAGCTCAGATATCAGTGGGAAGAAATATCAGAAGAATATTTGGAGCGTGAGATGATATTGCTAATCGAAATCTTCAATATGATTTATGATAAAGTACTTCCGGTTAGTGCTTCATGTACATAATGTAATGATGATTTCGATGAGATCGCAACCATTAGAGGAGAGATATGTGTACATCAGGGACGCACAACATGTTCACTTGATCTAGCTCAATCAGTTATTCCAGAGTTGACACTCGCAGAGATGATCAGTGACTAAAAATGTTACTTGTATGTCATCATCTCTAATCTTGTTGGGTACATGTGTACATTATGGGCTGATTGGTTATATGAAAGATAACTTGAATGCATTTGGTGAAATAAAGATGTTTATATATTGTTCCCCTGAATAGACAGCTGCTCAAACTCGAAGAGTAATGTATACATCGGGGACGCACAACAAGTTCATGTGATCGGGCTTAATCAATTATTCCGGGTTTGATAACCGCTGAGATGATCAATGTTTTAACTTGTTACTCCGGTGTTTTTGTCTTCTTCGGGCTCTTGAGCTTCATAAAATGAGACTGTTTGCTTCACTTCTTCTTGAGGGAAATAGTCTTCTTACGAAGTTTGTCGGTTTGGGGGGGAAGCCACCAAAGATTCACATTTAGAAGGCTCATGTTCAGACGATTTTCTTAGAAGCCTCGAATGTCTTGGTGGTGAAAGTTTATGAGATGTTGATTTCTTCTTCTACAACGTGCTGAACGATATCCTTATCTCGGTACTCATTTCATCATCCTCTTAAACTAAATTATCTTTCTTGTACATATTTATTCAAAAAGCAAAATACAAAATTATAAAACCCACAAAAAGAAAATAGAAAAATACAAAATTTCAAAAATCCATAAAAATCAGAAAATCTTTGAAAAAGCCCAAAAATATTATTTTCCCACCTATTTCTGTTATTCGATAACATCTACGGACTTTGATGAAGTTCGAATGTACATAAACCTTTAAGAAAAAAAAATTGGGATGGAGAAAAATGATGGTTTATTGTCATTTCAGGCAGTAACCCGTTTTAAAAGAAAGAACAGAGCCATGCTTAAATCTTATTTTTCAAACCTCATGCTCTGATTCTAAAAACAAATGTTTGTCACCTAAAAAGACAAATATTTCCTTCCAAATGTTTTTTCCTTCTATAAAATCTTCTGAAAAATATTTGTCATCTAATGAATACAAAATTGCTTTGAAAATAACTCAGACTCTATTTTTGAAAATCATCTGGACTTATCAGTTGTCAAAATCTCTATCTCTCAATCAACAACTGATGTCATTGATTGAGGGGGAGAATGATTTCAATCAAATCAAAAAGGTTATTTTTCAAACAATTGGCACGTAAACGAGCAAGGTCTACTTTTGTATAATCCAAAAGAACAATGTCTTACAATGTTTTATACAATTGGTTCAAGACCTTGGCTAATGTTATGTTTTCATAAGATACTTAAGCATGTTTGAACAATGGAGTTTTAATTCTCAAAATCTGATCCTTATCAGTTAAAATGTCTTTCAAAAGCAAGTCACAATTCTCCTCAAAAGTTTTCAAAAACAGTTTAAATCAATAGAGATCACAAATCTTAAAGGATTTAAAAATTGTGATCGGAGGAGAATTTGTGATTCAAATTGGATATAAACTGATAATTCGATAAGTGGTTTAAAAATATTATAACAAGCGCTCCTCCCTACATGTGCCAAACGATTTCAAATTATCCATGCACATGTTAAGGGGGAGCATCTATCTTAAACCAAAAGGAATTGAAACGTGATTAATTTGTCTCTAAGTGCAGGTTCCCTCTAATATGTGCAAAACTCTTTCGAATCTCAATGCACATATTGAGGGGAGCAATCATGAGAAAACCTCATCCTTCTCAAAACTGTTTTATCTAAGGTATTTAAAATACTAGATTTGATCGGGAAGTGATGATGACCATTTTAGAAAAAATTAATCAAAGATTGGATCTTTCATTCTCAATCTAAGATTTCATACGTCCTCTTGCCTCCATGTGCTAAAATAATTACAAATACTTGAAGCACATGTTGAGGGGGAGCATTTCTAAAATATCAAAAACAATTAAGGTACAAAATGCTTGGATTATATATCACAAGTACCTTGATTGATTTTCAAATGGTTTTCAATTGGTTTCGAGGCTGAAGAACAATACCAAAAGACCGACCAATTTTACTTTACGCATGGTGATATAAGGATGGTTAAGTTAGGTTTTCATTCCCACGATCCCGCCAGAACCGGAGGGATCTACCCAGGGACAATCCACTAGATAGTGTAGAAGTCCTTAGGTATGATGAAAAAAGGAGAAAAGTGAGAAATGGGAAGAGTGCGGACTGAGATAGAGCTAGAACTGGAACAAACCCAACAAGGTTCTAGTTATGAAATCTCGGTAATCACTGAAGGGGTTGAAGAATGAAAAAGAAAGGAATGAGAAAAGGGTGAAAATAAATAGCCATCCATTATTTCAACCTTAGGGCAGAAACCGGGTTCAATTCATATGCTACTGGTGGTTACCAAGGTAACACCGGTATTGAAAGACAAGACATCATGGACGATGACGCCTTTGCACTACAACTTCCCAAGCTACTCAAGTTCCTTTTAAAAGGACTTGTTTCATTCTCACGGGGAACCTACATTATCTATCGACTTTCTCTTAGAGATTGTTGATATTGAAGTAGGAGACCCTCTCCCTAGTCTCCGACATAGGAACCAAATGTGCAATATTGAGTCTAGAGCCACGAGATCATCAATAAATCTCATTAAGGACACAATCAATTAAGAATCACTATTTCACACAATGTGGAAAGTGAGAATATATCTTAAGAGTCCTACGCATTATCCTTGTGGTATTGCCAGAACATCTGAGTGATATGCTCACATATTCACAATGAAGATGGAAAACCTTCTAGAGCCAACATCAAACAAGCTCTTGGTAGGTGACATGTGAGATCTATCCAATAGATCAACCATGTGACAACTGAATGAGAACGATGGCGATTCATACCATGAATCAACCTTGGTCCAGGATATGGATTGACGGATACCTTTGAAAAACCGGTCGATGTGCACAAAAAATCTTTTCTTTAGCACGTCGACTGTGTAGTATGTTTTCAAAATCAAAAAGGTGTTTGTGATTGAAAATTGATTTCCAATATAAAATATTCGTTGTATTGCAAAAATGCTTTCTAATAAGCAATACACGATTGTTTTCAAATCATTTTCTTCAATCAGCAAACCTCAATTTGCTGGTTCACTCACTCCGTGTTGTCTTCTTTGAGATGTTCCAGTTTGAGAACAGCTAGAATAGCTGCGAAACCCTGATCAGGAGATTCTTAGGAATTATACCTGATCACAGGCAGTACTTGTACTGATCAACGGGGAACCATGGTTCGTGTACCTCAATTCAACTAAAGTGATCAAAGACACTTTCGTGCACTTTATTGCTAACTGTTGTATGCAGGTACACCTTACGTTTGCAGCTGATCAGAATTGAGAAGTCAATCCATAGCCGCATGCTAACACATCACATTCATATCTAAAGAATTCATGATAAGTGCATAACTTCATCAACGACTATGATATTTTCACTCCATGCTTCTCGCTAAGCTGCCTGCAAATATCATGAATCAACAAAAGCTTCATAACTTCGATGAGAAGAAATCATGATCCAGAATGTGAGCATGTCGGTGCAAAAGTCATAATGTCACATGATGGTAACACTACAAAGGATGAGTCAGAGAATTATGGTGGCAGATGATCTCAAAGCTGGCTCAACAGTCATAATCACGTGAATCAGTTAAAGACCTCCACTTGAGTAAACAAAACATGCAGAACATGAAGAATCAAAGGCTACGGACTACAGAGCAAAGAACTTAATCATGAATCCAAGAACAATCAAAATGTAAAATCTATTTTTATTCAATGTAAATTGAGGTGACCTCCCTTAGGGGGAGATTATTAGGATTTAGAAAATTCGTCAGTTAAAGAGTCGGTCACCTCAAGTATATGTATTCGTTAGAAAGCTCGTAGTCGTAGTCAAGTTATGTTGATAAGTAGTTAGTTAAACAACTTCAAGTGGAGGACGGACGGGTCTTTACCCACTGTATGCCGATCCACGACCATAGGAGGCGTGTCTTGTAAGAAACTATAAATACCCTCTACCCCCCAAGGTAGAGGGTTTGAGCTTCATAATATCATTTTTATTTGTCTCACTAAGTTCCCTAAACTCTTCCACTTTCTCTCTCTAAAAACCCATAAGTATACGCCCCATATTATAAATATGTGATGTGTTTATGAAATCCAATATCTAACAGAAACAATGGTGCCTAGTGTGTGCCTATATGCAAACCATTTGGAGTTGCGGTTATCTCGACTCTTAAAATGAGAAAAATAAACGGAGAAGTGAAAAAGCATATTATTATGTGAGATAACCCGAGTGCTCCTTAATTCATTTTTGCTTAAATAAATGTACCCGAAAACACATATTAGTTATGTGTTCCCTTTAGCATTCAAAAGACATGAGATGCAATGAAAACGGGTTATTACTTTGTATTAATAATGAAAAGGTCTTTCCTAGACGTGAGAATGTTTTTAGGAAAGTGATACGGGAAGAAGTATCCTTTTAGAAAGCATTCCGAAAAGTTTCTTGTATAAAAAGAAAGTTTAGTTTTGAAAATCCCCATATTGTTTGTGAGTTGTGTGTGAAATAGAGATCCTAGACTGAGAAAAGAAGGTAAGGCTAACGTTTACATACCTTGTAGAATTGAGAAACATATTATGACGATTGTTCCATGAGACCAAGACCAAGACGAATGATTCGTTTAAAATAAACACAAATATCAAATATATCAAATTAACCGTGAAATTCGACAAATCAACCTTTTAGGAAAAAGGGTAACGTGCCAAATCTCACGAATGTGATAAAAGTGATACCGGGAAAGTGATTTCCGGTGGGTCCCCATTCTAGCGAGGTGTGAAATTAGACGGTGTCGATGAGTTTTATGATTTTGGACTTGAATTGGTTTAACAAATGAGGATTTTTGATTACGCTAATCTACAAATTAAGGAACGGGAAAGAAAATTAAGCAAGTAAACAATGTAAACACTAAATAAGCTACTACTAAGCCTAAGAGACAATAAAACGAAGCTACACTAAGTCCTAGGGTGCTAAAAAGTAAAAGTAAAAGCAAATGAAACAACGAGCCATAAACAAAAATTTTGCAATTTAAGGGCTACGGGTGTGAAATCAATTTTCCTACATTCTACATGACTAAAAATGATTTTAGGAAAAAGCCGGGTATTTTTTTGACTTTTACTTTATTTTCTACGAATTAAAAACTATTTTATACTAATTAATTAATTAAAAATACTAAATGATTTTGGAAAAATCTGAAAAATTCAACAAATATACTTTAAGTTATCTAAAACCTAAGAAAAATCAAAAGGGAATTGTAGCTTAACCAGAAAAGCTGGAAAAAGCTCTAAATAAGCTACAAGGTGAAACAACTAATTCTATGTTAAATAAATAAATGAGGAACAAAATAAACAAAAGACCCTAGGGCGCTACTGGATCTGAGATGTGTGCTGTGTGCGTGGGCTTGGTGCAGGAGGTCACAGGTTCGATTCCTGTCCTCCACGTTTTTGGCAACTTATTTTTTTCTTTTTTGATTTTTAGCAACTAATCTAAGAACTAGAACAAGACTTTTCATAAAGAAAAAAAAAAAACTTAGCTTGAAAATGTTCAACATCAGCTATAACAGCATGAATGCTCACAGAAGACAAAATTTTGAATGGGTCAGTTTGGCTCTAATGGTTGCCCAAGGGACAAAAAGCTAAATAAAAACTTGTAAAAAGCTAAGGTAAATCATAAACTAAACTAAGTACTTAAATCCCTAATCTAAGAAACCTACAAGATCAATAATAAGCAAAATAGACATTCCTAATAAGCTCAAAAAAGGGTGAAAAGCTGCTGCTATAACAGTGCAGTCCCAAAACAGCCTCCCTTTTAGCTTAAAAATAAGCTTCTAAGAGAACTCCAAGACACCAATTAAGCTAAAACATATTAAATCCACAATAAAGGCTATCTTAAAAATTAACTTGCATCTGATTTGGGTGTTTAATGAAGCTTATTGCGGGCTGGTAAAAGGGGACAGTAGGGGACTGATGACAAATTTCAAAAGGGACAGTTAAGCTACAAAAAACTTTCAACAAGCTACCTACAAGCTACCTAAGGGTCCTAATCTAATCTAATGAACTTAATAAGCTGAAAAGGGTAAGAAGTGAACTAAATGAAAAGGAAATAAGCTAGACAAGCAAACCTGAAGAAGCCTAAATGGTGCTGATGGGGATGATGCCAGGTAGGAAGGCTCAACTGTGATGACATAAATGTCTCTTTGAAAACTAAACTCAACACTTGTTTTGTAAATAAAAACTTTATAATCCACTGACTAAACTTTAAACTTGACTAATGGAGGACCCAACATGGGTCAAATCGAGATCTTGACCCATAAACAATGCTGATCCAAACACCCCTTATAGGGTATGAAACTGATTTTCCAACTGTGAACCTTAAAAAAATTATTTTGAAAACTTGAACTTGGGTATCAAATGAATCCTTACAACCTTCCAACAATTTTCCACCAGCATTTAGATTTCAGACAGAAATTTGAAGAACTTAAAAAGAATACTGCATAAACTTTTGAAAATGAAACTTAAATCTGAACTTGTATTGACTGAAATTAAAAGTTACATTGAAATTAAAATGACAGAGTAAAAGTAACAATGGGACTAGAACATGAATTTTTCTAGACAAAGTTTTTCATTTATCCCTAAACCTTATTTATACAAAAGCCTAAAAATGTCTTCTCTCTCTTGCTTCAATTTGTGTTGTTGTGTTTCTTGTGTGAGTGCAAACAAGCAAACATCCTTGGTGTCTTCTTCCATCAATCCCAGCCTTCTAATTGACCTTGGAGACCCAACTCTTCATAACAGCCCTTGGATGGACCTTTGTACAGGTGTGGATTGATGACCTGGAAAGGGGAAGGAGAAACCATAGGTGGACATGTGAATATTTCTTGGGTTTCTGGATTGAGAGTGATGGGGAGAGGGGCGGGAAAGACTTGGCGCCAATTTTGGGTTTAGGTTGTTTTTCTGGTTTGGGAAAAAAATGAAGGGGATGAAGGTGAAATGGTGTGGGTTTGGGGGTTTTAAAAGGGAAAAAAAATTAAGTTTATATTTTGTAAAAAAATGGTTTTAAGTAAAATGTTTTTTTTTTGAAACTGAAAAATTGGCTTTAAGAAAATTTGAAAATGGTTTTTAAAGTGAAAATAGGATTTTGGATTAAAAGGTATTTTGGACATTATCGGTATCGGGAAAAATGGTGAAATGGGTTTTTGTGGGTTTGGGATAGATTTTAGGTTGTTTTCCCCCGCTCACTCGAGCATTGTCGACTCACGAAAATGTTGAAAATCCACTCCCGGCTCCGTCTGTTTCAGCACTTTTCTGATTTCGGCTCGTTTTTGTCCGTTTTTGCTCTGTTTTCAATCCTTTTGTACCTGCAAGACACAAAACACACTCCGAGGATATTTTTAACATATTTTGATCATATTTGGGTGTTTTTGGTCATTTTTGTGGTCTTAGGCGGGTAAAAACGATGAGTGAATAAGCACTCATCAACGAAGCAAGTTGAATTGTTCCCGCTTCAACTGTTTAGTGAGGACGTCGGCTGTGTTGTCTTCGGATGATACCTTCTCAATAGAAATGTTCCCCTTTTGAACATTGTCTCTTAAGAAGTGATGACGGATCTCTATATGCTTGGTGCTAAAGTGAAACACCAGATTCTTGCTTAATTCAATAGCACATTTGTTGCCGCATAAAATGGCTATGTCACTTAGATGAATGTCGTAGTCAACTAACGCTTGTTTCATCTATAGTGATTGTTGGCATGCTTTGCTAAGGAGACATATTAAAACTTGGTTGTTGATATGGCCAATGTCGTTTGCTTCTTTGAGAACCAAGATGTTAAACAACATCCCATAAAGGTACATACACCACTTGTACTTTTTCGGTCAACATAATCACCTGCATGGTTAGAATCCGCATATACAATAGTTTCTACCCCCGTTCCCTTAGGATACCATAATCCCAATTGAGTCGTACCCTTAATAAATATAAATATTCTTTTGACGACTTCTAGATGTGAAGATTTAGGGTTTTCTTGAAACCTAGCACATAGACAAAAACTAAACATGATATCCGGCCGACAAGCCGTAAGATAGAGAAGACTACCAATCATGCCACGGTATTTTGCGTTATCAACGGATTCACCGTCTTCATCTTTTGTAAGTTTAGTATCGGATGACATTGGTGTTCTTATGGGTTTTGACTCTTCTAAACAAAATTTCTTTAACATTTCTTTTATGTATTTGGATTGATTAAAGAAGATATCATCTTCTAGTTGTTTGATTTGTATACCAAGAAAGAAACTTAGTTCTCCCATCATACTCATTTCAAACTCATCATGCATGATTTTTGAGAAATCATCACACATATCTTGACAAGTCGATCCGAATATAATAGCGTCCACGTATATTTGAACAATAATTATATATGATTCATTTTTCTTTGTGAAAAGTGTATTATCAACTAACCCCATGGTATAGTTGTTTTTGATTAAAAATGATTTGAGTCTATCATACCAAGCCTTTGGGGCTTGTTTAAGACCATAAAGAGCTTTCTTTAGTTTGTACATGTGTTTAGGTTTTTTGAAATCGATAAAGCCCGGAGGCTGAGCTACATAGACTTCTTCATTAATAAAGCCATTTAGAAAAGCACTTTTAACATCCATTTGAAAAAGCTTAAGATCATTAGCACAAGCATAAGCAAGAAGTATTCTTATAGACTCTAATCTAGCCACGGGAGCATAGGTCTCATCAAAGTCTATGCCTTCTTGTTGATTATACCCTTGGGCAACAAGTCTAGCTTTATTTCTAGACACTACACCGTTTGCATCTAACTTGTTTTTATATACCCATTTAGTTCCGATTATGGTTTGGTTATTAGGTGGAGGGACGAGTGTCCAAACATCGTTAGAAATAAATTGATTTAACTCTTCTTGCATAGCCATTACCTAACTTTCATCTTTTATGGCTTCTTGCGTATTTTTATGTTCTATGGTTGAGACAAAACAAATAAACTACTTTGGTTTTAGACTTGAGATCTTAAGGTTCTTTCATTTAACTTTCCTATGACCTTCTCTACGGGATGATCTTTAGACTCTTTAATATTGATGATTTCATTGTTTAATAGTTCATATTCTTTATTTATATTTTCCTTGATTTCTATGGCTTCACTTTCGATTATCTCGTCATCACAAGAGGTTGGGTAGGTTTAGGTGGACTTTCATCAAATCTTACATTTAAGGTTTCTTCAACCTTCATTGTTTCTTTATTAAGTATAACATAAGCTTTACTATTAGGAGAGTAACCTAAGAAGACACCTTCTGTTGATTTAGGATCAAATTTAGTTAGGTAATCTTCAGTGTTAAGTAAGAACATTTACTACCAAAAACTCTAAAGTGTTCTAACGTAGGCTTTTTGCCTCGAAGTAACTCATATGGAATTTTACCTAAGAATGGTCTAATTAGGACACTATTAAGTATGCAGGTTGATGTGTCGATGGCATTGCACCAAAATATTTAAGGAATAGTTTGCTCATTAATCATGGTGCGACTCATTTCTTGTAGGGTTTTATTTTTCCTTTCAACTACCCCATTTTATTGTGGAGTGTGAGGTGTGGAAAACTAGAAGGGGGTTGAATAGTTTTACCGATAAAAACTTGGTTTTAAACTATTTAGATTGACTTATGTCAATCTATTTAAACGTGTGTGTTGGATGTTGATAGATAAGCATATAAATAAGTAAAGTAGAGATAAAAAGTAAGAAGCACAAAACCACAACGCGAGTATTTATAGTGGTTCGGATACAAGGACACCTTCCTTGCCCGACTCCACTCCCCGAGTCACCTAATCGAGAGTTCGTAATCACTACACAATACAAACTCCTTGTGGCGGAGAAGCCTTCACAACGTCGCCTACTCTTTATCCGGTACAAGGCTAGACACCGGGGTTCTTCCACGAGGTAGAACCAAACCTATCACAACGTCGCCTACACTTTAATGGTACAAGGCAAGATACAGAGTTCCATTGCTAAGGAGGAACTACTACCCAACACTACACAATACCTATCCCAAAGGAGATCCACTCCTTATTACAACATCAACAAGGATATAAATATCCTTTGACCCAAACTAATCTATCGTGTACATCGACGCACCATATCGAATGTACACCCTAGGCACCTTTCACTAATGCCTTTAACACGACTCCTAGGCACCCTTCACTAATGCCTTCAACACGGACTTTCGGCACCCTTCACTAATGCCTTTGGCACGGATCTTCGGCACCTTTCACTAATGCCTTCAACTTGACCCTTTAGACATCTTTCACCTATGTCTTCAACACAACACTTCTAATGATAGAGGAAAGAACTATCAACAAGATAACATCAGTAGTCTTGATGATGACGAAGCTTGGCAACCCATGGACTTGAGATTGCTCTACTTCAAGAGGTGGTGATCTCGCCTTTAATAAGAACCTAGAGAATCACACAAACACAAAACTACATAGAAAGATCCTTTGGATCTGAGGTTAGAGAGTTTACAACACTAAGAGAGAATGTTTGTGAAAGAGGTGAGTTACAATAAAGAAATGACTCACTATTTATAGACAAAATTTCACTACTGTTCCACGGATCCCACGGATCCCTTGCTTGAGGGATCCGTCCAATGTATTGCTGGGGATCCGTAGGACGCTCCTCCTAAATGGGTTTTGGGTCATGGATCATGGGTCATGGACTTTGGATCATGGGTATCCACATAGATACACTGTATCTAGAAGATGCAATGCATCTAGTCAATGGGTCATGGGTTAGCTCCATGGGTTATGGATAATACCCATTATGACTTCATGCATGATGTCATGCAATGGGTCATGGGTTATGCTCCATGTGTATGGGTCATGGACTTTGGGTTTTACCCAACTACATTCAATGTGTCTAGTTAATGGGTCAAGTATTTAGATTCGTACCCATTTCATTATCCATTACAATACATACTAAGTATGTATGTACCCATTATGTAAACACTAGTTGTTATACATATGCATCACTATAACATGAAAACACTATTACTTGTTTAGTGTATTATATGAAATGTAAGTGTGTTAGTAAACTATTGGCTCAAACCATTTACGTATTTTATTTGTTTCGTTAAAATGATTTTACGTTTGTTATCGACAAAACATTAGAAGATCGTAAAATATAAATAAACCTTTTTACGGCTTATTTGTATTAACAATCTCCCCCTTTTTGTTGATGACAAAACATAAGATTATTTTAAGGAAAAACTAAAATTCGTAAAAGTTTGAATTGGACTTTTTACTCTCTTCTCCCCCTTTTTGGCGAAACAAAAAGAGCGTCGAAAAGAAACTTACACTTTGTTTTAAGAAAAACATATGAAAAGAAAAAAGATATGAAAGCTAGAGAGTAAGAAAAGAGAAGGATTCTCATCTTAGCTCCCCCTTGACCAGTCCATCCCTTTGTAAGGGCGTCAAGTAATTAAAAAAAACTAAGCGAGTGCTTTACAATTTTGTTTGCAAATGGTTTCGTCTTTTTGACGAACATGCTCCCCCTTGACGAGTGCTCCTTTGTAAGGAGGACGTCAAGTAATGTAATCCTATTGTGAAAGTATTGAAAATGATTTTGCAATGTTTTGCTTTGACAAGAAACTCCCCCTAGCTAAGGGTGTCAAACTCTTCATGTGTATATTGAAAATCTACAAAACAAAGGTTAGAAAACAAGTATATGATGCATAATTTCCTGCAAATAAGACTCAAGTTAGTAATAAAAATGTCTTCTGTTGCACGGATCCCACGGTTCCTCCCTTGGAGGGATCCGTCTAGGCTAAAATGAGGGATCTGTATGCCTGTATACTTAAGACACCAATGGTGATGTAAAATGTGATGTTAACATCAAAATGAGTTATGTATTAAGGCACCAAACATATTCTCAAGATAATATGGCATATAACATGTAATTTTGTTAAAAAAAAAACGAGAAATGATCTACATATCTCTAAAACTAAGAGAATGACTTAAACATGAAATATGATTCTTAATCAATCTAAGTTAAGCTTAAGACTAGGACACCACTTGAATCCTTAAGCTCAAGGTTGTTTAGGTTTGTTGACCTCATCGAAACATTCGAGGAGGTGATAAAACATGAAACGTTGCTCTTCACGTAGTTCATGTACTAAGCCTTCAACATGTTGACAATGATAACAATCTTTGTCATGGCTAGGAAATGGTGGAGGTAGAAATGGAATTGCTTGAGATGGAAGGTTGGGTTGAGTTTCCACAAAATAAGGAAGGATTTGTGGAGGTACATTTGGAGGTGGTTCAACCAAAGGTGGTGGTGGTGGAATATGTGTCTAGGATGGTGGTAGAGAGGTATCTACTTCCATGTGATCGGGTGGTTGACTTTGATGATTCCTCATAATCCAAAAGGGACTATTTGAGGGTGATGGAGAAAAGGATACTGGTGCTAGTGTCATTTCAACACCTTGGTTTTGTTGTTGCGCTATCTTCTCTATTGAGGAGAATGTTGGCAATGGTGGAGGATGAGATGGCCTAGAAGACAAGTCCTCTAAGTTGTAGAGGTGTGGAAATTAAAGTGGAGTAGTGAATGATAAGGCTCTAGGCACCAAAGGTGATGGTTTATTGGAAATAGGAGTGTTTGGTTTAGGAGGTATAGTAGTTTTTGGCAATGGTAGTTTTGTGGGAACAATCCTTTTCGGGGATTGGTTTGATTGGTTGAGTTGGTGGAGGGGAAATCCTAGCGTTTGTGGATTTAACAGGAGATGATTCGGTTGAAGAAAATTTTTGAGGAACACGAGCAAGTTTCTTGGGTGGTCCTTTGGTGGATGAGTTAGCACTAGGAGCTTTCCTCATGATGAGATGATAAAAGGTTAGTGAGATAGAAGCTTTTAGTTGCTGAGAATTAAGTTGTAGATGGTTACTTAGATGTCCTAACAAGATGGTTTATAAAGGGAAGGATTTGGCAAGTGCATTCAAGGCTTAAACCACTAAGATCCTTTGAAATGTGATGATTTGCATGCACAAGAGTCAACTTCAGATTTGTACTGATCAAGAAGGTTGATTGAGGTAGGATGGAGTGTTCAAGTTAGCAAGGAGAGCTTGAAATGATTGTTTTAGCTAGGATTAGTTGAATCTGTCAGTCGGTTCCCACGGTTCCCTCCAATGAGGGATCCGTATAGGCTAATCCTAGGGATCCGACTCTCAGCAGCCAAGAAAAGAGGAAAATGATGTTTTGTGAGATCTAGTACCTACACATCATGAGTGTTTCAGTATTCTTAAGTGTCTAAAATGAAGAGGGTATTAAATGATCAAGAGAAATGATTGGTGCTAGCTAATGATTGCCTTTTATGGAAAGAAGTGGGACTTTATGACCACCAATAGGTAATCAAAGATGACACTAAGAAATATGAGAGTGTCAAGTGGAGTTAAATGATCCTAGAGATCAGATGGTAGTTTGAAAGAGATTTGGAACATTCTTTAAAAATCATGACAAAGAAAAACTTGTTTTTGGCCTATTTTGAGATAAGGATGACTAAAATCAATTTGCTAAAATTGAGAGAAATATCAAGCTAAGTGTTTTGAGATGTGAGGAAAAATGTGTGAGCATTGGAGCAGAAATATGGTGAGTTTAGGTGAAGTGATAAATCAAAAGTACCTTGAGTGTGATCCTAAGATAGCTATGAGTGAGAGTGAGACCTACTGATTTTGAGGAAGACTTAAGTAATCCTAAAGAATCATGTTTAACTAGTATGATATGTTCTAGGGTAAGTGTTTGATGTGTGGAGGTCTGAAAATCTTTTTCTGTTTGTCTGGATCCCATGGTTCCCTAAATGGAGGGATCCGTCTAGTACAAAGTGAGGGATCCGACTCCTGCAAAACAGTACCTTCACAAAAGGTGTGCAAAATTTGCACAAGGTATCGTATATTAAAGCCAATGATTTCTAAAGAATTTGAATATCTATATAAGCGAGATATCAAACGATAAATGTTGTATTTCATGAGAATGATCATATTACAAAGATAAAAGATAAATCCCAAGGATTGAACCTATTTGGAAAGAAAACTAGGTTTCTTGAGCGTTTTCACAAGATGAATCGTCAAATGGATGATGAGTATTTTCCGATTCAGGGACGAAGAATGACGTGATGTGAGATGTGTTTAGAGGTTCCATCATCTTGTTCACAAGTACGTACAACGAACTTTGAAATTGAGGATGAAAGTACATGATATGATGATAAAGGCGTGTCAGGAACATTCTATATGGGATTAGTTTGTTCTTGCTGCCTTAAAGGTTTACAATTCGTCTTGCGAAGAAGTAGGCGAGATTGTATGGTTGTTGGGTTAGCAGACAATACATTATATGAGCACAACAAGCGAGAAGAATTTCTCGATTTCCCCTAAGACTCCAAACATTTTCACGTAGAATGACTGCGAGAGGTTTAAGATCATCTCAGATATCACGTGTATATTTTATGTTTGGATCTGAGTAACTGGATCGAGGTTCGCATAACATGCGAGTTAATTCTTGAGGGGAAGGTATATGTGAGCAATATGGACTATTTTCTTCACGAAAGTTGAAGAGAGAATCAAGACACCAATCTTCAGTGAAGGCACATTGTCCATGATTTGGAATTTGAAGAATGTGAGCAAATTGCCCAAGAGTTGAGAAAAAATTTTAGCTTTTGATCCAAAACCATAGTGATAGAGATCGATCCTCGTTACAAACGAGTTCAACTTGACGGAAGAATTCCAACACAAACTGTGTATAGATTTTCTCGTTAATTCCAAGAAGGCCTTCTAGTCCTATGGTTCAGAATAAGGTATTGACACCTTCTTGGTAGAGTAGAGGTGTGTCAACAATACATCCTTCATGGAAGTGGCGAGTTTTGAGATTATTGAACGCACGGACATGATTGCCAGGTGTGTTGGGCTCAAAGGAGATATTGGGGATGTAGACATAAGTGATTTGAAAGTCAAATTCATACTCATGAGTCATGATGTGACCTATGGAAGTGAAATGAATGATTTAGGATAAAGAGATGCATCAAAAGAGAGGACATTTGATAGGTGAAAATAATCTCATAATGTTTATACTTGATTACCCTTATTTTTATTAACAATGACAATTATCTTACTTTCTACTCACATTCTAGTAGAGCTTTTCCTTTTATGGTAAGTTTTTATGAAGTAGTTTTTATGTTGCATGAGTTTCTGTTTCCCAGTTCCACGGTTCCCCCGGTTCCCTTTTAAAAGGGATTTGGCTAGTTAAACTTTAGGGATCTGTGGATCTGTAGTGACAGAAAGATGATCTTGACGTAAATTTGATTTTTGCAACTTTTAGGTTTATAAAAGGAGGTGTGTTTTAGCCAATATTTAATACTTAAGCATGCATTGTAGATTTCGAAAGTATGTTAAGGTAAAAGATACGAACGAAAAGAAAAAAAATGACAGAACATATTATGAGAAATAAACGGGATAAACTAAGACATTAGTAATATTTCATTTCAATGCTAAGAGAGATGCAAATGATTGGATATATGATACATATGTAGATTAACAACACAAAGTACATGTCTCCATGAGAAAACTTGATCATTGGATACACGAGAGTGATGAGTGTCAAGACGATGATCACGAAGGCGATATAAACCATGATGATGAAATTCTTCCTTGGTTTTGATTTGAGATGAGATGAGAGGGAAGATGAAGTTTGAATGAGTGGTATTTTTTGAAAGTGGAAGATTTGAAAAAAAAGGGGGTTTGGTGATTGTGAGACGAGCAGGATAGCTTTTATGGGGAAGGAGGAATTTTTGATATTTGTGTTTTGTTTTATATACCTAGACTTTAGACGGAAGAGAAACACGTATGTAGGAAGGTTTCCTAATGAAGCCATGTATATCACTAAATCATATGTTATAACAAAAAAATATAACCATATAGATTCCTATGTAAGCATACTTATTATAAGCTAATGTTATTTAGAGATAGGTTTTAAGAAAGTCATACCTCTAATGCAATTGTGAGTGTCCTTTTCTTTTGACAAAAAATGGGTCAATAGACAACTCCGGTTCCTTCGAGATCAAGGTGGTAGTTTTAAGATACCTTCTTAGGAAAGGTAATCTTGTTACCAAGGAATTCCTATGGCTTGATTAAAATGACCTTTAACTAAACAAAATGACAAGAAGGTTAGTGCAATTTTGTAAGATAAAATAAGAAATAAAAATATAATGTTGTCATCCAATCAACATCCTGCAAAAGTGTTTTTAAAACATGGTGTTTGTTTTTGTAAAAACCTTCTTTGTAGTTTTCAATTATCACGGATCGTGTCAAGTTTTTAAAGTACAATATACTCTAAAAACTTGGTAACGAAGCTCTGGTACCAATTGTGGAAAACTAGAAGGGGGGGTTGAATAGTTTTACCAATTAAAACTTGGTTATAAACTATTTAGATCGACTTATGTCAATCTATTTAAACGTGTGTGTTGGATGTTGATAGATAAGCATATAAATATGTAAAGTAGAGATAAAGAGTAAGAAAACCACAACGCGGGTATTTATAGTGGTTCGGATACAAGGACACCTTCCTTGCCCTACTCCACTCCCCGAGTCACCTACTAGAGAGTTCGTAATCAGTACACAACACAAACTCCTTGTGGCGGAGAAGCCTTCACAACGTCGCCTACTCTTTATCCGGTACAAGGCTAGACACCGGGTTCTTCCACGAGGTAGAACCAAACCTATCACAACGTCGCCTACACTTTAACCGGTACAAGGCTAGATACCGAGTTCCATTGCTAAAGAGGAACTACTACCCAACACTACAGAACACCTATCCCAAAGAAGATCCACTCCTTATTACAACATCAACAAGGATATCAATATCCTTTGACCCAAACTAATCTATCTTGTACATCGACGCACCATATCGAATGTATACCCTAGGCACCTTTCACTAATGCCTTTGACACGACTCCTAGGCACCCTTCACTAATGCCTTCAACACGGACTTTCGGCACCCTTCACTAATGCCTTTGACACGGATCTTCGGCACCTTTCACTAATGCCTTCAACTTGACCCTTTAGACATCTTTCACCTATGTATTCAACACAAAACTTCAAATAAGAGAGGAAAGAACTATCAACAAGATAACATCAGTAGTCTTGATGATGATGAAGCTTGGCAACCCATGGACTTGAGCTTGCTCTACTTCAAGAGGTGGTGATCTCGCCTTTAAGAGGAACCTAGAGAATCACACAAACATAAAACTATATAGAAAGATCCTTTGGATCTGAGGTTAGAGAGTTTACAACACTAAGAGAGAATGTGTGTGAAAGGGGTGAGTTACAATGAAGAAATGGCTCACTATTTATAGACAAAATTTCACTACTGTTCCACGGATCCCTTGCTTGAGTGATCTATCCAGTGTATTCCTGGGGATCCGTAGGACGCTCCTCCTAAATGGGTTGTGGGTCATGGATCATGGGTCATGGACTTTGGATCATGGGTATCCACATAGATACAATGTATCTAGAAGATGCAATGCATTAGCTCCATGGGTTATGGATAATACCCATTATGACTTCATGCATGATGTCATGCAATGGGTCATGGGTTATGCTCCATGGGTATGAGTCATGGACTTTGGGTTTTACCCAACTACATTCAATGTGTCTAGTTAATGTGTCAAGTACTTAGATTCTTACCCATTACATTACCCATTACAATACATACTAAGTATGTATGTACCCATTATGTAAACACTAGTTGTTATACATATGCATTACTATAACATAAAAACATTATTATTTGTTTAGTGTTTTATATTAAAACGTAAGTATGTTAGTAAACTATTGTCTCAAACTATTTACGTATTTTATTTGTTTCGTTAAAATGATTTTACGTTTGTTATCGACAAAACATTAGAAGATCGTAAAATATAAATAAACGTTTTTACGGCTTATTTGTATTAACACGAGGTGCCTAGAAATTGTGAGTAATACCATTAGCATCAAAAAAAGCTCCAAATTGCACTTCATTATCAAATTCCCTACCATGATCTATTCTAATAGACACAATAGGACTTCCTAGTTGTCTTTGGATTTTCTTACTTAATATTTCAAAGTTATCTAATGTTTCAGTTTTATTCTTTAAAAATTTAGTCCATGTGTATCTAGAGTAATCATCCACTATAACCAAAGTATAGAAGTTACCTCCATAACTTTGAATAGCGGATGGACCAAATAGATCCATATGAAGTAGTTCTAGACACTTAGTAGTAGAGACAATATTTTTAGCCTTGTGACTAGCATGGACTTGCTTTCCTACGTTACAAGCATCACAAAAATGATGTTCGTATTTTAATTTGGGTAGATCTCTTACTAGTTCTTTAGATGATAGCGATTGAAGAAGTCGCATATTGGTGTGACCCAATCTTCGATGCCATAAGGTCGAAGTATCATCCATAGAAGTAAGAAAATTTTTGTCTTTTGGTTCATAACCGATTTTAATGACATAGACTCCATGTTTTCTAATGCCTCTTTCTATAGTAATACCGTTTTTCAATATTTTACTACCGGTTTCACTAAAAAGTACGTTGCACTTTTTATCACATATTTGTCCTATACTTAGAAGGTTGAAGTTTAGGTTTTCTACGTGACATACATCGTTAATGGTTAAAGATTTGTGAGAAATTGTACCTTTACCGATGATTTCGCTCTTGCTATTACCAAATACCACATTTCCTCCATTGAAAGATTCGTATGTGGAAAACAAGTCTTTGTTACCGGTCATGTGCCTCGTGCACCCGCTATCCTTGATCCATTCATCTGGATCTAGGTCGACCTCGTTTGAGTCATTTGCCATAAGACAAATTTCTTTGTTCTCCTCCTCACTCATTCTCCACGAACCACTTACGAACGCCTTTTGTTCGTCACGTTTGGGACACTCACTAATGAAGTGATTAGGGTCCCCACATTTAAAACATGTGCGTTCGTCCCTCGCTTTCTTGTCGTCTTTGCCTTTCTGGAACTCCTTTTTATCGTCATATGGTTGCTTGACATATCTTCTTTCCTTCTAAAGAACTTCTTGAAATCCCTTACCTCCATGGCGTATTATTCGTCATCACTCTCTGAAGAAGAGGTTTCTTCATCGCTTGAGACCTTCTTGGCTTTTAAGGAAAGAGATTTGTGCTTCTGCTTTCTTTTGAGGCTTGGTCTTTAGCGAGGACAAACTCATAGACCTTTAGATTACCTATGAGTTCGTCGAGAGTGAGGATTGACAAGTCTTTGGATTCTTCAATGGCCGTCACCTTTGATCTCCACTTAGATGGAAGCGCCTTTAGATATCTCCTGACATGATTAGGACTAGAATCATCAAGTGCTTGTAATGAAGTAATGATAGTATTAAAGTTAGCAAAAGAATTATCTATACTATCCTCATCCGATATTGAAAATTGTTCATATTGTTGAACAAATAAATATATTTTGTTATTTTTAACTTGTTGATTTCCTTGGTGAGTTACAACTAAAGAATTCCAAATTTCTTTAGAGGTTTTAAGAATAGAAATTCTTCCAAATTTCTTTTTGGGTAAAGCATTATATAAAACCATTTTTGCTTCACTATTTTTAGAAAGCTTTTTCTTTTGATCGTCGGTGAGACGTTCACGAGGGATGTTTATTTCGTTGCCGGTTTTATCATCTTTTGTAGTGGCTTGAAAGTCACCTTCAACAATGATGTACCAAAGATCAATATCTTTTGACTTCACATAAGTTTCAAATATATTTTTCCAATAAATAAAACCATTAGTTTCAAGAAGTGGAGGTCGTTGCATAGATTGCCCTTCTTTATAATTTTCAAAACTCATTGTGATTGAAAAGTTTTTAAAATACAATTTACTTTAAAACTTTTGTAAACCTAGCTCTAGATGCCAATTGTGGAAAACTAGAAGGTGGGGTTGAATAGTTGTTAGGAATCAGAAAATTCAGTCATTAAAGTGTCGGTCACCTCAAGTATATGTAATCATTAGAAAGCTCGTAGTCATAGTTATTTAATGTCAGTAAGTAGTTAGTTTAGTAATACCGTGGAGGACGGACGGGTCTTTACCCACTGTATGCCTGATCCACAGCCCGTAGGTGGCGTTTATTGTAAAACATTATAAATACCCTCTACTAGGTAGAGGGTTGGAGCTTCAATACTATTTTTCTTTGTTTCACATAGTTCCCAACTCTCTTCCTTTTCTCTCTCTAACTTTCTCTCTCTAAACATTGTGAACGCCCCATATGGTTTATGGTTTGATGTGTTTGTGAAATCCTATGTCTTACAATTGGTATCAAGAGCCATGGTTTGATCACTCATCTTTCATGCTCTTTGTTTTGGTAGATTTCATAAGGTTTTTGGGGTTATAAGTGTTTAGGAGAGTTTGAATCATTTGGACAATTTCTAGTGTTAAAATTTGAATTTTGATTGTACTTTTGTGTTTAGGATCATCATATATGTTTAGGTTTTGAATTCGAAGGCTTAAATCATTGTGGTTTGGTTGTTTTTGATTGAAAAAGTGGTTGTTTTTTAAGAGATGCGGCGAGTTGCGCCCGCGGTGTTGCATTTCTTGGAAGCGAGTTGCTTTGTTATTCAAAGCGAGTTGGTATAAGTGACTTGGCTATTAAGCGAGTTGTATTAGCAGCGAGTTGGTATATGCGACTTGGTTTATTAGCGAGTTGTTTCTTCAAGCGACTTGAGTTTTAAAGCGACTTAGCTATTAAGCGAGTTGTAGTGTCAGCGACTTGGTGGTTAAGCGAGTTGTCACTGTATGCGACTTAGCTATTAAGCGAGTTGTTTCTTTAAGCGACTTGAGTTTTAAGTGACTTGTCTTTTAAGTGAGTTGACTGCTCAGTGAGTTGATACCAAAGCGAGTTGACTGTTTTTGCTACTTGTCTATTGAGACTTGTCACTTCTTCGTGCTACATTTTTACGGTTGTTCTTTTGGTTTAGTAAAATCCGTGAAAGAATCAATTTCCCGGTTTAATCAAAGAATAGTAAAATCAGAACTTATGTCATGTCAAACAACGTGCCTACTATCGTTTCTTCTGGCGAGAGGCGTTCAAGCAGCTGGATCATATACTCGTCAACCTATGCTTGACAGAGCTGATTATGACTCATGGGCTCAAAGAATCAGGTTGTACTGTTTGGGAAAAGAAAATGGGGTAAACATTCTCAAATCAATTGATGAAGGACCTTATCAAGTTGAGACAACAAGATACATACTGCTGCAGATGGAACAATGATCTTTGGATTGGACAGACCAAAGACGTATGATGAGCTTAGTGATAAGGCGAAAAAGAGATTCGATGTTTGACATCAGAGCTTCAAACATTATACTTGAAGGTCTTTAAAAGATATCTACAAGCTGGTCAATCAACACACACAAAGCCAAGGCTGTGTGGGATAATGTCAAAAATGCTTCTCTCGGGGTTACAGATTAATTAAAGGAAGACAGAGAATCACAATTGTATGATGAATTTGAGCACTTTAAGATGAAACCAGAAGAAAGTGTCTATGAATATTAGGTGAGATTCCACAAGCTTGTGAATGATATGAGGAATATCAAAATGACCATGCCAAATATTCAGTTGAACTCAAAGTTTTTGAACAACATGAATCCCGAATGGCACAAATTTGTCACCTCTGTGAAGCTAACCAAAGGATTGAAGAACACCAACTATGAGCAATTGTATGCCTTCCTTCTTCAGAATGAGAGACATGCTATGTTTGAAAGAATGATTCTTGAATAGTTCAAAACTAAACAGGGAGAAACAAGTTCATCAAATGATTCAACAACATTCTACACCAATGTTGGAATTACCACCAAAGCTTCTCAAGTCATACCCACTGATAATGGTAATTACAAGCTCATTCCTGATCCAGCATACAAGCCTCCATACTCAAAAACATTCATGGAAAACTTCATCAATCAACTGTCTCTCATGGTTAGTCAAAATATGAATTCCACCCCACACACCAACAATAACTTCAGAACTGCATCCAATCCACACAATCAAGCTACTGTCAGAGATGGAAAGGTTTTGGTGCAACCGCAAGGAAGGCATATGAACAGGGAAGAGGTGGAGTAGGTGGAGGTTATGTGGCAAATCAGATCGGGAAGGAATGGTAATCAAGGACAAGCAAAGCCACAAGTGCTACAACTGTGGTGGTGATCGACACATAGCAAGGAACCGACATCTCCAAACGCCTCAAAATGCAGAGTACTTCATAGACAAGATGTTACTTGTGCAAGCTCAGGATAATGGTGTTGTTTTGGATGAAGAGAAATTATTGTTTCTTGCCGATGGTAATGTGACAAATGATGCAGATGTTGATGAGCACCAATTCAGAGATAGGTCATAATCATCGAATGCCTTCAAGTTGCGTGACTATGATGCATATGACTGACGTTGATGATGAACTCATCGCACAGCACAATTTTCATGGCTAGCATTTCTAATGGTCTCCAAAGGTCTCATCATCACAAGAAGTTGGTCCATCCAAAGAATCAATTATCTCAGAGGTATTAAAACTATATGATGATGTTGATCAGCAAAAGATACATGACAAAGTGCAATCACATGAAACTTGTGACTCAGATATTGCTAATATGGGTAATAATAATATTGTCCCATATGATCAATATGTGATCCAAAGTGAAAGTATGATTGAACCAAGTGATGTATCTTCCGCAATGATGACTATGTTTTGATGAATCAATGTGCCCCTGATGATTCTGTACCTCCGAACTAATGCCTATAAAGAACAAATTGCCATTTATGAACAACGCGCTAAGTTTGAGTTAACAACCACCGTAGCAGGAAATGGATGACCAAATGCGCATAAATTATTAGAAAAGTAACTTTAGGGAAGAAATACTAAAACAAGAGCTAGATTCCTTAAAAGAAAAGCTTAATAAAACGGCTAAGTAAAAACAAGAACTTCAAGAAAATGTGAAAGTGCTTAAGCAAGAATTTAATGCTAAGGAATCAAAACTTTTAAATGAATTTTCCAACCTAAAAACTTTGAAAAACAAACTTAAAAAAAAAATTGTATGTACAAGGAAACACCATTCAGACTGCTCACATGATCACTAAGCATAGAGTTCTAAGTGACAAACATAGTGTTGCATTAGTTGATGAACCAAATCCTGAGGCCTGTAAGAAAGCTAGAGAAGCACAGATGGTAATTTATGATGGCAATGAAATCCTTAAGCCTAAACAGAAAACTAGTTGCGCTGAGAATACTGAGGAAGATAGGCAGTTAAAAGAAGTTACTAGAAAGAAATTGGATGAAAAACTTAAGAGCCCTTCATGCATAGAAAAGAAAATCAGTTATAAAACACCCAACTATGCTAAGGATAATTGGATTGCATTTAACAAGTTTAGACCTCAAACACAACTGACCCCTGAACAAGTGTTCTAGAAAAAGGATATGGACATGAAAAAAGCTGATGAGTTTGTTGAACAATCCCCCATGTGAGAATGCTTCCTGCCATCGTATATCCCCCTAATACACCAATGCATTTAGTCCCTAGATCTATTCCCACTAAGAGCAAGACCTTAATCAGTCAATATGTCATTTATCAATTATTTGTTGATTTTGAGAAGACGTGTAAGAAAAGGATCACACCTACTGGGATAACTGAAGGGGAGAGGGGTTTTGAGAAAACTAAAGAATGCTATTTAACTAAGGTCATGCCTTTCTTTAAACAATTAAAAGGTCAATTTGAGAGTCTTAAAAAGGGAATGGATTCAGATATTAAAGAAATGGAAAAGGAATTTGATGCAATGATTGTTGAGGTCAATAACTATGAGCGAGAATTAAAATATAATGTGAGATTGAGAGGAAAAACTTGCATACCTTAAATGAGAATCTAATTTCTGAATGTATCACTCAAGATGTTTTTTAATCGCCACGAATTGTTTAATTAATGCATCTCAATTTCATGAATTATCTGTTGCTCTGAAAGTCTCCCATGATCCTGTCATTGAGCTTGAGAAACTAACTCTAAATTGCATGAAAAATTTGAACGGGATGATCATGATAAACTGGTGAAACAGTTTTCTAAATTGGAAGTTGAGCATCTTGCTTTGCAATTAAAATATCAACATCTAAAAGAAAATGTTAAAACCTCAAATATCAAGACATCCTTGGATGCTCCTGAATTTGATGCAGTTTTTGAAATCAACAAACGTGATGAACAAATTCGAGATCACTGTAACATGATCAGAAAAATGAGAACCCAAATTTCACAATTAAAAGGTGAAAAGAACAATGTGACAGGCTCCCAAATGCCTCCTCCTTTAGATTCTCAGAGTTTTCAGAGTTTTCATCTTAAAACTTAATGTTCTACAAAAGGAAAATGAGAGTTTTCTAGAAGAAAATGAAAAGGTGAAACAACACTTTAAAGAGTTATATGATTCAATGAAAGTCACTCGTGACAAAAACAACGAATAAATAACGTCTTTACAAAAGAAATTGAGAATCTGAGAGTCGGTAAAAGGGAAAATGCCACTTGTCTTCAATGAAAATGTTGCATCAAAGTCATCTGCAGACTCTAAATATACTGTGACTGTTAAATACATTCCTCCTCATCTTAGGAATAATGAACTTGTATTTCATAATTATCTTGCTCGCCTTAAGGATAGTCTTGAATGTCTCCATGAGATTATAGAAGAGGATTTCATAAATAAGCCACTTGATAGTGAAATTAGGTTTGCTTGCATTCAGGCCAAACGATCTCAGGAGATGTTAGAATGTTTAATAGCAACATGTCCTAAATCCTTAGGTGAGAAAGGTAAAGCTGTGATGCCTTGCCGATGCCTAGTGATAAGTATGCAACTCATTCTATGCCCAGTACTAAGCAAGTAAACTCTAGAGTGCCTTCAAGTAGTTCAAATCCCTGCACTTCTAGTTCAGGAATGAAAAAAGTAGCAAAACCAACTAATGTTCCAATTACCACTACAGGAGTAAGAAGTGACACCAAAGCAAGCGGGTCAAAGCCTCAAGGCAACACAAAGAATGATAGGACCTTGCATGCTAGGAATGTTCAGTAGAAGAGAGTAGAAGATCACCTTAGGGAGAATTTGAATAAAACAAATCGTGTTGATTCTAGTGTTAGCTCTTTGCGCATCTGTAATTAATGCTAATTTCGCTACTTTGGCAAAACATGTAATGATGATTTTGTGGTTTCTGTTACTAATCTTGAATGTGGTGTGAATGATTTGATTAATACTGTTAAATGCCCCATAAGATAGTTAATGCAAAAAATCAAGCTAAGAAGACTAGAAAGCAATGGCGGAAGAAGGTTAGAAAACATTGGAAACCCACAGGAAGGAAATTTAGTAACATAGGTTATCAATGGATACCTACTGGCCGCAAATTCAATCTTAATGAGATGTGCCATAAATTATCTAGATCAATGCCTATTAAGAAATGGATGCCTACTCGTAGAACTATTCCCTTAAGAAGTGAACATACTTTGAATAGGTCTAATACGAACACTAGCACTGCATCTATCCCTGATGATTCCATTGTTTCTATTTTTGATGTGGGTGTTCCAATCAACGTTACTAACCAAATGGAACCCATTCTCGCATGAGGATCCCAATTATCCAGTTATCCATTCTTGTCTGTGTTCAACTGCAGATCGCTCAAATCGCTGCGGGTACTCGGACTCAGCTGTTCCAAGCATATGACTGGAGACCGGTCGCGGCTCATGAACTTCGTGAGTAAATTCATTAGGACTGTTAGATTCGGGAATGATCATTTCGGTGCAATTATGGGTTATGGAGACTTTGTTCTCGGTGATAGTGTCATCTCCAAGGTATATTACGTTGAAGGTCTTGGTCATAACTTATTCTCTATCGGTCAATTCTGTGATTCTGATCTAGAAGTGGCCTTCAGAAAACATACTTGCTTCGTTAGAGAACTTGATGGTATAGAACTTTTAAGAGGAACACGTGGTTCAAATCTATACACCATCTCTATCGAAGATATGATGAAGTCTTCTCCAATTTTCTTGTTGTCAAAGGCTTCGAAAACAAAGTCATGGTTATGGCATCGTCGGCTTAATCACTTGAACTCGCACCATAAATGATCTCTCCAGAAAGGACTTAGTTATAGGCTTACCTAGACTAAAGTATGAAAAGGATCATCTTTGTTCAACATGCCAATTGGGAAAAAGCAAGAAGTATGTCCACAAACCCAAACCTACAAACTCACTTATGGAAGTTCTTCATACCATTCACATGGATTTATGTGGACCCATGAGAGTGCATAATATTTTTGGGAAGAAATATGTGTTAGTTGTGGTTGATGATTATTCTCGATTTATTTGGGTTAAATTCTTAAGGACAAAGGATGAAACTCCTGATATCATCATCAAACTTATCAAACAACTGCAGTTCGACTTAACAAAACTGTCGAATCATCCGAATGCACAATGGAACTGAGTTTGTTAATAAAGAACTTAGTGAGTTTTATGAAAGTGTTGGAATCAGTCATCAAAGAAGTGTTCCACGAACTCCTCAACAAGAACGGTGTAGTTGAAAGACGAAATCGAACTCTTGTGGAAGCCGCAAGAACAATGCTGATTTACTCTAAGGTTCCAATGTTTCTCCGATGAAGCATTGCCAACGCATGTTACACTCAAAATCGATCCCTTATTCACACTTCTCATGGAAAAACTCCATATGAACTTGTCCACAATCGAAAACCTAATCTTTCATTCCTTCGGGTGTTTGGTGCATTGTGTTATCCAACTAATGAGGGCCAAGACTTAGGCAAACTTAAAGCTAAAGCGGACATTGAAGTATTTGTAGGATATGCACCAAGCATAAAAGGATACCGAATCTACAACAAAAGAACCCGAAATATCATGGAAACAATTCACGTTACGTTCGATGAGTTGATCGGTCAAATGGCTCCGGACAACCCGCCTAGACCCAAGATCATCAAGTAGTCCCATCAATTCTACTCTTGTATACGATTCTTCAAAGAACTCCTAATGTACCTCCTTCAGAAGATGACTTGAAGAAACTGTTTGATCCAATATTTGATGAACACTATGAGCCAATGGCTAATGATCTGTCAATTCCATCAACAGAGGTTGCTTCTATCCCTGTCAATGAAGTTAACCCTTCAGTTTCTATGTCGTTAAGTCAAGAAGCCGCCTGCTGATCACTTGCCTCATCAACAAATCATCAATCATCGAGTGTACATCATGGAATTGTTTCTGGCACCCTTGATGGAGAGAATCCCGTTGCTACCCCGAAGATGCCCCATTTGAAAACATATTTGCTCCTCAATCATCATCGAACCATCTTCATCGGAGAAATCGACTCATATCAGCCTCAACAACAACCACACGAACACCTTAGAAAATGGACACATGATCATCCATTGGACAACATCAATGGAAATCCCTCTCGCCCAAGATCCACTCGCAAACAACTTGCAACTGATGCCTTATGGTGCTTCTTCAACTCCGTACTATCCAAGATCAAACCAAAAGATGTTAAAACCGCCATGAATGAAGACAGTTGGTTCAATGCCATGCAAGAAGAAATTCATGAGTTTGATCGACTAGAATTATGGGAATTAGTACCGCTCCCGATCGTGTATGATCATTGCTCTAAAGTGGATCTTCAAAGTAAAACTTGATGAGCATGGTGATGTATTAAAGAACAAGGCTCGATTGGTTGCAAAAGGATACCGTCAAGAGGAGGGTATTGACTTTGAGGAATCATTTGCTCCGCTTGCTCGTGATCGAGGCAATTAGAATCTTCTTGGCTAATGCTGCAAGTAAGAACATGGTAGTCTATCAGATGGATGTAAAGACGCTTTTTTTAACGGAGATCTTAAAGAAGTCGATACGCCACCAACCCGAGGGTTTTGTGAATCCGAGCATCCTACTCATGTCTATCGCTTGAAGAAGGTCTCTTACGGCTTGAAGCAAGCTCCAATGGCATGGTATGATACGCTATCAAATTTTCTCCTATCTACTGGATTCAAAGAAAGGAGCAGTTGATCCGACATTGTTCACCATAAAGTCAAGCAAACATTTAATTCACGTTCAAATTTATGTTGATGATATTATCTTTGCCTCGACCGACCCTAATGAATGTGACCGCTTTTCAAAGGAGATGGGCTCCAAATTTCAAATGTCAATGATGGGACAAATGTCATTTTTCTTGGGATTATAAATTTCACAAAGTCCCTGAGGCATTTTTATTAATCAATCTAAATATGCAAATGAAATTTTAAAGAAATTTGGATTTGACACTTGTGACACCATTGACACTCCCATGGTGGAAGCGTACAAACTGGATGAGGACCACCGTGGATCATGGTAGATCAAACAAAATATCAAGTATGATTGGATCCCCGATGTACCCTCACCAGAGACCTGATATTCTGTTCGCTGTATGCATGTGTGCTAGATACCGTGCCAAGCCTACCAAAAGCACCTTGAAGCTTTTAAACGGGTCTTTCGGTATCTTCAAGGAACCATCAACATGGGACTTTGGTACCAAAGACACCGTATGTCACTAATGTACCTATGCATGTCGACCATGTAGGTGTCACACGCCGGCACATCCGAGGTGCTCAATTTTTGGGTGATAAGCTTGTGAGCTGGTCTTCAAAGAAACAAATGAGTACTTCTATATCCTCTACCGAGGCTGAATACATAGCCATGTCATCTTGTTGTGCTCAAATCCTATGGATGAGATCACAATTATCCGACTATGGCTTTGAATTCAACAAGATCCCTCTGTATTGTGATAACAAAAGTGCCATTGCTCTCTCTTGCAACAACGTTCAACATTCAAGAGCAAAGCACATTGACATTCGACATCATTTCATTCGGGAACAAGTAGAAAAAGGTGTGGTGGAACTCTATTTTGTGATATCCTAATACCGCTAGCGTACATCTTCACCAAAGCTCTTCTTAAAGATCGTTTTGAGTTCATTCTTCCACGACTTGGTCTAAAGAGTCTACAACCGGAAACACTCAAACATCTTCAAGAAGAAGACGAGGAGCAAAATACAAAATTTTAAAACCCACAAAAAGAAAATAGAAAAATATAAAATTTTCAAAAATCCATAAAAATAAGAAAATCTTGAAAAAAAAATTCCAAAAATTATTGTTATTGTGTCATGTTTTTTTTATTCGATATCATCAACGGACTTTGTGTTGACATTCAAAGAATGTCACGGGTATTTAGATGTTCTTCGAATGTACATAAATTGCTTTAAAAAAAAAAAAAAAAAAGGCGGAGAAAAATAGTGGTTTATTATCATTTCAGGCAGTAACCTGTGTTATAAAGTAAAGAACATAGCCATGCTTAATCTTTTTTTTTTCAAATCTCTTGCTCTGATTCTTAAAACAAATGTTTGTCACCAAAAAGACAAACGTTTTCTTTCCAAATATTTTTCCGTCTAATGATTCTTCTGAAAAATATTTGTCATCTAATGAAAACAAAATTGTTTTGAAAATACCTCGTACTCTATTATTCTTGTAAATCAAGTGTGCTTATCATCTGTCAAAATCTGTATCTCTCAATCAACAACTTGTGTCATTGATTGAGGGGAAGAATGATTTCAATCAAATTAAAAATAGTATTTTTAAACAATTGGCACGTAAACGAGCAAGGTCTTCTTTTGGATAATCAAAATGAACAATGTTTTATACAAGTGGTTCAAGACCTTGGCTAATGTTATGTTTTCAAAAGTTACTCATGCATGTTTAAGCAATGGAGTTTAAAGTCTGAAAATCTGATCTTTATCAGTTAAAATGTTTTTTCAAAAGCAAGTCACTATTCTCCACAAAAGCTGTCAAAATTTAATTTAAATCAATAGAGATCACAACTCTCAATGGATTTGAAAAGTGTGATCCGGGGAGAATTTGTGATTTAAATTGGATTTAAACTGATAACTCGATAATTGGTTTGATATATGTTTAGCAAACTCCACCATTCATGTGTCAAACGATTTTAAATTTTCCATGCACATGTTAAGAGGGAGCATCTATTTTAAACCAAAAAGGATTGAAACGTGATTAATTTGTTTCAAAGTGCAAGTTTTCCCTTATATGTGCAAAACTCATTCAAATCTCGATGCACATATTGAGGGGGAGCAATCTTTATTGAAAACCACATTCATTCCCGAAAATGTCATTAACTGTATGTGAATCACTGATTTTTGATCGGGAAAGTAATGTCGATATTTTTAGAAAATATCTATCAAAAGAAGTGAATTCTTCCTCTTGCCTCCATGTGCCAAAATGATTTCAAACATATGTTGCACATGTTGAGGGGGAGCCGTTTTCTATTTTATCAAAAACGATTCAGGTACAAAATGCTTTGATAATATATCACAAGTACTTGGATTGATTTTCAAATGGTTTTCAATTGGTTCCAACGGATGATGAACAATACCAGACCGAACCAATTTATTTTATGCATGGTGTTATAAGGATGGTTAGGTTAGGTATTCGTTCCCACGATCCCGTCAGAGTCGGAGGGATCTACCCAGGGACAATCCACTAGATAGTGTAGAAGTCCTTAGGTATGATGAAAAAAGGAGAAAAGTGAGATATGGGAAGAGTGCGGACTGAGATAGAACTAGAACTGGAATAAACCCAACAAGGTTCTAGTTATGAAGTCTCGGTAAGCACTGAAGGGGTTGAAGAATATGATGAGTCAATTGTTATACAAAAATATCAAATACGAAATATAAGCGAGAGACTTGCAAATCAACCGTTTTAGGAAAAAGGTCGACACGCAAAACCTGCGAATACTCGATAAGTAATACCGGACAAGTGATTACCGGTCAAGCCCCAACGAGGTGTGAATTGACGGTGACGCTTGAGGTTCGATTGGATGTTGAATACAAAGAATTTTAAATTTTGGAATTTTAAACTAAATGACAGGAATTTAAATAAAGCAAGTAAACTAAGCTAAAGCTACTACGGGAAATTAAAAACTAATCTAAGGCAACAATAAACATAAAGGGAAACTTAAAATTAACTAAAGTGCAATAAAACGAAAACGGAATTTAAAGGAAATGAATAAAACTACACTAAGGAAATCTAAGGGAGTCCTAAAATTAATCTAAAATACTAAGGGAAACTACGGGAACTTAAAGCTAATTAAAACGAATTAACCTAAAATCGTGCAAGTGCGTGTCTCAAGACGCTAAAAGTGAAAATGTAAAAATATTAACCCTGCAAACTTAAAATTAATTTTCCTACATTCTAAATGACTAAAAATGATTTTTGGAAAAGTCGGGTATTTTTTCGACTTTTTATTTTATTTTCTACTAATTAAAACTAATTTTAACTAATTAATTAATTAAAAATATTAAACTTTTAGAAAATTCTAAGAAAATACAAAAATACTTTTAATTAAACTAAGTCTAAGAAAAAAAAACATGTTACTGCTTTTGAAGATAAGCAGTTATTAAGCTCTAAACCTAATAAGCATTAAAACTTCCTAACTACCTTAAATATTAAATAGACATAAAGAAATCAAACAACACCCCTAGCAGAGTTGGTAATGTGTTGTGTATAGGTGTGCTGTGAGTTTGCTAGAGATCCAGGTTCGATTCTGCTCCTCCACATTCTTTTGCCAATTATATATTTTTTTCATATTCCTATTGCAAACTAACTTTAGGACTAATTTAAGACTTTTTAACAAAAAATAAAACTTTTAGATAAGCTCAATTTAAGTTCTAAAGCTTTTGCTACCAAGATATACATAAGGTGTTTGGCTATGACTCGCACAAATGGCAAAAGAAAAGCTTCAAAAACTAATATAAGCTACAACCAAATGAAGACTAGTCTAACCTACCTAAAAGCACTTAAAGGGAATTTAAATAAGCAATAACAAAAGAGGAAATAAGCTAAAAAATAAACCTATTGTCGCTAGCTACAAAGGGCTAAAACAGGGAAAAGGTATTTGGAGCTTAAAAATAAGCTTTTTATTAAACACTAACTTCAAAATCTAAGACAACTAAAATTCATATGGCAAAGTACCTAAATTCCTAATGAGATCCAAATTGAACTAGATACAAGGCATACAAGAGGGTGTCACAAAGTAGCTGTGGGATGATTCCGATGCAAAAGATTACTAGGAGGCAACATTTAAGGGTGAGATTAAGCTACCAATTAAGCACTAAATCCAAAGATAAGCTAAAACATATTAACTTAGTACTACTAACTACTAATGCAATAAAAATCAGACCCTACTAATGATCTTAACTAGCAAAAAAAATGAGATTAAAAAGTGGAAATGGGACTGCAAATTGGGTCAAGACAAGAAGACGTAAAAGAACTAAAAATTACCAAAGCCGATAAAGTGAACTAGATTGAAACTTTAACCAATAAACTTACAAAAGACTTTACCACTAATTTTAGAATCAAAATGGGTCAAATTTAGACTTTTGACCCAAGAACAATTCAAATCCAAACACCCCTCAAGGCCATTTACCGATTTCAAAATTTTGTTAAGAGACCTTAAAACCCGACTTTGCACAACTAGTAAAAACTCAAAATAAGTTTAGACAATTACACAAAAACTTTAGAGCCATAAAGACAGATTTCAAGAATAAAAAAAATAAAGCCGCATAAATGAAATTAAAACAAAAATTAAATTGCAGTAATGAAATTAAAGGTGTACAATAAAAAGTAAATGACAAGAATTAAAATGGTACTAGAACATGAGCTTGCACAAATTTTTTACATATCCTAATCACTATTTATACTAAACTAAGAAAAAGGGTCATCATCTCTTTGTCTTCCCCGCTTGTGTTTCTCAGGTGAGGAGAGAGCATGTGTGTTTTGTTTCCCCAAAACCATCACAACTATTGGATTAACCTTGGGTACAAAGGATTCAATCTCAAAATTTCTTTGATTCTTGAAAGCCAATGGAGTCATTTGGGATTGCCAACATGGCACCGGGAATCATGTGACACTCTTGGATTCTTCCGGTATGAAAGTGGGATGAGAGAGGAGGGGGGAAGAAGTTTGGGCTTCAGCATAAGTTTTGAGGTTTTTCTCGGTTTTGTTGGAGAATGAGTACTAGTTTTAGATAAAAAAGGGGAGAAGGGTCAAAATGTAGGAGGGGTTCAAGGTGATAGTAAAAGGGTCAAAGGGTTAAGGGTTTAAGTAGGGGGTGGTATTATTATGTATTTTGTTTAAAGATTAAAATGTATTTTTTTGTTTTGTTTTAAAATATATATATATATATATTTTTTTTTTTTTAATAAAAATAATTGTTGTAAAAACAAAAATTGGTTTTAAAATAAAAATAATTGTTTTTAATAAAAACGCTTTTTAAATTTAATTCGAAAAAAGTACTTCAAGGAAGGGTAATATGGTAATTTTGGATTAAGGTTTAGTTTCGGGTTTGAAATGTAGAAAATCTATTTCCCCGCAATTGCCTCTGGGTGACGATCGCCATTTCAAGCTCAATTATGTCTTTTCCCCGTTTGGATCCTTTGTAGCGATGAAACACATAAAACACACTCCAAGCGATATTTCCTACATGCGATAATTACATATTTTAGTGTTTTTAGACGCTTTTGTGGTTTTCCTGCTTAAAATGATGAGTAAAAGGACACCCATCATCCCCCACACTATCAATTGGCTAGTCCCCAGCAACCGATCATATATAAAGTAAATGAAAGGATCAACAATACCAAGAATACCCCGCTTCTAATATTTTTATTCAATACTAGGAATTTAAACTTGGAACGAAATAAATAAACGTGTTTGGATTATCAAAACATGGCATCATGGAACTAGATTCACACAAAATGGGTAAATCTCCTGAATTGTAATCGCCATCCCTTTTTTATACTCAAACCCAAGCTTAAACTTGTTGTGCAAATGTTTTGTAAAATGCTTAACACTACTCTATATCAATAATCTATGTAATTTGAGACTTAACTTTTTACTCCCGCAATTTATACAATTTAAGTGAGTGTGTTCATTTTCAAAAGTTTGACCATTGAAATCGACATTTGTTATGGTTGTTATCCACTTAACTTAAGTACTAACTCACCGGAAACGATGAAAGTCTAAGGATCTAAAGAGCCTTTCCATGTAGCGGATTTCTTCTTGTCCTTGTGAGGAGGCTAGGTTTTCACCCTTGAGAATAGTATCTAATCAGCTGGAATTCGATTCCAAAGATTTAATGGCTACCGTTAAGTTAAAACTAAACCTAAAATGGATTACAACCTAATTTACAATTTAGAAATTCGGAGATTCAAAGGTGAGATCACTCCATGTTGCTTAATTTCTTCTCACCTTGTCCTTTTAAGGAGGCTAGGTTTTCACCCCGAGAATAGTATCTGAGTTTTCGGATCTGAAATCAAGGATTTCCAAATTACCACAAACTTTTAGACAACTTTGACGCAATACTTAGTTCAACTTCCGATTTAAATTTAGGAAAAAGCAAGTTTAGCACATTTATTCATAAGCAACATAGTACTTTTATTCACGCAACTCATATTTTTTTCATTTTTCAATTTTTTTTTCACTTTTTTTTTTCACTTTTTTTTTCACTTTTGACTTTGAACTTTAAATCCTTGCAGTAACTTCAAATCATTCAAGCATTTTTCGATACTTTCATTTTGCAACATTATTCAGAATTTTAGAAAGTATGCTTTCTCGAAATTTAAATAAAAAAGTTGAACTTCGACTCTAAATCAATTTTGCTTAAAAACTTTTTATTGTAACAAGACGCATTTGAATGTTCAAAATTTTTGACAA